>MTQE01001134.1:68885962-68901143 GCA_014337955.1 Aspidoscelis marmoratus | reverse complement strand
AACCCCTTCGGAGCCTTTGCTAATCTCCAAAGGCAACTTCAGAATAACTTCGGAATTTTGATTCTGGGGCATCCCCCCATGGGTGCCACCTGCCCCAAGCCTCCTCTAGACCCCATTGCCCAACTGCAGTGGAAACAGGCTCCCTATAATCAGGATTTTATAGCTGAAGACTCCATTGTAGACCCCTTGAATGGGGTCTACAGGAAATCCAGATTATAGGTCCTGAAGGACCCATATGATCCGGATTTCCCTAGCTGTGGTGGAAACAGATGTGTCCCTAATGGGGTCCATAGTGGAAATGAGGTCATCCGGCTCTCAGCCAAATGGGTCCTTAATGGGTGCTTCAATGGGTACTTACTGCCAGTGGAAAAACACTCAATGAATATTTGTCTATATAATTAACATCCACATGTGCACCAGCCTAGGAGTTCAAATCCCCATAAGGGAACAGAACTCAGAACACAGGCTGCGGGCACCTGATGAGCTGCAAATAGAGCAAAACCATTAGTGTCCTGCCTGGGCCAGTGGTGGTCATGTTATGTAATCTTTGCCTTGCCATAGCCCAAGAACATTTACAAACTTCTTTGTCAAGGCTACTGAAAATTAATTTTAAGGATCAGAGAAACTAAGTCTTTGGGGTAAAAGGTTACCCATAGCCAGTTCATGATCTTATCTTGACTTTAAATAGCCCTGCCTCATATCTTAAAGTGACATTTGAGAGTAAGAAAAAAAGAGATCTTGCATAACTGTAAATAAATTATTACATATTGTTTCTAGTAGGTATTTAGAAACATTAATAATGTGGCAGAAAAGGAGGCACGAGGGAGAGAGGGATACTCACTAGAGACATGCCAAACTGTTTGAAAGGAAGAGAGGGTGTTCAGAAGGTTCAAGTTCAAACTGAATACTCTGCCTGACTGAAGAGTGTCCAAATTCAAACTGAACAAAGGGGTGTTCAAATGAAGCTACTGCCCTATTCAGTCCAGGTTTGAAAGTATTTTAACTGAACCTGCCTGTTAGAAGAAAAAAGTTCAAACCAGAACCAAACAAACTGGCAGCCAATTTAAGTTCTTGCACATTTCAAATGATAATGTTTTTGGTGCAACAAGTAACACATGATTCTATAAACAAGTCTTTTTTTCTAACTCTGCATCCAAACACCAAAGACTGGACCTGCTTTCTACATGGCAAATATGTTTTCTCTCTAATCCCTGCTTGGCCCTGAGGTTCTTATCTGGCCTGTTTTTAAACCCAGTTTCACTTATCAGTATCTGTATCTGTATCCCAACCTTGTCAAATTGCCTGTGCAACAGCTGAGGTTGAAGGAGGTTATAGATCAAAGCCCCTGAAAAGCACTATTTTAGCTATGACTACCTTGCAGGCTTCAACTCTAAATAATACAACAACCATGCTTTCTTGCAGAAAATCATATATCCTAAGCTGTTATTTACCTCCAATGTTGCTGTGCTGCAATGGCACCTTTGGAGTCAAACAGTAATTATAAGGCGGGGAGAGGGGGAGTCAGCAAGAAACTGTCAAATCTTGTGCATTACAAAGATGAGATAATGGTCAAATGCAGGGGGACTAATCATTTAAACAGACTTAAGGTGGACCAAGTCCCCCCCCCATGATGACAGAGACTCACTGGACTCATCCATTGGCCTACCCCCCAGATATATGCTTGGCACAGGGAACACATGCTTCTGCAATCTGGATTTGGCATTTCCACCAGGACAGCCCCCCTTTCTAATTACATCTTTAGATTGCCATTCCTTCACCACTTCCAGTTCCCAGTTGCAGCTGTGAAATATGCTAATCCTCTGCTTACCCCACAAAACAAGAGAGCTAATAATAACCTGTAAGTTTTCAAAGCACAAAAAAAGAGTGGATGTTGGTGTCTCACCCTTCCTAACCCAGCTGCCATCCATGCTGGCTGACTTCCTGTGTTGCCTGACAACTGGCTAAGCCTGGCCCGTTTCCTTAGCATTTATTGTGGTCTCTGCTTCTAGGAATCCTTAAGCTAAAGGGCAAATCCTCTCATCACTAGAATCACAGCCTAAGTAAAGCTGTGCCTCTTTTTTTTCAACCAGCCTGTAATGAAAACTTTCAAATGATTTAAAAGGTACATATAACTCTCCGTGCCAGTTGTCCAGGACAAACAGCATGGGTAGAGGAATAAGTAGAAAAATACTGTCTGTGTGAGCAGACTACAATATTTCCTCAATGATTACATGCCCAGTGTATGATATTATGCTATTTGAAAAAGGTGGCTTAGGAGGCCTTCTTTGCCTCTGTCTCCAACAAACTGACCTATGCTGTTATTTTATTATTTATTTCAAGATATATATATATATCCTGCCCTTCATCGAAAGGTCCCAGGGCAGGCCACAATCAGAAAAAGATAATATAGAGAACATTCTTAAAATATATTTAAAAATATGTCTTGTTGTGTCTATCAAGGCCACCATCCACAGGCACATGGGCAAGGCTCAGTCCACAGTCTCCCAAAACAAGGATTTCTAAGGTGGCTCAGAAAAATCATGTAACACTGCCATTGCTTAAAGGAAATTTTGTGATCCTGATGTTCTCGAGATCTTTGGAACTACAGCTCCCATTAGCCACAGTGCCAGGTTTAAAATTTCACCATCTGCAACTGTTAAACTTTAAGCAGTATTCATCACAGCAAGGGCAAATACTGTTTAAAATTTAACTGTAGCAAACTGTGAAACAATCACTGTTGGAGTTACCTGGCCCATAATGCTTCCCTAGAAGGACTATTTCTCCAAGCAGAAAGACCAATGGCAGTGTCATGGCAACAGAGCTTTGAGAGATGTACACAACAGCAATCATCAGTCATCAGACAGCGGAAAGAGGTGACCAGCAGCAAAAGAGCAAAAAAAGTAGGCATGAATGGCAACAGAGGAACACCTAGCCTAATGAAAAGGTCAGGTCTGGATAAGGAATTGACTCATGCTTCAGTTTTAACACTAATTGACAGACATTTTTAAAGATGTTTTATACAATTGTTTAAATCTAGTGGTCTGGGAGTATAAAGTAACCACCAATCTTCTGTATCAGTTCTACCATTAAAATTCAGATAAAATGTAGATGCAACATTTTAAAAATGAGCCTTCTGATCTTAATGGAAATCCAGACAGATTTGTGTACATAGATCAACCCTTTGCACCACAGATTTCCATATATACTATATTACTTTTTAAACGTTCCATGGGATGTTTTTGCAGTGATATGTTGATAAAGCTGACAGTATCTGCATAAAAATTATGTTTTCAATTTTTTTCTTTTACAGTACTTGTAATCATTCTGAATTTCAACAGCACCAAGCAACATCAAAACCTCCCAGTCCACTCTCCAAACCTCACCATATGTCTTCGTGTATGCATGATAATGAAGAAGTCAAAGATTGTGTACTCCAAAAAGAAGATAGAGTAATGATGCCCAATGTACATAATTTTCATCTGAGCTTCTAAATCAGGAAGCTCTGTCCATCTTCAAATTGGTTTGGACTATCACATTCTAAGCTGTAGCATCAGAGACAATGTCATACCAGAGGGCAATGAAAGATTCAAATTAACACAGATGAAGCAGATGTGCTCTTCTATCATATGAGGATAGCAAACACAGATTAAAGCCATCCCTGCTGTAGGGAGGTGAGGCATGGAACTCAGGAAGAACAACAATTAAGAAACTTGATTTCACTCATAAATGCCACCATAACATTGGAGGGTTTTTTTTAATTAGAAACATTTTAACAGAAACTTAAGAATAGTTATAAAATGGCTTTACATGATGAGAAGCAATCACAAATTCTTCCTGACAGTTGCCTAGAGGCAGGAATTGGCTAGATGAAGGTCTATAAATTGAAACTGAATCTAAACAAGATGGAGGCATCCTGTTCTTGATGGGACTTCTTTGCCCTAGAAGGGATAAGTATTTAATTTGGGGGTGCTCCTGGAATCTGCAGTGGTAATTGAAGCTCAGGTGGAGACAGTGGCCAGGAGTGCCTATTCCCAACAATGGCTGATCTGTCAGCTATGGGCTTTTTCGGACAGAGACAAATGGGCCACAGTGATCTATGCTGTGGACTACTGCAATGTGCTCTGCATGGGGCTGCCCTTAAAGATGGTTCAGAAGCTGCAGCTAGTGCAGAATGCAGCAGCTAGACTGCTCATTGGTATTGCTGGCCATATGCACATCATTCCAGTCCTAAAAGAACTGCTACCAAGCCCAGTTCAAAATATTAATGTTAACTTATAAGGCCTCAAGCAGCTTGGGTCCCAAATATCTAAAGGACACTTCTTCCCATACAGACCTGATCATTAGGGATGCACACATTCTTTTCATGTTCACTTCACATCAAAGCAAATACAAAGGTAATTTGCATTCATTCGAACAGAGCCATTTAGAATATGGCAGGATTTGAATCTGCTGCGAATGCTCTTCAAATCCACTTTGAATTCTTGCCGCTAGAAGTGCCTCTGAATGCTCTCCAAATCTGTTCCAAATTTGCTTTGTATCTGCTCTGAATCTGAAGCAGAAGTGACTGGGCTTTGTGAATGTAACAAAGCATCAAACAAATGCACAAAAGCATTAACTTCACATTTGAATGTAAATCTTTGAAAACAGTCAATATTCGATTTGAATGCAAATGTTCAAATTTATTCAAATTTGTATGAACTGCAAATCTAATGAATAATTCATGCACCTCCTATGTCCTAAGATCTGTTGGTGGTCCTACCAGCATCAGCAGGTAGGGGGAATGGAAATGTGTGGGAGGACATTCTCAGTTGCAGCCCCCGGGTTATGGAATAATCTCCACTCTAAAGTGTGCTGGGTACCCTCACTGTATGCATTCAGATAACTGGCAAAGATGTACCTCTTCACAACATCCCCTTTCCATGTAGACAGTGTCATTATTTTAGCTAGCCTGTTTGTTTTTTAAACTGTATATTTTGTTTTTTTAAATAAAATTTTAATAGAGTATATTTTACAAAACATCCTTTCTTACCAAATGAAATACAAGACACTTTTTACATTTTCTCCCCCACAAGTGAACTTAAATTAATGCAGTTCAATTCAACCCAGACTCATAAGAAATTTACTAACATCCTCTATCAGTTTGCTACTTCTGTCTTGTCTTGTGGTATGTAAGTATAACCTTTCCCAAGCATTCTCAGTGGAAATTTTTATATTTACATCCATACATTTCAATCTCTTTTGTCTATATACATTGAATCTAAACTGATCAAGAATGTAATAGTACCATGTTTCCAGTTTGCATTTATCTGCTGATTTCCATGATACAGCTATAGTTGCCCTAAGCAATTGACTCAACATCTATCTTTTATTTTCTTGTATATTTTGTTCTCTGTAAATCTGTAACAAAGCAGTTTCTGGGTACATATTAATATTCAATTCCATTGTATCATTAATCTCTTCAAAAATTCTATTCCAGAAAGGTATAATCTTGGGGCACATCCACCACATATGGTGGAACTTGCCCTTCATATCACATCCCCTCCAACAATTAGATGACAAATTATTGATCATATAGGCCATTTAGCTAGCCTGTTTTAACTGTTTTTATAATTATTGTGACCCATCCTGAGACCATCAGGTTTAGGGTGGGAAACAAAGTTTTCCACAGCCAGCAACAATCCGTACAACACAAATTAGTGTTTACACTGCAGCACTGTACAAGGAACTATGCATTTTGGCAACAGCATATAAGCAAAATGCCTGTTGGCAAAAGAACAGACAGAAGATGAAAGTTGCAAATGGTTCCCCTGCTTTTCACTTTTAAGATGCTTCCAAATCAGATTTGAGAATCTTAGCACTTCTTGCAGCTTTAGAGTCTAATAACACTGCCAACTGTGTTAGCAAAGAAGCACAGGCAATGTGCACCAACTGTGACTGTCCCAGCAGCAGATGCCTTTTGATAAACCTCATTCAAATTCCTACTGGTTTCCACTGTCCATTATGTTTCTGTCAGCTTTATAAATCATTGAAATCCTCCAGAATTTCAGAGTAAAACTGAGGGAGAATAGAGGAATTCTACAAGTTTCTCATGCTGCAAATAGTTTAATTACAACTCTTGTTATCCCTGACCATGCTGACAGATGGTGGTGCAAGATGACTGGTGAGGATGATGCTGGAGAGAACTGTTCTTATATTTTGGTCTTTACATGAAATTTACACATTTCAATTTTAGTGAAAAGCACTAGGTCAGCAGAAGCATGTATTATTACCAATGCTGGTACATGTAGCTCTCTTAAAGGTCACCACATTCCCAGTTCATGATGTTTTTATTTCAGATCCAAAGTAAGGGGTTAAATGCAAGGAACAGTTTCGGCCTGCAACCAAGATCCAATTCACCCTGGATTTTTGGCAGATGCTTTATTACATTAGTCTATGGCTGGTCCCTGCTCAAAGATACAGGCATCTGAAGTTTGGTCAACAAGTACAGTCAGTCAGTTCTGCCCTTCCAGCTAAACCCATGAGAAAATAATAAAAAGCTGTCCAACTCTGTTAAGACAATGAATAATGCAACTTTTCAAACTACTGCAATGGAATGAAGCAAAGATAAGGAAGTTGCCATCACAAACCTCACAAGTATGTGAACTGGTCTTGTTCTATATTACTGTATTGTATTCAGGTTTTTTTACAAGATTACCCAACAGATATCACCCACACTTTCCAAAGCTGAGCCTAGTAGCTTACTTTCTTCTCTACTAACAAGGTATGCTGTATTTTTAAATAATTTGTCTAGCATATCATCTTTGAGAACAAAAACAGACAGATGATTTATAGATTCAAACCTAACCATGGAGGCCCCAAACTCTTGCTCCTGAGCTTGTAATTAACTGGCACAACTACTCAAACCCAGAAAAGAAACAAGATTTTTCCATTTCCCCATTACAGAAATATATCTCTCTTACCTTCAACTGGTGACGTCTTCAGTTTCTTGCAGATATTATGCACTCCCCCATAGGTGTCATTAATCCGATTTACAGCCTCTGAACTGCGAAGTTCCATGAGATTCCGTAAGTCCATAACAGAGCAACCAAACTCCCCATCATGGTCGCCTTCAGCAAGAGAGTTCCTAGGATGGTGATCTGCAGAGTTGTTTGTCATCTTGACAAAAACTGAGTGGGTTCACAAATAATGTTGCCTGTGACTTTTTCAACACTGTCTCTTTCCTCTATGAAATCAAAGCTGGCAGTGCAAACTTTCAAGTTTCCTACAGAAAGCCACTCAGTTTTACAGTCTGTGGGGAATGAGAACTGTGTCTGTGAGGAGATGGAGAATCCAGGATCAGATGGTTGGGCTGGCAAAGGGATGAGGAACCAGCACTTCCTTCTGCAGCTCCCCAGGTGAAGCTGATGAACCTAACCAAGCCCAATTTCTTCACATGAAGGTGTAAACAGGATGCACATGTTACCGTGGAAGCAACCTTAGCAACAGCAAGCGTGCATCTCCCAGTGAAAGAGATGGGTTCCCTGGATACCGTCTTCCAACAAAACTGTAAGACAAGAATTGCATACAGAAATTGCAAATTAGTAAGAGACCAATGACTATCCACATGAATACAAAGGATGCAGAAAGAGCACCTGTATTGTATCAGTCTTAGGATCTAACGGAAAAATCTGATTCTAAGCCAGCACTTAAGTTGATTTTAGCATGTGATCCCATGAGGAACATACAGCTGCACTTGTCCTGATGAACATCCTATAGGTTCTGGTGGAAATAAAGGTCCCCAGCAGAGAATCTCTGGAACCTAAAGCTGCAAAGGAGAGTATGAGAATCAGGCTGTCCTGAGGAGACTTTTAGTGTAATGTGAATTGCAGCTCTCCTCCTATGCTCAAATCTACAGAGCCCCCTTGTAGCAAATCTGCTGCTGTTTTTAGCTCCAGTACTGTCAACACTGACTTTCAGAACCCCTCTAACGATGAGGACGTGAGATTTTCTACGGCCTTTTGCATCTCAGAACTATCTCAGAAGCTCAACGTGCCTTGTAAGGGCTCAGTAACATCACAGGTTTCATTACTGCAATCGGACCAGACAGCCCATTACACTCTATAATGCACCTTTATTCCTTGATCCCATGTCCAGAGTTAAGGTGGGATGAAGAAACTATTTTTCATGGTACAGTATACGTTTGTAAAACTCCTGGGTAGGCATAAATTACTATAAAAACTGCCTTTCCTTAACAAACAAGCAACATAGCATTTTTTGGGAAGAGTCTGGATATAGGCTTCTCAACAATGCCTTCATTTGCCTGTCCCAAAAAATAAAAAAGATCAGACGAGAAGTTTCTTGTGGTCTCATCCAGCTGCACAGTCCCATGACCTATGAATTTATTAACACATCTAAATGTAAGACCAAAAGAAAAACACAACTCCAAAGGAATGTGTCCTACAGGCTACCCAAGTTAAGGAAATGATACCACGATTGAACTAGAGTCACAGTTTACTCGTTTCTATTCTGAAACAAAGCATGGAGGTGTAACACGAGCAAACAAGCAGCTTCACTACAGACTAGAGCACACAGGAATGAAATGACAATCTGCCCTAAAGGAAACAGCCAGCTGAAGGACAACAGAATATGCAAAATTGCAACAGATGGAAGTTGGAGGAAATGAACGGGGGAGAGGGATAGGAAGTGTTCAAAGGACAACCTGTTTTGCTCCCTACTCACATCCTCCTCAGCCTTGATAACTGGGCAAGTTGTACTGCTATCCTCCAATGAGAATTCCTAGCACAGTGAAGATTCAGCAAGAATAAATGCTCATGATCTTTGAATCTCATGCTGGTTCCCACTTTCCCTGTATACACTCCTTTATCCATCCCAAAAGTATTCTTAGACCACCAGGAAAAAGAAACTTTGGCCCTTCTCCACTTCTCAGAAACTCTGTCTTCTCAAAGTCTCAAGATTTTAGCACTGCATACACAATCTGTATACAATGCCCAATGCCTTCTTCTGGCATCCTAAAACAAATGTATAGACATAACTTTTGTGGCATAATAGTCATGCATTTAAAATTTTTCTAGTTAAAATGGATATTCAGTTTTTACAGTGCTTCAAGTGCCAACGGGCGTGGTGACATCAGCTCCTAACAACAGATCAAACTCTCTTTCAGTAACCAATCATCAACGGTGGTTTATGCAACAACATGACTAGCAGCCAGTCTCTCTACCTTTGCAACTGTCAGAAAAAAGTGCCCATTTAAAACAATGAATGAATTGATCTGTTTCCACATCATAGTAGACCACAGTGATTTTGTGGCATGTGCAGACATTCCATGTGGCAAAGGAAAAGCTCCTGATAGCTCCTATGGATGGAACAGAGAGGTAACAAAAGGAACCAACAGAAGGGGTATTTTATTTCAGCACAATGCTAACCACATCAGCGTCTTGTTAAGCTTTCTTTTCAACGGGAAGCTGCTTCTTCTATCACCTTCTTTGTCAGGCATGCCAACGTAAGTGTTGTACATAAAAGCCATACTTTGTTCAAGGAGGCACTGTGTGTTACTTACTTGCAAAATTGGTTTTTATGTGGCTAAATCTATATAGGGAAAATGGTGGCAAAAGCATTAACAAGCATTGTTGTTCTCTGTGGCCATTATAAACAGGACCACCAAGCCCCTTTCCTCAAGGGAGATCAAGAGTAAATGTAAAAGTAAAAAAAAAGGCTTTAATATAGATTCAACTTGAATATTTTTCAAACAGAAACTCTCAGATTTGGTTAGGGAGAATGATTTAAACTCTTTCTAGGACCGTTTACTCCCTCAGAAGCGCACAAGCTTTAGCCACTATTTCCACTTGAATGAAAACATGTGAACACTACGGGTATGCGTGAATATTCGAAGGTATTCGAAATTCAATTTAATCTGCCCAAATTTCAACATTCGAATTCAAATAAAATGTCCATAAATTCAAATTTAAAGATTTGAACAAATTTTGAATTTCAGATCTATTTGTTCGATTTATTTGGACATATGCACGCGTATAGGTCTGTACACGATGAGTACTTGCAGATACACATCTTTCCTGCATCTGTATGCATTTGTACAGATCCGCATGGGACAAAAATGGGTTGCATAACGATGCGTATGGGCACATATATTGTTGACATTCATAAGTGCAAATTCAAATTTGCTTAATCTGAGTCGAATTTGCTTAAATTTAAATTTTAAAGATTCAAATAGAATACCTGAAAATTGCATTCATGCACATCCCTAGTGAACACATGTATTGGGCAATTCAAACATTTTAAGAAAGATTTCTGAGAGTTGTTGGATAGGTGGCAGTATCCATCCTTGACATCCATTCTAGTTTTGAAGTCATAAGATTCCCCATGAAAAAACCAAAACAATTATCCTCACTGTTCTTACGGCTGGAAAATCTGAAAGGTTTGAGTGTTCCAGTATTACACATGGGTTTTCAAAAATTAAAATAAATACTACAATAGCTTTTGAGTCTTGTTGCAATTCACAACAAAATTTGAAAAATGTTTTCTTGCAACTCTCTAAAAATAACAGGATGTGTGGGCTTCTGTGTGTAAGAGACATGCTTCTTCCCTTCCCCACCCTCCAGAAATTTGAAAAAAAATTGAGAACTGTTTTTCCCACACCTCTCGCTTTTTTTCCTGAGCTCTCCAGGCTTTGCCCCCTGAGACTATTTATTTTTAATGTTTATAAATTGGTCCTATTCTGTAGGATCCTAAGGTGATAAATTAAGAAACAATTTAAAATATTCTAGAGGAAAAATCAATTAATAAAAATCAATACAAAGTAATTTAGCAGCAACATCCCCATGTACCAATATTCTCCAAATGCATGCAGGAACAGACGTGTTGAAACCACCCTAAAAACCATCCTGAGGAGGACAGCCTTCTCTCCATAGGGAAGGAGATTCACAGACAATCTCCAGTCCCTTCCGGGCATAGAAAAGAATGCTTCTCAGGAAAGCTGCATCCCAAATTACTGAGGAATTTTGAAAGTTCAAGATTTCATACAGGTGTACTGTGTCAAGTTAGGTCCCTTTAATTCTGCAAATCAGTGCAACATAATATTTAGTAATGAAAAGATCCACATTAAGATCATCTGTCAATGAACATAGTCTGTGAGTAACAGATTTGTGCATTTCTCCCTTAAAGGCTTTATGTATGTCTCCATGCTAAAGATGTGCCAAACCAGGTTCTACCTGGCTGTGTTCACAACAAACCAAAACTGAGCACTGCATCCCAGAATAGAACCAGACAGGCAGTTTGTTTGAAACCTTGCAGGAAGTGGGTCTGGGCATGGATGTGTGCTTGGTTTTCTGGAAGGACTTGTAGTCCTGCACTACTGGAAGGCCCAGGCAAGCATGAGGGGCATGTCTGATACCCAAAAGCACCACGCAACTAGCAGCAGTAGCTGATCCAGCCCAGCCCAGCCCAATTTAGCAGGTAGGCCCCGAATCTGGGGAAGAAGACCAAACAGATGAACCAGCTCTTTATTAATAGGTACAGATTCAGCTTCCTTTTAGACTAAATGTGAAAATTGAAGAGGCATTTGGTCCAACAGGAAGTCTCACAAATCTGCAATGTATGCCAAGGATCAGTTCATCTACAACTCCATTCAGCACATCTCTACTGCACGCTCATCTCAGAAAAATCAGAGATCTAAATTGAGTAAAATATACGGCAGATCAACAATGCTTAATCATACAACTAATAAAATACTGAGATTGAGTCTTAAACCAGGCTGCTAAATGCACAGCAAAGTTAAAGCTCCAATTTTTGCAAAGTACTTATCAGCCTGAGCCTGATCTAAAGGAAAGGTGCATCTTGTGCTTACATCACCCAGTTAAGCAATCCAACTTGGCCAGCTTCAGAAGGTCAGAGACGACAGAGTCTTCCAAATGAAATACAACAGGCTAGATGGGAGGTAACCTGGTTCTGACAGCCAAAGATAAAAAGCCATCTTGTGACATAAGGTAGGAAGCTGAAGAACCAACTTCTCTGCCTAGGAAAGAGAATGAAAGCCTTCAGGAGAAGGACTGGCGATTTAGAAAAAAATCCAACAGAATAACATTTGCTTAAAGGTGTAAATTCAGCTGGTAAATTTCATCCAAGGAACACAGTAACAGAAAAAGCTTTACCTACTGAATTGCTGCTTGATGCACAATTGATAAAGGCACAAAAATGCAGGAGACATGAGTCCCTAGCAGAATGTCACATAACAATGATTATTCTAAAGCTTTTCACAGGGAGAGAAGAAAACAAGAAGGTGTATAGATATGTGCACATACACACAAATGTTGCTACAGTAGAGAATTCTGTAGGAAGCTTAAAGCACTTTTTTTTGACATGTGTCAATTCAATTGCTAAATTCATCTCTGTCAGAACTCCAACACTTAGGCATTACTGGATCAATCCCATTATAATTTCAAAAGGAACTTCCTATTTATTATTTTTTCAAGGTGTTCTTTTGCACATTGAGAACCAAAAATGTCAGTACTAGAAAAAGAACTGAATCCAAGTACTTTGGGATCTCTACCACAACATACTGCCTACCAGCTGAGAAGGCTTCAAAAAGGGGACTGTACCAGTTCATTTTAGGCAGAACTACCAGCCCTGATGTGTATGCAACCTCTTCTAACATGACAGGTGGTTGTCCACTGGAGGGTTTAATGCCCTTCTTATAAGTTTCCACACACAACTTGGTTGTCATTGTGAGAAAAGGTGATGGGCCACTGTTCCAACATAGCAAGATATTTCTTAGGCTGATTCATTGTCTAAGAATAATGCACTTAGAACTGCAGGTAGCAACCATTCATCTACGCTTAAAAACATTTTCGCTTCCCATGGCAGCAGACCAAGAAGACATTTCCAATTAAACAAACCCCTGCTGTTTAATAGTGTGTTTGGGAGGGGCAGTTGGAGAGGGTTCCCCCTTCACGGCTATTCTCCCCCCCCATCTTTAACAGCAAATAATATATCTTGAAAAGGGCTTAGAAGAAAAAGGCAGCTAATTAATATTGTGATAGCAGAGCCCATAATTACCCCTCAAGGACCCTGCGGGGCACCTATCATTATCTTTCCATACTAAACAGCAAGATGCCTTCCCTTTTTTCAGAACTATAGCTCCAGGGATACTTTGCCTTAGGGTCAAGAGAAAGCATCACCACCACCACCATTATATATTCTAAATATTATTATCATTTAGGGGTAGTGCCAAAAGATCTTAGTGGGCACTTGAAAAAGCGTTGGCATCAACAAAATATCCATCTGCCAGCTACAGAAAGCCACTTTGCTGGATCCTGCTTGTGTCATTCGCCGATACATCACTCAGTCCTAGGTGCTTGGGAAGTGTCCCACTAGTGATAATGACCAAATCCAGCATAAATATTTTGTTTGCTATGTGTTACTGCTGTGTTATGTCAATAATATTTTTTTTGTTTACTTTTGAGAATGTTTTTCTAAGTTTTGCATCAAAATCCAAGGTAACTAGTGATACAAGGTGAAAAAAATAACTGAGAAGGAAGAGGCAATTGGAATACGGTTCCTTCCCTAGTCACACCTTGATGGTTAAATTCTGGGTCTGAATATGAGAGACTTCCTGTACTATCCTAGGATTGGTAATTATACAGAATTTGGAATATAGCTTTTTGGTTCAAACAGCCCTGCTTTTAGATATAATATTTCTAGAAATGCCTCCTGAAGTAGCACTTGATCTTATCATACTGCGGTCCCTAAAAGGACCCAAAGCATTTGAGAGGCTGCCTCTTAGAATACAAGCTCATTAGAGAACAAATAGCAGGACACTGTGTACAATAGAGCCAGATAAATCAGAAGCTCCTCTGTTCCCAACAGGCTGGAAGCTTGACTATTTTATAAAAGTCAGAGTGATTCATTTCATTTCTTGATTCTGGAATAAAGGACTATGACTTGATCTGCATATTTTTAAGATGCCAAAAGCCCACTTTAGCTCAGAATAAAGTAGCTGTTTTGTACAAGGCCTAGATTTTTAACTACCTCTTGCTCAATACAACAATACTTCCTATTGCATCAGTTTTCGGGTGAAGAAAGAGAGACTATAGGTGATTCTGCACTGGCTGTTATACTGAGCCACCAGCATGCAGAAGGGAGCCTCTTAGTATGCTTGGCTGGTATGGGTTTATATCTATAAGCCCGTCAAAATGATTTCATGACACAATAACATGTTGAAATCAAGTCAGACACTGATCCAGAAACGGCAAGGTAGTGCAGAAAGAAATCCTGTCCCAATCAGCACGACATTATACACATCTTCCCAGCTTTCCCCAGGTTCAAATGTATTCTGAGATCTTCACTCTGAGACTCCGACACATACAGAATACATACAGCATAAAAAACATACCATAAGTTTGCATCATAAAAACATAAAGCATCTATTTACAATTAATTGTTTCTTTCTGCACAGAGTGCATGTTGTAATATTCCTTATTTTATTCAACCTGGTAAGGTAGGTTATTTTGAGATATTCACAGACTGTTAATTTTCATCAGTCCCTCTCAGCATAGCAATAATGAGGAAAGATAACAGTTGCATTCCGACATCTTGTGAGCACCACTGTAACCTGCATAAACATCTGAAGACTTTGCATGCAAAGAGAAGAAGGCAGAAGAATGCCTGAAGGAGATCAACAATTGGAAAATGAGGTAAAGAAGTATCCCAAAAAGATAGGGTAGTTATAATGGGGGACTTCAATTATCCTCACATAGACTGGGTGAACTGCTGTTCAACTCAGGAACGAGAGAGAAAATTTCTAGGCCTGCTAAATGACTGTTCCATGGAGCAAATGGTCATGGAACCAACCAGGGGAAAGACAGTCCTGGACTTGATCCTAAGTAATGCTCAGGACCTGGTAACTGACCACAATGCAATAACCTTCAACTTAAATACAGGGAGTAAGTTCTTAATAAAGTCTAACACAGAGACCTTAAAATTTCATAAGGAAAACTTCCCCAAAATGAGGAAACTAGTAAAAAGGAAATGGAAACGGAAAGTTAGAAGAGTTAAATCACTTCAAAATGCATGGAGACTACAGTACTTAAAAACAGAATAATGGAAGTGCAACTAGAATGTACCTAAAAGAAGAAAGGGGACTTCTAGGTCCAAGAAGAAACCACTGTGG
>MTQE01001134.1:68853878-68885877 GCA_014337955.1 Aspidoscelis marmoratus | reverse complement strand
GGACTTCTAGGTCCAAGAAGAAACCACTGTGGCTCACAAATGCAGTAGATAAAGTCATTAAAAACATGAAGAGTTCATTTCCTGAGTTCATAAAAACATGAAGAGTTCATTTCCTGGACTCTGCACTAACACTTGAAGCTCAGGTGGAGGCCGTGGCCAGGAGTGCCTACTCCCAACTACGGCTGGTAAGTCAACTGAAACCTTTTTTGGACAGAAATGACCTGGCCACAGTTATCCATGCTCTGGTAACCTCCAGGTTGGACTATTGTAATGCGCTCTACATGGGGCTGCCCTTGAAGACGGTTCAGAAGTTGCAGCTGGTGCAAAATGCAGCAGCCAGAGTGCTGACAGGAACATCTAGCCGGACACATATCACGCCGGTTCTAAAAGAACTGCACTGGCTGCCAATCCACTACCGAGCCCAATTCAAGGTTCTAACTCTGACTTATAAGGCCCTAAATGACTTGGGCCCCAGATATCTAAAGGAGCGCCTTCTCCCATATCAACCTGCCCGTGTCTTAAGATCTGGAGGGGAGGCCCTTCTGGTTGTCCCTCCTCCTTCAGTAGCTAGGCGAGTGGGCACCCGGGAGAGGGCCTTCTCTGTGGTGGCCCCCTTGGAGGTGCGTCAGGCCCCTTCCCTGTTTATATTCAGGAGGGCGGTGAAGACGCACCTCTTCACTCAGGCCTTTGGTTAAAAGCCCCCCTGCCCCCGCCCCAGTGCACACTCCACTACTGTTTTTGTATCTCCGTTTTTTAGTATTATTATGTTGGATTTTAAACCTTGTATGGGTTTTAGCATTGTTTTATACAGATTTGATATGTTTGTGTCTTAAAATGTTGTGAGCCGCCCAGAGATCCTCGGGTATGGGGCGGGATATAAATATAAATAAATAAATTTAGAAAATGGAAAGTTTGTCTGAATGAGAACAGGAGGGAGCATAGACACTGGCAACACAAATGCAGGATGACCATTAGGAAGGCTAAGAAAGATTTTGAGGAGCACATTGCTAAAAACATCAAAAGAAATAACAAGAACTTCTATAAGTATATCAGAAGTAGGATTCCAACCTACTATAGTTGGACTATTAGATGGTAAAGGACAGAAAGGGATAATTAAAGAAGACATGGAGATTGCAGAGAGACTAAACAAATTCTTTGCCTCCATATTCATGGAGGAAGACAGAGAATACATGCCAGTAGCTGAGCCTGTATTTTCTGAAGAATTAAACTGGACAGAGATAACCAAGGAAGAGGTCCTTGCATGTCTCAATAAACTAAATGTTAACAAGTCACTGGGACCAGATGGTATTCATCCAAGAGTCCTTAAGGAACTCAAATGCGAAATTGCCAACCTTCTAGCACAAATATATAATCTTTCCCTAACATCGGGCTCTGTACCTGAGGACTGGAGGGTAGCAAATGTAACACCAATCTTCAAAAAAGGATCCAGGGCTGATCCATGCAATTACAGACCAGTTAGCTTAGTGTCGGTTCCACATAAGGTGATTAAAGACAAAATAAGTGTGCACATGGAGGAGCAATCATTGTTGAACGAAAGCCAGCATGGCTTCTGCAAAGGGAAATCATGCCTTACGAAGTTGCTGGAATTCTTTGAAAGTATCAATAAACATATGGAAAAAAGTGAAATAGCAGACATTGTCAAAAGCCTTCTGTAAGTCCAAATAGACAAAGTTCCACATCAAAGGCTACTGAACAAACTCATCAGCCATGGAATAAAAGGACAGGATCTGTCCTGGATTTGTGACTGGCTTAAGGGCAGGAAGCAGAAAGTAGTAATAAATGGCCAATTCTCAGGGTGGAAAGAGGTAAAAAGTGGGGTCCGCCAAGGTTCAGTGTTGGGACCAATGCTTTTTAACTTGTTCATCAATGATCTAGAAGAAGGGGTACATAGTAAAATAGCAAAGTTTGCTGATGATACTAAATTATTTCGGGCAGTAAAAACCGAAAGAGATTGCCAAGAGCTCCAGAGGGATCTCTTAGTATTGGGTGAGTGGGCAACCAAGTGGCAAATGTGCTTTAATCTTAACAAGTGCAAAGTAATGCACATCGGGGTCAAAAATCCAAATTATGTATATAAACTGGTGAGGTCTGAGCTTTCTGCAACACACCAGGAAGGGGATGTCAGGGTTGTGGTGGACAGTTCAATGAAGATGTCAACCCAGTGCGCAGCAGCAGCGACAAAACCTAATTTAATGCTGGGAATAATTAGGAGGCGAACAGAAAATAAGTCAGCAAGTGTCATTTTGCCTCTTTATAAATCTATGGTAAGGCCACATTTGGAATACTGTGTACAATTCTGGTCACCACACCTCAAAAAGGACATTGTGGAACTGGAAAAATGCAGAAAAGGGCAACCAGAATGATTAAGGGGCTGGAACACCTCCCTTACAAAACCAGGCTGCAACATCTAGGCCTCTTCAGTCTAGAGAGATGGCATTTAAGAAGGGACCTGACTGAAGTATATAAAATTATGCATGGTATAGAAAAGATGGATAGAGAAATTTTCTTTTCTCTATCACACTACACTAGAACCAGGGGCCAGTCTATGAAGCTGATGGGTAGGAGAGACGGATCCGACAACGGGAAGTATTTCTTCACCCAGAGGGTCATCGTTTATGGAATTTGCTGCTGGAAGAGGTGGTAACAGCTACCAGTCTAGATAGCTTTAAGGCAGGGTTGCACAAATTTATGGAAGGCAGATGTATCAGTGGCTACCAGAATGAATGCCTAGGTACATCTTTCAGGCTGTGCGGGGGGGGGGGAGCAGGATGCTTCTAAGGCTATTTGCTAGGATTTGAGAGCAGGAAAAGGTTTGTCCTTGTCTCTGCTTGAGATGCCCATGAACATTTGGTGGGCCACTGTGTGCGACAGGATGCTGGACTAGATGGGCTGTGGCCTGATCCAGCAGGGCTTCTCTTAAAGATGACAGCTTTTATAACTATACTTTTTTTAAACCCCTAAAAATAAATCTTAATGACAAGTACATAACCCATGGGGCATCACAGGGAGGGAGTGATGAAGGGAAAGAGAGAGAGAGAAATTATTTGAACAGAAACTTTTAGCAATCACATGAATTTGTGGGTTAAGGTGTGCAAAGAGCTGGTGTGCTTTTTTGTAAAACATTTAAACAACCCTCATAGCTTTACATCTCTCTAAGAACACCTAATAAAATTGGCCCTTGATCCCAATCAGGGAGGCTCTGACTGGAATTGCTGGTAGACCCATTTAATGACCTCTAGCAGCAGGATCAGTGGCCTTGATCTGGAACACAGAAAGCATGCTCCCATGGCTTAGGAATATCAAGGGACACATTTCACTGGAGCACCATAGTGCACAGCTAAAATACATCTTTCAGGGGCCCTAAGGCTAGGAACGTCTGTTGCTAGCCCTCAGGGGCCTGGGAATACAGCTGCTAAACTCATGTGAGCTTCAAGGCAATGGCCTGGCCTGGCCCAGCTCCATCATACAGACAGTGCTGATCTCAGCCTCCATGCTATCCCATGTTAGGAATCGTGGAACCTGGTTATTTCAGACACATTGATTCCAAACGCTGTCCTTACGGTGCAAAAAGGCTCTTTGATTGCTAACAAGTAAACTATTTCTCCACAGTAAGGGTCCCAAGAACAACCTGTGGTCTGAAGCTAGCACTGCCTGGTGGAGGAAAATTCCTAGGGGCATATCAATTATCATCAGCCTCATTTCAAGTCTGAAAAACCTGTTATGCGAAAAATGTATAAACTTTAGCCCTGAAGTCAAGAGAAAAAGGGACCTGTTTTCCTCAGGCCAAATAACAAGTAAAACAATTTAGACTAATTAAGAGGGAATCACTCCTGATATGCAGACACACATCATTTTTGACTTAAAGGGGAATGCCGCCTCTTTTTGCTGAACACATTCCTTGATCTTCATTCCTAGGTTGCCTAATAAGACAGTCTAAGTCACTGGTTCTCAACCTGTGGGCTGTGACCCCTTTGGGGGATTGATCTACTCTTTTACAGGGGTCATTATGAAGTATCAACAAAAATAATTTTATGGTTGGGGGTTAGGGTTAGGTTGGGAGTCACCACAACATAAGGAACTCTATTAAAGGGTAGTGCCGCATTAGGAAGGTTGAGAACCACTGCTCTAAGTAAAGACAGAAAGAAACAGCCACCGACTTAGCTGCAAAATATATATGCTTTCCATGTTGCAGGTCCCAAATTCAAAGCTGGTATCTTCATGTTTTAAAAAAAACAGGAAGCAGGATAAGCATGTGAACTGAAATGTCCCTACCTGATACCCTGGGCCGCTTAAGTAAGTAGCATGCACTAAAAGAACAAATAGCCTAACCTGGTTAAAGCAGTTCTACTGATAATGCTCCTCAGTGTACAACTACTCATGAACATGGTGAACTAAGTCACACTGTATTTGCTCTGGTTGGGTGTTGATCTGCAAAATTACAGAGCATGTACGCCCTAACTCCACCCTCTACCAGACCTTCCTCAAGACATAGGAAAAATTGACATGGAAAACATTTCCTGAGGCTAGACTTTTTAAAACCTACCACCAAGGGATCTACAGTGTGTTTTACCTCTAAGTAAAACAAAAGAAGCTGTTCCTCTACCAATCTACAAGGCATATGATCAAGAGAAATGTTAGCAGGACTGAGACAAAGGTTGGCTCCAGCAGAAAAAAATAAGCATTGGCAAAGCTTCTAAACCAAGATAGCCTGGATGGCTGCTTTACGGCTCTCTGCAGATTATGGGCTCATTTCAGCAAGGAAACAAAACAAAACAAAACTGGTAGGGGGGAGGACAAAGTGAACAATGTTGCATGAGAGCAGCATTCCTAAAGAAAGACTCTGCAAGCCTAAAAGCTCCAGCACCATTAAGACTCTGGTAAATTCCACCTTCCCAGATCCAGTCTCTTCCCCCAAAACCTTTCCATCTGCTCATCCAGGGCTGCCTGATTTCGATCAAGTCCCATGCAGCAATATACTCAATAGTGCAGCCAAAGCCTCTCCTCATCTAGCACATTCTCCCACTCACATCACACACTCTTCTCCTTATAATTTCTGAGTTTAACCAAGTGAGAAATAAGAGAAGGGAGGGAAGTAAGGAGGGGGCCACTGAGGAGAATCAGCACACAACCAAGGGGTGAGGAGGAGGAGGAGCTGCTGATGAAAAATGATGGCTGATGCAGTGCTGCAGACGAACCTGCCTGGAATAATAAACGGCTGCATTACACCTCTGTCCTGCCAGGCAGAGATCATCCATTCATTGAAACAAGGGAAGCTTCTTCCCAGCAATGTACGCAAGTCGGCCGGAGAGAGACAGTGGTGCAACAAACAGCCGCTCTGGTCAGCAACAGAAGCTGTCAACAAGGGGTGGAGGGTGAGATAATGAAGCCCATGCAAGTCTGTTGTTTAACAGGACAGACAGACAGCTTAAGAAACCAGCCATTTTAAGGCACACTCATAGTGTATAACTGGCTGAGGGAAGAAAAGGAAGTTAATGCATGTAAGCATCAAGTTGATATAGGTTTTCTTACTGGTCTTCTGTGTTTTTCAGGGGCCTTTTTATAAACTGAAGTCTTGTACACGAAGCTGCTTTTCACAACAGTCCACAAATAGAGGCCATAAAACTATGCATGCTTACCGGAGAGGTGGACTAAGTGGCGATTTGTCCTGGGCAAATATGCTTAAGACCAGGTTGTACATGTACTAAAACCAGCCAAAACAAACTAAGGAAAACAAAGATATCAGAAGCATTCAGAAAATTTACTCTACTTGCTGACTTCTTCTGTACTATTTTCTATCCTCACAATGCAAAGTTTGGCCTAGGCCCTATGAGGCTTGGACTAACACATACTGGTATTCTGTAGGTTATTTAGAAGACTGTAGAAGATTGGTGATCCTATCTGAATAGATAAAGACTAACCAAACTGACTTACGGAATGCAAAACAGGATTATGCAGTTACTAATCCTTCTTCCATCTCCAGAGTGTTCAAAAGAGGAAAGAAGACTACTAAGAAAAACAAAACACAGCACAGGAAGACCCAAAATTATGCCTGCAAGACAAAATGGGGTTGCTGCTGGTGTACTGTTCACCCTGTTGCCCAACAACATCCCCATCTGAGTTGGTAGAGACTGTCTTGGTTGTGGTGTTGAAAGTCCTCTTCACTGTGGCGCTGGGAATGGCACCTTCCATGCTGAGGATTCCTCTAGTGCAGTGATGGCGAACCTTTTGAGCTTGGTGTGTCAAAATTCACAAGAAAACCTAGCTTAACTCAGGTGCTGTGTCAATTCCAGAAATATCCATAATTTTGTGATATTTGTAGCTCTAGTAAGAAAGTTATATTTTTGATATATGTATTTTATTAAAAGCAAAAATGAATAATTCTTTACATTTGCTAAATCTTCAATTGAAAGTTGGTATTTTGCACACTTCAAGAACAAGCAAGCACTACATGCCCAGGTGCCAGGGTGACCAGGTGTGTCACCTAAAAGGGCTTGGCGTGTCACCTGTGACACGCGTGTCATAGGTTGGCCATCACCGCTCTAGTGGAACAACTCAGGACTTCATGACCTCCATGACAACTATGACTCAGAATATTATGGGCCTGATCCATGTTGCAGAACATACTCTTGACCTGCACTTCTACATGGGGCAACCTTTGAATATGGTCCAAAAGCTGGAACTAATATTGTAGGGAGTTTCTAAATAGGCATACATCATGCCAGTCTTGAGGGAACTGCACTTTTTACCTATTCTCTACCAAGCTTGGCTTGGTCTCCAAATATCTAAAGGAGCACCTTTCCCCATATAGACCTGCTCATAATTTAAAATTGCACAGGATTTGAATCTTTTCAAGCATACTTTTGAAAAGCAAGTACTTTAGTTCTAAGTTTTAAAAAACTGATAAATACGGTCATAAATAATATATGATTTTCCTCGCAACCCCACCCCGTCCTCTGCTTCCGTTACCTCCTTCCTATAGAGAAGCCAGAGGAAAACTGGTAGCACAATGCTTTGTACAGTAAATGTTTCATTTTCCAGCTTTTTTCATATCTGTGACATCCCTGAGTTGTAAGTCAATGTATTACTGACAAAAAATGAACTAAACTTTATAAGAAGTAACTTAGATGACTCAAAAAGCCTAGGGAAAAGTTGAGATTTAATATTAGGTTAAGACACCAAATCAGCTTCTCCACTCCTGATGGTGATATGGACAAATCACACAGTTTTCTTGGCAGCAATGCAGTAATGGTTTTCCACTGACTTCCCAGTCCAACCTGCAGCGCCTATTCTCCTATTCAAATACCAACCAAGTCCACCCAATGTAGCTTCTAGGCTCAGACAGGAATTGAGGCAACTTAATGCTGAATCACTGAACACATTCTATTTCACCCCGCTCCTCATCCACAAAGCAGCTCAAAATGCAGTGCTTTGTGTATCTCATATTCCCAATTTGACAACACTATTATCTAGTCTCTTGGTAAAATAATAAAAAATAATAAGCTTTGTCAGTTCTCACAACCATCTTTCCCCCAGTTATTTTTTGACATTTTTTCTACAATACCCTCTAATATCTATTGATACATTGGCAAGTAAGGGAGAAAAACTATTCACCTGTGAAATACAATCCATTGCAGTCCTGTCACTCTCAAAGAAATTTTAAAATGAAGATCCTCATACCCCATTGCCTTTTACAGCAACTGTTCCATCTGCCAGCTTTTTTCATACCTACAATGTCCCTGAATTACTGAAGAATAAGGAACAATTCAACAACGTCAGATACTAGAATAAAACCCAAACATCCCACCCAAGTATTATAATTTTAACTGTATTTCTAAGAGCTTTCTTCCCCATTAACAAGTGGTAACATGAGTGAAACCTTAAGGCGGCTATTCCTTACCACAGGCCAACCAAATATGCCACCTGGTCAACTGCAGAGATCTGCTAAGTCCATGATATAAACATTTTAAAGCATAGGCAAATTTCAATATTACTTAGACTGCAGACCCAAAACCAACTGGACTGAATGTTTCACAGTGCTGCAAAAAGTGTCAAGCCCAGAGGTCTCAAATGCAACTCAGAAGTGAGTCAAAAGTCCTTCAAGGTTCATGGCACATACCCACACTCCAACTCAGTCACATGCAAAAGATAAGAAAGTTCAGTTCTAATTTCAATTATCCAAAGGTTAATATTATGTCTGACCCCTGAGTATTTTTCTCTCAATAGCTTGACTTTTGGCTTGTTTCAAGGCAACCAGATAAGACTGACGAGTCTGTGGATTCATACAGCACAGCATTCTGAGTCTGACTAGAAATAATAGTAATAATAAATAGCAACCTTATGTTCTACGTCAATCCCTCCATCAGCACCAGCGAAGCGAACAGAGAATGTTGCAGGAGAAGTAGACACTTGAGGAAGAAAAAGGAGGATTAGCAGAGTCCATCCAGGATAGTAAAAAAAGAATGGTTAAAGGAAGTTAGTAAAGAAAGCTCACAAACGAGGCCTCCAGAAATAAGCTGCTGAAAAGTGAAAGAGGTAAGTGGAAAAATAAATCGCTCCATGGCCAGTACTTGGATATCATCCAACAGAAAGCTGAAAGCTAAAAAATATGGCAATAGTTTAAGGGGGGCACTGAAGAGACAGGCTGTTTCAAATTTGCAGTGCAGGAGTAAGCATTTTGCACAAATGCCATTAAGACAAAGAATGAAAAATTGTATCAGGGTGGCAAATGGTGATTGTGCAGAGAGGCTGAGGAAATAGTGAGACCCCTAATCTGTAACTGCAGGAAGAAAGCAGAAACCAATTATAAAGATGGACACGATAAAGGGGCCACTGTGACCCACTGGGATATCAGTAAAAAGCATAAATCAGTAAGAACCACAAGATTGAAAATGAACTGGCCAAAATACTGTGAACCTTCCAGCTACAAACGGATAAGAATCTTGCATGTAATACTCCTAACATCACCACAGTCAACAAAAGCCATACATGGATTACTGATGTGACAGTAACTGGCCATAGAAGAGCTAAGGAATACGAGCTAGACAAAGCCACCAGACAGAAAGTTCTGCCATTTTAAATTAAGCATCTATGCCAAAGGTAGGTGACTTTGTTCTAATAATTACTGGTGCCCTTGGGACAACTCCAGAAGAACGAAAGCAATATCTTAACCCCTTGGGCATAGATGGAGCTACAGAAGGCAACACTACTGGAAAGAGCATCCATTTTTTATAGGGATGTGCTGAACAAACAGAGTTTTGAGGAGCAGGACTGTTGGGTTCACTCATTAACAATCCTGCTTGTAACTGGCTGCACCCACTTACCCATGACTGTTCTACAATGACATATAAAATGATACCACAAAAGTCCATTGTTCTACATAACTACTAGGGCATAGTGATCTTATTATTTTACCTGAGCTCCAGGACTCAAAAATACTTTTTACATATGGCATTACCTTCTTGTTCCCCACCCCACCCCACCCCACCCTACCCCAGCAGGGCAACAGTTTTACACTTTATAAAAAGGCACATGATCATTAGATAATTAGTTGGTGGCAAGGGGTGTGGGTGGGCGTGGGGAAGGAATGCTTGTCTTTTATAGTGTAGTTTAATGATAACTCTCACAAATTTTATCTTTTTACT
The DNA here is from genome assembly GCA_014337955.1 of Aspidoscelis marmoratus. NCBI lineage: Eukaryota > Metazoa > Chordata > Lepidosauria > Squamata > Teiidae > Aspidoscelis > Aspidoscelis marmoratus. The sequence goes on along the minus strand of MTQE01001134.1, from coordinate 68,876,215 downwards.
ATTGTAATCCGCCCTGGGACCCTTGGATGAAGGGCAGGATATAAGTACTAAAAATAATAGATAAATCAAAACAAACTATGAAATTCTACTCAAACCTCTTCCGTATTTTATACCAGCTTTATGTAACTATTGGATATGGGAATTCAGCATCTTTTAAAAAACAAAGAGAACATGCAGCAAATCTGGAACTCTTTATTTTGGAGTTTGCCAACCTTTTGATGGTCTCCAGATGGCTGTGACTATAGCCTTCAGTCACTATGACCATTATGCCTAGGGCTGGTCAAAGATGTGCTCCAAAATATGTGGAGGGTACCCAGAGGGCAAAATCTGCTCTATTTAATTCCAAAAGAAAGAAAGAAAGAAAGAAAGAAAGAAAGAAAGAAAGAAAGAAAGAAAGAAAGAAAGAAAGAAAGAAAGAAAGAAAGAAAGAAAGAAAGAAAGAAAGAAAGAAAGAAAGAAAGAAAGAAAGAAAGAAAGAAAGAAAGAAAGAAAATCTTGCTTCTAAGTTGAGCACAGACAAATCCACACAGTTTTCTTGGCAACAACAAAGAAGTGAGCTGCAACTGAACATGCTGAAGAGAAATGTTTTCCTGGTGCAAAAGGCAGCTCTTGGGTAAGTGATGAAAATCTAAAAACAGGGCCAGATCTCTGATTCGAGATACCCAGAGAGCTGTTTCTAAACAGACAGCATCATGGTGCTGCCACTGCATATGTTTAACATAAACTTTCAAACCGGTTACACAGCTGAGGATCATCTTTCTCAGGAAGGAAAGTGACTAGAGGAAGCACATCCTGATAAAAATCCATGACCAAAAAGATCAAGTGCATCATTCTATTTGCTTCTTTATCCATATGGATATGTCCAGGATCATTCAGCAGCCAAATTTAATATACTTTTCTAGCACTTGTTTATCAAATCTTGGACAGTGGAAATTTTACAGTTTTCCTCCTCCTCCTCTGCATTTCAATTAACCCTAGTTCTAAAGCAAATTCTTCTCAGGTGTTATCATTCTTTCTCTAGGAGGAATCTACTTCAGTTTGACCGCTATCCCAAGAGACTGGTACCTAACCAAATCACACTTGAGCAAGCATAAATCATTATGCCCTGGGCACACAAACACTTCACTTTGAATCTGCATTTACCTTTGAAAGCAATTGCACAAACAGAACAAAAACACTAGAGAGTTATAGAGGGCATCAAATGTTATGTTTGTGTAAGCTGAAAGACCGAATTGCAGGCAACTCTGGAAAGCAGTTGCCATATACTGAAACCAGGTCTGAGTTAGAATTACAGATGCTTCAGTCACTCTAAAGTTATGTCTATATAGATCCATGATGCAAACCCCCAACTGTCCATAGGTAATATATACATGCGAAAGACCAGACCAGGGGATCCCAGGGCATGCTTGCACAGTGCTTAAGCATAAGACTTCTTTTAAGAAATATCATGCCACATGACTGAGCACAGGGTTCTGGAAGCTGGAAATCATCTAACGGTGTACTAGTGTATCAAAGTGTGCCAAGGATCACTGTGAAGGGTATAGGTGACTGTGGATGCGAAGAGGATCACCCTCAATGCAGAAGAAGCCTACATTTCTTACATATAAAGAATATAAAAGGAAAAACACACACCAGATTTGACTTTTGGCCCATCTAGACCTGCAGTTATAAGGTTAACTAGCTGCATAGAGAAGCCCAATAGTAGGACATGAAAACACAGCTTGTTTTGCTTGCAGGCCCTCAACAGCTGGCATTCAGGGACAGATCACTTCTTGCTGCCTTCATGAAAGCCATGGATAGTCCTGACTTTCATTAATTGGTCTAACCTCTTTTTCCAACCATCCAGGAAGTCACTAATATACAAATAATATGCTAATTATTGTTTTCCAGGTGGACACACAGACATATCTCTGAACACATAATTGCCCTGAACACAACTGCAAACAGACTACTCTATTGTGCACAATATCTATATTTATTTTATTTATTTAATACATTTATATAATGCCCTTCACCAAACTGTCCCAGGGCGGCTTACAATAATTAAAAAGTCATATTAGAACTCCTTCAAAGAAGTATTTGCCATGCAAAAATTGAGAAGCATGTGAAGCAGCCCTAACACTGGACAATAATGACTTGAGAATCTGTTATAAAAATCTATTTGTGTCTGAATGTAATATCTCATATTAAGCATCTCAACTACCTTGGCACTCCTAGTGCACCACAACCATATAACTCTTCAGGACGGGAAAGCAAAGGAGAATATTTCTAAAGACTAACAATTTTCTTTTGTTAGGAAAATTCCAGAAGCACTATGAAAACAAGTTGCCGCTCTATCAGCAAATGCCGTTCATATTAGTTTCTTAATAAGCAGAAAGGGTCAGAGAGAAAAGATTCATTTACTTTGGTATGCTGAAGGATAGGAAGTCCGCTTTCCAAAACCCATCAAGACGAACTTCGAACCTTCCACTTCCAGCACAATCTAATATACCTAAGCCGGGCCAATAATTAAAATATTCCCGGTAACGCCTTCCAAGTAGGAAAAGAAATACATATCAGATTTCTCTGACATGCGCAGTAGAAGCAAGTCCAATGGCTGGCTGGTTCAGACCAGTTACTTCTTTGAAGCCACCTTATCAGTTTGTTTTTGCAGACACAGTGTCCTTGAGAGCACTCCTCACACTTTGCTTTCTTTACCCTTATATATACAACCCATTCATCCACTTTTAGTATGAGTTTCCCCATCACCTTAAAGAATCAGATGATCGTTGTTTTTAAATTGGGATAAGATGAACATTTTTTGCTCTTCTATCGCCATGAAAACCTAAATTTATAGTTCTTACAGATCAAACACCTAAATGGCTACATAATAACAGTGGTTTTGTCCTGTGGTATCATGTTTACGCAGTTTCGCCAAAGCAGTTGCTTAAGAAGCTCCCCAAAATTCTGAACCACCCCACCCAGTAAGCTTAGTAAGATTTGTATAGACATTCTGCAAGAAAAATGGGGAGACAGAGACAGACAAATATGCCCACAAATTTATATAGGAACAACCTTACAAGAAGCTAGATGCCCTTTTAATACTTAAAAGAACATTAGGTCTGAGTGTGATCCATTGTGCTTCTCTCCTTGAAAGTGAACAGTGAATCTCTAGTTGCCTCCAAACATGCACAATGCAACTCACAAATGGTGAATCTTGCTGCCCTCTCAAGATACCATAAATGTGGTCATCTGGTTATGTCTGGTGGACCACTGCTTGAACATCCCTGTTTTCTCCTATCTGCTTAGCACTACTTGCCTAAGATTAATAAACCAAATGATCAGTTAGCCTTTGACCCTAGTTAGTAAATAAATAGGGTACTAACCACATCTAACTTTGTGCACCTCTTTTTCCCTGGTTAAGAAGCATGATTTTGAAATGGCTACGATTGAAATGTTCAAATGGACAAGGTGTTTCAGGAAACACAAAGCATCAAAAATATATGTGCACGCTTGTGTGTTTGAAAAATAAAAAGCCTCCTGATAAAAGGGGGCAAGCTTGAGTTAATGATACTTTCCTCTCCAGTGCAAATCGTGATGTTTTATACAGAGTGATTACAAGACACTATCACACCTTTTAATTAGCACTCAGCAACAAGGCACATTTGAGTGCCAAGCAAGGTTGACTCACCTCTGTAGACATTAGTCAGAGAAGGCAAAGAGAAAGGGGGGAGATGGAGAAAGGGTGGAGTCAAATTCTGAAGCTAAGCACCAAAGACACTTTAAAGCAGGGGGGACATGAGATGTGTTAAGTGCTACCTCTGGGGGTTATTTCTGGATACGAGAATACCATGTAGAGACAGCAGGGTTGACTCCACTGTTATGGGAGTTCTAACTCGCTGCCTGTATTCATGCTGCAGTCTGATGTAGCAGAAGTAGCAGTTCACATCTGGCAGTCATGCAGTGCTTTAAAAAGTAGATACTTTATGGCAAATTCTCAAAAGCTTTTTAAGTTGAGGTTTACATTTCCTTGTCCCAACAGCAAAGAAAGCAGAAATAAAATAACATTGGATGTGCTGCCCTAGAAGCAAAAACAGAAAATAGAACTGTCAGACTCATTTTGTCACACATACAGATACTGTATGTCCAACCAGTAAAAGTGCAGACTTACACTAACCTTGTTACCCTCTCCAGGTTTTCAAGATCTTACTTAAACCAAAACTAAAAATGGTTTTGGGGGATGCTCTCAGTATTATTCTTCACGAAGGTTTAAATTCTGATGCTTGAAGATCTATACCACTATGCCCTGAGTTGAATTTTACAACCTCTGCATGGTAAAAATTAACACTGGACACAAATAGTTTTGGCAACAAAAAACAAAGTTAATAGATGGTGTAATTCACCTGTGGAATTCATTTCCACAGTATGCAACACAGTTATTAAAATAAAAGGCATTTTCCCCCCATTGGGAGTTTTCAAAAATAAAAGAAATACAGAGGCGCATTTAATCTGCATCCAGTAATAGGGTGGCCAGCTAACAAATTTACATCAGCAAGATGTCTCAACAATCCTACTGCCCCAAATTTGCAAAGAGCTTTTGACTTGGCCAGCTCAATCCTTTTGCCATCTGTGATTAATGACAGATCAAGATGGTTGCCTATGTGTAATTACACTGCTCAGTACAGGTGGACCTTACTATTTCAATGTTAAATAAGTATTTACCACCAAACCCAAAGTAAGAAATCACCACTTGGGGCACTGGAGAAGAAAACCGTTTATTACTTGCAGCTGAGAAGGGACCCATGTGGCGGATAGTGAAGGTATATGCTGGTGCACAAAAGTAACTTTGAACATAATAAAGATACTCAAATAGTTCATACTAACCATAGCAGCAGAAGTATAACTGCTATATTTAATGACTGTATATTGGTAAAAACTAGACAATGTGATTAATCAAGAATGGAAAAGAGGTAGTCATAAAGCCTATTGCTAGACTGCAGAAGTCTTCATGTTCAATCCTTGGCACCTCTAAAAAAGGCTGATAAAGGAATTCATCGGAAAGTCTGAAGGAAATTCAGTAATATAATCCTGAGGTACAAGAGTCAGTGGTCTGATTATGACAGCTTGTCTTCTGTTTTTGTGTGCATTATGGCATTGCTATCAGCTTGGGAACTTGCTTGCATCCCCCATGAAGGCACCAATAAAATTAAAAATGCCAAGGCAGGTGAAGATTACCATATAAGTTCTAAATTCCCATCACTGAATCCATTTCAATCAATTACAAAATAACAATAGCTATGATAGTAAATACAGTGTCAGTATAGCCCTGCATGTATGTGTCTACCTTCTCCCACAAAAACAAAATTAGCATTATTTACATTTGTATGTGTATTTATACAGATTCCTATAATGCCCTTAACCCAAGTTTCAGGATAGTAAATAAAACACATTGTAACAAAAACAATTATACCCGTAAAACCATGAAATATAAGCTGACACAAAAATTACAGAATCTATAACTCATGCGTAAATTTAACATGAAAACATAAAATCTATAAACTACTAAATAAAATAAGTTAAACACTACAACAGGAGAAAATATTCAACTAAACTCCAAAAGCCTGGTTGAATAAATGTGTTTTAGCAAGTGCCAAAAATCTCCAGTGTTTGCACCTGGTATATAACAAGGGGGAGGCTACTCCAAAGCTTAAGAGCTTCCACAGAGAAAGTCCTCCCTCTAGTAGCAGATCCAAGAATACCTCTGAGTGATGGAACCACTAGGGGGGCTTTCCACTGGATCTTAACATACAGCAGGGCTGTATGGAAGGAGGTGCTTCCTGTGTCCATCCATGGGTAATAATTGTTACTTGCAGAATCAATACTTAGTGAACTTAGTGAACTTTATGCCAAAAACAATGGTGTAGCACAACAGGAAGTTGTTCATGAGCTTTCTGCAGGTATCTAGAAGGATAGTGTGAGAATGGCTGAATAGATAATTCAGTGGTCCAAGCCTCTCCTAAGATCTTCAATATTCAGTATAATGCACCCCAGTAACTGGGGAAGATGTCTTTTGCACTCCTGTACTTCCTTATTGAGAAAGCTTTCGCTATTAGCAAAGGCAATAGCAACATCATCTTCTACTGTCTTACTAGTTACCAATAGAATATTCAGACTGCTAGAGAACATTCTAAGATGTCTTCTCATTCCTCACCATATTCTCCCACCACACCTCTTAAATGAGAAGGAAATAACGGAACATTCCCCTTCCTCATTGTTCCATACACAAGAAATCCTATTCCAACACAATTTCCACAAACCAGTCTCAGAAATGTCACTTGCACTTGCAATAGACATCATAGCACGCTGCTGCTCCACTAGATTGTAATTTGTCTCTCATCAGACCAGAGAGTGCAACCTTAAATATAAATCACATTCACATATGCGCACTATATGCACACACACAGGTTTAATAGTGTGTCGGGGAAGACAGCAACCCAGTGTCTTCCCTGCTTTCCATATTCATTTCTTCACAGCATTATAAGAGGTCAGTAAAACCCTGACATTTGCAGTTTGTTTATAAAGCTGCATATCAAAGATTACAGCTTTGGACAGAAATTTATCTTGGCAGAACTGAAAAAGCAGTGGAAGTAACCGCTTAGTTGAACTTTTCTCTCTTAAAAAATACGGACAAGGCTTCCCCTCCTGATCTATGCTTCTGTACTGTACTTTTAAAAAGAAAAATAAAGCTAATTTATTAAGTGGCCTTGTGGCAACGTGTTGGCTGCAACAGCATCCATCCTGCTCTCCAATCATTGTAGAGCTGTGAGCAGCAGAAAGGGAGGGGTGTGAATACAGTCACTCTCTCTCACACACACACACTTCATCCAACCCAATTATTTTCAAAACTGAAGTTAAAATTGCCCACCTGCAAACTTTAGACTGGCAGTCCTTCCTATTCACACCACCATGTGTGTTCATTTTAATAACACCCTGTCATATTGGGTTTTCAGAGCACAAAGGTAAGAGATTCAATGCACTGTGAGGAGGTCCGTTCTCCTCAAAAAAATCACAATAAGGAGGAGAACTAGCAACACAGCCAGGGTCTCAGGCATTTCCTGTTTGAACAGAACAACCAAGCAGATGAGTGGGAGTGTTTGCCTTAGAACCGGGAAGGAACAAGGGAAGACTGCTGGATTCATCTGGACCCTGGGATCTTTTGCTTCAAGGAGCAGAAAGGATGTTTCACACATTCTGATTTGAGCACCGCAGTATAAATAGCTTTCAAAACGTAGACACTTCAGCATATAGTGAGCTTTTATTTCAAACATTTATATTCTGCCTCTCACTTTAAAAAAAACCCTCAAAATTACTCAAGACAGTTCAGAAGTACTGTAATACAAATTAAAAAGAATAAAAATATAGCATCAACAGGTTATAAAATCAGTGGCCAATTGGGTCAATTTCCAGTAACGGGCAGAGATTAATCTGTCCATGGCAATCCATCATGATCTTCTAACTGCCAGATGACACTTTGCAATCTGTTCTATCTGTGGCTACCCTTGGAGACTGTTTAGAAGTCAGAAAATGCAGCAGCACAATTGACCAGATGTACATCTTGTTTCTAGGCAAATATATATACACTGATCTTGAAAAATTTGCATTGGATTGACATTAGATTACCAGGTCTAAAGCATCTTCTCTGATATATTGAAAGGCACGGCTCCTCACTTACATACATGACTAGGTGTGAAATAAGCAAGGAAGGCCATATTGGTAGTGTTACCATCTGCTGAAGGTCAAGAAGTGAAATGAGAGAGCCTTCTGGATAATGGCCGCTTAGTTACGGAATTCCTTTCCCTTTGGCATACCCTCAAGTATCACTCTTGTACACCTTCCAGCAGTTGGCAAGGAAACAGTAATTAAACTTCCCTCCTTGAATTATCCTGTCATGCCACCCTTTCAAGTTTGTACTACCATATCTGAATTTTAATATTTTTAGAATCTTAATATTTCTAGTATCTTGACATTTTAAATGATGGTCCTATTGTAGCAAACCATGAAGGTTTTTTTTTTTTAATACATTTATTACTTTACCTGGGGCCATATTCTGAAGGGAGCACCAGAAATCTGATCAGATCAAAGCAATGAAGTGTTTAGAGGCACTTTTCACTAGAAAAATCTCAAGTTTATAACAATAAATAAATGAATGCACAAACCTGCAAAAACATTCCAAAACGAACCAGTCAAAATCAAAGTTAAAAGCTGCCTCTAGATGGTGAGAAGAAAACGCAGGATTGCCTCCCACCAACTGTGCCAGACAGCAGGCCAAAAATCACAGGCAAGGCTAGAACCTTACCTTGTCTGTCACTGCTCCTGTGATGAATATGAGGTCAAAAATACCCCAAATTGTGCAAGCGTCTGCTCCTGTGTTTGCACACTGGATATTTTCAAGCGAGTTTCGCCCCCATGCTAGCATAGTATTTTCCTGATGGAAAAATCTGGGAGCAAATGCCAAAGGCAAGCAATATCGCTATGTGTTCTTTTTTCTGCAATAGTGGTATTCCAGGATTTCACTCCTATATTCCAGGACAATGTTGGGATTGCCACAGATACATGTAGCAATCCTAATATAGTGCTAGGATAATCCTGACTTTAAATCTTGTCTAGATCCAGCCAAGAATCAAGGGGTTCCTGCCCCTCAAACCATACTCTAAACAATGCTTCTGGGTTGGTAACAACATTAGTGTTAAACCTGAGATTCCTGTATAAAGTTGTTTTAAAGTAGATTAAAAATTACTAGTCTCCTATGTTTGTCTCTGCCTTATTGACTTAGCTTAATTTGACAGACTGTCATCCCAAAAATCCTATGTCACATATATGGGATTTTGGATTGAATCCGTCCAGCTATCTGGAAGTTGATAGTCAGTTGAGGGCTTACTTAGAATTGTCATATCTTGCCAGGTTTTGATCAGTTTTAAGCTCTTCCCCTCAGGACTGTGTAGACAATCATCTACTCAATTTTCTGCTTTTATTTTTTAGCAGGAAAGGAAGGAGGTATGTTCTGAAGAAAATGATATAACTTTTGTCACCTCTGTGCTCACCAATGGAAGCCAAGAAGAACAGACACTGCATTAAAATCTATTCATATCTTTTATCTATACTGCAACTAGGGATTTTGCAGGGAGAGGGAAGGGAGCAAACCACACATATTGCATGAGTCCTTCCTTCATATAGTATCTCCACAGTAATGGTATGAATACTGGAACATATTCTGTAGGAGACGGACTCAGGAAGGCCTAAACCCCATGCCACAAATAAATTGTGCCAAGCAGATTTAAGCAGTGACAGGCTAGATGTTACTGTGCTGAAAACCAGAGAAAAAGGATGAGGAACATGATGTGATCCGCAAACATGTACAGTATAGTGCTAAAATGCCCTTGGACAAAAATTCATTCTTTCTCATCCAGTCAAACCCCTTTGAAAGACTGCCTAGCTCTATTTAAACCATTTTTTCTTTCATTTTCTCCTCCCTAAATCAGAAAGGGATCACAAGAATAGTAGACTGAGAAAACAAAAAGTATCAGGAGTTCATAAACATTCACATTTAAAAAAGGGCTATCCTGACTTGTTTTTACATTTTTAGAAGATAAATCTCTATACCCATACCAAAAACGAGGGAAAATGTGGCACAGCTATTAGAATTACAAAGTAGTATACAGTAGTGCTCTCACATCAATTGGGAGGGGGGTGGAGCAAGGAACCTTAAAATAAACTGTGGTGTGCCCTAATCCAGTACCGTTACCCACATCATTTCATTTATAAAGGGTCTATGCAAAAGCCATCTATTAAAAAAAGATATTTTCAATAGTATAGGACTTTTAGAGAGCATCTTCCTCATCTTTCTATATGGGTGAACTAGAAAATATTATATATGATATGGGAATGGTTGGGGGGGGGGGGAGACTGTATATACCAACTTTCTGGTACCTCCATGACTCTAAGTGGCACCAAAAATATTGGATTTCCAGCTCATACTAAGGCAGAAGACTGGCTGTACAGTGTAACCAAGTTCAACTCAGTGCCAAAACCAGATCTGCCCTCAACTGAAATTGATCAAAATAAGATATTAAAATGACCTTTAAAACTTGCAAATCTTGTGCTCAGGCTCAGAAAGTAAAAAACTGTGTGCTGCACTGACATCACCTTATCTTTGGTTCTGAAGTACTTTACTGACAGGTATGTTGTATCCTAAAAGAGAAATAGATTGGCATAATTAGCAATTTCTACAACATGCCAATTAGAATGTCAAGATTTGTGAGTCTACACTGGAACTCTAGCAGTACTGGTCAAGATGGACAGATAGAAAACTACTTTATATCAAGGGGGTTTAAGACAGAACCAGCATGCAGAATGGTGTGAACATACTACTCCTCTGAAGTAATTCCTAAGACCCCAATATTCACTGTTAAAATTACCACATAAAGTGAAGCAAGATACATTTTCAGTTTGGACTTTTGCAAGCTTTTCCTGAGGTGCAGCTGCTATAGTTTTCACTTCTGCAAAATCTTATAAAGAAAGGGATCCATGGGTATATGTTTATTTACTATGTTGGATAGGGCCTTAGGACAGACAAGTTTTAGGGGTGCCATAGCAATTTTCTGATCTTCTAATGCCTAAATGTTAGTGGTGAAAACAGGCTATTCTCTATTAACTGATAGTTAGAAAGAAAGAAAGAAAGAAAGAAAGAAAGAAAGAAAGAAAGAAAGAAAGAAAGAAAGAAAGAAAGAAAGAAAGAAAGAAAGAAAGAAAGAAAGAAAGAAAGAAAGAAAGAAAGAAAGAAAGAAAGAAAGAAAGAAAGAAAGAAAGAAAGAAAGAAAGACCTGACCCTAAAGGCTTCTATATAGCTGTAGAAAACTAAACATAAACATTTCAGAGATCAGCAATGTAATAACTACTGCTGCTACTGTTGCTGCTACTACTACTGGGAAACTGTAAAGTAGTATCAGTGGTAATCTTGGTCTGAACCCATGGGCTTATCACAAGTCCCCATACATATCTCTGTTCTCTGCCCTCTTTCATTCTTCCATCGATCAATCTATGAAGACAGTAGCTAAGGGTCACTTGCTGACTTTCTCCTTTATCACCCTAACAAGCAACAACAATAATTTAAAATACTGCCCCTTGGGTGTGGACAAAGAAATTAACAGAAATCAGAAATTGTTTCAGGTAGTTCTGCAACAGATCCAGTAAGGAGTTATGTATAAAGTTAACAGCTTGCTTGAAAGCCAGACTGTGCACCAGATAAGGATAGACATGGTTGAAGCTCTTGATCTATCGTTTTTACTCAGTTATAGTGAGTCATGGATTTGATGGTGTGGGGAATGATAAGGGAAGAAAAGGCCTTGCTATTCTCAGGGTGCCTCCAAATGGGATGGAAGCTTTGGTGTCACAGCCGCCAGACACATGATCAGAAGCTGCAGGGTCCTGCACAGTCACTTCCAGTCGCACAGACACATCAACCTGAAACTGCGAAGGGACTACACAGCCAGACAGGAAGCTCTGATCGTGAGGCATCACCAGAGAATCCAAAGTAAAAAGCTGCTGATTAAGGGGGAGGGAAGCTGTGACACCCTGTCAAAACTACCATCCCATCTGGAGATACCCCTTAGTCACAATGGTAAGATGTTGTATATATATACATTGTGCGTGTGTATTTAAAGTAGATGCATCCAGTAAAAGGTCTCTTACCTACCACACAATTTGGCCCAGGCAAATGGAACAGCAAGGACTTTGAAGCATAGCTACTACACTCCTTTTCTGAACACGTTTCCCCTTCCTTAATGGAGTAGGATTACCGCAGAATCATCACTCATCCAGTTTCTGTCACACACAAACACATGCTCCCTATCTCTTCTGACACTTTCTACAAGCTGCTGCTTACAAAAATGCAAAATCATTCCATCAGGTATTTAAAGGGAACCCTGGGAGTTCTTCCTCTGAAAATGGGAAGAACTGCAAATGGGTGAGTCAGGAAAGCAACAGATGTGGACACTTTGCTATATAAGAGAACTGACTTCGTCTCTACCGCTGATACTCAAAGAACTCCGCCCTCCTTTTCCTTACTCATACTTTCCTATTTTACTTGTTTATTTCTTGTTTGACAGCTGGGTGAAATGACACTTTCACCACACCCTTTTCCCTCTGGGAAAAATAAAGATATTTCGCTTCCATGCCCCTGATTTGCCTAAAGAGATTTACTTTTTTAGCTCCGGTGATAGCAGGGAATTTATGCCTTTACAGCCGCTGTTGAAATATTTGATCCATTTACAGAGTTGCTTGAAATGTAAGATGCGGATATATTCACAGTCCATAAATAACTGAAAAGGTACTGACAAATCTTGAACCTCAGCAGGATGGTTACCTTTGTTATTAGTGCCACTGGCAGGACAACTTCTGAAAGGTATTCTTCAGCTTTCTTATGCTGGTAACTCATTTGCACCCTACAGACCTTAATTCTACTTCTTTAAAAAGGGCATAGAAGGCTTCTTAAGGACCTGAGCAAGAAAACTTGAATCACCAGATCAACCCTCTTAAGGCACCTGCTAGGAGTTTCTGTGAGATAGCATCCCTAAACAGAGCATCACCGGTAGTCAATAGAACTTTTAAAATCCTCGCCAAAAACACTCCTTGAAAAACAAAAGCTGTCTCCTTTTCTCACCAAAATGTCTTTGCTACAACCCACTGCGGAAGATGTGGGGATACAACAGATGCAGCATTTCCTGACATAGAGAAAAGCTTTTTTTAAAGGTGTTAGAGGCCTGCAAAAAGAAGAGGAGGGCAGAGAAGGGAGAAGTAATGGCAACTTGTGAGAAACGTTTACAAAAGCAATGAGTGAAATACTAGCAAAGGTATTTGGCCATACAGATTAGGCCAAAGTGGCATGCCAAACATGAACTGAGGTCTCTTTTTGTGTGTACAATTTTTCCTCTCAGAATTTATTTTCCACGCCCAAAGCTATAGCTCCCCAAACACTGTTCATATTAGTTATGCTTCAAACCAGTTATGTATGAACTACATTTGTACGGAAACATGTCCAGAGGAAGCAGCAGAACTGACCTTTTCGTTTTCCTCTGTCCCCAGTCCAGTCACTATTCTTCACTGGTACCAAAAAGAAAAGCATAAATAGGGAGGCAATTAGGAAACAAAGTCAACTAGGAAACGTATCAAATTAAAATTCCCAGCTTCCCACACAGTGCTGACTCCTACACATCTCCCGGCCAGCCATAAGCTCTTCTGACAAGCTGCAACTTGAGAGGCGGTAGTGGGAAGGGTGAGCTGTTTCCATAGGAAGCACACTTTTGAGAGGAACATTTGCTCCCTCTAAGAACATTTACTGGTGATGATGGAGGGCTGGAAAAAGCGACAGTGTAATGCTAAAGCCTGCATAGATTTCCTTGCCAACACCTCCACCAGCAACCAACTTCTATTCACCTACAGGGCTTCAGACTCAGGAACCTGGCCCACTTGAGTACTGTATGTCTGTACGACTGCCCCAGTGCTGATTCCATACTAATACATATCCATCACTCAAGCTGAAGAAAAGTGCAATACATGCTAAGCATCTCTATGGGCCTTTTCATACTTACTTGACTGATGTGGTATAATAATGCCACACCAGGCAGGTAAGGATGAAGCGTGCATTCATTCCTTTCACACTGTGCATTCTAGGTTTGCCCCATAGGTGGCTGGCAGCATGTGCAGTGTGAATGGTTGTCCGGATTGCCATGGCAAACTCTGAAATACGGTAGCCTCTAGAATGCAGCTGGACACTGTCATGGCATTTGGCAGCTATAAACTACAGGACAGCTACAGCTACACACCCCATGCCACCTTGCAACATAGCATCTGGAAGAGGTTGTAGATCTGCTGTCCACAAGACTTCCAGTCACTGCTGGTCAACCTATGGATTGCTTTTCTGTTGTCCACAGCTGGATTGCTCCTGGGAGGGCTGAGGCAACTCTGTGTGAGATGTGGTAGCACAGGTGAGTCTGGGTGGACCGATCCAGCAAATGGCTTGGATCCCTCCACAAGGTAAGTGCAAATAGGCCATCTGTATCTATTTGCTTGTAGAATGTGCTGATGCATGCTTGTTCTGTTCAAAAAACATAAACACTTGTTCAATGCTTAGGATCTTCAGATAATATCTACAGATATGAAGCCAGAACCCCAATATTATGATGTGTGCCCAATTTACCATGCCCCAAAGTGCTACAAGTCATTTTGAAGTTTACAGCTGCACAAGTATATGTGTTCCCTTCATCCAGCTGTACGAATTCAGGCATGTGCATACATTCTGTCTTAGAGAACAGACTAAACAGTAAGCCCAGTAAATTGAAACAAACAAAACCCCTGTGTTGGGCCAGTTTGTCCATCACTGCATTCTCTTATTCACTGACACTATGTAGATTACTTGGATGTGTCTACATAACAGGCTTGTATGTGCTTATCTGAAATCTTTAGTGGCAAGTGGCAAAGCTTATAAGCAGGAGGTGGGACTATAAACAAAGACCACCAGAGCTTTGAATAGTATTTATAGAAATAGTCAATTATAAGGAGCAGATTTAATTATTCAAGTAGGTATTACCGTATGTAAATAAATAAATAAATATGAATAATAGATGGAAGTAGGCCAAGACATCATTCCTATATCTATCTGATTTATTTTCAAGGTTTTCTTTGCCCTCAAACTAAATATATGGAAATTACTCCAGACCTGGTAGACAGTCTTAGTCAATAATGATATCTTAACCTCAACAAGTTGGCCAGGTCTAAAATTGCTGCATACATGCTGTTGCTGTAGGACAGCAACAGACAGCCACAATATAGGTCAATAAAGCTCAGAACTGCAGTTCTCTTAACCCCCAGACTTCCACTGAAATCTACCATCATAACATGGATTCTTCATTAAGTGGCATTTTCCCAGAATGGGACCCTAGAATTATAAGGAGGATCTATTGAATTTCTCCTGAAATTTCAAAAGCAAAGAGCATCATGAGCAAATGGTACCAACTGTTCAAAACTCCTCCTAGGCAAGTCCCGTGTATCTCATTGGACCCATTTGTTTGTCCTTAGGATAACAACAATCAGAGATCAAAGGTCTACCTTCTACTATTTCCTTAGGCTGATTAATGATTCAAGAAAAGTGATAGGCCTATGGAGGCATATTTCAGTCCATATTTCCAACTTTAATGACCCAGGACCACATTCCAGAGAAAATACCTGGAAGGCATCCTCCAAGCTGCTTCATCCTCCTGTAACCAAGTCTACAGTTTAAAGACCTCCTAGAAACATTCACCACATGCTCAGGACAGGCTTCAACAGTGAAGAATAACTTTTCAAAACCAATCAAACGAACAAGTTGTGTTGCTCATCATCTGTGATGTCATAAACATTTAAATAACCGTATTTGTGTAACACAAGCTGTTCTGCAAGCTCTTTGTTTCTACCATAATATGAGTTCAGTATTCTAATACCCATGAAGCCTATCTTGCCAGGTGGCAAAGTGAATATCTGGTGTCCATAAGATAGTCTGGGAAAATCCAATGTCTTTGATATTAATTTTATGTAACACAGCTCTTGAAAGGGAACTAATGCCGCTACCTACAGATAGGTAAGAACACTTCTGTATGGACTAGCTTTATTTTAAGGCTGTGGTCACACCTTGCTGAAATAGTCTTATTAAGAAGCTGGACTCAAAACAGACTCCAAATATACCAAATACTTCATCCTGAGTTTGGGTTGCTCTCTGTTCCTGTTCTGAGACTCCTTTATGAGACTTTTTTAGATCTCCACCCTTCTGCACTCTGACAGGATAACGGTTCTTTGACTCAACAGCTTGTAATCACACATTGGGCAAAAGGGAAGACAAATTCATGCAGTATCCACCCACCACAGTACAGTTCGGTCCTCTTTAGACCCCTTCTCCAATCACCCCAAAAAATGAAAATGGATTGACACTTGACTGCTTGAGACCTGTAAAAATCAGGACTCAGGAAAGTAAGACTGAAGAGAGGTAAGTCCACAAAGGATTAAACCATGTGTAACCATGGCATAAGAAAGAAGCCTTTCTTCTTCCTCTACTTAATGGATCCCAGTAATTCAGCAGTTTCTGGACTACACCTGCTCCAATTACCATCTTTCAGGAAATAAAAAGGATGCCAATTGTACCTGAGGTTGCCAGAAGCCCTGCCAAGAGCAGGAGGAAACCATCCTCCTCCTAAAGCAGCTGTGCTAAAAACCTAAACATCTGCCTGTTTTCATATCTACTGCTGATTGGTCTTCACAGGTGAGGTGCTCATATACTATGGATGTTCTTCTAATGCTCACAAAAGATGAAACCACAGAGTTAAAAAAAGAAAAGAAAAGCAGAAACTATGGCTGGAACTTTTCAGAGGAGATGCTCACATATATAGACATGATGGAAAGAAAACAGATAATGGAATAAGTGACACATTCCCTGGTGTTAAAAACAGAAAGAAAGAAATTAGGCCAAAAATTAGCAGGAAAAAAAAACCTATTTATGGATTTTCTTCCTCAATTTTTTCCACCGCACATTTTCATGACCGAAAGAAACTGGGATTTTTATTTATTTTTAAAGGAACATTCAATTATCTATTTTCCTTCATAGCAAAAATCACAAGTTATCTGCTGGCCAGACAAATGCAAATCCCTATTTGCACGTCAGCTGAAATGATCTTGAACCATAGGGGAAAACTTAAGTTTTTCATGGTCACAGACTATTCCCCAGTTCCAAGAACTGAATTAATTGTCTTAAGCACAGAGAAATAAAATGCAGGCAGGCTAATGTATCCCACCTGTTTTACTGCATATGCACTCAGGTGCTGAGAAAACAGAATCATGGATGTTCAGTTATATATTTAGAATCTCTGTTTCAAGAACCCTCCCTTTACAAGTTACACTGTAGGTACAAACGGATGGATTGGGGGGGCAGGGAGGGAGTTTTGGAAGTCTCCTAGAAGGTTGTTAGGGGAAACTTTTCCTTCTATGGCATTGGTATGTCTTCTCTTTTAAAGTGTCTACGATAAATCATTCAAGGACTCACTCTTCAGTCTTAGACTAACAAATGGACTAGGGTAGCAGCAAAATGCTATAAATGACGATTTGAAGTCAGTCATGAAAAAGGGTTAATTTTGCGGAGCAAAATCTGATACAATTTCAGGCTCAGTGTAAGGAAGAAAAAGGCCGATGATGTGGATACTACTGCGGCAAGGTCAAAACTTCACCAGTCTACTACTAAGATGTTTTGGAATATAACTTCCACCTAGCAGTCCAGAACAAGCAGAGAGCAGAAGGTCCATGAAAACTCCTCAAAGGAGCTTTCCTTCTGCATCTACTTGTTGTCTTTACTCAGTGCACTTTGAAAAATAAATAATCTCCCTTCTCTGTGTTCTGCGGTTTTCTGCAGACATAGAACACACTAAAGGATTCTTTCAGTCTCCTCAATGAGGCATTGGAGAAAAACAGGAAATGGGAGAAACAATTAAGGCACACATTTGGCTATGTGAATTACTAGCTATTGTCCTTGTCACTGGGCTTCTCATCATTTAAACCCAATTCCCCACATCTGCCTGTTTTAAACATACACGCAGCATTATGTAATGCAAAATAATGGTAACAAATACCTGTCCAACAAGAACCGGAACAGAAGAGACCCTTCCTAAATGCCTCTGTTTTCATTTCAAGGGCAGTTTCGCTTGGTAGAACAAACTGATTGATGAAGCAAACTGACTAACCCCTCTCCACTAAAAGAAGAACAACAGTACACCTTGGAATGAGAATGGCTATACAAGCTAAATGGTATCTTCAATCTCTTGCAGTAGTTTTTTTCTTTTCAGGCAGCTCTCAGGATAATATGAGAAACTGGACAGAGAAAAAAAATAGGAAGATGGCACAAATGACTGTGCTAGGGGATCTGAAGCCAAGGCGTTTTGTTTGTGACACTTCTATGCAGCTTTACAGAAGGCCATTTTGTAATATATCAAAATGTGCACATGCACAAAGTATTCAACAGAAGTAAAGCATAAGCAAACAGATGCCCCTGAAAGATGGTTACACTTCACTTACATCCTTACTCCTCTGTTTACTGGGATTACAAGAATTCCTTCCACAGTTGAGCAAAAATAGTAAAACTGATAGACGCAGAACTCAACGTCTCTCAATTATTGCAAATACTGTATGCAAAAATTATCTCTTTAAATTCACACATCGAAATCACAGCCTGTGAGAACTGCTGAGGGATGCTTCTCCTGAAGCTAAAAGAATTAGAAAGATTCCACAAAGGATTTTAAATACTGTAGCACACATATTTTACAACAATTCTCTTTTCCAACCAAGTTTGCTTAATCACACATTTCCCTCCTGACACCACCTCCAGATAGCAGAAGTCAATCCCAGGCTCTTACCTCATCTGCAGAATCTTCATGTTATTGTTGCCTCTCCAAAACACTGGATGCTAGCAGATGCCCTCCTACTTCCCTTTCCCCCTCCTCCTTGCTAGTATCTGGGTATTCTGGAATAGCAACAATAACACAAACTGTCAGAAAATAGAAATAAGTAATCAATATTACTGTTGCTGGATTTCCTGGAATAAAGATACAATGGATTTTCCATCAGCTAACCTGGAACTATACTGGGAATGCCACAAATGCATGTGCCATTCCCAGTATAATCCCAGAAAAACTGTAGGTTTTTACCCACATCTGGTTGTACCCTAAGTCCCCCTCCCCCCAAAAAAGGCCCTTCCAGTTAAAAGTTTCCTGCTGGAGGTTCAGCCTATTTTATTCTTATTTCTACAGTTAGTAATCAGCAATGATAAGCTCTTTGTTAGACAGCTGCTTCTCACAAAGAAAGGAAACTTTAATCCCTCCTCCCATTTGTCTTGCCCCCCTTCAATCTTGCTATAAAATAATAAAAGCAAACCAATAATTAAATCTTCACATTTCTGTATTAATAATGTTAATTATGGGAAAGGTCACCCCCAATAACAAGGCAGAATAAGCAGTATTAATATAGGTTACCCAAAAATAGTAAACTTTAGATTAAAAGTACAGCAGCCATTAACAGCCTCTACTGAATTGCCAAAATGAATACATATACGGTAGTTTTAATCAGCATCAGAACACTGAAGGCAACGTTTTTCAAACGCCATAGCCTTTTGGACAGCACAGGGCAGAGATTGAGGGGGAGCAACCTATCCCAACATTATACCGCAGCAGTCCATCCTCTAACCAACCAAAGGGTCATCTACACATGGTAGAGCGTGCAGTCTCCCTTGTCTTCTAGGCTATGAGTCTAAATGTCACAGGAAAATCACACGAAAGATGAGTGCAAATTTTGCTGTATTTGAAATGGCTTAAAGCAATCTGAAAACTACTTTTTCAGGGGGAACATTCACAACTTCACAATCCACCTCTGTATCTCCAGTTTGCATTGGCAGACGGAACACTGAAACTAAATTATGTGTGCAAACTCCTTGTATGACTGGGTGCATTCATGGCATGTACCTTTTACTTGCTAACATTCAGGTCTATAAAAACTACCACCATATAACCCATTTGAAAAAGATAAGTATGATCCACTAAGCCCCTCTTCACTGCTGCATATAAGAAATTCCGCACTGAATTAGGCTTTTGGCCCATCTAATCCTGCACAAGGGGGGAGGGGTGCACCAGCAGAACATGAGTATACAGACTGCCTTGCTCAGTTTCCTTCCAGAAATTCCACATTGTCCAGCAAGCATACTAGGAGCTTCCTTTCAGGGCTGACTTTCAAGAACGGGTCCAAACTTTTTCTGAAGCCAAAAAAATATTACACTTGAAAGAAAGCGTCATGAAGAAGGATAAAGTCTATACTCATTTGCGGTACCCTCTTTCCAAAGCATTCAATTACTTTGTTCTTCCAGCAACTATCGTTCCTGAAGCAGCAACAGATCACCTTCAAAGCCTTGCCACCTGAGCTGCTTTTAAACTGAAGATTTTTTAAAATTCTCCTACATCTTAAGTCACTCACTAGCTGTTTGACTACTGAGAGGGATCAGATCTGTTTCAGCAAGTTATTGACTACAGTACCTGCTTGTTGTAAAGGAAGTTGCAAGGCTGGTTTTTCCCATATTTCTTGTAAATCCTCTCTGTTCCCTATGGCCCACAAGACACACCTGATATAACATGTGCCCTTCAAAATGTTATGTGATCTAAACTGGACGAAATTAATGCATAATGATTCCAGAGCTAGTTAATGCAGAGTACGCAGAAAATAAGATCATGTTTAAGGGGAAAAACCAGACTGGAAGAAGTGATAAGCAATGTAAATACACATTATCACTAGAGGACACCACCAATATTAGATCCAAGAGACACTTTTTGAAGCTGATGAGTAGAAGTGGTCAGACCAAAAAGGTAAGGTTTTTTTCCACCCACCCAGAGGACATCAGTCTTTGGGATTCAGGACCAAAAGACATGGTGACAGAAACCATTGTGGGTAGCTTTAAGAAAGCATAAGACAAATTCATGGAGGACAGGTGTATCAACGGCTATCAGAACGGATGCCTAGGTTTATTCCTCTAGAGGAGCCTTCTAAAAGACATTTGCGGGGAATCAAGAGCATGTGAAGGTTTTGCCTTTATTTTCTGCTTGAGATGCCCAGAAGCAATCTGCAAGCCACTGTGAGAGACAGGATGCTGGACTAGATAGGCTATGGCCTGATCCAGCGGGGTCCTCTGATGTCCTTATGACTGAGCAGTTTAAACTAAGAAATTATGTACCACATATGGCCTCAAATTTAAAAAAACATGTTTTCTGATCTGGCCCTATGAACAAAATGTTACATAGAAACTGGCAGATAAATATACCGTCTAATTAGAGATAGCCATCATGCTGGACTTCAGATTCTACTCCTTCCAACCACTGGCTGTGCTGCCTAATAGGTGCTAGAATTCAATGCCCATGTGAGAGTATCACATTGCGTAGACACCAGCTGACACATATAATGCAGTACAGTTAAATACAAAATGTGGTGTAACTGAAACCATTTTGTGTTGCACTGGGAAGCCAGCTTCAAGTGTTCTTATTCAGCTTGTCTACTACTTTTTTATATTTTTGAACATAATCAATAACAGTGCATAGTCTGGCACTGTGGAAAGAAGACAGGACAGTACCATAACTGTAACCATGGCACAGTTATGATGGAATGGGCCCTACTTGCTCCTCCAAAAAACCACAAAGGCAAGGTAGTCCCCCCTATACAATGAAGACAGGGATGAAAACAATGTTCATAGTGCAATTGTAAATGAATACCAAGCTGAGACTGTAGACAGCTGTTATTATTATTTGGGGGGGGGGGAGAATGTTCTTTAGTTCCTGCCCCCTGGAAAGAATCTGGACTCACCCAATGTTGTTAAGAGTCTCTTTTAATGTGTTGTTTGTGTAATTTCCCCCCTTTCTTTTATAAAAGCAATAAATATTTTTTTAAAAAACCCTCACCCAATGGTAGCCAATTCTATGCTAAAAATCTCACTTCCAGACACCCAAACTGGATTTTCTAGCTTGAGTAGGAAAAGTGAAACTTTCCATTCCATTACACTTTTAACTGCAGACTCTTACTACTTATGGCAGAGCCTAAAAGACATATGAAGGTGAAGGGCTGTGATTTGATCTCCTGATGTTATCTTCTTCAAAGCAGATAGAGCAAGTTCCATTTCTTAGCTCTGGCTCTTGGGAAAGACACTCTGCTTCTTCTGCCAGCTAGCTGCTTTGGGACTCGAGTGCAAAGAACACTCCCATTCCATCCCTTGCCCAAAAGGAAGAAAGTTGCCAAGGAGGAACACCAGCAAGGGCAGGCAGGCCAGTCCTGATCTGGACAAAGTTATCCATTTACAGCTTGGGACTAGGTGTGGCTTCCTTCTCTAGTTTCTTCCACCTTTCCTTTCTGTTTCTTATTTCTCCAGTTTGCATGCCTAACTGCAACAGCTCTCTCTAACATCTCATATCAAACCGACAGGGAAACTCTGATTGCTTTTTTAAAAAACCAAGGGCTATCTGTCTTCTGCCTTAACAAAGGTATGGGTTTGCCATACCTTTATTAGTTTGGGGTGAGGAGATGGCAAAGAGTTAGCCCACCAAGATATGCCTAGGCCCAAACCGATATCCACTTCAATATATGAGGCTGTCTTAAGGAGATGTTGGATCTTAAATGAAACCTGACATTTCCCTACAATGTGTGCCAGCACACTGTGGGCTCTTCTGGCAGAGCATCAGATTCAACATCTAGGAGCTCACTACACC
>MTQE01001134.1:68840696-68853751 GCA_014337955.1 Aspidoscelis marmoratus | reverse complement strand
CATCAGATTCAACATCTAGGAGCTCACTACACCCACCCACCCACCCACCCACCCTCTTTTTTCCAAGCACACAGCAAAATTTCGGGAAGCTGAATCTGATGCTGTGTCCAATCCTCTCGCCATCCACTCAAATATTAAAGATAATAGAGGAAATCCCATCCTTTTACCAAAAGGTTGAGAGTAGTAGACTTGCCAAGCCTTAACATGCTATCGGGGTTGTCTGCCCATCTTGTCTCAACATCAACAACCTGCTGCCATTTTTAGTTAATCTGGCAATCAACAAACAGAAAAATTCGCAATCCCCACCCATACTATATTGCCCATTTAAATCACCCACTTGCAAAGGTGGTATTTATCCTGCTAGAGTAATTCACAGTGGGGAAAATTTTATGGAGTTAATGGAGACAGCCCACTGCAACCACTCTGACAGGGAACCCCTTCCTAGCTGATTTCAAATGAAAATAAAGTGGTCAAGCAATCCAGTACTTGTGCCTCACCATGAAGTTGTATCTCCTCCCCAAAGCTTCATGCAGGCAACTCAGTGCAGGGGAGACCTTTGATTCATATTCTAATTCTAAGGAAATAGTTTCCACTATCCTGGCATGAGGCTCATGATGTTGCCGTCTTGCTGTAAGGTAATACTAGCTTTATTTCAAAAGGGATTTCCACAGATTGACTAAACTAAGTATTTTTAATGCTGGCAGAAAAACTGAGTTGAATTCAGGTGAAGCAATCATATGTCATGATCCTTGTCCATATAGAAAATAGACCTGAGAGAAAGGAATCTTAGGGTGTTTTTCCACTGTCACTAGAAGTACCCATTAAGTACCCATTAATGAGTGCTTAATGCAGTGGTTCTCAACCTGGGGGTCGGGACCCTTTTGAGGGTCGAATTACCCTTTCAGAGGGGTCGCGACGAGTCTCCCGCAGGCCTTCCCTCCCACCTCCCAGCTGCTCTGCCCATATGGTTGGGGGTCTCCACAACATGAGGAACTCCATTAAGGGGTCGTGGCATTAGGAAGGTTGAGAACCGCTGGCTTAATGGGTACTTTTAGTGACAGTGGAAAAACACCCTTAGTTCCTCCGGTCTTGATTCTGCCCGCAACACACTTGTTTCCTAACTATGCACAATTCCTTCGGAGAGTTGGGAGAACACACATATACTTCTGAACATTCAGTCAACTGTACTGAATGGAACAATCACACACCTAACATGTACCCTTCAGGACAAGTTTATGCCATTCTGCTTCAATTCCCATCATTTCCGACTGTGGCTGATAGAAGCCGCACTTCCAAGCATCTCGTGGGCATCAGCAAGGAGGCTTGGGAAATTGTGATTTCCATAGTGAACAAACATGGTGAGAACCATCTATTTTTTCAGCACCATTTATGCAAAGGTCTGCACACATTCAAAATGTACAAAGCAAATGCTACAAGTTATTTATTATTCATATTGCTTGGAAAGCAGATAATCACAGGCAACTGCTTGGAAACCAGAGTGTCATGGGTTCAATTCCTGGCATTGACCCAGAACAAAGTACAGCAAATCGCTTCTATATCTTTGCCAGCCAACAGCATAGATGTGTCCATGCAATCAGCAAATCTTTTGCTTTACAGACAAGTAACGTTTGCTTTTTTCCTTTGTTATAAAGGAAGGATAGTCTCAGTGATGTAATTCTTACTTTTTCCCTCCCTCCCTCCACTAAACAAAGAACTAATTGTCAATCATACAATGAATGATATAAATGCAAATTGATACAAAATAAAAAATATATATATCAAAAATAACTGGCCAGTTTGCAAAGAGAGAGCTCAAAGTACAGTTAATGATCATCTAACCATAACATTGAGATATGTATTAGGAGCATGTCGTTATCCTCTATAGGCAAAAGGCCTATCACAGTTTCCACTTAGATCCTGTGTACAGACTGAGTTGGAGTAACTGACTCAATTACTACACATGTATTAAAAATATGAAGATATAAGCATGAGTAGGGATGTTCAGGACATTTCTGCAGATTCCATGGATTTTTTCCCAAGTTTGAAAAAGATTACAGGGTTGCTTGTTCCCCTTAATGTATCTGCTACCAGCTGAATAGCCAAACAAATCACTAAAATGTCTATAATAACATTTTTGAAAGCAGAATAAAAACCCAAAGTAATTTATAATGCCTAACATACTAAAATGTTATCTATTCCACAAAGAAAAATAAACTGAGAGATTAAGCTACAGTTAAAAAAAAACTATTTCAAAGAGAGAGAGTGTAAGAGAGCCAAGAAATGGTCTGTCCTTCCAAGACCACCATCAAGAATGCATAAGTTCTGACCCATCTGTTTAGGAAAGAAGGTGGAGGGTGAAAAGTCTTTCTTTCCCCACCCAAAGGAAAATGTTTTTAAGTAAAGAAGGCATTTAAACAAGGCTGAGCATGATCTCCTTCCCCCAGCTGGTGTCTTTTTTAGATTATCTGTCCAAGGCCAAAGGAATTCACAGAGAAGTATGCAATTAAGAAAGATCACTTCTTTAGTTAGGAAGACATAGAACTATTATGCTCTGACTTTTGTAATTTTCCCATGTGATACCAAGAACGTCATCATGGGTATTTTTAAAGCCATTTCCAATTTTGCTTGCAGGATGTTGGAATCAAACTAATTTTCCTACATACTGGTATGCTAGTCACAGTTATTTTCTTTGACATCTGACCATAAGGATCGGTTACAGCAGCAGCCTTGTTGAACGTGTTTTTGATAGACCCGTGTGGCTGATACAAGACAGACAATTTCCCGTAAAGGGTTAGAGATTTAAATTATCTTGCAGGTGAATGCTACAAAACTTTAATTTTGGCATGATTTTTGCTTCCTTACTAAAACTGTTTATTGTTGCAACCATTCACTCATGATGAAGACTCCTCCTAGTCAGAGAACCAGAGGGCAAAAACAGCTTTTACAAATCATGGGAAAGAAAGGGATAGAAAAGCCAGGAAAATGCTTGGATACTCCCTTCCCTATGTATTGCTTTAAAGTGGACCCCCAAGACTCATTTTGCAGTAGGATCCAATGGGGAATATGTTGACAAAGAGGCCAACAGCCACTCCATCTGTTTTGACACTAAAGAAAGACCATTTAACTATATAATAGCAATATATTTTTAGGCATATGTGTGCTGCATGTATTGCTATGACTTGTTTGTATGCCACCCTGAGGACTTAAGTTATTAGGTGCCTATAGGACTCCAGTAGTTAGAGACAGAACACACTCTTAGGGTCAAGTGCCAGGCTTAAAAAGATCAGCTCCTTGCTACCACCACCAAGTGTAGAAGGAAGCCATTCAAAATCTTCCGTGAAGTATGCCAAGCACTCTGCACAACACTTTGAAGAACAAACACTGTTCTTTACAAAACCCCCGAGTCTAGTCTTTTCGTGCAGAACTCACACCGGGAGAGAAAAGGGCATGGCAGGGAAACCACATAGACCATCCACTTTATGCTTCAGTTTAGAAGAAGGGAGGGAGGAAGGAATCCTGTCAAGAATGGAGGTGTTCCCTCCCCTTCCCAACAGAATTGTCTCAAAGCCAGCTGCCGCAGCAGGCTCTCCAAAATGAAGAGATTCCCTCGGCTCAGCAGATAGGGTGTTCCCAGCAGAATTTCTGCCAAGCCTGCACATGACTCCATCTGCAGACTGCAGGCTCACAGGAGGGGAAATTATTTTGGAGAAAGGCTCACCTCCCTTTCAAGCTAGATTGCTAAGACTGGTCCTCTGGGAACTGAAGTGATGCAGCGGAGAGAGATCTCCAGCCTCCAATGTCAGCCATCTGGCATAGGCGAATCACAGAGAAGGACATCAGTGAGGACAAATATTAAAAACACGTGGGAGGGCTGACAACTGGGGAAGCAGCTTGCCAGCTTGGGGAAAAAAGAGCACCACTCCCTGCCCTGGTGCTTTCCATTCAAGCACTCTGTGGTCCCTTGTGATAGAGTTGATTTCAATTAGGTAAGCACTTCTTTGAATTCTTAAGGTCACTATGAGCAGCAGGGGTGGAGTGGAGGCAGATTAAATGTAAACAGAAAAGAACGCTTGATGTGGCTACATACTTTACCAAAACACCCAAGACCACCTCTGTAGTTGATGTTCTCTGATCAGACATTTGTAATTTCTTTTTAAATATTTCCCATGTCCTCAACACTGGTAACAACCAAGGATCAATAATACAATTTACAAAGCCAAATAAGAAAACCCACATCATCACAGCGACTACTCTTGGACTAAGACGTGGACTGATATCCACACTCTGCCACAAAAGTCCACAAGGTGACCTTGGGATCGCCACTGTGCCTCAGCATAACTATCTCACAGGGTTGTTTGTGAGGATAGAATAGAAGGCAAAACAGTGTGTTTGGCTTTTAACTGGTCAGAAGAAAGGTGATTATTTTATAGTGAAATTACTTACATGCAGATTTCTCAGCCAATATAAATCCTAAAATGTTGCATCCCTCTTTACACGTTTTCCAGAAGATGTGATCAACCCTCACTTAAGGTGCATCAAGCTCAACCAATACCGTCCCTACAAAAAGAGAACAGACTACAACAATCTGAACAGCCTCTTACAACCTAATAATATCCAGATGATGCTGAATGCGAACTTTCATCAGCTCCACTTTCAAAAACAGAGCTTTTAGTTCCACTACCAACTGGAATGGAGTAACAGTGGAAAGTGGAACCTCACTTTGATCCTGCCAAACTGTGTTTTCCTTGGCAGGTTAAAAGTGAGGCTTCCATAGGAGCTCTGCCACGCCCCTGCCTCGCTGCCGGTTGTCTTTCACAAGTTGCTGCAGTTCAGCTGTCATTAGCAGCTGCAAGATTATACAGTGCTGCTGCCTTTCTATTGTTTCCATATGCACTGTTCCTTGCTATTCTGGAAATGAATCTCATTTTCTAAACATTATCTCCCGGCTTTCTCTATACTCCACAAGACAAGACAAATGAGCAGAACTTGATATAAGTTCCTCTATATGTTTTCAGAAATAAGCACAACACTGGCAAGAATTCCTGGAAAGGTTTCGGAATACAGTATTGTAAGTCCACAGAACTTCCACACACATAAATTAGCTCTAAATGAGAGTTGCCTGTGTATTTCATTCAGTATATGACAAAGTTATATCCATCTGTCCTAGACTAATTTTGCATTACTTTTTCACACTGCTTCAGACTGCTGTTAATAGTTCTCATAAGGAAGATTACATTTTGGGACAACGCACATACAAACCCCTATATTTAGCCAAGAAAACAAAGCAAAATGTGTTGCATTTTTGTATGGGCAGACTTTAAGAAATCCTGCAAATGACATGGAGACAGGGCTAACAACCAGTTTAAATAAGAACTCCTCTGTAAAAAAGTTTTCTAGTTTTTATTCATCGCCCATCAATTTATGTATATACTGCCTTTCCAAAGTAAGATGCTCAAAGCAGTTTACAACAAAAACCAGAAAATACAGTATAATACAAAATAATTACAGGAATGAATACATGTAAAAGCAGCCTCGAAAATAACTGATCCACCCAATTTTACAATGCAACCTGAACATTAAAGAGCAGAATAGAAGAATAAGCCTGGCACTTCTCCACCCTAAGCTCTTTCACGCAGACTCAAAAGTGTTTGTTTTTCAAAATTTACATCCCCAAATTCTATGAACTAGCCACTAAATAAAAACAATACAATAAAGCAATGGCTAAACGGTTGGTATCAAGACTCCACCCTGCTCAAACTGACCTTTTACCCTTATTTCTATTATACCAGTACCTGCCACACCTGCACTCTTACTAACTAAGCTGTCTTGTCTTGAGCTGGCAAAAAATGAGAATAAAGATATGGACTTCTACATCCATGAATCATGTTTCCACTGTCTCTCCATCAGGCATCAACATGGCTACGCAGACTTGTCAATCAAAAACAAAATATGAAATATAAAGGTGTGATCCATAAAATGTATTGTGCTTTTATTATCCTGGGCCAGGAAGTGAGCAAGGAAACAAAGCAGAGGTTGTGACTTAGATTCAGATCAAACAGCTCTGGATTCTAAGATCTCAGTGGATACTGCCTAAAATTTTAGAACTAGTCTTAATAATCTTAAGGACTGGAAACGTTGCTTTGAAACAAGATCCTGGTCTGTGAAGATAAACTGTGCACCAGTTCCTCCTTTGTATGCTTGTATGTCAGAGTCACAGAACTACAGATGTGGAATTGTTCTTACAACTTGAGGCCAGAAATGGATTCCAGAAGATGATCCACTTTGTGGATTACTTTGAAGAGAACCACAGAGCCAAACAGAATTGGTTCTGCCAACTGAAAATAGAACCAAATGAGCAGATATATAGAAGAGAATATGTGAAGAATTTGTGACAGTGCCATGCAAACACTAAGGCTCTCTGTGTATGTGTGGTATCATGTACATACGTGATAATACATGCTGCAGACTTGTCCATGAAGGGTCTTATAATAGTGATGAACATGTGTCTGGAAAACAGAAAGGTTCCTGCTTCTATTACTCAGGAGTAATAGAGTGATGCTTGAAGACAGCAGGACTGTTACGGAAAACACCTGACAGTCCTTGGCATCTACCTGCTGTTTGTATCAGCCAAACTGCCGTTTGGCACATCCCTACTAAAATGCTTTCTGTTTAACATAAGCACTAAACCTCTTCTCTGATCACCAAGCAAGACTGATGCACACACATTTTTAAAATGTACTTGCACTGCACACTTGCTACTAGTTTTAGCTTCTCAGCACATGTAGAAAGTGTGTATACATAGTTAGATGCAAGTCTATAACCTCCATATGAAAATTACTTTCTGTGGTTTTGCCCTCCTACAAAATAAGCACACACACAAAATGGATATTGTGAAGCAGTCCTCAAAATAGTTATAGAAAGACAGTCCTATTTTTGGATCATAGGCTACCTCTCCAGATATCAGCTAGCTCATGATAAGAACATAAGAACATAAGAGAAGCCTTGCTGGATCAGGCCACAGCCCATCTAGTCCAGCATCCTGTCGCACACAGTGGCCCACCAAATGCTCACGGGCATCTCAAGCAGAGACAAAGACAAACCTTCTCCTGCTCTCGAGTCCCAGCAGATGGCCTTAGAAGCGCCCCAGTTCCTCCCCCCCCCCCACTAACAACCACTATCAGGGACTTTTAAATCAGTGCTGTTAAGTCCCTAAGGCCTGTTCCAGACAGACAGGTTTTTGGATAGCACTTGCTGAACTCTTATCCTTTTGGGATTAAAAACAGAGAGGCCACACATAATGTAGAATTACTGGCTTCATCCTGCGTAAAAGAAATCATGTGTTCTACATGAGACATACCTCACAGCATAATAAAAAGTCACAAATTAGCACCATGGTTCAAGAAAACACTGGATTTCAATTTACTCCACCCTGAAAACCCAGAGCCATAAGATTCCAAAGGAATTCAAAACTCAAATGCAGGAAACTTTAACACAGGAAATTCTGGTGGTTACTGAACTCAGAAAAAAGATCACCCCTAACCTCAAGGCTAGAATTTGCTGTCAGAAAAGCAAGAACAGCTTCTAAACATGTTCCATAATTCAGGGACCACCAAGGGTTAAAGAGAATTACAAAAAGTAAATGCAAAGGGGGGGGGGAGCTCTTTTCTCTCAGAAAAAGCAGCTTGCTGCTAGTCCTGTTTCCTTCCCAGCAAGCCCTGCTCCTGGGAAAGTGTAGGCTGTTTTCCATATATATCTGCAAACTGTTCCATGCAGTAAGGCAGCTAATTAAAGGGAGGGCGGGAGAGAAAGACGCATGCAGAAGACCGAAAGGCAATAGTTATAAGAAGAATAGTGCCTGGGACGAGGGCTAAATTAGAACCTTACAGAGCTGTGCTTATGATAGCCCTGGAAGATCAGACTCAGGAAAAAACAGAGAAAGAAAGCAGTTATCAACAACTATGAAAGTACAAGGAAAATTAACACTGAGTAAATGCATTTTTTTAGAAAAGAAAAGGAAACTTATTGTGCATGTGCACTTTATCTTTTCCTGTCATTTACTCCAAAAGCAAATCAGTTCTGCTCCTGGATAGCTGCCAGTGACACTTCTGCAGTTTATCTGTATGGTCAGTTTTCTCAAGCTTCCACAGAATTATGTAGATCCACAAGTCATTTTTGCAGCACACCTGGCTTTTTGACCTTCTACCTTCTTCCTTCCACTCCACCCATCCTGCTCTTTTCCCCCTGTCTCACAATGCTCTTTTCCTGGCATTGTTGAAAAGTGGCAGCTGACATTCAACAGCAGGACTCTTTCCAACAGGGGGCTCTCTACAATGCCTAGCAGTCAGAAACAGCACAAGATGACATGGTGGGTGGGGAAAGAGTTCAACAGATCAGATGAGGACAAAGATGCTCAGACAACCATTCTCCCAGCCTGACCCTCATTCATTCAGGGAAACCCAAAACATCAGTAAAACATCAGGCCAGGTGCTGATGCATATCCAGCTGGTGCAGGTAACAACTGCTCTTTTAGATATGGGCACCAACATCAGTTCATATCACTGAGGGACTGCTATCTTGTTTGGCTTTTTCTTGGCTCTTAGTTGAGATCACTGGGATAGTATGACCAATTGGATTCAGAAAAGGGGATTTAAACATCACCTACTAGGAATCTAAATATTGTAGTGTGGTCACTATCTTGAAGCTATAAAGGGCTCAGCCCCCAATTAGTAGGCAGGAGGATATCATCTTTTCCTCCCCTGGAGTAGTTTAACTATTTTGTGAAAGAACATAAGAGGACCCCTGCTGGATCAGGCCACAGTCCATCTAGTCCGACATCATGTTCCACACAATGCCCCAACAATTGCTTCTGGGCATTCTCACGCAGAGACAAAGGCAAAACCTTCACCTGTTCAGGACTCCCTACAAACGGCCTACAGAGGCTTCCTGTCTCTCTCCAAGTTGGAGGAAATTCCTAGGCATCCATTCTAGTAGCCATTGATACACCTGACCTCCATGAATTTATCTACAGTACTACTGCTTCAGAAGAAGCCCAGCAGGGGGCTATCCACATTGTGAGGGCTGGAATGCTGTTGTTCTGGTCCAACCCCAGCAGCAATATAAACATACCTTTCTTGTTCTGATCCAAGCTAAGTGTACTATCACCGCAAATACCATCCACCTTTCCCTGCAAATTGCCCATGTCCCTGTTGCTCCAACATCGCCTCCGGTGTGCGAGATTATCAAAGATAATCTTCAAAGCGTGCATACAGAATAACAGAAAATTGTGCAGCTTCATCTTTGAAGCTTAGGCAATTTCTTTGCTTTAGACCAGACGTGGATGCACTGATGTCTGGACTGGAACAGACCATATTGGTACAATCATGGATTGCTTTAAAGAGGTCTATGGCTATACAGTTTTTGACTGGATTATCACTCATCCTGTGTAAAGAAGAGTAGTGGTGAGCTGTTTGTTTCGGTACACTAGGCAAGTATAGAAATGCCTTTTTTTTGCAGTTAGGTGAATGTCAAGACTAAACAGGCTTGCTTTGAGGATCTCTAGGCTCTGCACATAACATTATTAAGCAATCTCAGGTCCCATTCATATATTCTCTTTTTTTATTATAAACATTGCACAAAATGCACCTTATGTCCACATGCTGTTTTACACAATCTGGGAAATGCTTGTATAAATAGTGGGTCTGACATCCACATTTCATCAGGCATAGTTTGTGCAAACTGGATGCTTCACGTGATTCTCGCTTCCTGCAAGAAGCTGCTAAACAGATTTCTTCTTACAGTTCCACCAAGTATCTTCATGGATCCATTGCAGGACAAACCCTTACTTGTGGGGTCAGTTTACCCATGACATATGGCTCTGGAAGCTAACTTGTCTCCCACTCCCACATCATAATGTGAGAAAAAATTAATATTAGCAGAATGCTCCTTGTAACTTACCTGCAAGCTGGAGAACATAAATGTTAGCTTGGTGTTATATGGCACAGAGGATAAGATCCCCATTGCTTGCTACATTGCTTGCTACATGAAGTTCTTATGAAAACATACAGTACTCGGGGGATAAACTTCACACATCTTTGTGGTCACATAGATGTTTGAAGGAGTTGGGGACTTCCTCCACACATCACACATCCATGTCTGGTATCAAAGGTTATGAACATCAGTGCAGGCATTTTCCCCTCCAAACACTTCAAACACTTCCACATGGGAAAATGTATTATAGGCTCGGCGCTGAGAGTCCAGCTGCCCTAGGATAGAAAAAATAAAACAAAACTATAGAGGAAGACTCAGGAGGGAGCAACGGTAGTGGCCTTAGGGCAAACACAAAGGGTGGACATGAAAAGCAGGGCAGGGTGGCTTGGGTCAGGTAGACAGTGGAGGATGTAGCCAGGCAAGCCACCCACCTGCCTGGCCACCCAATTCTTGGGGATCTCAAGGTTCCTCCAATGCTGAGTTTGAGCATTTACTATCCCTTAGCCTTTGAGCGAGCATCATTATGCCTCTTTATAAACCTATGGTGAGGACAGATTTGAAATACTGTGTACAATTCTAGTCATCACACCTCAGAATGAGTACTGTGAAACTAGAAGGCAAAAAAGGGAACCGAAATGATCATGGGGTTAGAACTCCCCCATGAGTTCTATGAGATCAAGCTGCAACATCTATTCAGCCCTAAAATATGGCATTTAAGAAATGACCTCATCATCCAATAAATTCATGGAAGTCAAGTGTAACAAGGGCCACTAGGAAGGATGCTTAAATACTATCTCGAACTTGAAGTCATATGTAGTTCAAGAACAGGTGAAGGTTTCACCATCCTCTGCTTGTTAATGCCCAGAAACAAGTGGTGGGCCACCATATGAGACAAGTTGCTAGACTAAATGGGCTATAGCCTGATCCAAGAGGGGCACTCTTTATGTTCTATGTTATGATAGCTTCTCAAGCCACTGGTTCTACAGGCTTATCTCCAAAGCCAGCTCTGATGCACTATTACTCTTATACGACACATTCACTGCTACTGTGAAAGCTGAAAAATAGCTGCGGCTATAGGGATGGAGTTTGAAAAACAATGTAGTATACTGATGAGCATTTCAGACTTGGATGAAGAAATTCCAGGTTCACATTCCTACTCACAATTCCACAATTTTTCAGTTGTCTTCTTAACCAAGCCATCACTTATGTGGGACAGTTCCTTTGCCGAGACTGCTCACCCGAAAGTATTATGCCTGGTGCAAAAATAAACATTTCAGCCCATTTATCATTCGCTATCAAACAAAGAGAGAAGAATGGGCCTTCTAGTACAAGTTGTGGCTGTTGAACCAATTGCCCAAACCAAATTGGTTTCCCAAGTGGTTAGGGTAAAGAGAACTAGTAGCACTCTCATATAAATCTAAGAGATCCAAGTCATTTATTTTGGACACTATATACCAAGTTGATAACAGACAAAGATTAAATACTTTGGACAAAAAAGAGCTAAGTATTTACTGGTTCTCCCAGGCTGATCTCAATCAAGCAGCTACAAGAAATAAACTGCTCCTTTGCGGTCCATTTTACCATTGCTGTTACAAAGCTAATACGACTGGGGAGAAAGCAAGACTGTGAAGGCTTCGGAACAGTTTCTAAACTACTGGAAGTTGGAAAAAGAGAGTAATACAGCCATGTGCATGCTGTGGAAGTTGTTGTCTCAGATATTCCATGGGAATCTCTAGGAATCATTTAGTTCAAGCATAACATCTCTGGTTTATTTCTTTAGAATGGAAAACATATTTAGTGGAGTTATCAAATGCAGAGTCTGTTTTCCACACACCAGTCCCCTTCCTTTGTGAATATAAAAGATACCTGGTGTGTTTTAATCTACATCAGTAATAGTTTTTCCCTTTCCCAGAAGCCAAGCCGTATTATTTAATAAGTATACATTTAGGAATTAAATTATTCATATCTTTCCAAACTGCCACATCTAGCTTCCCAGGTTAACACAAACACATCCTAAGAGGCTGTGTGAATGCTAAAATACTCTAATTAAACCTTAATGGACTTAACTCTTCACATCTTAATCTATAAGTAGCATATGCCAATATATTATTTGTTCATAGGCCTTTGAGTGAAAGTGTTGGAAGTAGTCATACCACACTAATAAGAAGAACTGTAGGAATACTGTAATTGTGTGATCTTCCCTGTCATTTTCTTATAAAACCTCTGTCCAAATGTTGCTGACTCCAACAGCTTCAAACAGCATGATTAATAACAAAAAAATTATGGGAACTGTAGCTCAGCAATGTCCAGAAAGACACAGCTTTAGTCTCAAGGATTCCTGATGCATTTTCATTGAGCCACTCATCACTCAAGTCATGTCTTATCTACAGAAACTTCACTATACAAGACATGATGCATCTTCATTCATGTAGGGTTTGGTCATCCTTTATGGTGCAAGTTCCAACCTGCCAGGTCTCATTTTCAAAACCAGTCTGGGAGGTACAGGTGGTGCTGCCTAGCATATTCTTATGCTCTACAGCAAGTTCAGCTCCTACTAGGTACAAGGAATGTTTACTGACTGCTGTCCTTATCCTGCCTTTTCTGGAAAAAAAAGGTAGCACCAATGACAGAAATACTAACTACTGGGGTGTGGGGGTAGGGAGAAGTACCAAAATCTTACTGTTAGACGAACTGAGGGGGGAGGGCTTGCTCCTTTTCGGTGCTTGCACAATACAGGAAGTCTTTCACAGCTTTCCATGGGAGCCCTTGATAGGAAAATGGTAGTTCTTACTCTGAAATTGGTAGTAAACCTCACCCAGGCTAGAGTAAGACTCAAGAGCTGGGCAAAGACATCATTTGCTAAACTGCAGTTGCACCTGAGGGGTACCACTGAAGCAGTGAGTCTAGTTCAAAGAAGGACATGAATGAGAATCCACAGCAGGTAGCTTGACTAAGTTGGCTGCAGCAGTAGTAACAGGAGGAGGCCTTAGGCTAGTGATGGTGAACCTTTTGAGCTCCGTGTGTCAAAATTGACAAGAAAACCTAGCTTAACTCGGGTGCTGTGTCAC
>MTQE01001134.1:68799326-68823553 GCA_014337955.1 Aspidoscelis marmoratus | reverse complement strand
GGCTTTTGTTCAGCAATGCTTGCTCCTCCATATGCACACTAATTTTGTATAGCTTTCGGCACCTGGTTAAAAGCATACCTTTTCACCCAGGCCTTTGATTCCTAGTTCTTCCAATTGTAGTCCTTCCAGGGTCAGAGAGAAAGGGAGGACTATATTTTTAAATATGTTTTAGTAATGGTTTTATCACGTGTTGTGACCTCAACTAAATTTGCCATTGAGCTCAAAGCACCAGTACAGAAGTACCAAGGAAGCCAATATCCCATCTTTATCAGCGCCAACTACTTCCTCAAGAGCATGCATCAAACAATCTGTTTTGCCCCTAACTTGATTTCACGTACCAAAGGGCCAAGCATAAATGAATGGAGCAAGAAATAATTTCAGGTGGAATTAATCTTGTTACCTAGGGAAAAAGAAAGAATGGCTTGCCTAAAGATGCACCTAAGCATACAACAAAACCAAAGGGAGAAAAGAGCACTGGTTTAGGTTTCTGGCCAAATACATTTCTTACCAATGTATACTCAAAAAAAGTCTGATTTCATCCTTACACTAGCCATTTTCTAGCCCAAATATAAAGTTTGCACAATTCAAGTCTTGTACAGTGTAATACTACAGAAAAAGCGCCCTTTAGATATTTCATCTATTGCTACGGAAAGCTGTCGCAGAAACAGTAAACAATCTCCCAGAGGTCTGCTGCGTTCTTATCACTGGGGAATGTTTCAAATCACTTTCCAAGATCATGTAATTCCTTTTTACAGTTTTACAATTCAAAGTACAAATAACTCTTAATGTGCCAAACATCCGCATGTTTACTCAAGCAAGTCCTGCTATGTCCAGTGAGATTTATTGCTACATAAGTGTGCACAGGATTACAGCCCAAGGCTACAGTCCTAAACACACTTCCTGAGGAGTGAACTCTACTGAATAAAATAGAACTAAGACTTACTAAGCATGAAACTATACCACACTGCCAGCAAAACTCAAGTATTAACCCATCTCCCAGAAGCCCACAGATTGCTTCTAGAGTGGCTAAAGAGGTGAGACTCTAGCTGAAAGTCTCCCTTTGGCCATGCTGAACTACATCTTGAGGGCCCTCTAGATGTAGGGTTGAATGAGATTATTACTTGAAGCTCTGCTTGCCTGGGAACACAGGAAAATGGTTAAGCAGATTTTATTACTTTCTTCAAAACAGCTGGATCTCAATGCTGGGGCAAAAGTTTTGGGGTTTGGGTTCATGGCTCCAGTCACTTTCAATCGTCCACCTGCTATGATGATTCAGTTCCCCAGTAGAAAGAGGAAGTGAGGGGGAGCTCCAGTGTCATGAGCACTGCAGCCAGTCAAATGCCCTCCCAAAGGAAGCTGAAACAAATCTGGAGAGGAGAGGGGTCCCCACTCCAGACCTGCTACATCTAAGACAGGCCTTGGTCCAGTGATCAAAGGGAGACTTTCAGCTGGAGCTTTGATTCACTTCTGCTGCCCCTACAGATCCTGACACCTGCTTTGCTCCTGACACCTGCCTATGAAGAGCCAACTGGAAGTTTTGATCAGCCAAGAAAGCTCTGCTCTAAATCGTTCAAGTGTCTGATGCTCAAGAAGAAGAAGGGGGGAGGGGGGAGGGGGAGGGGGAGAAGAAGAAGAAGAGTTGGCTTTTCTATCCCACTTTTCTCATCCATTTAAGGGGACTCAAAGTGGCTGACAAAGCTTTCTATCCTTCTCCCCACAACAGTTGACCTGTGAGGTAGGTGGGGCTGTGAGAGCTCAGAAGACAGCTGTGACTAGCCCAAGGTCATCCAGCTAGCTTCATGGGGGAGGGCGGTATTCCCAGATAAGAGTCCGGCTCCCTAACCACTAGACCAAACTGGCTCACTAGACCGAACTGGCTCAAGAAACAGTGCAATGTGAGAGGGTCTTCTCAGAGGTGGCTCCCAACTTACAGAATAACCTTTTCTCTAAGGCCCTAAAGTTGTCCCTCTGGCATCCTTCGTGGTGTGCATTCTGGCCTGCACAAGCAACTTCAGTGTTTTCACTAATTAGTATTTATTTTAGGTGCTTCCAATCAGAGTTATAATTTAATTTGTTTTTATTTTCTTGACAGCCCTGGAAATATTTGGTCAAGGGTAGATTATACGTTCAGTGAAAAGCCCTAAACTTCATTCTTCCTATCATATACTACTTCTGCCACATCACTGAGACCTTGCCCATGATCTCAGCAACACTAGAGCCATTCACTGTAAAGCAAACAGCAGTTTAAGAAAAGCTTCATTTCCCATGGAATACATACTTCTCATGAATGAGCAGTGACTTCCTTTTAGAAGTGTTTCAACTAGATGTCCGTGTGGTTGCTATTATGCGTCATCACCTTGACAAGAAGTATTGGAAGCCAGCTGCTCACAAAGTGACACAGAGAACCTACGCCTTGACAGTACCATTGGGAAGGAATCACATAATGTACGTAGTCCTTCTCTATATCATCACCCTCAGCTCTGAGAAGTGTTAGAGTGGAAAGCACACACTAGCCTTTCCTTTATCTTGCTTTAAAAAATGAGTAAGAGGAATATGTCCCATCATGCTCAGCTGCCTGTGGGATGTTTCCATCATGTATACCTCAACATATAATTGAAAATGACAGGGAATGAGAGGTGACAATAAGACCATATATTCATGAAAGATGAAGGAACATCTGGTACAAAATACTTAGGTATTCTATTCCAAAAAAAGTAACTCACACTGAAGAGACATATTCACATGAATTTCCAGCTCCATTCACACATAATAATGTAAGGTAGCTCACCAAACTAAATTTACTGGGTCCAAAATTAAATCAGACATAATACAGCATTACACAGACAACTTTAAGGTCTCTCTACCATCCCCAGCATCCAAATGAAGTAAATAGCTTCATATACTTCTATTTCCTCTGCACTGCAGAAGAACTTTACATTTATCCTTCCTCAGTTTGATGTAACAGGGATTATCTTAATTCATAATGTTTTTTTTAAATTCAATATACTACTGAAATCATGAATGTTCTTTTAATGTTTCCCCCATCTTTTTAAGCAAGAATACTAGTTTGCACATCAAAACAATTAAACTTGGAAGAAACCAGAGTCCCAATCTTTTGCTTGAGCTCACAGAGACTTACTGATGCATCACAAATCCACTATTTGGTGTTACACATGAATGCAGTTTTGGCTAACCTAAGAGTCAGTTGGCCCTTTTAAAACTTTTACACTCATTTGTGGCATTTCTAAGTAGAGCAGTCAGGTCACAAGATAACCTGGGTCACATCTACCAAAGACTATCATGCAGCAGTCTTCAGCCTATTGCACTTCAGATATTTAGGACCAAAAGTTACTAGAAGTGCAATGATATCCTTACATACTTCCTCCAGTTTTTGCAAGCTTTTGAACCCCACCTACAGATCACTTCACCATGGAATGGAAAGAGTGATTAATGTCTTTCCTTTGAGAAGTCCACAGAACTGAAAAGAGGAAGATGGAACAACTTTGAATCCTCATGAAACTGCAGTTTTAAATGCCAGCCCTCGCCCTCAGCAAGCTCCACAAGCTGCTTCTGTGTAACCACAAGAAGTTGGCAGATATGTTTCAATTACACTAGATCCAACTGCCACACTGTGTGGGCATGGAATGACCTGGTGGAAGGAAGCAACCAGAGGTGGTAATGTTGTCCACTTGCCCTCAATACTCCAAATGTCCTTGCAGGCCCCCAAAATTAGTGATTCCTGTTTTGTACTATAATGTCCATCATTGCTGATCATTAGTAATGCTGGGTGATACTGACAAAAGCTGAAACCCAAAACACCTGCACAACAGCAGGTAGTAAAGTTGCTTGTCTAATGTCTATTTCAAGTGTGAGGATTTGAGGCAATTAACTATACAGGTTCAACAAGGGGAAACAATAGGGCATTTGGAAGACTGTGGATACTTCCACATTTGCTTTGTTTCTTTTTTGTCTGATACATGGAGTTAATACACAACTGAAATACTCTTGAAGGCTGATGAAGAGTTAGAATGCAGCACTGAGATATACATGTAGTTACATTATATTAAGGCAGCATAGTGGATAGCATGCAGCTAATCAAGGACAAAATTCTCCAATCTAAAACTGGACACTGACTTTGAAAATCCAAATGTTCAACTGAAGTGGGTGTGGCACAAAGCACGAGTAAAATACAATTTAAAAACCATATGCAAACATTTGATGTACACCAGAAAATTAACAAACATTTTTTCCAACCAAGAATTTCCGCCTGCACAGCTCTCAAACATTCCCTGGTCACACAGGACTTACCAATACTATTTCTGCTCTTTGGCAAGGCAGCAACAAGGTTAGTTTAATGGTAAAAGATATCCTCTCTCTCAGTGCCTGCTTTATTTTTAGCCTGTGGAAGTCAAGAAGCTAACAAGCACCCCTCTGTGGAAAATAAAAAAGGGACCATGACAGAAATAAAAGACAAATTGCTCTGGGCAATGCCAAAGGGTAGGAGAACAAATCCACCTCCCATGTAGCCCCAGGCAGAGAACAGAAACACTTTCCACTGTCTGGTGCAAACGTATTGTTACCGTACTTTCTTTCTGCTGTCTTAAGCATGGGACAGTGAGGAGGACGGAGAATTTTATCCACAACACGTGCAACCTGAGCAAGAAAAAATGATTCCTTTTAGCTGTGTTGTGTGTGGGGTGGGGTATCCTAAACAGCTCCAGGATGACATGGCCCTGGACAATTTACACATTGAGCAAGCACGTTCATGGTTGTAATGTATTAACTGCTCAATCAAGCATCCTAATGCAATTTTCAGAGCTTTGCACTACTATGATGGTGTTTTGATAGCCAGTACAGCAGCCAGAAAGCACTTCTAGGTCTAGGATAACATGTGAATGCCATCTACAGAGACCACGGACCACACTATGGGCTAGTGCAGGTGGTCTGTTACTCCACTTACTCATCCTGTTCTACAGCAGCAATATGGGAATGTAAAGTATGCCTTAGTCTCCATGCATGTGCAACCCAAGACAATGAACACTTAGCCTAAAGTTTTAGCCACTGCTGGTGAAATGGCATCTTTTGAGATTCAGTCAGTAGTGAAGCAGTAACTGAAGCAGGGAACAATCCAGAGTAAAAGCATTCAAACAGAGAATGAGGATAGATTAAAAAGCACAGCTAGTTCACCCAGCTGTAGAAGTCCTTTTCAGGCTTAAATCCTGTTCACAATTACCTGAAAAAACCTACTGAATTCAAGGATAGATTTGCACAAGATTGTAGTTTAATGTTTTGCTCTGCTCCTATCAAATTCCTGGAAAAATATTACAAAAAAGTCCTAAAACTAATCCTTCCTCTGAACCACGATAAACAATGAAGACTACAGTATGGGCACTCCTCTATGTATCACTAAAAATAGAATATCTGTATTCACTGTACATTCTACAGTTTGTATAAATGTAATCTGTATAATTCTGCCTCCTCCACTGGTAAAACTTTCACTGAAAACAATCATGAGCAGATTAATTTACTTGAAATTAGTGGCAAACATAAATGGGAAGAATATACGTAGCTGTTGAATGAACATTCCAAAAGAGCTGTATAACTCTGAGGATGATGAACTGGAAAAAAAAACCTGTGCTTTTATGGAACACTCCTGCAGTTGTTGATGCAATTACACCTGCTCAAATTCCATTTTCTACAGAGAAATTAAAAATTCAGGAACCCTGTGCCTGTTTACGCTATATTACCAGCATATATGACATTTTCTGTGGAAAGAAGGAAGCTTATTTTGCTTCTAGATTCAGTTTGGTCCTTTACACCAACAGTCAACCTTGTTTATCCAGAGAAAAGGCAAGAAACTTGTCAGCAAGCAACAAAGGGAAGATTTAAGCTAGTGGGAGTCCAGATTATCCATAGTTTTAGGAAGGTCATATTTATACTACAGATTTATTTATTTATATTTCTATCCCACACTATACCCGAAGGTAATACAGGGCACAGGGCGGGTAACAGCTTTTAAAATCCAGCATATCAAAAAACACAAAACAAAACCACCTATATTAAAATTTAAAATCAACACATTAAAAGCCAACACAGTATCAATTAAAACAGTAGCATGTGCAGTGGGGGGCAAACATAGCCAACATCTAGCCAAAAGCCTCAGCAAAGAGGTGCGCCTTCACTGTCTTCTTGAACCTAATCAGAGAAGGAGCCTGATGCTCTCAAGGGGGAGAGTGTTCCATAGCCTAGGGGCCATTGCTGAGAAGGCCCTTTCCCGGGTGCCCACCAACCTCACTTCTGAAGGCGGTGGAACAACCAGGAGGGCCTTCCCTCCAGATCTTAAGGCACGGGCAGGTTGGTATGGGAGAAGGCGTTCCTTCAGATATTCGGGGCCCAAGTCATTTAGGGCCTAATAAGTCAAAGTTAATGGATCCCAATAATGGAAAGAAGATGCCAACAGATGTTCCATACTGTCCTTCCTAGAAATGGCCAACTTTAAAAAACAAAACAGTCTTAGAGACAGGATTCCTGCACTTCGATACATGTGGAACACAGCTTCCCCTCATTACTTTATGCAACATCAAAACCTTTTGGTCTATGCAAAAAATTATAACAGAGCAAGGTTGTGATGAGTTACAAAGAACACTTCAAGAAGAGCATACACTGCGTGTATCTCAAATATGCTTGAGACTAATGGAAGCTACAAGTGCCTTATTTTGCACCAGATGAAAGTCTGTCCTAATCTTTTTTTAAAAAAAGAGATAACAAGCCTAAGGCACAGGAAGGAAGGAAGGAAGGAAGGAAGGAAGGAAGGAAGGAAGGAAGGAAGGAAGGAAGGAAGGAAGGAAGGAAGGAAGGAAGGAAGGAAGGAAGGAAGGAAGGAAGGAAGGAAGGAAGGAAGGAAGGAAGGAAGGAAGGAAGGAAGGAAGGAAGGAAGGAAGGAAGGAAGGAAGGAAGGAAGGAAGGAAGGAAGGAAGGAAGGTAAAAGCAGCTCATGAAGAATTCAAAAATCTCCTTACCGTTCCTGGCAGATGCTATCATTCAGCTTTCTAATAGATGTGCTGTGAACGTCACTGTTTCAAGTCTCAGTGGTAGCTAAAGCGGGGGGGGGGGGGCAAACTAACAGAGAAAGATGGTTCTGATAAAACTAGTGGTGCTGGCATGAGGAGTTTTGTCCTCTGTTGTGAAGGGCAGATGTACTTTTGCTTTCTCAAGCTTAAGCAGCGAGAAGGGGGAGAGAGCAGGAGAAAAGCTCCAAGAATACACAGAGGAAAACACTATTTCCTAAAGTGCAAAATATAGCAAAAAGCTCCAGATCTTAGATCTTCTGCACATGCACCACACAACAGTGAGAAAGATGCTATCCTGTTACTCAGTGCTTCACCCTGCATATGCACACATTAATAGCTACTAACTGATCAGTTTGGTTAATGCTTACAGGGCAGGGGAAGCAAGAAATAAGAATGACTTATAAAAAAGATCTAATCAAAATGCCATCAACCTTGCTGCATAAACATGCAGTGACCTAAGTAGAAAAGGAGACACACAGAAGATTCTCTCCTATTCTATTCCCCAATTAGCCGTAAACATTATATACTCCATGCAAGAAGCACTTTTGCGTTCTGCTACAAGGTCTTGCCAAAGATGAAATCCACAGGTCTTCACCTGTTACATCACAAATGAAGCTACAAGTTGTGTGCATCCCTGTTAAGTCATACACCAACATAATACTGAACTGAATTCTGACTTCCAGGCTGGACTTGCATACAAACCTAACCCACCCAACTAGTGAATGTATGGGCATCCTTAGAGATGGCTTGGCAAGTAACTTGCCACTGAACCCCAAGAAAGGCACTTCGTCTTGCTCACGATTATAATTTGTGACCAACAGAAGCGTGCAATGAGCATACTTTACTTATCACAACCCTATTTTTCCTCACAATACCAAGAATTAATTCTTTGAACAAATAGAGCTTTGCTTCTTTGCTGAAGTGCAGTGATTTGTTAAGCCCAATGTGGTGCTGTACACAGCTGCAACATGCATAATTTCTAATTAATAGCTTGTTTTATTGCAGTGTGCACACATCAGCTAAAAGCAGCCCTTGCTTGGAGGAATTCATACAATGAAGAGAGAAAGGGCAAGAGAGCTGTGTGGTGAAGACTGTCTTGAAGACACACAAGCAAGTGAGTCCTGCAGGCTGCTGCAATAATTTGGTGTCAAAGCTAGGAGCAACACTCAGATCTTGAGACTTCAAAGGGTTGCTTCACAAACTTCAATGACTGCCAAGACTTCTCTGTCACTGCATAAATACACAGTATGCTTTCATTTTTTAAAGACACAATCAGGACTATATAAGGACCTTACAACTTCAGACACCGTACCCTCCAATCTTCCTATATAAGGATCAAAATAGCTGTGTGATGCCAGGGATCTGTCAAGCACGATCCTCCATGTTTTCTACACAGTGTTTGCACATACAAACAACTTTAATGAGGACCACAATTTAGCAGAAGGGGAAGATTTACCCTTTCCCACTGCAACAACCTCTGGATCAAAGGCAGCCCACAAAACCACTATAAACTGCAGGAGAACAAAGGGAAGGCACTCCTGTTACTTTCTCTGCTTCTGGGACCAGTATCATCTTCAAGAGCACAAAGACTTATTTAATATGCAGCCCCATGCAGCTGTTTTTAAACAAATAAGAACAATTAAGCCAATCCTTGGACATGCATACTGTAGAGCTCTGTGGGTGTTTCCACATGATGCAGGATATATTGTGCTATGTTGACCCAAATCAGATAACCTGGTCCACAATCCTAGTCTCCAAAGCTGCCATCCACAGCAATTTTGGCCATTCCACCCACCCAGATGGTGCCAGGCTGCCAGTCTTGGCACACTGAACCACACACTCCTGTGCCATCCACACAAGATTGGCTGATCTGGTATACATGCTAGAATGGTGTGTAGACTTTTGACAAATAGTCCAGGGTCTGACTGGGCTAGGACACCATTTTTGTGCATTGGTCCACTCCAGCGCCTGGTCCACAAAAAGGACACAACATGCTACTGGCAGGCATGGCCACCCAGTAAACTAGTTCAGTATGCATGAAGTATCCTAGACTCTCTGCTGTGTCAGTCTATCGAGCCAGTGCATTAATGCCCTGTGAGACAGAATCCCATTCAGTTGTTTTACAATGCAATTTATAGGCACAGGGTTCTATTCTATTTACACAAACTTCTGTAGATAGCCATGAGAAATATGCAAACAGTGAGAATAACCATGATATTATATATCCACCTCCAGAAAATTTCATGTGAATAACAAGAGGGAACAAAATGTAAGAAAGTTCAACAGAGATCTCCTATATTCCATTGACACTTGAGCTACTGTTATTTTTTCTCCTATCACAGATTAACTCAGGGCTTTTGTCACTATTATATACCTCCCTGCTGTTTTGACAGCAGATAAAACTGAAACGCAGAACTGATTTTTACATTCCACTTTGAATTTAATAGTTTCTAATTATTTGATATAAGCTGTCATGAGGCTTTCAACCTTAATTAAAAGGTGGAACATAAATGCATT
This sequence comes from Aspidoscelis marmoratus, assembly GCA_014337955.1. Classification (NCBI taxonomy): domain Eukaryota; kingdom Metazoa; phylum Chordata; class Lepidosauria; order Squamata; family Teiidae; genus Aspidoscelis; species Aspidoscelis marmoratus. Next base: position 68,813,966 of record MTQE01001134.1, on the reverse strand, counting down.
AATAAAATAGGTAAATCTCTGTAGATCCACTTTCAGATCAAATGTACCAAAACTACTAGGACATAACTATTTTTATCAACCTCATCTCTTAACTTGGTGATCTCCAAGCTTTTTTTCACTTGCATTCCTCTTGGCAGCCCATTTCCATAAATTGTACCCTTCATAACAGTTTGAAATATAAATCATTTCAAATTTATGTGCCTTTTTCTGCCATTATTCAGTTTTCTTTTTCACATGTACCTAAATATCCTGGTTCGCAACCCTGGAAATCACTGTTCTAACTCACACCTACTTCAGTTATTTCTACCATGTAAGGTGACAACTAAAGCCATATATTAATAGTATTATTTAACTTTATTACTATTATTTTACTTAGAAAATAAGGATGGCATTAAGCATAATTTTTCCCACTGTAAAAAGCAAAAGAAAACCATACTGACCCAAAGGAATATCTACACCCACACCCAGTTAAAAAAAGTCTCCAAAGCCACTTAGATGTGGTAGCATTCTCATATTAGTTCCCCTAAGCAATATTAAAGGCCAGAAAATGCATCTTCAAAAAGCATTATCTATCCTTTAATATGGATGGGAAAACTAGCGTCCACATGCTATCACTTCTGAACTGCCTTTTTAAAAAAGTGCATGGATGTAATCTGTACTACAGATCTGTTTGGTCAATTTACCACTGACCTGCTATAGATCCAAAAGTGATTCCTGTATTGACCCAGTGGGGAGGTAGATAGAGTTAAGGAGTTTATGTTGTAGTAGGTTAGGGATTGAGACAGGCTGAGAAGGGGTGCGGCCTTTGTAATCCCAGGAAGGAGGAGTTAGCTAGCCCAGGAGCGAGCCAATCAGTGAACGAGGACAGCGGAGGAGGCCTTTTAAAAAGCCTGTGCTGTTAAGATATAACTGTTCTTGATCTTATGACTGACTGGGGGTTAGATTAGGATAAGGACCGGGTCCTGAGTTTGGCCTATGAGGGGATCTTAACTAGTTCTGTTAACTGAAATGCTCTACATTCTGAGACTGGTAAGTTAACCAAGTTATAACAATAAAGCGAAGTTCATATTTGTTCCTGCTGAGGTACGTGTGTGAGAGTGTTGCGGAGGGGTGTGTGTGTGGAGTGTTGGCTCAGGGAGAAGGCTGCTGGGTCAATTTTAAAAGTCAAAACCCAGAAATAAGAGAGGACTGAGGCGTCAGGCAAGGCAAGAGGCTAGCCCCAGCTGTGACACCACAATTCCCCTCACAGTTGACAAGGTAAGCTTTTCCTAGGAGTTGAGAGGTATTTCTTGAGTGCAAGAGAAAAGGAGTGAGCATATTCTTGGTTAAAGAGCTTTGGGTTTTCCAGTCTTTCAGCAATCAAGCATAAGAGCCCTCCAATCCCTCTAGATAAAGATAAAGTTGCCTCCATATCAAGGCTGACTCCTTATGACTGCATGGACACATTTATGCCATTCCCTTGGTAATGGTAGATAAATGGCCTGCCATTGTCTTCTTCTGAACTTAGAACCTGTAACCCTACACTTCCCTTTCATCCAAAAGCAGCCCAGTTCCCAATATGATGAGCAACAGCTGAACACTGGCCAGATTCCAGATTGTATTGCAGAATGGGGACCTTGCCATCCATATGCTGGTACAGAATACAGCAGATCCCACCTGGGGCCTGCCATAGACTACCAGCATGCAGTTGACAGGTCCTTATCCCAGAATACAATCCAGAATTAGGCACAGTGAAGAAAGGGCCAAAGATAAAACATAAGATCTATCTAGGATTTTATTCACACCAACTTTCTTTTTCTTATTCGGCAATAAGGTCCCTGGGGACAATTCCCCATCAATGACACTCCCACTGATCAGTCAAATTAATTTGGGATTCTAGTGTTGCTTTTCTTACTAAAGTGGGATTATAATATTGTACTGATACACAATGTCATAGTGCATGGTCCATGACAGTCAAGAACTGAAACATCCTCAAGCAGCATCAATATTATTAACTTTTAATCCCCTATCTGACACTTATTTTCTTCACACAACACATCCCAGAATCCAGAAACAAAAGTATTTAAAAAATAAAAAGTCAGTGACAGGGAGAGAATAAGGATGGTTATAAAGCCTATGGAAACGTTGTTACTGTTTGCCACTAAAACAAAAAGCAGCTAATTAAAAAAGTATCAAAGTCAAATGTTTCATTATCTCAGCTCTGGAAAATCTTGGCAGAGAAAAGGGAAAGGAATCAGTTCCCATGACTAGCTAGAATGCAGCATCTCTACTTGATGAAGACGTTACCTGCAGATGCTCAGGGAGGGAACAGTCCAATCAGGGATGATGCAGGGATGATAGACTTAGCAACCATCTTCACAATATTAATTTTGGGGCTGGGATGTGGAGGCATCATCTCCAGCATCAGGATTTTTAAAATCTTGAATTCTTAGAGGATATTAAGAATGAAGTTACTAATAGTGCAGATTATACTTCATATGTCCTTTGCATTTATATAAAGCATCATTTTAAACAATTATCAGGGACAGGTATTTTAACCAGGCTGCAATGATCCACTCTACAATTTCCAGTAGCTTTTCACTGTGCAAAGATCTGCCTGGGACGGGAGGAACAGCACTAGGATTAGTGAGCTTCCTCCTATAAATCAAGGGGCTTTTCTTACCAGTGTCAGTATGCCTATGACTGTCATGGTCACAGGAACATTTGCTCCTCCTAAGCCATTACCGGTGTTCAATGACTTTGCACAGGCCACCAAGGAAGCAGGTGAGTCACTCCAAGTGCCACTGCATATTGGCTGCTGAGCTGCCAACAGTGAACAAGAGGAAGAGTTCTCTGACTTCACCTTCCCACTTTCCTAAGGGCACTTTTAGCAGCAGGAGAAGGGCAGTTCTGTGTGGATGTGTCACCTGTGCACCACACCCAACAAACCTTGAAGGAGCAGGTTTGTGTGGACTCTGCCCCCCTATGAGCATTCACAGCATCATAAAGGAGCAGTGAGGACCCTGATTTTATCCTATGATGGCAATCCAGTCATCCCCATCACCTCTCCTATGTGCCATCCTTCCACTCCAATGATAGAGTGAAATGGGGGAGCTCTCATTCACTTGCATAGATCTTCATTTCAAGCCAGTTGTCTGCCAGAATGGAACAGTGGAATAAGTCATGAAGTAACCTTGGAAAAGCTCAGATGAAAATTGTTACTCCAAATCTACTGTTGTGCTCCAAAGAACACCATCAATGGGAAAAACAGTTGGAATGCAAATCCCACACTGGGGTTACATTTTGCAAAAGTACTTTATTCCTTTGGCACAGGAAAAAATTGATTCTGGAAACAATACAAAGTGGATGCCAGCACAGTGAACACCATTGTGAAGGCATTCACAAACACCACTCCTCTTTTAGCTCTTTTGCTATAAGCTCCTGAACAAACTGCTTTGTTACTTTGTGAGTATATTACAGATCAAAACTGCTAGACAGAAAACAGACAGCAAAAATGGAAAGCATTCCACTTAATACGGCAACCATTATTAGAAGCTATGCCATCAGTAAACAAATGCATGCTGCCCTCAACCAGAGTCTTAAAATTATTGTCATAAATGGGCAGAAAATCTCGATTACAAACAGTGTTGCAATAAAATTACTGTATAAAGATAGCAACCCCTACCAAACTCCACAGAGACGTTCACAATGAACAGGTATTATATCAATTACAACAAAAATGAAGACACGGTTACTAGAAAAATCTTTCTTTGTTAATGTTTAGTCAGTTCTTTGATTTAGCTTGATTTGTGATGTTGATTTAGTACAATGCAAGATGAATTTGAATAAGGTACAGTGTGTATCTCTTTATGTGTATATCGATTTCAAATTTTACTCAGAAATAAAGCTCAACTGGGAAAAAAGGATATGCCACAATAAAGCATATCCTATAAGCCATTAACTCTGGGTACATGATATGCAAGAAAATGGAAGTTTTCCTGCCAACTCTGAGGCCATCTTTGTACTTACCATACTGAGGTTGCCAGGCTAAAGTGCAGTTGGCTATTTGCAATATTAACACTGGATTGGCCCAACTAGATTGCCACTACAGGTCCAATACAGTATGTTGCTAGGGTGACCCAGAAAATAATAAAACTGTGCAGTTACAGTCACATAGTCAATAGCCCCTTGCTAGAGGAGATGCAGATCTGCCATCCCAAGAGTGCTCCAGATACTATTGGTCAGCCTGGGAGGGGTTAGGCAACTTCAGGTAAGCTGCAGTTACATTCAAGTGTGGATACTGGTGACCAGCAGGTGGCTTGGATTGCTCTAACAAACATGTAACAGTACCAGTTAAGGTTGCATCCAGACATTGCTTACTCCTTCTGCTTTATTCTCCTGATATTTTGAAATAAAGCATGGACATTCCAAACTATCCATGCTTTATTTCAAAATAAAGTAAGTAAGAATAGGTAAGTGACATCTGGATGCAGCCTAAATAATATACAACATTCTGCTGCCAATAGTGGAGTAAAGATATTAATCTCTGTTGTTAAATCTACAATATCCTGATCTTGTGTATCCCTTGGAGGCTTGCAGAATTAGCTAAGGTAAATAAAAGTTTTAAACAATGCTGTACACTGATAACTCAGGGTATTTTATTTTTTTGGCATCTATTAACAATCTGGTGCAGTGTCCCTGTAGCCGTCCTCAGGACCTCTTTCTTCTGCAGGCTGGTGCAGACTAGAGAGGCCTCAACCCCTGCTAGAATGCTCTGTTCACATTGCACACACAACATAGACCAGACTAGGTGGCCATCATGGCTGCCGATTCCAGGACACTGGTCTATTAGAGGTCTAGCACTGCATAAACTGGGCCATAGAGACATACAAATGTGACACAAACCTCAGTGTTCCCAGCTCATCAGAGCACCCAAGTCAATAGTGCACTAAGATATACCACTGCACTGGGTCTCCCAGGGCCTCCAGGATCAGGAACTTTAATTCGAGACTGACTCTGAAACTCATGCAAGCTCTGGGACTAGCATGGCTGCTGTCCTATAACAGCTGTTCAGATGCAAACAGCATTGTTCTGGGACACATGACCCACCCAGCTGGTGGACCACTCCAGCAAGAATGAGGCAATTAAGAGCATTCTACCCTAAAGTAACTATGGAAATGGCCTTAAATTCACTCTAAAATAAATGCCAATTATCACAAAACTAGATCACTGTTGACATTTCTTCTACCTTCTCTAGAGTCTCATCAGATTTTTTAGAAGGCCTTACATCCTTCCAGAGGCTTCAGTACTGCAACTGCATTGCCAGAAAGACACAAATAATGCAACAGTAAGATATTACTCTAACACTCCAGGGACATATCATCCATTAAAGCTCCATCATAAGCAATCAGAAAAGTGATGGATGGAAGCTGGAACATCTCAACAGGCAGTACGATCAGCTGGCAAACTTCACTAAGATGAACAAGGAGGAAAATTGCAGAATGCAAGACTTTCAGATTAAGAGACATGAGTGGGTCTCCCAGGGCTTTAGTTAAAATTTAACATAATTAAGTGAGGCTTTGAATATAGATGATAAATAGAACTGAGGAAAGGATAGTCATGGTGTTTAACTCCAGTGTTTATACCCACATATACTGCCTAAAGCTGCCATTAAAAGAAGGCCATCTAGTCCAGCAGCCTTTTCTCACAGCAGCCTCCTAAAGATCTATGAAAAAACTGTCATACAATCTCCAATACTGGAGTTCTACTAAGACAGACATTGTAACTAGAATCTGGTGACAGACCTATCTGCCATAGGGCCTAGAGATATAGAGCCAAAGATATCAAACTGCTGAGCCAATAGCTTCCAGTAGCAGTTGGACTACAGCAAAACTGTGGTTGGGAGGGGTAATGAATGATAAAACAATGCCTCTATACAGAAATAGCTAACATGGCACCTGCTGGCATCCAGCTCCTACCATGCTGACCACAGACCATGCTAGGACAAATGCGAACTCAAGTTAAAACAATCACAATGGAGCTACTTTTGGAACCAGCCAGTGAACAGCAATCACCTCCAGTTATGTGCCCACATGTGCCAGCAGCTTCTGAGCTGAAGAAAAGTCTGGTCAGGTCCATGTTGGCTAACTTGGTTTTAAAGAAACATAGTCACTTGCATCAATACAACCTCGCACACCTAATATTTTGTTGCTGAATAAAAGAACAAAAACGCAAAGCTACCAGTGAAATCAGAATACCACTGTAAATATATCTTTCAGCCTCAAAAATAATCCTACCATTACACTGAGCTGACCCATAAGTGAACAAACAGCCTAATTCCTATTAATTTTAGTACAATGTACTTCTATTACTACCTGTAGGCCTGGAATCAGAAGATCAGCTGCTCAGGAACTACTAAGCCAAGAGGGTCACATAAATCACAAAATTACATGATCTCCGAGGTGATTTTTTCTTTATTTCTTTTTTGTCTACATAGCAGATATATACTAGGCCTAACTAGACAGCTTGGGGCACTCTGTTTTTGTAGGGAATGGGCAAAGACAAATTAGCAAAACAAAGTAAAGAACACAGGGTGTGTCCCCATGATCAAAATACTTCAAGATGAATCTGAGTTCGCCTCAGAGCGTCTGCATGGAAAGCCTCTAATCTGAGCTACATGCAGGATAAATGTCACAAATCCATGGCAAAAAAAAAAAAACTTTCCAACTGTTCTTGCTCTGAATTAGGAAGGCCAGCATGCATTATCTTGAGTCACGGGGACACCCCTGGGTTATTGGGGGAGGAGTTTGTCAATCAAAGCTTTAGCGGGCAGGGCTTCGCTGTCCCTGCTGTGCACGCTCCAATCGCAACTACTTGGGGATCTCTTCAGTCTCTCTCTGGGTACAAGCATGCCTCCCCTTCCCTGATCGCCCGAGGCCCGCATGGGTAAGGGCTTGATTTAGCGCACAAGCGCCTGACAGCCTCCCTTCACTCAGTGCCTGTTATTTAATTGTGAGAAAAGTATACTGTTGTATGGAAAAAGAGCAAAGTTTGTAGGTGGCATACTATATATTTATGACTCTCAGACTATAGGGAAGAAAGAGCTACTTCTGTAATGAATGTTAGCCTTTGCTCATCTAAGGCTACAGCCAGACATTGGCTACTTATTTCACTATATCTGGATATTTTGGAATATCCATGCTTTATTCTGGAATATCTAAATATAGCAGAATACGTAACCAACGCATGGATTCATGCCTAACTGTTGAATGAAAGATCCTCCCTAAGCTACAGAACTATGTTGCAGAATTCTGCAAATAATTCTTTGGCTGTACTGCCACATGAAAAAACAAATCGTTAATTCATAATTTGTGCTTTATTTACCTTTGTCTGCTTAGAAAAAACTGGACTTAAACTCACTATTCTAAAGTTGTAATATGAGGGATTTTCCTTCCCAGGCGGGAGCCAGCCAAATTTCAAAGTCAGGATTTGTCTCCTATTGACACTAAAAATAAAAGGTAGCTACTGGCACCAGTTAAATAGCTGGTGGAGTCTTGCCAAATATTACAGCCAGAAGACCTGTGGCTGAGCAGAAGTTCAATGGATTAGGCTGTCAGTCTTAGGAACCAGCCTTACCCATGCCCCTTTTACTCAGAACACTGCTGAGATGGGTGCCCATGATTTTTGGAATTCATCTGTGATTATCATGGAAAAGAATGAGATGTGATAACTACACCTTTCAAATCCTACCTAAGGTTTGGTTTGTCATGCAAAATATATGTTCCCTATTCACTACCAATTCCAATAAAAGGTGTTCATACTAGGATATAAAGCCTTAAACAGCTTGGGCTCTGAGTATCTGAAGAAGCACCTTCTCCCATACAGACCTGCTCTCCTTATGCATTGAGATGCATCCAACCTTCTCATGGTCCCTCCTCTCTGAGGTCCAGGGCACAGTGACACATGAGAGAGCCTTTTCTGTGGTGACTCCCAGACTCTGGAACAGCCTCCCTCTTGAGGTTCACCAGGTGCATACATTGTACGGTTTTCAGCACCTGGTTAAAACATATCTCCTTGCTTAGGCCTTTGGTGTTTAAAAAGCTTCCTCTGGGTGCTGTTCTGCCAGGGAAGGTGGGAGGAAAAATTATATTTTAAATACGTTTTAATATTTTATGTATTTTATCCTTTACTGTTGTGACCCACCCTGTGACCTTTTAGTGAAAGGCAGGATATAAATCCCTTAAATAATAAAATATAATTAGGTGCCTAACTACTGCAGTTCAACAAATGCCCACCATATACTCTGCAGTGGTATTATTCTGTACCCTTCAGAGTGTCAAAATCTTAATTAGTATTAAATGCCTCTCCAGCTGTAATTATTACACTCATGAAACATTGCTTAAAGGAAAGAATGTTACAGTGTTGTAATGCTAATTTTTTAAAAAAGGTTTGTGAATACGACCACTTTAGGATAAAGCTATGATGCTAATGAGACACTTCAAACCAGTGCTTTCAATCCAAAACTAACGCCAACAGAAACTGGCAAATTGCTTAACATCTTGTGAACAATATTGGAAAACCCTGTTGAAATGAGCAATAGGGCAAACCTGAGCCAGGACAGACCAGCATGAAGGTGATTAGGAATCAGCAGAACCTCTCCCTGGGGAGCTTGTATTCCAAGCCCAGGAGGCTAACAACCAGAGTGTAGGCCTGTACAATGGGCATGTCACCCATAAAGGGCAACTTGACCATTCTGGTCATTCTAAGCCAGCAGTCTTACCAACAAACCTGCACCTCAACCAGCTTATGAATGAGAGGTACAGCCTAAACACCACCATTACTGTCACCCTTAGGACTGACGGCAAGCACTCAGTGCTAATAATTTATTCTTATTTTTAAAGCATCAGCTGCAAAGCACTTTACAGGCAGCTATCTAAATGAATCAAACTTTTCCTTCAATACTCCCAGCATCAGTGTCATACTCACTGGCAGCAGAAGAACAGAGTATGATGAACAGATGGAAAATATCCAGCATCCCCAGCAATATGCAAAGTTAATGGCAGTTCTGTCTGTAGTTCACAAGGGAAAAGCAAGGCTGTATTAGCCCAAGGATTCCTATGTCTAGGAACAAGCTAGTTTTTTCTTGTTCCTCCTTCAGGGCATGAAGCAAATATTCCATTGTAACAAGAGATATTCCTACCATTATTAGAATCCTGAGAATGGAGTAAACACACACACTTCCACTACCTCAAGATAAAATATTCACAAGATACTGAAAAGTGGGTTTCCCAATATTAAGAGCTATCCACAACATCTGTTTCACCTTCTAAGGTTTGCAGATAACTGACAGAGTACCAAAACAGCTTTGAGTGCTGCAGTCTGTACACAGCTAAATCAAATGTAACCTTGCCAAACACTAACAATGCCACAAGCATAGTAACAGTATAGGCAACCCTGAAGAACATTAGTACTGCCCCCAAAGTCAAAATGCCACTGCTCTGATGCTTCAGTGCAAATGAGGACAAACTGCCAGAACAGCAAGGCCAATTGATTTCAGTATCTCTCTACCCAAGAGCACCACTGGTGCAAATCTCTATTTGGCCTCATTATCATGGTGAATAGCCCTGTGGCACTACACTGATGGCCAGCACGTAGCGATTTCCAGTAGCAGAAATGCAGGACTTCTTTCCTCCCACAAAACTACAAAGAACTAAACATACAAAAGACAGGCTTAGCTCTTAGTTCCTGGGTCACTGAATCTCTCCAATATTCTTAAAAAAAAAAAAAGATAAAGCCTATAGTCTTGGTTGGGGGAATCTCTATATCCTAAACTGAGAGTGTCAAAGATGCATTTCCAAATAGAATAAAACATTTCTTGGCAGCAGACAAATTAAAAAATGTTAAGAACACCCATAATTGTTCCTCCCTCCTTGCTTGTGTATGCCCAGCATGAAAGCAGACAGACTAAAAAAGAAAGAGGACAGATAGCTACCACATTCTTTAAATGTGCACATTTCAAAGCAAGCAGAGAAGCCAAAACAGCATAATGGCTGTGCTGATGTTTCCATTACTAATCCTTTTTCCAAGAGTTTATTTCTTGATTCTAGCCGTTGCCAATTTGGTGCCTTCCAGATGTTTTGGACTACAACTCCTAGCAGCCCAAGCCAGCACAACCACCTTAGCTGATGCTTATGAGAGCGGCAGTCCATCAATCAAATTTATTATAGCCCAGAGGCCTGCATACAAATAGTAAGGGTTGTATTCCAAAACATCTGCCAGCCATCAGGTTTGCAAAGACAGCTCTATGTGATGAACGTCATACGGAGGAAGAAGCAGGGACAAATACACCTGCCTTTGTCCCTTTGTAGTATAAGAGCCTCCTGTGTTATCCTTCTTTGTTCTGGAACCCTGAATGTAGACCCAAGCCCATGTTTGCATTGCTGCAAAACCACACACACACACATTTCCTCATACAAGTAATTGTAGCATATTGTGGAACACTGAGGTGATGCTAGCAACATCTTCTTTCCACCATGATGAAAAATACCCTATGATCAATTCTCTTGAGTCAGGGCACATTGTCTGAAACAGAAGGCCACCTAATTATCCTGTACTGTGCCAATAGTGGACTAGCTTGTGCTGAAAGAATTTATAAACTTGCCAAGCAGCAGCTTTTGATTTCCCCAACATACAGCTAGAATAACAATTTGCCTGCTATGTCAAAATCCAGGTCCTGTTACTTTACATATTGAGTGTATATCGCTCATTTTCTTGTTGACTTACAATAAGAGTTTCTTCAAGCACAGCATAAGCAGTGCAGGACTTGTGATCTGAGCAATTTCAACAGTAATTCAAACAGACTGCATACCCATTCTATGAAATATATTAACATAGGGGCTGCTTCCAGATATCTCTGGAAAATCATGGTTTTATAGTGATATTCTGGAGTACAGATCCTCCGAAATGATCACTTGTTGCCCAGACAGCTGAGCAACACTGCAGGGAATGTGCTTTCCTCCACGCACACGTCCAGGCATTTCAATGGCACTGGCTCCCACACATGGATTTTCCCCTCAGATCCAGCCATGTGCAAATGCGGGGGGGGGGGATTTTCCTTTGGACCACATGTTGCTACTGAGCTTCCAGACAAGGACTGAACACTGGGTTTTTCTGGAACAGAAAAAAGTTCAAATTTATTCCATACGGCAGGGCCAGGGTGAGGATACCACCAATATGTGTGGCAATCCAACACAGTCACACCATAATCATGCTTTTTACCCCTATCTGGATGCACCCATGGTCTATGTTGTCCATCTACAGCCTCTCTAGGGAAAAATTTCAGGTCACATTGAACAAAAAGGAAGGAACTGAAGTCACCAAATGAAATATTTATTTGTATTACTGTCTTGCCCTATACCCAAAGGTCTCAGGGTAGGTCACAACAAAATCACTACACAACAGATAAAATAAGTTAGCTATCAACTCTGCAGAGATCCAGGGACACCTTAATACTTGATTTTCCTGTATTTGGCCCCTCTGAGATCTTGAAAGTGCCAGCTTCCAAGCTTCCTTATAGTAGTAAAGTGTTCAACAAAATGTAACACTGTAACACTACACCAGCATAGAATACAATGCTACTGTAAAAATACTGCTGCGATATCCAAAAGCCAACCTATGAACTATCCGCATTCAACTACAGCCTTCCAAATATTCCTAAGCTAGAATTCCCATCAAGGAGGTATAGTTTTGGAACACGTGGTACATCTTGAAAACCACAGTGAAGCAACCACAGTGTTGCAGCTTGGTTAACAATTCTGCCTTCTAGCCAGAGGAATAAAATGACCATAAGCACACGCAGAGTAGCAGCAGTTTGATGTCTGGTGAGTAAGTATTCTGTCTCCTGCTGTATTTTCTCATGACACATTGGTTGATCGTTACATCATAGTTAAAGGTTCAATATCCAATCAGAAAATATGGGATTCAGCTGTAAGCCATCACTACACGCACACACGGTTCTCTGACCCCCCTACAGATTCTTCCCAACTAGGATGAAAAACTTCCTCATCCTGAGCTTGTTGACCAACAGTTTTGCAGCAGACCACTTGAACTGCTATTCTCCTTCTATTGATGTCTAAAAATAACACTGCACTGATGAGTGTTTGTTTAGGCTGTTGTGCACTGTCAGTGAATATCCTATAATTACATTTACAAAGTTATTCTGGAGACTGACAATTCAGTCTGCTACACATTGATACACTAGTAAGGCATGATTTTTTTTTTCCAGCAGGCATCAGGTGTAAGAATGATGGGGGGTACCGTATGATTCACCCAGGTGTTGTGGGTCTGTCCCTTCTTCTTTCATTCAGCCTTGGCAGGTTGGCACAAACACAGAAACAAGACGGCTAAGGCACATCAAAATGCCACTGAAAAGAAAATCAAAACATTCCCCTACAGAGAGCTGCAATTCAATCCTGAGTCATCTCTTCCACTCTCCCCATATTGCAGAATACATAGAGCACCCAACGATCTCTTTACATCACCATCTACAGTGTGACTATTCAACAGTTCCAGCTACTCAGCTTCCTCCCCCCCCCCCGAAAAAAAAATCTGATCTGTTCTAACCCTTCCTTTTACTCTAAAGCCATATTTACACATTCCCAACACTGGCTCCTGAGAGAGTTCTATGTTTCAGCTTTGCCTCCCCCAGCTCTGCCACAAACCTGCTGCTCCACCTTGAAAGTGGCTATGGTTCTGTGTCACAGAATTCAACATATGAGACTCCAGGAAAAATAATCTCAGACTATACCAGGCATGGGACTAATGCTGTCTAAAGGCAGCTCCCAATAATCTTTCTGTTTTACACACTCATACACCTCATTGCTGTTTTCAGTCTTCTGTGTCCCCTGCACAGGGAGTGGTACGAAGCAGGAGCTGCGCCATTTGAAGCAGCCATTAACAGTCTGCCTTGCATTCAGATTAGCCTAAACTGGGGGAACCACTAACAACTCCTGTTGGCAGCACTTTAGGGAAGGAAAAGAGACATGTCTTGGATTGTTCCACAAAAATGTGGAATTCCTCCTCTCTACAATCCATTAGAAACACATTATCTAAAGCAGATAAACCCTAGATGAAGGAGCAAGAGCTAGCAGCTTACCCTGTGGGGCACTCCAACTCCCATGAGTCCTAACCAATACGGCCAGTGAACAGACATGCTAGGAACTGCAGTTCAGCCACATCCAGAGACACATCCATTCTCCCACTGCACCACGGAGCTTCTCCAAAGACACTGAATGTGCTGACATTAGAGAGAAAGAGAGAGAATGCCACAATCCCAGTAACAGGTAAGTAGCCAACCCTAAGAAAAGGTGAAAGGACTGAAAGGAGAGGTAGTCTACTAATGTTACCCTGCCTTTGCCCCTCTTTCCCAGCAGTAATTCAGCAACATACAGGCAGGAGATCCCCTCACCCTCCAAGGAGGCTGTGCTTTCCCTCACCTGTTGGGAGTCTGGCAGGAACTGACTGCCTGGGTGCTCACGGGGGAGGGGAAACAGAGAGGGTTTCCATCTGCTCCAGACAGATATCGGCTATTAGCTGTGCCAGACTGCAGGCTTCTGCTCAGAAGGCACCTTCCACTTATCGGAGTGTGGACAGAGAGTGATAGGGAAGGAACCCTAGCTTGTAAACAGCATTGCTCTGAGGCACCACAAGCACCACCCAGCAACAGTGCAAACTTGTGCAGGTCGGCTGATACTAAGCGTCCCCACCCAAGTTCAATGGGGCTTCTATCCAGCGTCATCTCTCCAATTTACAGCCATTACTACCGCCTTCGAGCTCTCCCTCTCTTTCTCCTTGTGTGCATGTTTTAGAGAAGGAAACCAAGCTTCGTCACTTCCAGATAAAGCAGCAAAGGATGACTCTGATTCTTTCATACCACTGAAACAAACGCCAGCATGCTCCTTAAAAAAAACCCCCAAACCCTCACAGTACTTACATTTTCAAATATTCCCTCTTGCTTACTTCCTCAAGCCCTATGTAAACCACTACTGATTTTAAGAGGGGGAAACCACAAAGGCGTTTACGCGCAGTACAGCTTAACTCAGATCGGAGGCAGGCGCGGCAGCAAAGCGGCGGGTCGCCCCTTCCTTCCAACCTCCTCGCCCCTCCTTCACGTTCCAGCGCGCAGCACACCGAAGGCAACGGAGGCGCACGATCGATAGGACTGCAACTCGTGAATTATGGAAAAGGACAGCGATTTCTCCGATCGCACGTGCTGCCAGGCCGGAGGGCGATTCGCCTCGGAAAGAGGCGCCCTGGCGGGGCGGGACGGGGCAGGGCAGGGCAGGCGTGGAAGCGAGATTCCGCTCGATTTGAGGCGGGTCCCTCGAAGCGGCAGAGCAAGTTCCGCGGGCGGGCGGGCATGCCCTGCCCCTGCCACCGCCTACTTTTCTTTTGCCCACTTCGGCAGCCAGCCCCGCGCCCTGCGACGGGGCATCGTCCCCAACTTGCTGGACTTGCCCACCGCAGATCCGCTAGCCCTCGGGGGCCTCGGATCCTCCCTCGCCCTTGGGTAACCTCATGCGGTCAGGGAGGGCGGCAAGTCTCCTTCCTTCCGACCCCACCTAACGTCCTCTGCCCCCCCCCCCAAGTGGGCACTCAAGCAAC
>MTQE01001134.1:68766762-68799236 GCA_014337955.1 Aspidoscelis marmoratus | reverse complement strand
CCCCCCCCGGCCGATCTCATCTCATCCCGTCCGCACCGGCGGAACGCATTCCAGCACACGCCCCGCCGCGTAACCGCGTCGCAACACGCGCGCCGCCGCCAGCCACTCGAAGCCCCTCTCCTCGCTCGGGCTGGCGGCGAAAGGGGCCTCGATAGGGAAGGAGCGGGGAGGGAGTCGGCGGCTTCGGTCGCTCCGTCCTGCCGCGCCCCTCGGAGGAGACTGGCTTGGCATTTCTCAAGCTTCCTCCCTCCTCCCTCTCTCTATCTACCCCCACCCCGCTTCAATCCCCCGCCGCCCTCGCCCGTCGTCTGGCCGCCAGCAGCCCATTTGTCAGAGCGGAAGAGGAGACCCCGCCGCGAGGCAGGGAGGGGGAGGATGGACCTCGCCGCACCGCCTTTTTCCTCCCCCTTCAAATTATTCAACCTCGGAACGGTTCTCCGCGGTGAGAGACGCACAGAGCCAGTATTGTGCACCCGACCGATAAATAATCAGGTTACTCTGCTAAAGCCCCGGAGGCTGCGCAGCGCGCGCTAAATACTCAAGCTTGCAAAGGAAAACTGCACGTACCTTTCTCTCCCCCCCCCCTCACCCCGCCAAATGATTCAGGTGAAACGGCCCTCGGCTGCTCAGCCTAGCGGCGGGGTCCCTCGGATGCGCTGCACCGGGCCGCCCTTGCAGCAAACTATGCAAGCCGCAGACACCTCGCCCCGCGCGCGTGTTTTTCGAGCCGCGCTAACAGGCGGCATCGCAGCCGCCGCCACTTTCCCTACTTCTCTCTCTCTCCTTTGGACGTCCCCCCCCCCCGATTCGCTTCCGGAACGCGGCGGTGGCAGCAGCATCTCCACGCGGGAAAGGCCGCCTCGCCCAAAGAATGCAGACCCCCCGCTCCCCCCGCTAAGCCACTCCACCTCCGCGAAATTAGAAGTATTGTTCGAGGGAGGGAGAGATCTGAAGCGAGTCGGGAAAGCAGACCTATCGGACGCGGCTACGCTGTACTCTGTGCCAGATTTCTCTGGGCAGCGACGAGGAGAAGCCTTTTTTTTGGACAACGGTTCAGTTTCTACAAGAGACGCGATCTGGAGGATGCGGTCGCCCACAGTCTCGCGGTCGCCTTCGCCGTTCTGAAACCGCTTTGAAGAGAAGCCTTCGCACTCCCCGCTTCACCGTCCCCAGATCCGGAGGGGAGCCACACGGCAGCTGTAGGGAACCTTTCCCCAGATCGTCCGGCTTCCACGATCGACGGCCTAAGCGCACCCAGTGGCCCTCCGAGCTGACCTGAACGAAGGAACTCCCTCGATTTTTCACAGCTGATCCCGGTCCAGTAGACTCTGCAACGCTCCCCTCCAAAGAGCGAGAAGCACAGAAGCCGTGCAAAATGTTGTTGTTGTTGTAGGAGTCGGGGAGGGGGGGGAGCGCGGGGAGATCACTTCCAAGCGCTTTGAGATTCTCAGGCAAAAACGGATCGACTTCACCACCACCACCACCACACCCAGATTTGGCTTCCTGCCGCTCCTTCAGCACCCACCCACTCCCTCTGTGAAGTTCGCTCCCTCGCCCCGGCAGCGGCGGCAGCAGCAGCAGGAGGCATGGAAAATCTGTTGGCAACACTTTTCCGTCCTCAGTCCTTCTCCTCGGCCAACGGGGAGGATGAGGCGGGTCGGGGAAGGGCGGCTAGCGGGGTCCCCTCCCCTCTCCGGGGCCTCGGCGAGGGAGAGAGACGGAGGGAAGGAGAGAAACTCCACTTACTTTTGCCCCTTTCGCCCAAGGGGAGGAGAGGCGCGCAGCTTCCTTCCAATCCAGCGGGCGGGATGAGGCGGGATGGAGGAGCCGCCGCTCCGAGTTCGTGACTTCAGCTTGGCCGCGGCAGAACCGGCTCGCCGCCTTCACGACTGGAGCTTCGAGCGGCGGCCGAGAAGGCGACTCCCCGTTCACGCGCCGAAGCTGCCGTTCCTGCCGCCGCCGCCTTCCCTCCGCCTCCAGTCGGCCAGCCTTCTCCTTCCACAGGCTGGGAAAACCCCCTGGATTTCCATGGAGGGGGGAGGAGCGGGAGGGGGAGGGAGGTCTGCGGGGGGGAGGAGCGGGAGGAGAGGGCGGAAGCCTGCTGGAGGGCGCCTTGACTCCTGACCCTGCCGGTCCCTGGCGCACTGCTAGTGCGCTGCGCTGTGCTCTCCGCGAAGTTTGCACTAGTAGTAGCGAGCTGGCCAGGCAATGGTGTTGGAACTGAGGGTTCCTTAAGACTCCACGCGGCCCAAAGCAATTAATAATCTGCAGCCATGTGGTTCCCTCCTCCTCCCTCGCGACCCCCTTTTCCTCCCCTCCTCCTTTTCCTCTCCCCCCCCCGCCTCCCTTCCTTTTCAAACCCGGCCTTTCACAAGTTCAGCCCCTCCAGCCTGAAGCGGAGGGAGCTTAAGGAAAGGCTCGTCATGGCAACGCCACTGCCCAGCCCCGCCACACTCGCTCGCCCCTCGCCGCCGAGACAGGAGGAGGGAGGGAGAGAGGCTGTTAAGGTGGTTTCACTTTCAACGGGCCCAGTCCTGCGGCTGTGATATTTTTAAGGTGGAAAGGGGGAGATGCGGTTCTCAGAAGACCGACGGAAGGGGTTTGCCGTCGCTAGACCTTCCGCAATCCCCACGCGTACTGCGCAGAGAAACGGAAGTGCTGCGTGCCGCCGTTACCTCGGAGGAGAGGCTGGGGATCGAACCGGGCACCCTTTGCTTTCCAGGTACCTGCTCTGCAGCTGAGCTATAGTCACGCTACAACCACTCCCGTAAGTGCTGTAGGCAACTCTTGAAACGCTGCAGCTCAGGAAAAGGACTGTCTGCTTTCTGTCGCTACCATTCTGTCCTCCCACCGTGCAAGAAGTGGCAAATAATATAAGAAGTGGGGGGAGAATAAAACACAAGGAGGAGACGGACTAACTTTGAATTTGGAGAACAAGAACTGAAAGTAGGATGTACATAGTTCAGATTTTGTATCGCTGAATCATACATCAAAATATAGCTACTAATTTCAGTGAGTTTGTGGAAATCCTAAATGGTGGCATGGAAGTCTTGAAACAGCCTCCAGAAAATCAGGGAAGCACCAGCACCCCATCCCTCTCCCAGGAGTGTGCTAAAGATAAGCTAGCAGGCCTGTCAAAAATGGATTTGTACCCCCTCCTTGGGGTAACAGAAGAAGACATTTTGTGCAGGCTAACCCATGAGGGAGGAGGGTTAAACCCTCATATCCTACACAGGGGTCCTGAGTCACGTTGAGCTACTTTGGTAGCAGAAGCTGCATATACCTACACAAAATGTTTAATACTCAAAATGCATCTGTTTAGACATAATTCATATTTGGTCAAGCTAAGATCTTTAAGAACCTCATTTTAATTTGTATGTAATATTATTAAGAGTGTCACTGTTCCCTCCCACACCATTTTCCTTTTGTATCTTGTCTCTTTAGATTGTAAGTCTGAGGGCAGGGACCTGTCTGAGATTAATATAATCTTGTAACCTGCCCTGAGACTTCTGGGTATAGGGCAGGATAGAAATACAAATAAATAAGAAGCAAATACATTATTCTTAGAAGTACCTAGGCCAGTGATGGCCAATCTATGACACACGTGTCACAGGTGACATGCCAAGCCCTTTTGGGTGACACACATGGTCACCCTGGCACCTGGGCGTGTAGTGCTTGCTTGTTCTTGAAGTGTACAAAATATCAACTTTCAATTGAAGATTTAGCAAACAAATTTCAGCAACAAAATCCACTAATGTAAATAATCCTTTTTGCTTTTAAGAAAATACATATATTAAAAATATAACTTTTTTACTAGAGCTACAAATATCACAAAATTATGGATATTTCTAGATGTGACACAGTACCTGAGTTAAGCTAGGTTTTCTTGCAAATTTTGACACACTAAGCTCAAAAGGTTAGCCATCACTGACCTAGGCCGTCTGCTGTTTCTATAAGCCTTTGGGTATAGTGGTATGATGCTTAGAATTTGTATTGCACAAGTACCTATGAAATGTAGATGTCTTCCAAATCTACGTCCTTGCAAGGATTTTGAAGCTCATTTTCCCTACCCCAAAATGGATGAGGTCCATACCGGAAGGGAGATGAACAGATTCTGGGTCCTGGGCTAAAGCTCACTTTTCTGATGGATTTCTGACATCAGGTTAAAACCTTATTCTCTTGGAAAATGTTTTGCAACATGGTCCACATATTTGGACTCCCATTGTTCCTGTTGATTTATGGCGACAAGTTTGGGGTTTGGAGTAGGTGAAATGGTAGCAGAGTTATTTAGGCTATTTATAAAGGGCATTTTCTGGTCCTACTGAAATGTTTGTTAAACTTTTAATTTTACGCATTTTCTCATTTTTCTTCAGTCGACACTACTTGAAGACCTTCTTGGCACAAAGATGTTCATGAACATGGTAATTTTAAATTGGAGTGCAGCAGGGGATGACAGCATATGTTAAAAATTGCACTAAATGGTATGTTTTCAATACCCATGTCATCACCTGAAGTTGAGGTCAACTTGAGGACAGCATTTTCTTTCCTTTGGGATTAAAGCGCCTGTAAACATCACCAAAAGAACATAATTTTTTCGGAGTTTGGGAGAGTTCCTTTTAAGATATCTCCCATAATCCCCAGTGAAAGCATCCAGTGACCGGTCTGGCATTCAACTGTAGTCTGCCAGAAGTTTATTTTACCACCCCCAGGATTCAGTATCAGTTCCAGACTAGGGAGTTTATGATAGGCAGCTCTGTGCACAGTCATTTGATTTCCCCCCCCCCCATACAGATCACAAGAAGCTATACTAAACAGCTTAATTACCTCTGAATTTTAACTTGTAAAGGCAAGATGAAGTACAAATGCAAAATCTGCCTATCAGCCTTTGTTTACATTCCATAGCATGGCAAACACATTCTTCTAGGAACCCAGTCTTGGCCTCCTTCCTCTCCTTATCTCACTGTGTTGAGTAATTGCTTCTCTCCTTTATATTTTAGTAAACTGTTCTGAGGGCTGTGCCTGAAAAATGGTATATGAATTATTAGAAATAAACGAGTCAGCCATCCTGGCTAAAAGCTGGGGTGTTTTTCCACTGTCACTAGAAATACCCATTAAGTACCCATTAATGGGTACAAAAATGCCATTACGTACCCATTAATGGGTACTTAATGGGTACTTTTAGTGACAGTGGAAAAACACCCCTGTTGTATAGAAACAATGTGCACCCTTGCACCATCTTTAGGGGCTCAGCATTCACCTCGTGAAGAGTATCTTTGATCCTGTTATACACAGATTTGAGCTTTTTGATTTGCAGTAAACTTAAACAGTGAAGTGACTGCTGCTGGACTGATCCTTATTTTCATAACCATCACGTAATAGCAAAACTAAGAAATGATCACCAGTGTTTGGGAAATTAGTCTGTTTTTCGACTACAGCTCTCAGAATCCTTGCCCTATAGTCCTGAAAATGAGGAAGCTTTATGACTTCTGTGTGCAAGACTGAACAGAATTTGGTTAATTCTTCACATAAATGCTTTTCAGTGAAGTCATATATTCTGGGCTTTGTCAGGTGTAGAGAAATCACCTAAACCAGGCTACAGAGTTAACCAATTCTTCTTGGCTGCTTTGTGGAAATGGCTTGCTATTGCCTTCAGGATGTTTTTTTTTTACTTCCCACTTCAGTTAGAGCAGTTCTTCAAAAAAAAAATCAGTATATAATGTGTATCCTGTCCAAGGTGCTTAGCATGGCTGTACTTTCATTTAATCCCTGTGTAAGAACATAAGAGGAGCCCTGCTGGATCAGGCCAATAGCCTATCTTATCCAGCATCATGTCTCACACACGTATCCCACCAACTGCTTCTGGGCATTCTCAAAGACAAAAGCAAAAACTTCACCTGCTCTTGACTCTCAGCAAATGGCCTTTAGAGGAATCCTGCCAATCTTTTCAACCTGGAGATGGCATCCATTCTAGTAGGCACTGATACACTTGTCCTCCGTGAACTTGCCAACACCTTAAAACTATTCAGACTGGTTGCTGCCACCACCTCTTCTGTATGCTCTTGTGAAAAGTTCCATGCACTACCAAGCCAGGATAATATGGTGGCTGGTGTGTTGAATCAGGATCTAGCACTCTACCAGTTCTAATCAATACTTGGCCATGAGATGAACCAGTTAAAATGGTGTTGGCCTGCTGTGGTAGTCCCTCACAGCTGCATCATCAAAGTATACCATGCAGAATTTTATGACCAGACAGCATGATTTACCACTGCAAGGTGTCAGATGAAAACTCAATCTAGAACAGGAAAGTGCTATTTAACTTTTGTACACCATGCTGAACTTTTTGGGAAAGGCAGTATGTAGGTAGGAGTGAGTAAATAAATAAATAAATAAATAAATAAGTAGCAGGCCCTGTGACAACTCAGGGGCTTTGGGAGTACTCTCGCATTTCCCAGTGGGAGTGGCATTTGGCAGCAGTGCTTTGTCTATGACTCATCTCCCATTTCAAATAAATGGGGTCACAGTCATAGGAGGCTTAAAACCTATTCAAAGGTTCATTATTCATGCATTCTCGGCATGGGAGGCCAGGAGAGAGGTTGTGCTTGCTTGAGTCTCTTGCAGGTCTGCTAACACATCCTGGCTGGCTAAGGTGGCCAGTTGCCCTAATTTACAGAGGAAGGCCTATTTGAGGTGAGACTCAGATATTTTCCCATTCTAAATTTGCTTTAGAAAAATGGTGTAGGCAGAGAGGCCTTGAAAATCATCCTGTTTTATCTTCAGAATATTAGCAACCATTCTAAAAGGACATTTTATTCATCAATGTGCTGTTTGCATCTAACTGTAAGGGATGCTCCCACATACTCTAGAACACTCCATCTGCATGCCGTGGTGCCACCCCCATCCCAGAGTATCCTAGAATGTGTGGGAGTATCCCCAATCCCCTGAAGCTGTGGAACAGGCTTTACTGGGGAGCTCCAGAGAGGTCCCCTATGTTCTTGAGAACATGAAATAAGCTTTGTGTGGTAGTACGTTTAGTGTTCCACAGCTTGGTTATTCAAATGCTTGTCAGAAAGATTTATCCCTTGTCATTAAGAAAAAAGTCAATGGGCACAAATAAACAAGGCATTTTCTTTTTCTAGTCCCATTGAGATGAACAGGCTGAACCAACTTCTTGCAGCTGCAATTCTCTGAATACTTATTTTAGAGTAATTCCTATTAAACTCAGTCAGGCTGCATATTTTTGTTGTTAGTGAGCATTGCAGGTTGCCATGGTACAATTAATTGTAGCGACTGATAATAAATATGTTGCAGATGCTATTTAACATCTATATGAAGCCGTTGGGAGAGGTCTTCAGGAGATTTGGAGTGAGGTGTCATCAGTATGCAGATGATACCCAGTTCTATCTCTCTATACCAGTGATGGTGAACCTTTTGAGCTCGGTGTGTCAAAATTCGCAAGAAAACCTAGCTGAACTCGGGTGCTGTGTCACATCTAGAAATATTCATAATTTTGTGATATTTGTGGCTCTAGTAAACAAGTTATATTTTTGATATATGTATTTTATTAAAAGCAAAAACAAATAATTCTTTACATTAGTGAATTTTGTTGCTAAATCTTCAATTGAAAGTTGGTATTTCATACACTTCAAGAACAAGCAAGCACTACACGTCCAGGTGCCAGGGTGGCCATGTGTGTCACCCAAAAGGGCTTGGTGTGTCACCTGTGACACGCGTGTCATAGGTTGGCCATCACCACTCTATACCATCTGAATTGGGAGAGGCATTTGAAGTGCTTGACAGGTGTCTGGAGGCAGTAATGGGCTGGATGAGGGCTAATAAATTGAAGCTGAATTCGGACAAGACAGAGTTGCTGTGTGTCATAGGGTCTCGGGTCCATGTAGTTGGGAGATACTCCGTCTTTGATGGGGTTGCAATGCCCTGGAGGGGACAGGTGCATAACTTGGGGGTACTCCTGGACTCCATGCTGACACTTGAAGCTCAGGTGGAGGCCATGGCCAAGAGCGCCTCCTCCCAACTATGGCTGGTGTGTCAACTGAAGCCTTTTCTGGATAGATGCTTAGCCACAGTCATCCATGCTCTGGTAACCTCTAGATTGGACTACTGTAATGCACTCTACATGGGGCTGCCCTTGAAGAAGGTCCAGAAGTTGCAGCTACTGCAAAATGCAGCCACCAGAGTGCTGACTGGAACAGCTAGCCACATGCACATCACGCCAGTTTTAAAAGGGCTGCATTGGCTGCCAATTTACCTCCAAGCCCAAGGTACTGATTCTGACTTATAAGGTCCTAAATGACTTGGGCTACAAATATCTAAAGGAACACCTTCTCCCATACTGACCTGCCCGTGCCTTAAGATCAAGCAGTGAGGCCCTCCTGGTTATCCCACCACCTTCAGTAGTGAGGTTGGTGGGCACCTGAGACAGAGCCTTTTTGGTGTTGGCCTCCAGACTATGGAATAGTCTCCCCCTCACGATGCATCATGCCCCTTCTTTACATATATTTAGGAAGGTGGTGAAGACGTACCTGTTTACCCTGGCCTTTGGCTGAGATGATTATATTTCTCATCCCAGCACAGATACCATCATGTTAAACATGCTGTGTATTGTTTTAGATTTGTTGATTTTTTAAAAGTGCTTTTCATTTATATTCTGTTTTTAATCTGTTGTTTTAACATTTGTTACCCACCCAGAGACCTTTGGGTATGGGGTGGGATAGAAATGTAAATAATAAATAAATATAAATATAAATAAATGGTAACTTCAAAGCAAAATCATTATTATATTAAACAAGAGAAGTTATGTTTTACCAGCTGTGTTAAAAAGTATGCTGTACAGATATTAAAAAGTTACCCTAAGGAAGTCAGATTTTACCATTTGTATCAAAGCAAGATCAGGTTAACAAACTGTAGTGTACAAAGTATGATGAATTTTTCAACTGTTTGGCAAAGGTATATATTTTGCTTAGTGGTGTAGTAGTAAATTCTGAATACTGTAGCAGCTGTCCTCTTCTGAGTTCAAAAATAACAGAAGCTTTGTGTCATAAGTAGCTGACTTGAGGCTCTCCAGGTTACTGAAATACAGTTTTCATCATTTTTTGCCATGAGAAGAAGAGTTGGCTTTTCTACCCTGCTTTTCTCACCCATTTAAAGGGACTCAAAGGAGCTGACAAAGCTTTCTGTTCTCCCCACAAAAGATACCCTGTGCGGTAGGTGGGGCTGTGAGAGCTCAGAGCTGTGACTATCCCAAGATCACCCAGCTCGCTTCATGGAGGGTGCACAATCAAATCCACTGACTACGAGATGTGAGTCTGACACTCTAACCACAAGGCTGATGTCACCTCACTCTTGATGACCTCTCCCAGCAGCTTCATACAGATATTAAAGTGATATTAAAGAGCATAAGATGCTAGAACTTTCACAAGAAGTTCCCAGGGCATTGAATAGAAACCCTGGAGATAGGAAAAGAATTCCTCAGATGGCAAAAATTGAAACTGATCCAAGAGTATTGTTCCAGACAGAGCTCCAGACATTTTCACCAAACTAGTTCTAACTGTGGAGTTCAATTCCATATGAATCTGACCAGATATGCCAAGCAAAGGCCTCAAGAAAAAACAACTATTCTATCAATCTGAAAGCCTTCTTACCTTAAGACATTTACATACTTCTCCCCCTTGGTGCTTTCATCTTCTCCTTTCAGCAGATAATCATACTGTGCTGTTCTGATTGATCTAACTTTGTTCTTTGTACAGTGCAATCCTGATCAATACTTCGTATGTTGAATTCTTAATTTCCTCCCTTTTCCTGCAGGGTGCACTTTGCATATCCAATGAAGCACCATATATATGCAGCAATGCAGTTTTCTGGGTCATCTTTGTGCCATGTATGTGAGATGTTCTGATTCAACCCCCACCAACCATCACATTTGTTTTGCTCTGCATTGTGTACTGCATTGAAGGGCAGAGGGAAAACCTGACACAATCTGCTTTGGTGTTGTGCTAAGCCATTCCCTTCACAGGTGTAGTAACCACAAAAGCTGCATAGCTTTTCCCATGGCTTCCTTTTCTTCAGCCCTCCAATTCTCAAGCCCTGAGAATAAAAGGAGCAACATTTTTTCTGTTTCCATAGACTTGTAGTACACACTCAGTGCCACTAGGGTGCTGGATTCTTTCCACTCTGCAACTGCCTTTGGGCATTATGGCGGCTGCAAAGCACATGGTCTGAAGACTACAGGTCCCTTCTCTTCCTGTTTGAGGATTTTTCCCACCTCTGACCACAGGATGTGACATTGCCAGGAACCTCAGACCTGCCTGCCTCCAGCCAATCACCTCCCCAAATTCTCCTATGTCATTTCCTCCATGCCCCTTTTTACTGCTGTATAAAAAAAGCCCACACAATATTAAAGGCTCTTTTTTTCTCAGCTGCAACTCCTGTCTCCATGTCTCTTCCTTTATCCCAATCCCCTGTTTTTTAGCCTGCTCAGGGTCAGGCATAACACGTGCTTGATCCCCAATTATCTGGGCCGGTCAAATAATTGGAAATATCTTTCGTAACAGCTGGTGATCAGGGGTAGCAGCAATCAGCTGTTGCTTCCCACTTCCCGGAGCCCTCGGATCAATCACATAATCCTGATATGTGATACACAGGTTAACTGTTCAGACAGTTTAGCTCTAAGGAACTGCCACCTACTGATGCCTGGGGCCAGGAGAACCACAGCGACTGATTCTACCAATGGAAGGCACAGCACAGATAAGATCCAGTCAGTCTCTGTAAGACAGTGACACCACAGAAGGGAGAGGCCTAGTCTACCAGCGTAAGTCAGTGATATCTCAGTGGCATCCAGTGCAGGTGAGCACAGTCAGATCATCCCACCAGCTGAAAGCAGATTTATGAGCTGCTTTTGGTGTGGACTTCAAAGGAAACTCCCAGACTTGCTTTCAATAGAGAGATTTCTGTCTGTGCTCACTCATGCTTGGCACCACTGCTCAGAGGCGAAAACACATCACTGAAAATGTGCAGAACTGTATTAAACAAGCGAAATCACATTTTACCTACCCTGTGAAAGGAAGACATGCTGTAAAAAAGCATTTTTTTTTACTATAAAAACTATCATACGGAGGATTTTGTAGCTCTTGCAAGGGCATTCCTGGAGGCGCCTTGACTGTACTTGCCCGTCCTACCCATTGCCAGCCTTCTGCTTTCCTCACCCTTGCTAAGCACAATATTATTTTCATGGCTCAGGCAAAAGTCAATCTAGGGACTGTCTAATTTGCGAACCTGCATCTTAACTTTTGAAGTAAGGGGTAGCTTTATCCCCAAAAATCCAAATATAGTGGATGCAGTGATGTCTGGATGCAGTCTCAAAGCTTTCAAGTGGCCTGCTGCTTGTACCTCCCCCTTCATCACTGGGCTAGCGGTGGTCAGCTGAATCTTCACCCTTAGCTAACAAGTGTCCGCATGTCAGGAGCTCAGCAGTAGCAAAATTCAGGTATGAGTGGTGCCCTTCTGTGCAGGCATGAACAAAATCCTTTTAAAAGAAAAGAACTCTCCCTTCTCAGAGATTGACTGACACAGCTGCCAATGATCTCACAGTGCAGGAAGCCACTGGAAGTTCTTAGCCTTGGGTCACAAGAAAACTGCTGTGTAACTGAGGGCCATTCTGTACTAGCTGGTAGACCAGACCAGCAAGTGTATTATTATACTCTCTTCTGCACACTCACTGGTGTGTTCTAAAGAAGGCTCCCTACTAGTAAGCTCTGTTTGCACAGGATAGAACATAGACCAGATCAAGAGGCCCCAAACGGTGATATGGTCTACTGGTGTATTAGGGTGTGGTATACTTAACATGAAAGGTGTGTGGATGGCACATCTCACTGTTCTGGTATATAAGTCCCACTGTACTGGTGCCACAAAGTTTGGCACTGCAGTGACTTCCCTGGGTCTTCTGAGCTCTTGGAGTCCCCTCCCCCCAATGCTGGCTTCAGAGCTGATGCAAGATTTGAAGCTGGCACAGGGGCTAGAATGGAACAGGGCATTTCAATGCAGAGGACCTTGCTCCATTTTAGTTGGTCACAGGCACAGAAAGCCCCTTAGATACGGTGCACTAAATACTTTGTTCCTGAATAGGGTTCAGCCACCTGAGTTTTCCTTCTGATTTAAAACATTTTCTCAAGGTTGTATGTAGGTATGTCATTGTGTATAGGTATGTTCTTGTTCTGCGTCCGACTTTTGACTGTGTTCATGGAGAAAAAAAAGCTTGTAAGCATCCCAGATGTGGTAGTGTGGGGAAACTAATTCTCATCCCACCTCTAATGTACTTTAGAAATCCATTTTCTGGTCTTTAATGTGCTTTTGAAGTGGGGTAGGCACCATTGGCATGTGGCAGCTACTACCTCTGAAAAATCTATGGGCGCCTTTGAAGTTTTTTTTTCTTTTTACTGTGTTTGAATGCAGCCTTTGTCTTCAACACTCTCTGGTCTAATTACAGCTTTTAAGCTCCTTGCTGTTGGCTGCTCATCTAGGAAGTTTTATCATTGTTTTATGTGGCCTCACTCCTATGTTTTATTTACCTTGCTACTTGCTTTTTATATACCAACTGTATTGGTATATTTATTCTAAATCCTTACTAATATATTAATCATTTATCTTTTCCTGGATTCTTTTTGTGTTATGTAAGATGTTGACCTTTGAATCTAGGTAGAACATCAAAGATAAGGGCTCAGTTGTGCTGGCCATATATATATGTATTAAAGATAGTCCTGCCTTACTGAAAGCCGGTCATTATCCTGAATAACGATAACCGTAGGTCACACTTTCAGGAAATTTAAAGGAGAATGTCAGAAGCACAAAAATACTTTTCAAGCAACATTTGTCATTACAGTGAATCACAATATGGATGAAGAAAGAATGCAACCCCTTTCCCAAATTTTTAGACTACTAGCAGGAGAGCGATTGAATACTAGTGGTACACAATGCAGATCAGAGGCAAAGGCCTTGGCAAGGCTATATATGCATATGCTCTAGACAAATACTAGAGCTCTTTTAGATGGGGCATCAGGCACAACTTTTGAGAAGAACCCTGCACATGCACCTATGTCAGACCAAAGCCAATTCTTTCTTCCAGGGGCAAAAGTAATATCCTAACAATGAGAAGCATTTTGAAGGTTCTGTCTGCATCTCCACTATGCACTAAAGATATCTTAATCAGTCCTACAGGGCAGCTGGTTTCCATTGAGAGTAATGTGAAATGGCCTTATGTAAGGAGTCCTTGCTGTGTAATGGAGATTCAGCCTTTTTCCTGGATGCAAAGTTTCCACCCAGCCCACGGATTGTATTGAAACAATACCTCATGATTTTCTCAGCTTTCGTGCATCCTGGTGGTGGGGGTGGGCATTCTACCTTGCCTTTCTTGGTGAGTGCTGCGGAAGTCATACAGTTGCCCTGATCTCTTCTTTCAATTGATTTTTGACCAATAGAATCAAGAGGAAGGAAAAGAAGAGCTCTTCTCTTTCTACCACCCCTGAAGCTTCAAGCATGCAGTTGCTACGTAGAGAGTGATATAACAAGTGGCAACCTGAGGGTTACTTATTGAGGATTTCTAGAACCCTTCCCTATCAAGAAGCTTCCTAGACTGTTAGTCTTGACATAGACTTGTACACGGGTCTGGCAAGGATCTTTTCTGTTTAGCTTGTGTTAAAGCAGGGATAGCTAAGGTGGAGCAGTCCTCCTGGGCTAGTAGAAGGTATATTGCAGGAACATCTAGGCTGTGTGGCCATGCAAGCTATTTAGCACACTTTGGGTGCTGTTTGGGCAACACAGGACAGGTACGGGTTCGGCACGGATGCAGGTGTCCCCATGAGAAGTGTGCCCCCTCCTCTCTGCCCCCTCTCCCTTCATTGGAAGCCGGATTGCCTCATCTCCCAATTTGCAAGGCATGGATGGGTAAGGAAGGGCGTGATTTAGCTGAGTGCACTCAGCTGAGCAAGATCTGTCAAGCCAGCTGTCAAGTGAAGGAGCACATCTCTGGTAAAATAAGGGAAAAAACAGCAGTGGCTTCAGCCGCTTTCAGGGGCTTCAGTTTTCTCCCTTTTCCAGGGTGGCAACCTTATTGCACCCCTGGAAAAAGGAAAACACTGCAGCCTCTGAAGCCCCTGAAAGTGGTTGAAGCCACGTCTGTTTTTTCTCCTTATTTTACCAGAGATGCGCTCCTTCACTTGACAGTTAGCTTGACAGATCTTGCTCAGCTGAGTGCACTCAGCTAAATCACGCCCTTCCTTACCCATCCATGCCTTGCAAATCGGGAGATAAGGCAAGGTGTGTGTGTCATGCTTGTAGCCTTGGCATTCTTGAAACGGGGTGTTTTTCCACTGTCAAAAGTACCCATTTTTGCACCCATTTAGGATCCATTTGGGTGTGAGCTGGATGACCCCATTTCCACTATGGCATCCATTTGGGACCCGATTGTTTCCACTGCCATTGGGGAAATCTGGATCTAATGGGTACGTTTTGGCCTTTAATCCGAATTTTCTGTAGACCCCATTAAAAGGGTCTACAATGGGGTCTTCTCCCAGAAAATCCGGATTAAAGGGAGCCTGTTTCCACTGAAAACAGGCAATGGGGTCCAAAGGAGGCTAGGGGGAGGGGATGCACCTTTGGGACCCCCCCCCAACATTGGCTTCAGAGTCACTTTGAAGTTGACTTCATATTCACTTCGAAGTCACTTTGAAATCACTTCAAAGTGGCTTCGAAGACTGCCCCCCCGCCCCCCAAAACATCTGGGGTAATGGACCGACCCCTTGTGGGTCGATCCGGATTCCCCAGATGGGTGCAAAGCTGTTTCCACAGCAGGGGTGTTAGCACCCATTCCTAATGGGTGCTACACCTCTTGTGGAAACACATTGGGTGCTTCCCTTAATCCGGATCTACTAGATCCGGATTAAGAAATGTACCCATTCCTTAGATCCAGATCTAAGGGCTGCAATGGAAAAACACCCAGGGTTAGAATTACCTTTGTGGAAGTGGCAGAAAATTAAAAAACCAAGCCGTTCTTCAGCCTGCCTTTGCCATCGGCATTTTTAAAAGTGATCTTCAATGGAAAGGGCTGACAGCAAGCTCAACTCACCTCCCAATGATGTGAGCGCAAGTCTTCTCCTGTTAGCCTGCGACCGTCCCCATGTGCGTTCCCAGCTCACTGAGCAATGTGTGCTGGTTCCCCAAACCATGCTGAGACTTGTTTAAACAGGTACCAAATTTGGCACCCTTCTGGCATGGTTTGGGGGTGTTTGGTATGCTTTTTGCAGACCAAATCCAAAGCCCACGGGGACGGACTGCACCGATCCCTCGCTCAGAACCGTGCCAAAGTTGCATGGGGATGGGGCCCTGGACACTCTAATGTTGGTTATCACAGCATTAAAGAGACTCAGCAAAGGGTTCTTACTTGAGGCATTCTGTTCATCTACATAAAAAGGGGGGAAATTAGCATCTACTCAAAGGTTTCTTGTTAAGGGAAAATTGTCCTAAACAGTATCCCGCCGTTTGCTCACTTAGTCAAATTATGCAATAGGTCAGAGCTCTGCTGTCTTGTGATCTTTCTAAATGAAGTCTTCACAACCAAGGGCAGAGTGGAAAAGAACATTCTATCATGTGACTTGAAGCCACTCATCATTTGAAGGAAGGACAGTGGATAACCCACAGACTGTATGGATAGGCATAGCAGAGGGGCAAAATCGTTTTCCCAGGCTTTCATTCAGTTTACATAGGCAGATGTAGCTTAACCATACTTAAACAAGTTTTATTTGGTAAAAGATCAGTGCAGTGGACCTGTTAACAGTGCTGATGCAGGTATGTGTGTGTTTAGTGCCAGATATGTATTTGTTTAGTGCCAAGATCAGATGGCAGTATTGATTGGAGCAAATGGCACAGATTGTTTAGCTGTGAAGCTAAATAGATCCAAGCTTACAGAGCAGTGAGTAGCTGGCATGAGGTTTACAAAGTGAGGAAAAGACTACTATCAGGAGATAGAGACCTTGTGGCATGCTGCTGCTGCTGCACTCTTGTCTTCATCCTTATAAAATGGCCACAGCCCTCTTTGTATGTCAGATGATGCAAGGCAAAATTAGAGATCCTGTTCCACAAAGGAGAGGAAAATGGGAGTCATGCTGGAACTACTGCAGTCTCTGTAAACCAATAAAACAATTCTAGGATCATGAAACAGTCATACTTCTCCCTGGCAACATTTGACTGCCCTGTCATAACCTTTAAAAAGACAAAGTTTGAAGAGGCTGCCTTTCCCAAAGCATCACCATCCCTGGGCAGGTTTACTGTCTGTGCTCCATCTGCTACAGTAACAGCAAAAACATTATGAATTGGAATTTCAGCTGAACACTGGGAGGAAGAAAACCTTTGGGCAGCCTCAGCTTGCCTTTTAGGAATAATATTAGCTTGTTTGGCCATTCTTTTTAATGGCACGCGTGTTTTTAATGGCACAAAATATGCATACATATAGGACATGGCTCGTGGTTACTGAAGCTCAGATTATTTTAAAGACAAAAAAGGACATTGCTTGTGGTTCCTGAAGCTCAGATTATTTTAAAGACTTGGATGGCTCCACACACCCTGAGATGCTGTTGCCAGTAGCTCAGAGTGTGTGCAGCAATCCCAATCTTCTGGAGCCTAGGGTGCTCCCAGTACAGTCCCAGATGCAGCATTTGCGCTACTTCCTTGTGTGAACGCTGCCTTGGAGTGGGGCACCTTTTCTGTATAGTCATGCGCCACATTGTGATCACTACCGCAATGGTCTGGCATGAAGCAGAAGTTGCTGTAGCCCTTACTAAGGTAATGCCAATGGTCTGGGATGTGCCAGTTTGTGCCAATGCTCATGGTGTGAATGCTGGCCACTTTCCCTAAACGTAACTGCAGTGGTAAGTGTGAAAAGGACCACAGAAACAGGACATAGTAAAAACCTGACATTCTGAACAGTGAATATTGACATTAGTGTGATATTTGTGATGACTGAGCTTTAGGATTGCTCTGCCTTTCTCCCTCTTTACAGTTTTACAGAACAGCTTCTCAGAAGGTATGGTTTTTCTAGTTTGTTAAGAATCGTGATGCAACGATTGCATTACTTTTCCATATCTAGAACTCAAGAAATAATCTCTATTTCTTCTGGTCAGGCTGTTGATAATGTCCTATATCAACATTTTGTTATAGTCTCTACCTAACTGCTTAAATAGTCATTTGTGGGATTTCTTCATAACACTCTGCTTAGTCCTTTGACTTCTTTCACAGTACTAGGTGGCAGCTGGATACTTGCTTCTTTCATTTTGCCAAGAGTAATGAGGAAGGGGAAGGGGACTCAAAGTGGCTGACAAAGCTTTCTGTTCATCTACACAACAGACACCATGTGAGGTAGGTGGGGCTGCGAGAGCTCAGAAGAGAGCTGTGACTAGCCCAAGGTCACACAGCTGGCTTCATGGAAGAGTGCAGAATCAAACCTGGTATCCCCAGATAAAGTCTGGCTCCCTAACAATGCATCTGAACTTGTGCAGGAAGCTCTCATGGC
This sequence comes from Aspidoscelis marmoratus, assembly GCA_014337955.1. NCBI lineage: Eukaryota > Metazoa > Chordata > Lepidosauria > Squamata > Teiidae > Aspidoscelis > Aspidoscelis marmoratus. Next base: position 68,781,664 of record MTQE01001134.1, on the reverse strand, counting down.
CTGGCCAGTTGAGCCTGGGTATGTGGCAACAACCAGAGCATTAGATTACAAAGGGCACTCTTTGAACAAACACCATAGGATATATCTCCATATTTAACAGCACATTAGTGCAGAGGCCCAGACAGAATGGGATTTCAAGCACCTGGTCAATAAAAAAAGAGAAGCCTTGCTAAGCAACCAGAAAGCAGCACTAAGGAAGACTAAGTGCTCTGCTCTGAGTACAGAAATGGTAAGCATTACCTGGAAAGCGGATGGTCACATGCATCTCTCTTTAAGAAGGTACAGCAAATCACTTCCACATCCCTGCTACCCTTTATTTCAAGGGCAGTCAAAGTTTCCTTAATGACAGTGACAAAATGATATAAATATCCATAGTTGCAATGCTAATTGGAAAAAGCTAGAGGTAGGGCAGGGATGGAGGTGGTTGTGAGGTCAGTTAAAGCCTAGGATCTTAATTTTTAGGCTCTGGATTTTTAAATTCTAAGTGTTTGGGCTTTTGCACTTCAGCTAATTTCAGGGGCCTTGGAATTCTAGTTTTAAAAAGGAAATAAAGTAAATCCAGCAAACCTAAAGTTTGGCACTCACTGCACAGTAATGTAAGACAACAAAAATCTGAATGAGTTGACTCAGTTTAACATTGCTTTACTTATTTACTTTATGCATTTCATAAAGCTTCAACAAACTCATGTTGATCAATTACAAATCCTCTACCTCTGGAACCTCTCTAGCTTTCCTGGTCTGTTCTCCTTGCCTAGTTTGAGTTGCTGGAGCTGATAACATTCAGGTCTGACTGCTCACACTTTTTCATTCTTATCCATTTTATTTGTGGACTTCCAAGCTCTATTTGGACTTTGCTGACTGGAAAGTCTGTAAATAAAATGGATAGAAATGAGAAGGTGTGAGCTGTGAGACCTGAAGGTGGACTAAAGAAGGCTTAAAATGAAGGTGTGACCATGGCCCAAGTTGCTCCTGCCACTGAGTTAAATTCTTCCCCATTTTAATACTGTTTCTATTTTGCCTTTTAATAAAATCATTCCATGTGTTTTATACCCTTTAATAAAAGTATAATTTGTATTCACATTGACTGACTTATTTCCTCTCCTTGCAGATTGACTGCCATCCGTGTGGTCTGCTAATCTAAACCTTTAGTCCTTTAAAGATCCTGAATGTGAGAATTCTGATTGACGTGTGCCCAGGGTTTTCCTCATAATACTGTCTAGGTCCCAATGGAACTTAAGTGAACAAGAGCAGCACTGCGCTGTGAAAGCAGCAATACTGTTCCCCTGGTTGAAGTTGTATGAACTGTACTGTATTACTACTGTATTCTAGGTTTACCAACTATATTAACTCCTCTTTTCAGTTTTCTTAGAGCCTGTAAGAATTTTCTGTAAAGGCAACCTCAAATCACTTCTAGGATGATATAAATTAATAGTGAAGCAGTGGTTAGCTTTTTATAGGTAATGAGAGAGAAGTCTAGGACTGCATCCAGATGTTATTTACCTATTCCGCTATATTTATTCCAGAGTATAATCTGGATACAGCCTTAATATTAAAAATACTGGAGGTTGCTTCCTCTTTGCAAAAGTAAACCAAAAAGTCATCTATAAGGATTTATAAACAGGTTTCTTTAGAGATGGTTTCCATATCTGGAAGGAGTAACCATTAAGGAGGCCTGGGGGTAGGAGGGTAGGGGAGGGATTTCCTTTAGTTACAAGTCTTGGTAGATATTATTATATCCCCTTAGAGAAAAATGTGTGAGGAAAGCAAGCAGTATCACTTTTCTGCCTGAGGAAAAAAAATTGTCTTAGATTCCTGCATTACACTGTCAGACAATAAATGTGCTAAGATGTCACTGCAATCAATTACTTTAACAGCACTGTTAATTTTCAATTACTGATGAAACACTATGGGGATGCTGGTAATATAAAAAAAAAGCTGATGGAAATTTAGATAAAATTTTAGTCTATAATTTTTTTTTCTGAAAGTCTTTATTATAGCCACACCTCTGAACTAAATCTTAATGGTTGACTACCATTTGTAGGTATAGAAGTGCACCCTTTTTTTTTTCTAATACAACATTTTGGAATTTAGTCTCCTTCCATGCTCCCTCCCTTCCATGCTGAAGATGAAGGTCAAATTCTAATTTTGTAAGAGCCCACAGCTAGAATATTCTTCTCTGTGCTCTGAACAACATATTAAAGCTTCCCCGCACCACTTATTACAGCTTTGTTATTCTATTTTTAAGCTTTTCCATGTCAGCAGGTAGATTTCACCTGCTGTTTTTATGAGCCACGCTATACTGTAGAAAAAAAGTCTGCTGGTCTCTCTACTTTTGCACCTAAATCAGATGCTCTACAGTTTTAAATGTTGTTACCCGACCAGAGGCCCCTGGGTATAGAGTGGGACAAACAAACAAACAAACAAACAAACAAACAAACAAACAAACAAACAAACAAACAAACAAACAAACAACTTTTCCCTGTTTTGACCAGGACCAAATTATCTGTTGGCTTATTTTCAGTTTTATCAGTAACGGAAAAGTAGCATAAAACACAGTTGCCCTAGGAAATTGCATTCTCCTAATGTGAAATAAAACAAACTGAGGCAACCTCCAGACACTTTCTAAATCCCACTATACCACTAGTGACATTCCAGAATAAATGTATTTTGGAGTTGTCCAGACAACTGGGCAACAGTGGTGAACAAGCAAAAAGACTTCTTGTTTGGATGCTACTCCTGCAAAGGCGTTTGGATATTTGCATGGCTGACATTTTAGGTCTGGTTTGGCCCAACACATACAGTATATGGTAGCCATTCTAAAGACAGTGGATTGTGTGAGTAGTCATCCAGACCAGGTAAGTCCTTTTTGCTTTTTATTAAAATCTGGCTTGGGAGATGATTATCCCACAATAACATTACTTTATTACAGATACATCTGGCAATCCCAACATAGCCCCGGGATAATCCCAGGTTTTATAACCTGTTGGATGTACCCTGACATGAGCATGGAAAGCCTAGCAGGAATGGTCAGTGAAATGCAGTGGTGCAGTATGGTTTGACAGCCTAAATCAAATGTCCCTTCACTCAGTCTACACATTGTCTGGTATCATGCAAAGGCAATAAGAACCAGTAAATTGGTATTTGTGATTCAGAAGTACTGTAAAGAGTTGCAGTATATGGCTGACTTCAATTTTGCTTGACCAAATCTCTTGTTATGTTGGGACACCAAACTCATTCACAAAGACAAATATACTATTTTTATTTAAGTGTTACATAGGTCTTATCCTCACAGACTATTCTAAAGTTATGTGGGTTCAGCAATGGAAGAAAGTTAAGCAACTGTTTGTTATTATCACAAAAACTAAATGTCACCTTTGAAGTTGGCAATAGGCAGTATTTAAATTAGCTTGAAAGTAGAATTCCTTTCCTATTTTCCTTTCAACTCCAGTGAACCGATTTTTGCAGGACTGTACCTTTTCCATAACTGCCAAATGTCCTTCACCATAGACTAGAGTGGATCAACGCCATCTCCTCACAAACCCTGATATAGTTCAAATATCTCCAAAATTATTTTTTGTCTCCAGTTTAATATGCATACATGGTCTCCATCAGGAGTCCATCTGTTTGTTTTCTTCTCATAGCAGCAATGTTTTATTGTCCCCAGAGCACAAATGAAAAGCTAACAAGTGTAATTATTTACTCAAGGTCACACAGAAGAAGTATGACAGAAGAAACAGCTGGACTGGAAGTAGTATTGGGTTGTCAGCATGAGGTAACTGTATAGTACCTTTCCAGGCCGATACCATAGCCTAGATCTTATTAAAGCGTCAGTCTGGGCTGCCGGCTAGAGCTACTGTGAGACTGAATAATTTCCGGCTTCTCAGATCAGGCAAATCTGGAGAATACTTCAGGTGACCTCCTCCCTGTGATAAACAACCACACACAGGGAGTCAGGAGACTAAAAGGCTAGTGTTTTTGTTGGTGCACCTGACAATTGAGGCCTCTCCAACCATCTAGTTGGTCTATTTATGAAGGCACTCTATATGAAGTGTTTGGAATTTTTCTCTTTTGGGCACAAGCCCTCCTCTGGTCCTTTACCCTTATGGTATAATTATACCAGATAGAATTTTGCACATGAGAAGGGTGCAACTGGTGCTTGCATGGGAGACCAAGTCTGTCATAAATATATTACATACAGAACTCCTTGATACATTAGCCAGTCACAGCAGCATTGTGGCCACTAGGCATCATCCTGTCCTTCTAACCTGTCTTCCTGGCTCCTTAAGAACAGGCAGGAACAAGTAACTGTCAGCCTCGACAAAGAGGCAGCGAGAGGGCAGCTCTGACTGTGCAGTGAACAGGACTTTCATTTGCTGCACTTCTGCTCCTGTTTATCACTCGAGGCCTGAATAGAGATGTGCACCAACATTAAAATGCTGGTTTGCTTCAATTTGAGCATTCTTGAACATGTTCAAATTGAACTTCAAATTGTTCCAGAAAACAACAACCAATTTTTCATTGGTTCGGTTCAAATAGTTTGCTTGCAGACAGGTCTTTGATCCAATTCAGATTGAACCAGCCCCTTTCAAACTGGAGTGGTTTGGTTTGAACTAAACTGAATCAAATCTGAGCCAAATTTGCATGTCCCTAATTCTGGCAGTTTCCCTGCAGGTAACCAGGGAAATCCTGGCAATAGCCAGATCTTTGTGGCTTTTGCAAATATGTTATTGACTCACTACATCAATGCATGCACCACACCTACCCCCTTTCAGCTACAAGGGAACCATGGAGAGAGGCAGAGGGGAAGAGGGAGCAGGATGGACAACCGGTGAATTATCTGAATCATCTTCGTCATGCTCACCTGCCCCTTACCTCCCATAAGAACGTAAGAGAAGCCCTGCTGGATCAGGCCACAACCCATGTAGTCCAGCATCCTGTCGTACACAGTGTCTCACCAAATGCTCATGGGCATCTCAAGCAGAGACAAAAACAAACCTATTCCTGCTCTTGAATCCCAGCAAATGGTCTTAGAAGCGTCCTGCTTCCTCCCCCGCACCACCTGAAAGATGTACCTAGGCATTCATTCTAGTACCCATTGATTCATCTGTCATCCATAAATTTGTCTAACTGGTCTGTAATTGCCTGGGTCACCCCTGGATCCTTTTTTGAAGATTGGTGTTACATTTCCTACCCTCCAGTCCTCAGGGACAAAGCCTGATGTTAGGGAAAGATTATATGTTTTTGCTAGAAGGTCAGCAATTTCGCATTTGAGTTCCTTAAGGACTCTTGGATGAAAACCATCTGGTCCCGGTGACTTGTTAACATTTAGTTTATTAAGACATGCCAGGACCTCTTCCTTGGTTATCTCTGTTCAGTTTAATTCTTCAGAAAATACAGGCTCAGCTACTGGGATGTATCCTCTGTCTTCCTCCGTGAATACGGAGGCAAAGAATTTGTTTAGTCTACCTGCAATCTCTGTGTCCTCTTTAATTATCCCTTTCTGTCCTTTACCATCTAATGGTCCAACTGCTTTCCTGGTTGGATTCCTACTTGTTATATTTATATTGTAGACGTTCTTGTTATTTCTTTTGATGTTTTTAGAAATGTGCTCCTCAAAATCTTTCTTAGCCTTTCTAATGGTCAATTTGCATTTGTGTTGCCAGTGTCTATGTTCCCTCCTGTTCTCTTCATTCGAACAAGCCTCCCATTTTCTAAATGAACTCTTCTTGTTTTTAATGACTTCATCTACTGCACTTGTGAGCCACATTGGTTTCTTCTTGGATCTTTCTTCTTTTAGGTATGCATTCTAGCTGCACTTCCATTATTGTGTTTTTAAGTAGTCTTGATGCATTTTGAAGTGATTGAACTCTTCTAACTTTCCCTTTCAATTTCCTTTTTACTAATTTCTCATTTTGGGGAAGTTTCCCTTATGAAAGTTTAAGGTCTCTTGTTAGACTTTATTAAGAACTTACTCCCTGTATTTAAGCTGAAGGTTATTGCATTGTGGTCACTGTTCCCAATTGAATCATCTACAGTGACGTCCTTTACCAGGTCCTGAGCATTACTTAGGATCAAATCCAGGACTGCCTTTCCCCTGGTTGGTTCCATGACCATTTGCTCCATGCAACAGTCATTTAGCAGGTCTAGGAATTTTCTTTCTCTTTCCTGAGTTGAACAGGAGTTCACCCAGTCTATGTGAGGATATTTGAAGTCCCCCATTATAACTACCCTATCTTTTTGGGATACCTCCTTTACCTCCTTTTCCAATTGTTGATCTCCTTCGGGCGTTTGGTTGGGAGGACGGTAGCATGTCCCTATTGTTAGGCTTCCTTCTTGTTGTAGAGGATCAGGACCTTTCACCTCCCAACTCTTTCTGTGACTTGAAATATTGAACTCTGATTTGACATGTGCCTCTTCAAGATCCATATTTCCAAACTAATCCAGCTAATTTTTTAAAGAAATAAACAAAACTGAACCAACAACTCTTGAGAAATATAGCATATATTAGTAATTAAAGCAAAGTACTACAACATTGTATTTACTCCCTATCACCCATCTTCCCCATTGTCCCTACAGAAAGAGAGACATAGGCCTGGCAGCAGAAGAGAAATTCCTTTAGGCAATGGCTTTCATTACATGGTGTGGGACTATCATTATACCACCCAAAGGCATCATTAAGAAGTGTAGATGCCCATTTTCTCTGCTGCTCTTTGCATGAAGCCCAGACAGTAGAATCTTGTTGCTACCCCAAGTGCTAAGATTACCGAAGCAGTCAACTTTTAGCCCACAGTTAGGTCCCCAAATGGCATAATTAAATCATGTCCTGGTAGCTTTCTGCTACTGCCACTTCCTGGGCAATGGAAATATGAATATGCACAAGAGTTAAGGGAGTTGGAAATTACTGCTTATCATACAGACCAGTATCGTCCCATTGTTTTCTGGGCCTCTGCCATCTGTCACGTGCTATTCTTGTCCTACATTCAAACTGTTATCTCTCTGAAGCAGGGAAGAGTTCTCTCTTTTTAATGTTTAGTATACAGCACAGAGGGACTCAGTCACAGTTGGGTCTCTGGAGGTAACTGCTCTTAAAATGCTTCAGGATAAAACTGTGAAATGTCAGACATGCTGAGTTTGAAGGACTAATATCGTTTTCTAGTTTTCTCAACAAATTCAAGGTCTCATTTCATGACTGCTTCTGTGCCTGGCAGCCATTGAAACCTAGCCTGGGTTGACTTTTATACAATGCTGCTGTATGTATCCAATGACACGCACTAGATTTCAGTTTTGGTGCACTGCAGTTACCACATACAATATAACATTGCTGTTGTTGTTGGGTACCAATGAGTCCTGGCTGACTCCTAGTTGATTGCATGAGCATCTATAGGTGCATCTATGCAGTTATCTTGGCAGAGATACAGAAGCAGTTTGCCATTGCCTCCTGTTGGAGATCAAACTGGCAACTCTCCGCTTTCCAGAGAGTTTGCCCTACCACTGAGCTATGGTCACTCCTTTGATATGAAGATTAGCTCAGTCTAAAGTGAATGAACTGCAGCTGGGCTTTCTAACAGGAGCTGAGAAACTGCAATGTGTGCAGTCCCTTTCTATTGACCAGGATAGCTAGGGCTGATAGGAGTTATAGTTCAGTTTCCCTGACATAGCTGCAAGGAAACTTACGTGGGCAGCTTGTGAAACAATGGCAACTCTTAAAACACTATAGTCAGTTTAATTACTTCAAAACTGAAGAACTAAAGGAGGAGGAGCATAGATGGAGACCTCCATCTGACTCTGAAAAGTCCAAAAATACAGTGAAATTCTATAGTCAATCTCTTCTGGAAGCTCTAATGTGTCACAAAAATTCCATATATCTTTTAACCTCCCACTGTTTTTGAATGCAGGCAAGTATGGTAGCAGACTGGTTACCCAGGGGAGCCTGTGGCCTGTTTGCACTTGGCTGTATTTTGGAATATATCTCAGGACAGGTGTCTGTTGTCCACATGCTAATGCAGACTCTGGTGAGCCTCACCTGGGGCCCTCTATAGCCTGCACTAGTATGTGGACAGCAGGCCCGTTCCAGAATATGTTCCAGAATAAAGCCAAGTGTGAATAGGCCCAAGAAGAACAGGTGAGGCAGCTGCTGCACAAACACCTACTCTGTTCACATGAGGCTTCCATCTTCAATAATTCTGCATCTGGTTTGCTGCACAGAGCAGCAGCTTTTGTAGTAGCTGTTTTTCCAGTAGCCTTTCCAGTAGTTTCCTCTGTTTATTAGCCCTCACTCACCTGTACCTGCAGGCTCCCAAGGAGGCAGATGGTAGGGTGCCTTACTCCACCTTTGACTAGATGGAGTCACAGACACCTGCCTATTCCTTTGGGAGACAAAGACAATTGCTTTATAGTAGGCTGCAGATGAGAAGGTGGGCACTGTGCCATGTATGTTTGCCTTGTTTCCATTTCTGTCTTTTGCTCTCATCCTTTCATCATCCCAGCCCCCTTCTTTAGGTCATGCTTGTGGTTCAAAATAAGCTCCGATTCACTGTTTCAAAAGTGAGGTTTTTCAGAATACTAACCTTGTGTTTCTGGAAACTTCAAATGCTTTGGCATTAGCTCTGAGGGCTGACTCAGCCTTCAGAGCTGTCTGCCACAGGCCCTTGTGCTAGGGCTAGTCCAGCCCAGTGTAATCCAGACTTATGTAATGTAGGGTATCACAATGTGGAATAGCCTATACCATGTGAAAAGGGGGTCTCTTTCTTCTTTGACTATTGCTAGTAAGGCCTTTAAATGTTCTCCCTTTTCTATTTGTACTGTGGTATCTGTTTATCTGTGGCTGTTAATATTTCTCCCACCTTCCTTCATCCTCTGCCAGGCCAGCAAGTTAAGAAGAAGAATTGGCTCTTCTACCCTGCTTTTCTTACCCATTTAAGGCTGACAAAGCTTTCCATTCTTCTCCCCACATCAGAATACCCTGTGAGGTGGGTGGGGCTGTGAAAGCTCAGAAGAGAGTAGGGATGTGCACACATATTCGAAACACTGAAAATTAGATCGAATTCGTTTGAATTTGGACATTCTAATTCCAATAGGATGTCTATAAATTCAAATGAATTTTGAATTTTTGAATCATTCATACAAATTTTTCAGACATACATATGTGCACAGATACGTACATGATGCGCACTTGCCAATACACATCTTTCCTGCATCCATACACATTTGTATGGATCCATATGGGACAAAAACGGGATGCATATGGATGCCTACGGGCACATACAAATTTTGTTGACATTCGTATTTGCAAATTCAGATTTAAAAATTCACACGAATAGATTAGAATGTATTTGATTCAAATTGAATGTGAATACATTTGAATTTTAAACATTCAAATCAATTTGAATTTTCAGATATTTGATTTGAATTGAATCAACCCCCCCCAAAAAAATTCCATTTGTACATACTCCTAGAAGACAGCTGTGCTTAGCCCAAGGTCACCCAGCTGACTTCATGGAGGAGTGAGGAATCAAACCTGGTATTTCCAGATAAAAGTCCGGTTTCCTAACCATTAGACCGAACATGTATGGTGACAGTATACACCTTATTCATTTACCAATTGGAAACCAATATGTCTCTCTGTGCTTTGTTCTGACGGTTGCCTCTTGGCAGTATAAAGTTTGCTTATGAGTGCCATCAGGTGTTCTGGAATGCCCAGCTTCTACAAGTCAACATGCTTAACATAATCAAATGTTTTTCTGTAATCGATGAAATGCATATGCACACTTTCTTCTGATATTGTTGCTTTTTCCAGAATCTATCTTACATCAGTGATGATATCTTTAGTCCCTCTGCCTCTCCTAAAACCAGCTTGTTCTCTGTCTATATAAAATAGCAATCTGTTTTGAAGGATCTTTAACATCACCATACTAGCATGTGAGATAAGAGTGATAGAAAGGTTACTCGATCAATCACTCAGTCACTCAGATTCCCCTACTTGGGTAACAGTACATATACTGGCATTGAGTATATGGTGAATTAGAAATGGGATGAGAACAGAAGTGCCACATATTCCCATTTCTAAGTCCTTTTTTTTGGGGGGGGTACATGTGAATGTAGGCCTAGGTATCAATATCAGCTTCCATCTTGGGATGAGTGGTTAGTTTCTATATGGACTGGAATTAGTGACCACTCATGGGGCATTTCTACAATGGTGATAAGGGAGGCATGAAGCCTTTAATTCATCTTCATGAACATATTTTGACTTGGACTGAGGAGATCAAATGGAGGCTTTCAGCTGAGACTTCACCTCTACTAATCAGTCTAGTTGTTGCCACTGAGTACAGTACAGCTTTAACTAGACAAGTGTATCAATAGCTACTAGAATGGATTCCTAGGTATTGCCTCCAGGTTGGAAAGACACACAGAATACCTCTAAAGCAGCGGTTCTCAACCTTCCTAATGCCGCGACCCCTTAATGGAGTTCCTCATGTTATAGAGACCCCCAACCACAGGGGCAGAGCAGCTGGGAGGTGGGAGGAAAGGGTGGCAGGAGACTCGTCGTGACCCCTCTGAAAGGGTAGTTCGACCCCCAAAGGGGTCCCGACCCCCAGGTTGAGAACCACTGCTCTAAAGGCTATTTACAGGGATCTGAGAGCAAGTGAAGGTTTCACTTTTGTCTTCTGCTTGAGAATCCCTGTAAGTAATTAGTGAGCCACTGTGTGGGACAGGATGCTAGACTAGGTGGGCTGTGGCCTGATCCTGCATCTTCTTATGTTCGTATGGTGTTTCCCCAGAAGCTGTTTTAATAGACTGTCAGTCCTTGCTTTTTATGTTTTACCTCAGTTAACTCAGATTGATTATAAGCTAGGAGCAGCAGATTTTCAACAATCATGGGAATGTTTGATTAACAAAGCTTTAGTCATCCTTTGGGCTCCCATCTATAAAAATATTTATGTATTTCATTTTTTACCCTGCTTTTCTCCATGCCAAGACTCAAAGTCCAAGTGAAGCTCTGCTTTCTTATTAGGAACAGTTAATCTAATTTTCACCCTGGCTACATTCTGTTTCTGATATGCAATCAAAAAGCTGGTCTCTCTTCCATAACCAGTAACTAGGTGAGGGATGCAAAATGAATCCAAGTAGGCTTGTATATGTGTACAGGAGGCTTGAAAAGAGGATTATAAAAGGGAGAAAATGAAGAAGTGGGACTATAGAGGAAAAAGATGACTCCAGAGAGAGAACAAATAGCTTAAAAAGCAATATAAAATTGGTGCACTAGAGAAGGAAAGCAGGATAAGGAAGAGATGAAAGCAAAGGCAGTGATAGTTGGATAAGGAGAAAGAAATAGGCTTTTCCACCAAAGCTCAGTGCAACAAAAGGGTAAGAAGCATAGGAGATATTGAAAAATCAAATGTCAGAGCACCATGCGAACACAAAATGCAAACTCTTTACAGGGATAATTGCTATCAATAATACATGCCTGCGACATGCCACTTGATGGCAATTAAAAAAGCATTATGCTCCCTCAGCCAAGTCTAAATTATTTCTCACAGCCTTACTGCTCACCACGTCCTATTAGAGCACATCTCCTTGCATGCGCATCATCTGAGCATGGGGTAGGGGAGAGAGAGACTTTAATGTAGGAAATCATAAATGTTTGATGTCAGAGAAAGGACGGGGAGACTTGTGTATGCAAATACCACTGTGCGGGATGAATGGTAATGTAATTATGCCAAAGAAGGTAATTCGTTCAGGGATTCTGAAAAAGTACAGGAGGTCAAACTGGTTCTTTATGCATCAGCCATGTCTGTCCTGCATGAAGAAATCTTGTAAGTGTTAGGCAAAGCCCTGGTCTAAAACTAAGGAGACTGTCTCCTTGAATAACTTAATTTTACTATCTGTACTACCTGTCTTATTGGAAATGACCTACTTTTTTATCGATGTATGTACAAGAAAGTCGGGTGTAAGTTAAATGTGCAATCAGAAGACCAAGGCCTTGGATTAGAATGCATTAGAATGCCTGCCCTCTTTTTAAAGAACTCTTATAGTTCTAAAAACAGATATTCAGCAAAGTAACTCGCCCAGCATGCTGATGTAGTGTTGCAAAGTTGCACTTCTTCAGTTCTGCTCAAAAATCTTGGTCACATCATCATATATGGTATAATTTGCAAAGATCATGCCAATCCGGAGGATTTCCCCATTATATGAAATCAGTTTGTTTTTCTCCCAATCCCAACTCAAATTAACGGGTACTACAGTGAATGTAGAATGCAAGAAAGGAGGAGAATAAAGGAGAATTTTAAAAATGCTATTCCATCCCTTTCCTCTTCTTCTTCCTCCTCCCTTTTTCAACTGAGTAAAATGAAACTGTCTGAAGCAGGTGTCCTGAGTGATAGAGGGCAATTAGAGGGGACTTCTAGGTCCAAGAAGAAACCAGTGTGGCTCACAAGTGCAGTAGATGAAGTCATTAAAAACAAGAAGAGTTCATTTAGAAAATGGGAGGCTTGTTCGAATGAAGAGAACAGGAGGGAACATAGACACTGGCAACACAAATGCAAATTGACCATTAGGAAGGCTAAGAAAGATTTTGAGGAGCACATTTCTAAAAACATCAAAAGAAATAACAAGAACGTCTACAATATAAATATAACAAGTAGGAATCCAACCAGGAAAGCAGTTGGACCATTAGATGGTAAAGGACAGAAAGGGATAATTAAAGAGGACACAGAGATTGCAGAGAGATTAAACGAATTCTTTGCCTCTGTATTCATGGGAGAAGACAGAGTATACATGCCAGTAGCTGAGTCTGTATTTTCTGAAGAATTAAACTGGACAGAGATAACCAAGGAAGAGGACCTTGCATGCCTTAATAAATTAAATGTTAACAAGTCACCGGGAGCAGATGGTATTCACCCAAGAGTCCTTAAGGAACTCAGGGTGCTTCCGCACAGGGGCAAATTAAACCTGATCTCCGGCACCTGGATTTATTAAAACCGGGTGCCCGGTAGATCTGGTTTAACGGGGTAGATCCGCATCTAGGAGATGCAGATCTACCCCACGCCCGTGCCTCCACACACACGGCGCTGATCCGGATTGGAGGTGGGTGCTGTGCAGACGCACAGCATGTGTCTCCGATCCGGGACGGAAGGCCCTCCCCCAGCCCGTCATGATTGGCTCGCAGGAGCCAAGCCTGGCGAGCTGGGGGACCTCGCTGCTCTGGCTTGCCCTCACCCCAGAAGCGGCGGCTTGCCACTTCTGGAGCCAAGGCGAGCTTCCCAAAAGCCCGCCCTAGCCCACCCTGGGGGGAGCACGGCAGTTCCCCTCCTTACCTCGTTGGGGTCTCCCCGAAACTGAAAGCAGGCGCGCAGGATGCAGCGCGCCTGCATCCTGCGCTCCTCCTGAGTGCCCAGGGCTGCACCTGGCAGCCCCTGCCCTCAGGAGCCGTTCTGCGCAGGCGCGCTGCCCTGACTTGCGTGCTGGCCAATCAGGCGGCACGCAGGACGCAGGCTGTCCATGTCCATAAAATAACTACATGTACATTCATTGAGTTGAATGGGGTGTCTTGTAAGGGTGATGAGGACAAATAATGATGTTATTTTTATTTTAGTTTTGTTTTTATCCTTGCATGTTTTATATGATTTTATCTTTTGTAAACTTGATATGGCCATATGACTAATCAATAAAGCTCATTCATTCGTTCGTTCATTTGTTCATTCATTCAAGGAAGGAATTTTGTCTTCAGGGCAAAGCAGCTGGGTGAATGAGGAACAGGAAAGGAACCAAGGTTAGGTAGAAGGGCTCAGAGCAGATGCAAATGCAAGAACTGGAAGATGATGTTCCAGAATGACATAGAATTGCTCAGAATAAAGCTGTAGGCAAAAGCAGGAAAGAGAGAGGGAGAGTTAAGGATCCAGGTATTCTTACGTCTATGGCAATAAGCAAGTAATGAGCAAGAGTTCTAACCAAAGAATCAATCCACAAAAAAGCCAGAAACCGAGGTCAGAAGGGCGGAAGGTAAGGAAATGTTCTGAAGTCGTATGCTGAATGAAGCAGTCCAAGAGTACCCTTACTGATACCTAAATCTAAGAGGTGAGAAACAGAGAAGGGTAAAGGAGGCAGAACAAGTGTACTTCCTCCCAGTACTTCCAGTTGTCTCATTCTGCCCTCCAATCATGGCACCCTCATTGCATGCATTTAAATGTCAAATGAAGAAACAGCTCTTTATCTTGGCCTTCAATTGAGAAAATAGCATGCAGGTACTGTTATTGTTTTAGCATATATATTTGTATTGATTATTGAGCTTTTGGATGTAGGACGGGATAGGAATATAAACAAACAAGGCAGGACTGAGCAAGACATGCCTCAGGACAAGCCACAGAAGTACAGGCCTTGCCTCTTCAGCAAGACAGTAGAACAAAACCTAGACCTTGAGAAAGCCACAACAAGGCCGTAAATGTTTTATGAGTCCTTTATTGAGTTTTTCTCTCACCAGTGTCATATTACATACTGTACAGTAAGCTACACGAAGACAAACTTAGTCAGCAGTAGCTATTATTATGTTACCTGTGTGAGAGCATTTTCTTTTCTCAGATGAAGACCAATTGGACCTCATTTTAATCAGCATCGATGCTTGTTTCCAGACAGCATAGGGAAACACCAGTTCCTTAAAGAATGCCAGCATTTCCCAGAACATGCGTGGACAGACTGATGTGGGCTGCTTAGGCACAATACAAGATTTAAGTTCTGGGAATTCAGTGCATCCACTCCTTCTCACTCTTTCTCTTTGTGTGTGTGTATTGGGTCTTGGAGGTACAAACTGGTGTTGTATCAAAGGAGCTCCACCAGATGCCACACAATCTGGCAATATGCCATGTGACGGTTTCAGGGTACAGGCTGCAAACTGCTTTGCTTTCTGGCT
>MTQE01001134.1:68745586-68765843 GCA_014337955.1 Aspidoscelis marmoratus | reverse complement strand
TTCTCCTAGAGAGGGCAGGCACTAACTGGATCGCTGGGCATCGTGGCATGCCAGAACATTAAAGATGGTGTGGGACACCACTAACTGAACACCATACTCAGTTACTTGGAGATGATTTTTTTAAAACACAGGTGGCATGTTGTAGCCTGGTAGGAAAAGGTATGTATGTATGTATGAATGAATGAATGAATGATCTCTCTCTCTCCATACATATGTATTTATTTGTATTTTTATCCTGCCCTATATACAAAGGTCTCAGGGTGGGTAACAACTTTTAAAACCAGATATATATATTAAAGTATCACTATGTATTAAAACAACAGCAGTGTCTGAAAAGTAGGAAGAGAACATAGAACCCCCATTTAACCAAAGGCCAGGGCAAAGGGATGCGTCTTTGCTCTCTTCCTAAACATGTACAGTGAAGATGCTTGACACACCTCAAGGGGGAGACTATTCGACAGCCTAGGAGCCATAAGTGAGAAGGCCCTTTCCCAGGTACCCACCCCAGGTGGTGGTACAACCAGGAGGACCTCCCCTCCAAATCTTAATGCATGGGCAGGTCGATATGGAAGCAGGCCTTCCTTCAGATATTTGGGGTCCAAATCATTTAAGGTCTTATAAGTCAAAGTTGACACCTTGAATTGGACTCAGTAGCATACTGGCAACCAGCGCATCTCTTTTAATATGTGAGATGTAAAAAAGTATACAGGACTAGTGTACAGTGATTTAAGTAAGAATATTTCTAGAAGTGAGTTGGAACTTTTACTGAATGCTTATAATCTATTTCAGGCTTTTTCTTGGTTTCCTGAAGAAAATAATTAGGGTGCAAACCTTTGCAAGCTTATCAGGAGTAAGCTTTGCTGAATTTATTTCTGAATCTGTTGCCACACATTAACATTTTATTTGGATGGAAGCTGTCCTGGGTCTAGAAAGATCAGATGTGAACGTCTGCATCTGAGGTCCCCCCCCCCCAGACTTTCCCTCCCTGTTTGGGACTATCCTCTATGCAGATTATATCAGCAGTAAGTCTGAATGAACCCAGGTGAAGGGAAAGAAATCTGACACTGACTGGAGCAGGGAAGGCCCAATCTGTGCCACCAATGCTAGCTAGTAAATGAAAGCTTCAGCAGGGAGCCCTCCTGCACACACTCTGTCTACAACTTATCCCTCTTCGTATCAAAACTCAAAAGACTTTACTGTTTTATATGTATGAGCAAATGAAGTCATTAGGCCAAAGATGAGGTCCTTGTAGACCTCCAGTTATTAGTGAACTATATATTCCATCTTCCCTGGGAATTGATGATGTGAGCTGGGGCAAATGTATTTGATTGGATTTTTATCCTGCCCTATGCTGTAATCACAGACCAGTGAGCAACAAAATCAGTAAACAAAACAGAAATGTAAAAATAAAAATATGGTAGTTAATAGAGATAATTTAAAAAAAAAATGAATACAAGAGTGACTAAAGAAACAATCCCTCACTTTGAAAGTAAGTAGAATGTTACAAATTCACCAGTGTTAAGATAAACGGAAGCATTTTTCTGACTGTGGTACTCTACGGATGGTTTGGATGCCATTCAGTACTTGCAGGCTGTCCCTTTCTGGAAAAAAATACAATCTATTCCAGCCGGGGTCAGGTTGCCATTGTGGAGCAGAACAGGGCTATATGCTTTCAGATGACTCACTCTACTCTTGGCCCTGATTGGGTTTTAATTCAGCTTCAGATCACTTTCAAAATGGAAGAACCCATCAGAAAAGTGAACAGTCATTTTCTTTCTGCATTATCTAACTCAAAGGTGGATTTTCTGTTAGGTAATGCTGAAAGAAATCAGCTTGTCGCTTTGCTGATGTGTTCTTTCATTCTGAAAATGGCCTGAAGTTGGATTAAAACTTAGGTGTGAACACAGAAAGTTCTTGGAGGCAGCAGTATGGTTCTGAAGGCCAGAAAAGAACATCCCTGGCCTTTGGAGTTTCTGGCTGGGTCAGTTTTGTGACAGATCCATTTCCAGCAATGCTTCCTGAAGTGCTACCGAAAAAAGGTCTCCATAGCCCCGTTCTCATTAGGACTTTTTGGTGTGTCCAAACCATTTTCAAAACACTCTGTCCGCATTGAAAAGTGGCTTTCCGCATTAAAAAGAGGAGTAATTGGGAAAAAACAAATTAAAAAAAAACAGTTCAAACAACTCTCGCTCCCATTTTTCTCAGTAACACACTTTTCTTTCCCTTCAGGAACGCTACAAGTGAAGTATATGTTGTACACGCCTCACCCTCCTTCCCTCCTTCCTGCTGTATTGTAACCATTTCCCTTGCTCTGCCCTCTCTGATGTTGACTCCTGCCACCCGCCTGCCTGCCATTATCTGCTCTCCTGCACCAAAGGGCAAAGCACAGGCCTGGAAGAGCCCCTCTGAAGTATATGGTGCCCACACCTCGCCCGCCAACCCTCCCACCGTTTTGGCCTCTGCTTTGCCATTGCACCCATGCCCACAGGGCAGCTGCTGCTGCCTCGCTTGCTGAGCAACCATGGTGCTCCCGGGGCATGGGAAGGAGGAATGCCAGGTGGTGAGCGAGTGAGTGCTGCCCTTCTTCCTGCTTTTTCTGCTGTTGCTGATTCTCCTGCACCGCTGCCGAGCTCCGCTTTTAAAAGCGGAATTAAAAAAAATGGGAATACACATAAAGCCTGTTGGCATCCGTTTTTGTTAATTCCACTATAATTTCCTCAAGTGGGATCACACCCCATATTATATCAGAGCATGACAGCCTGCTGTCCACAAGCCCCCATGGTCTGATATATTACCCTTGAACCAGTTGTAAATTAACACTGAGATCTATACTGGGCTAGGGTGCCCTTTTTGCCTCTGTCTTTCACAGGTGCATACAAGAAGGAATTTTACCAGATGTTGCCTGCATGAAGATATTGCAGATACTAAAGGATGCAGGCCACACTGTCTGAATAGATTGGCAAAGAGTTGCAGTTTTATTATTTGTACCACTGAAAAAATACAAACGGATAAGGTTTGTTGCAATTGAGACAGCAATAGTTAGTTTATATTCTCCTCAATCTCTTGCACAAGTAAGATGTATTTATTATTAATTTCTTCCACAGTGCTCCACCACAGGGATCTACGAAGTATAACTCCCACGCTGAAAACAAGGAGAATATTACTGGCTAGGTTTGCAATAGTCAGAACAGACTAATTTTCCAAAAATTACTGCTTTGTTTATTAGCTATTCATTCAGTGTAATTTATGTGAGGTTTTCAAGACTTGAGTGTCTTTAAATGTGATGGGGGGGGGTTGTACCTTAGTCCTAAAGCAACACGGTCAGGTCACACAAAGAATTAGCTATGGGAGGGAGGGATATATTTGTTCCCATGTGGGTGGCTTAATTCCAGTCGCACTTAGCATTTTGTCCTTTTATAGTTGCAAAGGCGGAATTTGGGGGTGAGGAAATGGCGTCCTAAAATTACTCAGCGGGTTAATCACTCAAGACCTAAGTTGTCAGATTATAATAGAGTAGCAGGGGGCACCCACAAAATCAGCCTCTTTCCCTAGTTTCATTAACTGATAATACATTTGTCCCCACATTTCCGTTTTCACAGTTTACCACCACCACACCACATTCTACAGTGTGTTCATAAAGATCACTTAACGTGGCTGGGTGTCACCCAGAAGGAGTGGAAGGACAATTAGCTTTAAGCCTTGCTTGTAAGTTTCCAGAAGATACCCGATTGGCTATTTTCTGTAGGAGATACCACTAGATCTTGTTCTTTTTCTTAAAACATAATAACCTTGAATAATGGATTGTTGATGCAATCACTTGTGACAACCTGAAGGCAAAGAACTGGATTTATTTACTCTTGAACTGAAATCTTTTAAGCTCTCTTTATGAGGGACTGGTCTACAGGTCTTTGAACTCCAGATAGTGAGAAGAAAATGTAAGAGCTTATTCGCACCTCACAATTGCCTCTCAATGTCCTTGCTAGATGGCAGGGTAACATTGTGGGGCAAGTGTGGGCACTTGCCTCGGGGTGTGCATGAATTTTTTTTGCAATCGAATTTGGGTTTGAATTGGGTTCGAACATTTAAAATCCGAATGCTAAAAAAACTGCTTTGTAATCGGTTACATTTGAATCTATTTGTTCGAATGTTAGATTTGTATTTAAAAATATGAATGTTGACAACATTTGTATGTGTTATACATATCTATACACATTTCGTATGCATCCCATATTCATCCTGTATTATAAGCGCAAATGCTTACAGATATGTACAATATTTGTACAGATATGTATGTAATACATAACTGTACAAATATTATACATACATACATACATACATACATACATACATACATACATATCTGTACATTCGAATCATTCAAGCCGATGTTTTGGAACATTCAAAATCTGTTTGAATGTCTAAATTTGAATGTGAAGACATTCAATTAGAGTTTGAATGTCACATTCGAATGAATTTGATCGGATTTTGGATGTTTAGAATATTAATGCACATTCCTACACTTGCCAGTCTGGAGATTTGCTTCTGAGGTGATGAGGCAGCTACTTCTGGGTATTTTAACAGCTTGAAATATCTGGAAGTGTACATGCACTGGCCTTCGCATATGTGCAGTGGTATTTTTTGCCCTGATTTCACCCATGTGCATGTGAAGGAGTCATTTTCTTCAAGAAGAAGAAGAAGAGGAGGAGGAGGAGCTGGCTTTTCTACCCCGCTTTTCTCACCCATTTAAGGGGACTCAAAGCGGCTGACAAAGCTTTTCTATTCTTCTTCCCACAACAGACACCCTGTGAGGTGGGTGGGGCTGTGAGAGCTCAGAAGAGAACTGTGACTAGCCCAAGGTCACTCAGCTGGCTTTATGGGGGTGGGCAGAATCAAACCCGGTATTCCCAGATAAGAGTCTGGCTCCCTAGCCACTAGACCAAACAGGATCCTCTAAGCAAGCTTCCAAACACATATGGCTATATAATAGGGAAAAGGGATACCATATTGCAGGACATAAATACATGAAGTAATACTAACACAGTGCTGAAATAATCCCTTGTTTTAGGCCCAATTTGGAAGCCCCATAGTCTCCCTACCTGAAAATCCAAAGAAATCATTTTACCCAGTAGAAGACCTTTAGAAGTGCCAAATTCTGGCACCTCTCATTACTATTACCCAGCAGCATGCTTTGGTGACCACCGTTTCCATGGCTGGAAGACCCATTATTCTGATCCTAGGCCTTCCAGTGCAGAAAGACCCTCAGTTTGCCTGCTTCTGAGCAGTTTGTAATAAGGCCTGTTCTTCTACAGGGATTCTATCTGCCGCTATCTACTTTCATTCCAGCCAAGGTACCTTCCTCAATCTTGAGGGCTCCAGATATTGATGGATTCAACTGCCCTATTGTCAGACATGATGGGAATTGTTGTCCAACAACATCTGGAATGTACTGTCTCCAATTAATGTTCTATCTGTCCTTCAAGGAGATCATTGTTACTTTTCCAGAGGATTGGTCACCATGCTAGAGGATTTTTCTGCCTCTTCTTTAGAAAAGATCCAAATAGACCTTCACAAGCACAGATAGAGATATTCTTTACTTCAACTTTAGTGTGCTTGGCAGGGATGTGCATGAATATTCATAGGCATTCAAAATCTGATTGAATGGGCCAAATGTTGACATTTGAACTTGAATAGAATGTCCTGAATGTAAACATTCGAATCAGATTTCAAATTTCAGATCTATTCATTCGAATTATTCAGACATTTGTATGCATACAGGTTCGTACATGATGCGTTCATCTGCATCTTTCCCCCATTCGTATGCATTTGTACAGATCTGTGTGAGACAAGAACGAGTTGCATACAGGATAACTACAGGATGCATACGGGCATGTACAGATGTGTACAGATGTGTACTGATATGGGGAAGATGTGTACAGGCACATACGAATGTTGTTGACCTGATAATCAAGGTCAAGGAGCCTCATAGTCCACATAGTCTGCATGGGACTAGTGATAATCTGGATCAAATCTGTACTAAGGTCTCAGTACTGAGGAATAGTGGTGGACCAGATTAATTGGTACTACAGCCATACTAGTACCATCTAATTCGGAACTACCAGGAAACAGGAAGGGGTGTGGACATGGCATCAAGGAACATGTGCCAATAAGACAACAGTGTGAAGACATCTTTGCAGACCTTCCAAAACAATTAATGACAGTGATGATGACTTTGCATTGCCTGCAAATACACCTTGCATCTGTGGCAATGATGTATTCACATTACCATCAAATCCTCCTTGCCCCCACTACCTGGATGCAGTATTTGAGCGATGGGGACATGGACCAATTGCATTGAGTTTGGGAGGTGCTGTTTTTGGTAGTTCACATTCCCTATTACAGAACAGTGATTGCACATCCTCACTGTGTGTCTACTTACTTACTTACTTACTTACTTACTTACTTACTTACTTACTTACTTACTTACTTACTTCTATCCCACCTCATACCTAAAGGTCTCAGGGCAGGTAACAACATTTAAAATCAGCATATTAAAACAATAACATTATATATTAAAACACTCCTTAGAACATATTTCCCACTGTCCAGCCAACTTAATATGGATCCTCCTGCTTCTGATGATCTGGATCAAGCTAATCTGAATTCATTATTATGGATCTAGTGTGGTAATTGCAGAAAAGGCCAAGGTTTTGCCATTTTCTGTTAATTTTCTGATGAATTTTTACAATTTAGCTATGATCTCTTTTGCAAATCTGAGTGAATCCAAAGATCAGATGCATTATTAGCTTGATTGTCGGTTAAGAAGCCCTAAAATGGGTAAAATGATAGCATTCAAAAAAATTGTAGAAAATTGAAACTGCATCAAAGTTACACTTTGGAAAATCTTTTGAAATAAGGATTTATTTTTCCTTTAAGCTTCACAGCTAGTTAATCCTTTGAGCAAACGAAACTTATTTGTCAGAAAGGGTTAAAATTAACAAAGATTAATGGAATTCTCTAGGCGAGGTTTCAATGTCATACATATAAGACTGTAAATCAGTTTTTTTAAGAACAATATATTAATGTACCCCACAAATGATTTTTCAATGGATTTTGCAGATATTTTGAGATAGGTTTCTACCCCAAAGTATAAAATGTGTGTTCATGTATATTTATGAGGAATGCATTATAGAAAGCAACAGTACTAAAGCAACAGTAGATCAACTATAATGCTTTCTGAGCACATGCCTTCAGTGTTGGCAAATAACTGATGAACCAACTGCTGGCTGATGCCATTTACCTGGAAGAAGAAAGAAGATGCTGATTAGTATCATCTCAATATTTCTTACCATCCTTTTTGTCTCCTCAACTCTACTTTGAGGAATTTGAGGCTGCCTCCAGATGGCAGACGGACATAGAGCTAGGAAGCAATAATGCAGGGGGTATTACTCAATCTAAGTAATTCAGCTGCCACCAAATTCCCAGATGTGTGCGTCACCACCTCTGTGCATACGTGGTCAACTGCTTCAGTCTCCATGCATGTGCACTGGACAAAGTTACAATCACTGCTCTGTCCAGAAGAGTAAGTGGCTCCCTAAAAAGCACTACAACTGTAAAACCCGTGACCAGTGCTGTGTTTTCCAGCAACAGCTAAAAGTGCTTTATAGGCTCAAAAATGCAGGGCTATGATGTGGTTGCCTACGATAACCCACCACAGCAGTATTATAATGGTGTTATATTCGCCCCATCTGGACTGGGCCTGAGTTAGGCTAAATCTTTCCTTTTCCACAAAGAACTAAATAATGGTATTTCCTCCATCTCCATCATAGTAACCTTGAGACATTTTATATGAGAGGCAATAAATTGGCCGTGGCCAGGCGATCCATGAATATTAATCTGCAGTTCCCATTCAAGCCTCCGCATTGCCCTAGGGATGTGCATAAATGTTTTTTCGGAGTTCCATCCATATCAAATCGAATGAAAGAAAATTCATATTCATTTGAATAGATCCCCTTTGAATATGGTAAGATTTAAATTTGATATGAACCCCTTACATATCCCCTATGAATCCCCTATGTATATGATATGTATCTCCTATGTATCTGCTCTGAATGTGCCAAATCCACCCTAAATCCACTTTGAATCTGCTCTCAATCCAAATCCACTTTAGACCTGTTGCAGATGGGACTGGTGCAGCTGCTTTCTCACCTCCTCAGGTTCACAAATGTAACAAAACTTTGTACGAATGTTCCGGAGCATTCAGTTCAAAATTCGAATGTCAATCTTTGAATGTCCCTACATTCGATTCGAATTCAAATGTTCACATTCATATGAGTTCATACGAATTTTGAATGTTACCAATATTCACGCACACCCCTACTGTCCTGCTTTGGTTTTTAAAATCAGTTAAAATTTTAACTTGCCCATTGACCTTAATAGCTGTGGGGTACCAAAATATGCAGGCAAGCTGTTTACTGAAGTTTGTTTAAACAGAAGGAGGGCGGTTGCTTTCCACCTGCTGGCTGAGGAACAAGAAAGAATTTTCTAGCAAGAATTTAGGCACACAAAAACAGATTGGATATGGAAAGTATTCCTCTTCCACGCTGCCAGCAAATGGCACCACGAGTACAACCTCCTGACCCAGTTAACTCTTCTTTCAGGGAGGGAAATAACAAACTGTCCGTTGTATCCTCTGGGAAAAAAACGGGGGTGGGGGGGGAAGGTAAATGGATTTGGAGAAGACTGTGTTTCTATGTTGGCACATCCCAGAGTGTTTATTATGCTGTAGGAGAATAACAACACAGCTATTTACACTGTGCACCGCAGTATGCATTAAAGCCAACACAGAGAGCAAATAGCAACTGCTAACCCCTGCTATTCCAGTGTAAACATGCGGCACCACTATTAAAGCAAAAGCAAATAGAAAGAGAGCACCAAATCAATTCTCCCCCACATTACTTCTGATCCTGTGCTGCTCCAAATGGTTTTGTTGGTGTCTGTCCACAGAGAGCGTGAGAGAAGGCTTCTATCTTTAGCCAAGAGACTACTTCAGCCACACCTGGTGAAACAGCTGTGGTACAGGTTGCTGAAGCCTAGGAACAGTTGGCTGCATAGCAGCTGTTCTCTGCAGGCTGGAGAGCAAGGGCAACTTGGATCTTCAAATATTGTAATAAAAAACCATGTACTAAAGACACAGTGAATAAGGAAAGAAGAAAAGCTGCCTGCGCCAGTTATTGCACTAGGGAGCAGTAATGTGGAGTATTGCTCCCTTGTCATTATTACTGCTGAGCTAGACAGCACAGGTCTTTGTGGATTTACTCACTGTACTTGCTGTCACCTCCAAGTATGCATGAGCACCTGTTTTGGCTTCCACACATGTGCACTGGATGGAGCAATCATTGCAGCTTTGTTTAGGTGGTCTAAACAGAGCTATTGCTGGGAAACCCATAGCCAGACTTGGGTTTTCCAGCAATAGAACATAAGAACATAAGAGAAGCCCTGCTGGATCAGGCCACAGCCCATCTAGTCCAGCATCCTGTCGCACACCTAGTCCAGCATCCTGTTGCTCATGGGCATCTCAAGCAGAGACAAGGGCAAACCTTCTCCTGCTCTTGAATCCCAGAAAATGGCCTTAGAGGACTCCTGCTTGTTCCTCCAGTATGAAAGATGTACTTAGGCATCCACTGTAGTAGCCACTGATACATACATCATCCATAAATGTGTATAACCCTTCCTTAAAGCCATCTAGGCTGATTGCTGTTACCACCTCTTCTGGCAACAAATTGCATAGACAGGTGACCCTCTGGTGAAGAAATATTTCCCCTTGTCTGAGCCGACTCTCTTACCCATCAACTTCGTAGAGTGCCCCCTATCCACCTTTTCTATACCATGCATGATTTTATATATTTCAGCCAGGTCCCCTCTTAAATGCTGTCTTTCCCGGCTCAAAAGGCCTAGACGTTGCAGTCTGATTTCGTGAGGGAGGCGTTCCAGACCCTTAATCATTCTGCTTGCCCTTTTCTGCACCTTTTCCAGTTCCACGATATCTTTTTTGAGGCTTGGTGACCAGAATTGTACACAATACACCAAATGCGGCCTCACCATAGATTTATACAGAGGAAAAATTACACTTGCTAACTTGTTTTCTGTTCCCTTCCTAATTATTCCCAGCACTGAATTAGCTTTTTTTTTTTTTGCCACTGCTGCACGCTGGGTTGACACCTTCATTGAACTGTCCACCAGAACCCCGAGATCCCTTTCCTGGTGTGTTGCAGAAAGCTCAGACCCCATTAGTTTATAGGCATAATTAACATTCTTGGCCCCAATGTGCATTACTTTGCACTTATTAAAATTAAAGCACATTTGCCACTTGGTTGCCCAGTCACCCAGAGATTCCTCTGGAGCCCTTTGCAATCTTGTTCAGTTTTTACTATCCTGAATAATTTAGTATGATCAGCAAACTTTGCTATCTGTTGGGACCGGCCCTTTTTAATTTATAAATTAATGAATTTATAAATTAAAAAGCCCTGGTCCCAACAGTGAACCTTAGGAGACCCCACTTTTCACCTCTTTCCACCCTGAGAATTGGCCATTTATCACTACTTTCTGCTTCCTACCCTTAAGCCAGTCACAAATCCAGGACAGAACCTGTCCTTTTATTCCATGGCTGATGAGTTTATTCAGTAGCCTTTGATTTGGCACTTTGTCAAAAGCCTTCTGGAAGTCCAGACAGACAATGTCAAGTGGTTCGTCTTTATCCATGTGTTTATTGACACTCTCAAAATGACACTCGCTGGAAGTCACTCCAGGTATTAAAAACCTTTGTGTCCTGGAGAGCTCCTGCCTCTTTAAAAATTAAAGACTTAGCAAGAAAGAGACAAGTCATGACAGAATGTGATGAACCTGCCAAATCTGTAAATCACTGAACAGAGAAATAGCCTCACTGTGATGCTCTTTAGAACTGGGTTGGCCTCCTACCTGCATCCTGCTAGGCATGTGGAAATTGGAGAAGAGACTGCTGGCAGGGCACCTATTTAGCCTGACTTTTTTTGCCTGAGGAAACAGCTTCCCCTTCTCTCTTGCAGGCCCTGTTCTTGTTTTCAGTGTCTCTATTTTATATTTTGTTTTATTGCCTTTGGGTATTAAACAAACAAAATAAATAAAATGTAATTTGGAAACCAATCCCCTATCAAGACATTGCTGTTTGTCAATCAAATATTCAAAATAATATTAATCAAAATATTATTAATCGAGTTTGCAATTGATAACAATGAAGTCGTTCCCTCCTAGCTGCAGTTTGTTTTGCAATGTTTCCTCCTTCATCATATTTTTTGTAGTTATAGCATATGTTTATTCCTGTAAAGATTTCTTGTGCTGAGAAATAAATATTGGTGAGAATGTATGGATGACATATATTGGTGAAATCAGTGAGAATGCTGGGATCAAAAGTATTTACCATTTCTTTCACGAATACATTGTATTATAAACTATGAGTTACTTATTAAATGATTAGAATCTTTCCATGAGTTTCATAATGAGGATTCAGTCAATGCAAGTTCTTGAAATTCTATTTTAATCCACTTTTCCCAAGATGATTTATAATTCCTTTATTGGTATTTTTATCCTGCCCTATACCAGAAGGTCTCAGGGTGGGTTACACCAGTAAAAACAAATTAAAAGAACTCACTAAAAACAATAACAGTGTCTGAAAGTGGGGAGGGGCATCAAGTGTTTACAGGTACAGTTTCATCTAATATGTTGCTCTTCAGTCCAGTCTTGTAGGTACATGAAGAGGAACAATCCTGCTATTCCAAACATCAGTACAGATATGTAGACTAGTTTTAAATTCACAGCCCTACTGGAGGAGTTTCCCTCCACTTCACAGAACTGCATGATTTACTTTTTGTAAGTTTTCAGTTTGCTTGGTACCTTTTCCTTCTTTTTCTTCAAAAGGCAATCTTGTTAGCTGCTGGAAGTTGAGCATGCCATGGAACATGAGTGAACCAAAGTGGAGAAATCTATTCAGAAAGGCTTAAGCAAAAGAAGTAAAATCCACAGGGTTCAGTCTTGAAGAAGAGCAAAAGGCTAGTCCAG
Organism: Aspidoscelis marmoratus; assembly: GCA_014337955.1. NCBI lineage: Eukaryota > Metazoa > Chordata > Lepidosauria > Squamata > Teiidae > Aspidoscelis > Aspidoscelis marmoratus. The sequence continues at coordinate 68,753,753 of MTQE01001134.1, read as the reverse complement.
CTAGTCCGGCTCTCCCTGCCATTAAAAGAAACAAACAACGCATTGAAGAAGCCTTGCTCCTAGTTTTCTGATGGAACCATAAATGAGTTCCATTCCTAGCAGGTGCTATTCCATTTGCCTTCTGCCACCATTATTATATTTATGAATCAAAAAGCCTTCTTAACAGTAACAGAACAGTAACAGAAAAGCCAGTGGAAACAATATGTGCTGAGACTCCCTTCTCATATCGTTGCTTCTTTTTGCCTTTTAGTCAGGTTGGCAATGGAGAAGTTCAGTATTTGCTTGATATTTATGTATCTCCAACCTAAATTCATGTTTTTTTGCATCTGAGAGAAGCTCAAATACTGGATTCAGCTGAATAATGTGGACTTTTCAGAAGATTAGGAGTGGTAATTGTCTGGGGTCCATGGTTGGCTGAAATACAGTCCACACACATTTTGATAACCGATTTCCAAACTTAAAGCAGTTTTAAGGCACATAGAAAAGCATATGACAGGCAGCATGCCATAACGGATGTATTTTCTAGTTGGTATGACTAGTGCTCCTGTCGAAGCCCTGGTTTTTCTCTGGAATCGGGAGATGAGCAGGGCTATTGACATGATTGCTCCCAAGTGCCCTCGGCAGGCTTGTAGAGCCCAAAAAAACTCCTTGGTATTCCATGGAGCTATGGGCTATGAAACAGGAAGGTCTACGGTTAGAGTGCAGGTGGCGTAAATCCGGCTGTGAGTCTGACTGAACATGGGTTAGAGCACACTATTGTGCCTACCACGTGGCGGTGATGGTAGTGAAAAGGAGTTTTTTCTCCACCACCATTGCAACCTCGAGTAGCTGTCCAGCAGAGCTCTTTAGAGTAGTAAATGGCCTTATAAAACCGAACTCGAAGAAGCATGAGCCAGGGCCAAGTAATATCTGCTGTGACAAATTTGCGAAGCACTTTGAGGACAAAGTTGCTCAGATTCATAGGGGATTAGATGTCACAATTGGGCATAGTCCAAATGAGGCATCCAGAGAACTGTCTGGTCCAGTTTGCTTGGATCAGTTTCAATTACTGCACCCTGAGGATGTGGACAAGCTGCTTTCAGAGGTGCGGCCGACGACGTGCTCTCTGGATCTCTGCCCCTGCTGACTGATAAAAACTAGCTGGCAAGGTATTGAAGCTGAGATTCAAATACTTTGGCTACCTTTTGGGAAGGCAAAATGCATTGAAAAAACCTCTGACACTGAGAAAGATTGAAGGCAGAAGGAGAAGGGGGTGGCAGAGGACAAGACAGAGTCATGGAAGCAATGAACATGAGCTTGGGCAAACATGAGAGACAGTAGAGGACAGAAGCGCCTGATTTGTTAGGTGTAGTCCATGGCATGACTTAACAATTGAAATAACAGCCAAGGTTTAACAATGACAGCTATAGGTATTCTACTGAATTGTAATCTATTGAACAACTCAAATGTAAGTGCTGCAGAAACTTATTTAATGCGTTATGTTTTATGAAGTAAACCACAATATACTGTTTAGTGTCAGTTCTCTTTCCTTTTGCTTTTATATTTTTGCATCCATTCCTATAGCTCAGTCTCTGCAGCTTTCAAATGAATGCTTAACATTGATAGACTGACCTGTCTTCACAACCCTGGAGAGTTCTTCCATCTTGGTGTTGCTGGGGTCATTTTGCTTTGTGATATTTGACTGCTGTAGTTGTGCACCCTATGAGTAGTAGGAAAGTAATAATCACTGCATGTCTAGATTTCCTTGTGATGGATTGTGCTGTCTTTGCCAGTAGTCCTTGTTTTCTTTCAGTAAGACTGCTAGTCATGAAGACAGAGTAAGGTGATCTCGACGGCTGGGGGCTGCATCTGCTTTTGTTATCCTCCAAAGCAACCTTCAGATGTTTTGGGCTATAACATATTCTTTTTTTCTGGGCCTGATGGGAACTGTAGCTCAAAACATTTCGAAATACATGGCTACCAAAAGCTGAATTGTAGCTATTGGCCTCATTGGTTACTTTTGTGTGCTTGGCAATACTTGGATTACAAGCACTGTGCCTTTGCAGTATACCCAAGGAGACCTTTCAAATACATTCATTTTTAAACATTTGGACTAATTTTGAATGTTTTGAATCATTCATACAAATTATTCAGACATTCGTATGTGTATCCGTCCGCATCTTATTCATATCTGTCCACATTTGTATGAATATGTATGGGATGTGTACGAGATAAAATGGAATGTGCGCAGGTGCATATGGGTGCAAACAGACACATACGAATGTTGTCGACATTCATATCTTCAAATACAAAATGAATATTTGTATGAATAGATACAAATGTATTTGAATCAGATATGAATTTGGATACGTACGTTTTCCCTCTATTCATGTGAATTCAAACATTTCAATTATTCAATTTGAATTGAATCGAATCCCAAAATTGTATTCATGCACACTCCTACAAGGCATTGCTATTTGCTGCATTATTGCTCTGTAGGCTCAGGAAGGACAGGCGAGTAGCAGATGGGTGCTTAAACCAGGGATGTTAAGAGTGTGGTTCAGTAGGGGTTGAAGTATTACAATAGTTTGTGGCAGGTGTGCAAGGAGCCCCTGCTGAGCCCCTCCTCAGTTAGACCCAGATTCACCAGTTGTGATCATAGATGCACTGGAAGCATTAGCAGAGGTCAACCACAGCCAGAACAGTAAACAAAAACAAAAACAAAAACAAAAAAACTGGCCAGTCAGGCTTTGAAGTTTGAACTCATGCAGAGGTCAGTATTTCCACATGAATTCAAGGCTGGATCTCAGGTGCTCAAAAGACTCATAGGGGTTCAGCAAATTGTGGTTCCTTTTCTCAGCTGCTTCCTCTGTGCCAGCAATCAGACCCAGCAAATCCTGGATGCTATTTTATATACAGAATAAACTCCAAAAAAGGCATTTGAAAACTCAAATCTAGGTGAAATAGAAATGTGGCTATATGCAGGCGTGTTGCTACAGTTGGGTGAAACCAATCAATTGCCAAGGGTAATTAAAGCCCCCCCTCCCAACACTGCAGTTGGCCTAGCCTGGCTTGGCCTGGATGCTTCCAGTCTGTGTAGGTACTCTGTACATGTCCTTGATCTCAGTCTATATTGTATGGGGGATCATATGACTTCGCTTTCTTTTCCAGGGCTCCATTTTGCCACAACTACATCCCTGCCACTATTTCAGCATTTTGAAACACAGTTAACATGTCTAGCTGGGACATTATTGTTTTCTTTTATACTTAGAAAACTAAACTTTAGCAGACAGCATGTTGAAGATGGAGGCCATCTTGAATCCTTGGAAACCAGACACCAAATTGTGTTCACAGTTTTTTTCTGGAATGAGATTATCCTGAATTTGGATCACCAAGAAATGGACCCAGTCAGGCAAAGACCTACCCTTCCTAACATTGTTGCCACTGCCACTGTCCCCTGATGCCCCCTGATGTCCCCCCATACTGCCTTTGCCTCATGCCACTGAAGTTCCCTGCCCCTCACTGAAGTTTACCTTTTACCAGGGAAACCATGAGGGCTCAGGCTGGCAGGAGCAGTGGCAGCATCACAGTAGGTGTTATCAAGTCTCTGATCCCAGTCTGTCCCTGAGATGGAAAAAAACCCTTAAGAACGCGGCCTAAATTAGAATAGCCGAGCATTGTCCCAATACTCACATTCTAGAGTTACACAAGTTCCCTTTATCTAGGAAGTTTCTGACTGTTGTTGACACACTTTTGTCATAGCAGGTTACAATCGTAACTTTTGGCAAGGAGCTTGATGCCATCACTGAGACCACATTTATCAGGTTGGCCCACATATTATGTGTCAGGTAGTGTAGCGGATTTGGACTGGAGTCAGATTACTTGTCAATCTCAGATAAGAGCTGGACAGTCATTCAGACAAATCCAGAGACAAAGTATTTCTTTCCTCACTGGAAAGTTCAGCAGCTTTATTTCAGAATCCTTTCTCATACAAACTTCTCTTCAAACAGCAGAAACTAAAGACAAAAACTTCTACAACACAGAGATACTTATATAGCCCACAAGCTGCAAGACATCATGAGGTTTCAGGATGATGTCATCTAATTACTGCAACAGCATAAGACTGAAACACAAGACTCTGAGTGATCTGAATCACAACATTCATCACAAGTTGCTGGCTCATTGTGACTCTTCAATTCCTGATAACAACATTCTAAACATTCTAAACTGTTTGACATTATACTGTGATAGGGGCCCAACTTAGTGCATGAAAAGTGGACTGAGAGCTGCTTCTCAAATACTGAATGTGACTGTGTGCCCATGGTGCCAGCCTCAGTGCCAGAGTGGATTTTTGCCAGGCCTTTGTAGGCTTCTAGGCAACCACAAAAAGGAGTTTGCTGGTTCTACTGCTGTCCTTGCCTGCACATAGAGGGTAGTCCCTGTAAATGAGCACTATGACAACTCCTTCTTTCAAACCAACCATTGTTCTCAAGGATCACATGTCAAAATGCATTTCCATTTCTTCTGCAGACTATCCCACCCAATCCCTGATTTGAACTGTCCTGTATCTAGATTATTGCAGCCTAAGACCATTTCAAGGCAAAAATAGAACAAGGCATGCACATCTCCTTCCTAACCAGGTTCAGGGAGTTTGGGAAAAGGCTACACAGTGCTTGGTGTAAGCTCAAGGTCTATGAGCTGTGCTTGGGAACAGGATCCTGCTAGGCAGTCCAGGCAAAGAGCTACCAGTTACCTTCCATTAGCAGAACAACTTCTAGGATACCAGAAAGATTAATTCTGGCTTTTTTCCTCCCTCCCATGATGTTTGAGGGTTTTAATGTATCTTTTTATTCATTTTGATTTTTGTTTTTATCCAGATTTTATTAAGATTTGTCCTATTTGAACAAAGTCTCTCCTGAACTTTGGTGGCATATAAATGAATAAATGAACAAACAAATGATTAATACAATCAATAATGTCATTGTCTGGGCAGTACATAAAAGAAGTGTTGTGTTCTTCTCTGTATATGGCAATTAGATGTGACTTAGGCTGTGATCAGATGGGCTTTGAAAAGCAACAGGTGTCTGCTCTTGTGACACATGTGTCATATGGTCACTTACGCTTGCTGTTTGTTGTGGAGTCACAGAAAAGGTGTAAGAAGGAATGTGTGGGATTTTCTGCTCTCCCCAGGCTTTGGCAACACATCACCCTGCTTTGCCAGTTCACGCATCTGTGAGATGCCCTTTGCAAGCACAGTGACAGAGCAATCAGCCATAGTTGTGGCTGTAAAGCACACCACAGAATCATAAAATGGCATGCTGCATGCTCCAGTGCTGCAGCAGTCCCAGGAGAGCTTGTTGCTTCAGCCATGAGTCACAGCAATTCCTACTGGGTTATCTGATCACAGCCTTTGTGTATACAAGTGCTTTACAGTTCTGTGGTGGATTATGTGTGGGTTCTTTTGAACAGACATGCTTTGCCCATTACAGTTGCAAGTGGCACATGCAAGCCCAGTTCTGTGAAGCATCAACATGGATATAACCTCGCTGTCAAAGGATGCGTCATCTGCCAAAGCAGACAAGCTAATTAAATGATAAGTTTGAATTGCTTAACAACAATCACATGAACAGATTAGACACTGCATGAATGAAAGAATGAATAGTTATTAGCAATGCTTTATGCAAGGAATGTATTAGGAGATTGGAAGAAAAGGGATTTACCACTGTAGGGGACTGTTTGCACCCAATAAATCTATAAGAACATCTGAAGTTAAGGAAGTGATATTTCAGAGCAGGGCAAGATGGTTTATATGGTTAGTTATGGAAAATATGTTAAAATCCCCTGAAATATCAAGAGCAATGACTAGATCATTATGTAGATTTGAAATGTTTTTGAAACAAGCAACAGAGTCATTGAAAGGCATAATTTCCAACATATATTTCCATTTAATTGCCACTCAGAATACATAGATGTCTTATCTTAAGCAGCTACAAGAGACTGATATTCACTCAGTAATATCTGATAATGAACGGAACAGAATAATAAATATGAAACAAAGCTGGCATACTTTAGTATCAACTAAAGAAAAATAAGAAGAGTTGGCTTTTCTACCCTGCTTATCTCACCCATTTAAGGGGACTCAAAGCGGTTGACAAAGCTTTTCTATTCTTCTCCCCACAACAGAACACCCTGTGAAGGAGGCGGGGCTGTGAGAGCTCAGAAGAGAGCTGTGACTAGCGCAAGGTCACCCAGCTGGCTTCATGGGGGAGGGTGGAATCAAACCCAGTATTCCCAGATAAGAGTCTGGCTCCTTAACTACTAGACTGAACTGGCTCTGAGCTTATCTATAGACTTTCACTATAGATGGTATTATACACCACTCTGTATGTTACAGATATTAAGAAACAACAATAGAGGATGCTGGAGGGGATGTGGAAATAGACTGACTTATTATCATATGTGTTGGGATTGCCCCCTGATTAAACATTTTTTGGGAAAAAAAACCATAGAATTTTTAGGGGAATGTTCCAAATACCCATACCACAAACTCCAAAAATATTCTTATTACACAATTTTTCAGGTTTGAATATTGGAATAGAAGAAAAAAACTATTACATCTTTTAGTATTGCTAACCCAACAATGTATAGTGACTAATTGGAAATATGCCTTGAATCTGACTAAAGCTGAATGGCATAGAACAGTAGGGAAGGAAACTCATGATGAATGAATATTTTTCAGTGAAACATTTGAGAATGGAGGGAGTTGATAACGTTCAACAATTTAGAGTGATCTGGAACCTGTGCATTGAAGAATTGAACAGGAGATCTTTCCTAGATTCGGCTGAAAAGATATTTCTAAACAGATGGCCAACATAAGGATGATGTTTAAGCCCCTAAATTGATTTTTTAAAAAAAGGTACAGGTGACCAAGTAGAAGGGGACATTTAGATAATGGTGTTTTTTTCTTTTATTTTGTTTGTATGCTCTTTGTGATTTGTAAGGTTTGTGTATGTAGTTGTTTTTTAATGTTTGTTTACTTACAAAAATATGTATATATTTCTAAAAAGCAATGATGTATGTTTGCTGTTGTGGTGTGCCTTTTCTGTTATTATACCTGCTGTGTTTCACAAAATCATTTCACATTCACAAGCTGCTTCTGTAGGAGAGGTAGATGATGAAAGTGACCCATACCAAGCCTTGGGTATTATTTCCAAGACTATGGTAGTAGTACAAGTATGTGCCAGGTAATGCTGTGTAGTCTCCTTTGCAGCTGTATTATTAAACCAGCAGTTTTCAGACTGAAAGGACTTAAGTGCCTGCATTGTCTGCACAATCTGAATATAACCTTTGGGGATCAGAGTTTTCAGTGCTCTTTACGGAGCTAAATAGCAATCGTTCTGCTCTGTGAAGCTAGAAATTGGCTGCAGATATCATCATCCAGCCATTTGGTGTGAAGAATAGACGCCTCCTCTCCATCATTAAGTACTGCTATGGTGACAAAGAATGGAGTCAGGGGAAGGGAGAAAGGGGTGGGAGATATTAGAGGCGCCTACGTAAGGCTTTGCAAACAGCTTACGTAAGGGGACAAACAAATTCTCTCAGAATGTGTAACCCAGGGGTGAGATGAAGTAGTCAGGTTGCAAATGGCTGCTTCTTCATGCCAGCCTGCCACGTGATTTGGGGGTATAAACTCCATGCAATCCTCCAGACAGGTGATTATGGCCAACCTAGGGTCAGCCAGGGGGCAGAGGGCATCTGCAAGCTCCCACACAACACATGGAACCTTCTGCCCCTTTCTCCAAGCTGAGCATTTTTTTTGTAAACTGCAGTTAAGCACTTCAAGGTGCTTTGAAGGAGTTGGCATGGTGGGCATTTGGATGGTACCCTCACTCCCATGCCAACTCTTTGTCCAGAGTTTTGGGCCATGTTCTAGATAAGCAGTCCAACTTCCAGTTGAATTTCTTGTCCCTAGCAGGACTTTGTCTTAGGCTGTGGTCGCACCTAAGTTTTAATCTAACTTCAGTCCACCTTCAGAGCAAGAGAACACCTCAACAAAATGACTAATTTTCTTTCCACATTATCTATCCCAAGGGCGAATTTTCTGAGTTATTTAACACTTTAAGAAAACAGCTTGTCTAGGGATGTGCACGAATATTCTAAACATTTGAAATCCGATTGAATTTGTTCG
>MTQE01001134.1:68728571-68740355 GCA_014337955.1 Aspidoscelis marmoratus | reverse complement strand
GACATTGACAAACTAGAGCAAGTCCAAAGGAGGGCTACTAAAATGGTTAGAGGTCTGAAAAGCATGTCCTACAAGGAAAGGTTGAAGGATCTAGCAATGTTTAGCCTACTGAAGAAAAGACTGAGAGGAGACATGATCACAGTCTTCAAGTATCTGAAGGGCTGTCACAGTGCAGAGGGATTGTCCTTATTTTCACTTGCACAAGATGGGAGGACTAGAAACAACGGGATGAAACTTCAAGGGAGTCAGTGCAGATTAGATATTAGGAAAAACTTCCTGACACTGAGGGCAATCAGTCAATGGAATAGGGTGCCACAGAAGGTGGTTAGTTCTCCTTCACTGGAGGTTTTCAAGCAGAGGTTTGACCTATGTCTTTCTGGGATGGTTTAGGAAATCCTGCATTGAGCAGGGGGTTGGACTTGATGACCCTAGAGGTCCCTTCCAACTCTATGATTTGTGCTATTGATCTCAAGTCACATTTTTGTAAGTTTCTGCAGTCACACTAAAATAAAGTTTCATATAAACAAATTATTTAATGCCAGAGAACTTCCTTGATCAATCATGTAAGAGGAAAACTGTGCACCGCAAAACCATACTTTACGGGGAAAAGCCACATCTCACTCACTGTGTAGGTGCAAGCCCTTGCCACACAAACATTGTTACATGAGGGGTGTGCCACAGTCTAGCTCTATGGCCTAAATACGAGGGCTCAGGGAAGCAAAGAGGAAGCAGTCTGGAAGCTACTTCGATAGTGGCTACAGCTCTGTAGCTATAGCGATGTGGGCCACAGCTATGAGGCTGTGGTGATGAGGGTGGCAGCTGTGAGGATGTGGTGATGCAGGCGGCAGCTGGAGCTGCTGTGATTCTTTTGCTGGGTGTTATAAAAGTTAATACCTAGACTCTCAACTGGCCCGAGATCTAGAACTCTGCCACCTGCAATGGCAGACTCAGCAGATAAGAAAGGCAGGGAGGGTAAAGAAGAGTCAGGAGACAGTTGTAGGTGGAAAGAGAGCTTCAGTTTATTCTCACAGGGCTTTTTATACAGCAATCCTAAGTGGCATGGGGGAAATGACATCAGTGCAACATTAGGGGAGGTGATTGGAGGAAAATTGCTGTCTTCCATGTCAGAGGTCCTTCTGATGTCACATCCTGTGGTCAGAGGCAGGGAAAATCCTCAAACAGGAAGAGAAATTGTCCTTAGAAACATGTGCTCGGACTCCATAATGCCCAAAGGTCGCCACATGGAGTGGACAGATTTCAGCAACCTGGTGGTGCTGAGTGTGTACTACAAGCTTATAGAACAGGAAAATGGTTGCTCCTTTACTCTGAGGCTTGAGAAATGGAAGGCTGAAGAAAAGGAAGCAAGGCAGCTGACAGGCATGCTTACTCCCTTTCCCAGGGAAAGGGAATAAGGGGGTACAGAGGCTTCAGTTTTCTCTCTTTTCCAAGGAGGCAACCTTATTGTCCCCCTGGAAAGGAGAGAAATGTCAAGCCTCTGTACCCCCTCTTCCCGATCTGCTGACAGGAAAGAGGCTTGGCTTTACTCTTGAAGTAAACTCAAGCCTTCTTCCTGTCAGTCAAAGTCTGGGACCATCCCCATGTCAGGCTCGGTTTGAACCAAATCACCCAAATTGTGCCCAGACTTGTTTTCCCAGGCACCAAATTTGGTCCTGGTTTGGCATGGGTTTGGGCAATTTGGTCTGCGGAAATTGGGCCAAATCTAAAACACATGGGGACACCCCTTGCTGAACCAGATTTCGGTACCGGCCCCAAACCTGCATGGGGACACACCCCATGAATATTCTTCCAGGCAGGAAGCAGAAGAGAACATTTTATGTCTAAAACAAGGCAGAGTGCTCATTTCCTGGCCCTTTGTTGTGGTATTTATGGAATACATTTTGGACATCTTATTGTAATGTATCTCACATGGTGACTTTATGTAGACATTTTAACCTTTATTTGCATTTTATGTTTTTACTGTGTATCTGAGAACCTCTCAGAGATTCCCGATCAGCAAGCACCCTTATTTAAACCACAAAAATAAACAGGCCAGCTCATCACGTCATGTTGCGTAAAGGCATGCTCATACAGCCTTGTAATGTGTTTTTCATTGTCTGACAGTGAAATGACTCTCGTGCAGATCTAAAGAAACTATTCGCTCTTGTCCCTTGCCTTGTCATTGCAGCTAATACGGCTGCAGCATCAGGTGCTCATCTGAGAGTCTCTGATGTGATGTGAATTAATTCATCATTAATCAATTATTCATCAAAGCATACACTAACTAGGCACCAGTGCATGCCTAGCAGACTACAATTAGATCACTTGTTTTATATATATTAATTGTTTCCTCAGTTGCGGGCTCAATAATTTGGCTAGGAGGTAAACAACTGTATTGTGTCATTTTTCAAGGAATTTTCTCCCTCATTTACTTCTTTAGGGTGAGTTCCAAATATATAACGAGCTTTGAAACCAGTTTGACTTTTCAGACTTCCCACTGTTTTTAAAGAATCCGTACCTTCTGAGGATTAAAGCTCCTAAAAAGGAGATTATCTGTATGTGGATTAGGGGCCTTTCCGCACTGGCTCTAAAAACGGATTTAGAGCCAGATGTGGAACGGATTTAGACCTGGCTTCCGCATAGGGGACGGAATTAGGACCCCTTTGAGGAAGCCGCGTCCACATATCGGCAGGCAAAAATGGTTGTTTAAACCATTTTTGCCGCCAAAATCCTACCCAGATGTAAAACCTTAAAAAATCAGGGCTTACATCTGGCTTTCCCCCTGAAAACGGTTTGGGAACTAACATTTCCGCACCGGAGGGGGAAAAGCCGGATTGCCGGCGCATGCCCAGCTGTCAGCACTCTGACAGGTGGGCAATCTGGCAGCCAGCTTCCCTGCCTTCTCTCTGCCAGAGAACGGAGGATTCTCTGTTCTCTGGCAAGGGTAAGGCAGCTCCTACTCCTAATTTCACCCCCACCCCAACCGAGAATCCCTCTGACTTACCCGATCGTCTGCAGCTCAATTCTGAAGCTGGCAGCACCGGTGCCAATCGCGCATGCACGCGCCGCACCCCTGCTGGTCCCAGCATCCCTGGACTACATTTCCCAGCATCCCTGGGGTGCTGGGACCAGCAGGGCCGCGGCGCGCGCATGTGCGATTGGCGCCAGCGCTGCTAGCTTCAGAATTGGGCTGCAGACGATTGGGTAAGTTGGAGGGATTCTCGGTTGGGGTGGGGGTGAGATTAGGAGTAGGAGCTGCCTTACCCTTGCCAGAGAACAGAGGATCCTCCGTTCTCTGGCAGAGGGAAGGCAGGGAAGCTGGCTGCCGGATCGCCCACCTGTCAGAGTGGCAGAGCATGCGCTCTGCCTCTCTGACAGCTAGGCAGGTGCTGGCAGGGCCGGTTTGGGATGGGGGCTGGTGCACTCACACAGCACCCACCCCAAACCATTTCCAAATCCGGCCCTGCCGCCGCTGCCCCGTGCGTGTGCGTATGCGCAGGGTCTCTGAGAAACCGTTCCTGTTTGGAACGGTTTCCCCTTTAAAAACATTTTGCCAGAAAACGGATCTTTTAGATCTGTTTTCGGTGGCGTATGCGAAAAGGCCCTAGATCATCAGTTCTCACTCCGGTTCTGATTATTGGATTGTTTTATTTTTCCTAAACAGGGATTGTGAAGTGGAGTTTTGGGGAGGAAACACACTTTTAGGGGCATTTCCCCTTTCCTTTTACCCAGTTATAAGGGTTGATGTGCTGACTTCCCCGCTTTTTGCCCCGCGCTCCATCATACCTGCTGCTTGAAAAACCTCCATTCTAAAAAGTAAAGGAAGGGAGACTGGGGGTTTCTTGGCAGGGGCTTGTGAAGCTGAGGTGAAGCTGAGCCCCAACAGCACAAGTATAGATCTTCCGTGTTGTCCCCTCCCTCACACACACAATTGCCTGAAAGAAGACAGGGGAGGAGGAGGGATGGGAGAAGAGAGAGAGCATGTACCACCAAGGGATGAAAATCACTTTCTCTGCCTATCCTCAAAAACTTCACCTCACCTCACTCCTTCTCTCTCACAGACACACAGAAGCAAAGAGGAAGTAATGTATTATGAATCCTGCTTAATATTTTCTTCTTCTGCTTTATCAGAAGAGTGCAAAATTGGGGGACAGCAACATCAGCAGTAGTAGCTGCTCAGTAGTGGTGGCCCAAATGTTCCTCCTGGTTCCATTGTAGGCATGCCTAAGTGGTACTCAAAGCCACTTCTTTCGCAAGAAGCAACATTATGCTAGAAAAAAGGAGCTTCACAAGCACTGCTTTAGGCAGCATCTTCAGGCTCACACTGTTTCACGTGAACACTTAGAAGTAGAGAAAACAGTTAGTTTGGTCTTGTGTTTAGTCCTTTAAAGGATGAAAAAGTGAGGTATAAAAGCCAACTCTTCTTCTTCTAAAACGACTGCATTGTATTGCATAGGTTCCACATTCATACCACCAATGTCTGAGGTCGCAGTAGTGGCTGATCAGAAGGGACAGAATTCAATAAGCAATATACTCCTGCAGAAGCAAGAAGAGAAATCTTAAAGCTCCATTTGAAAATGGAGGTGATTTACATTTGTATTTTCCAGTCCACCTTCCAGGTCATGACATTTCTTCACATAGTCCTGGCTCCCCTTGCTTCCTGACCGTTGCCCCATTCCTACAGGCACCAGCTAAAACCTACCAGGAAACATCAGTGAAAACCATGATGAGGGATGGGCATAATTATTTTATACTTTTTATTTTAGAAAAGCAGTACAGTCTAGGAAATGCCCATAAAACATCACCTTTGGAAAAACTTCTTTCCATCTTTATGGCATGCTGGCTATATAAATGCCCATGGTAGTATTCAAAATGAGAGTGGACGCAAGCTCTGAGGTTTTAGGTATGGTTGAATACTGTCCACTGTGAAGGACAGGCCATCTCTGCTGTGACCTTGCACAAATGCCCTGAAAATATGATTGAGGAGAGCCAGTGTTTGCAAACAGTAATGGAAAGCCTGACTTCTGAAAACTTCCATTTGTGCATTAAAATTCCCATGATCTGTAGCCAAAGCAGCTGTTATCCACACTGAGTCTCATGAGAGCTGTAGTCAAAGAAAGAACTTTTACAAATGATGCAAAGTAGCTGATGTGGCTGATACAGTCTGGGGATTTGTATTATCAGTGTACATTAATTCAAGAATTAATTTGCTTCCAATACCCAGGATAAGAAATCTCCTACCTATACTGCTAATATACTGCCTTTAAAAAATTATAAATGCTTCTGTTAAGTCATAGCAGATTGTCAGTATAAATGCATATTCATAGAGCTCCTAGAGATTTTTGGTCCGTGGTTGCCAAAGTTAAGTGGAAAGAGTTTATTATTAATTTTGAAGGAAGTGAAAATGTTTGCATGCTTGAGCATCAAATATTGCCTAAAATAAAAAGTGCTAAAATAAATTAACCCTTGTTGCCCCAGGGAACAACAAAGTGGCAAGCAGAATCTCTGATGTGTTTGTGCACTCATAAGAGTTGGTGTTGCTCCTAAGTAGGTTAAATTGATAACAGTACTGTAGTGGAGAGGATGTGAATTACTTTGAAGAGATCAGAGGTTTGCCATCAGCACCTTAACAATAATTGCAGGTGCTTTAGAAGGCTGTAGGTGAGACTGACACTTCTTCCAACTGTTGTGAAGAAATGTTCCCTAAATAAGAGCTGTCTGGCATTACTTAAGATGATGCTAATAATAATATATAGTACTGTGTTGTTATATGGCAGCTGTTTTAGTGTCATAAAGGTAATGTTGCAAACCTTTCCTGCTGTTGCCTCCCTGAAAAATCTGATCCTCAGTGCAATATACTGCCTCTGCCTTAGTGAATTTTCTGCCAAGGCTGGATGACTATGACTTCAAAAATTATGGGGGTGATAAACTTAATTCTGTCCTCCTCTTTCCCCAGATTGTACTTCATTTTCAAAATCAGTAAACTATATTGTTAAATTAGAAGATCACAATTCAGATCTCTATCCAGCTATGAAATGACTGGACCAGTCTCATTTTTATAGCCTGGCCTCACTTACAGTACAGTTTGTGGAAAGGATGACAAGGAAAGAAAGGAGGGAAAGAACATTATTGCTTTGTGCTCGTTGGAGGAAATTGTTACAAGAACAACTGTGGACACATGTCTAGCAGCGTTCTCATGTATGGGACTTTTTTTATATAGGACTAAAGGTTTGCTTAACAGACCACACAGTTGGCAATCCTCAGGGAGAGGAAATAGCTAGGTCAATGTGAATACAATGTATACTTTTATGCAAGGGTAGAAGACACATAAAATTATTTTATTACAGGGCAAAACAGAACCAGTGTCAAAATGGGGAAGAATTTAACTCAGTGGCAGCAGCAACTCGAAGTGAGAGATAGTCAAAGCAAATAAACACTACGTACTCAACGGTAATCAAATGTAGACGTTTTAATGGTAACCATGGCAAAAGCACACAGAATAGGCTTAGAATAAATGTTATCAACTCTAGTAGCTGATATTTGTCAGAAACCAGTGAGTAGCTGATATTTGTCAGGGAAACCAGTGAGGTTAGGGACTCAAAGGCCGTGTCCCCATGCACTTTGTTTAGTCTGAGTTGGACTATTTTTAGTACAGATGCAGCATTGAGTTCAAATTGTGCCCATCACTATAAGTGTTTGTTTTACAACTGAGTCAGTTTGCTGGTTTAAGGGACATATAAAGCAGGACACTAGTGGGGGGGGGGACTGTTTGGCACACAGCCCTACAAGAGCTGGTAGATAATCTGGGTGTTCAGTAGCTTGCTCACTTCCTGCGTTGCTCTGTGGAGGATGAGGAGGGAGGGGCTGGGATGAGTCACCACAGCCTCTACAAAGTTTGGTGGCAGTTTAGCGGAGGTACGCACCTCCACTCCATCCATTACAGCAATTTAGGGCTCATGCACTAAATTGAGCCATTTAAATTATCATGCCTGGCTAGATAACATATCAAATCCTCAATATTTGCTTAAATGATAATAGAGGTAAAGATGCCATGGAGTGCAGCTTTATGCTTTGCATCTTCATTACCAAATCCAAGTTGTAGTTTTTATGGCAAATCTACAGAAGTGATTTGTTTTCCTGTCTCTTCAGGAATTCTCAGTCTAATCTAGAGTGCTGTATTTTCCTACTTGGTCTTCCATCCAAATGTTAATCAGGCTTAACGCTGTTTAACTTCCAAAATCAGGCATGATCAGTAAGGGATGTAAAAATGGTGAGGTGAATTGCCACCACAATTGCTTAAGACAGCAGCCTCTTTCTCTAAAAAATGAGCATGGTGGGTGTGGGGGAATATAGTCTGGCAAGAACAAAGTATAAGATAGCTGATAGCATTCTGAAGTGGCAGGGAGATCACTCAGACTTGGTAGCAGCACTTTTCAACTGGAAGGCAAGGCTCAGCATTTGTGCATCTCCAAGAGCAAAGCAAAAAAGGCACCAAGAAGCTATTTCAGCAGTCTCTCACTGTCATGAAACCAAGTTGCAGCATTCTAAACCATGTGATTGCTACCGTTTACCAAAGTGCCTTATTTAATTTTCTACTGTTCATGCATTGCTTAGCCCTATGAGACGTGTAGATTTCAGTGCTGGTGTTGTCCTCATTGAACACAAAATACAAGATTGAAGCCTAAAATGCATGGAAACATGTTTGACAGCATTTGTCTCCATCTTATTGAACAAACACCTCCTGTTTAAGACAGATTGTAATTCTCTGTAGCATGACATCCTGCCCAACATTCATCTGTTCTATGGAAACATTATTTTCATTTGCAATCCTGCTAGAAAGTCATGCACATAAATATTTATCTGGGAACCAAATTTGTTTTCTTCAGAATTTCCCATAGATTTAATTGACCTTGGTGTTTTTAGCTATGAAGGGCCCAAAATGGTTTTTTAAATTTAGATAAATGCACCCAGTAGACTTGAAGTAAGGTGCCATCTGTACACTGAAGACAGTCAGCTCTACTACTTCTTTAACAAGCTAGAGACTGTGTTACAGAAGCTACAAAAAACCCTTTTACAAATTCTTCATGGCAGGACAAGATGTGCAACAGATTATTGTGATAGCACGTTCTTTCATCAACCTTATTTTTTTAGCTATTGGAATTTTGAGATTATATTTCTTTATAAACAAATGATTAAAAAGCACAGAACTCTGAAACATATTTAAAACATAATCCGCCTTGTACAGCCCCCCTTCCAGTTATATCTTTCTTTTGCGAGTCTTGAGACATGAGAAATATACACTCTAGTGTATTCAACCATACATAAGTTGACAAATGTCTACACATTTTCTACTTCCACAGCAAGCATGGAGAGTTATACTGGTGATGTATCTTTTAAATTTATCTTGTTTTACTGGGATCCCCTTAAACCTATCAAGAAGTCTCATAACTTGAATCCTACTACCACAGTAATGAGTGTAGACATTTATCTTCCTAATCTGCACACAACAATTACCAGCAATAATTTGCAAATTGCGAAGAAATCTAACCATATTATCAGCTCAAAATGAAAATAGCAGAGAGGAGGAGAAAGTGAGGAACTTCCAAAAGGTTATTGTACCCATGGGTGCCATGTTGCTCTGGATGCACAGCAGCCTGGGATTGTCAATCAGATAAGCCTGTGTGAGCAAACAGAAGGGATTTACATCTCTGAAGAAGAGTGATTGCCCATCTGTTATCATTTAAAAGGTGGCAGGTTCAAGTCCTTGACATCTCCAGATAAGGCCGGAAGAAATCACTGTCTGAACCCTGGAGAATTGCTGTTGATGTTTAGGATTGACAATCCTGAGGTAGATGAAGTTATCACTGGATTTGGTATATGGCAAGTAACAATGGCATTTCAACTTTGTAGTTTAAGAAGCAATATAAGACTCACCTCTTCCACCTAGCCTACCCTTAATCTTATGCACTACTACCTGTTTTTATTGTTGTATTGTTCTATACTTGAGGGTTATTTGGGGGGTATTTTCTCCTTTTTTAGTGGTTTTTTTAAATGATTGTTAGCTGCCTTCAGTCTTTATAAAGTAGGCAGAATACAAATACATAAATAAATAAGCAAACTTCTAATTCACCTGGATCAAATTTTTAAAGTATGTGGGATTGGCTTGTTATATGATCTTGAATGGTTAGATTTTATTTAACATGGTTGCACCCCGTCATGGTTCAATGGATGATCCAGAGAAATCTGTTGAAAGTTCATTCCTTTCCCCTTGCTCTTCCAAGCATTGTACTTTATTAACTGTTTGCCTTTGGGTAGGGGGAGTTCAGTTGATGAAATTCTGTCCAAAGGTGAAGAATCCACAGTGCTCTCCATAAGGATGAAGCTTGAAGATGTGTTTCAATTTTAGCTCCTTATGGGTGGAATGGTCGTTCCTCTGCCTTATGTTTGTTATCATCCCAAGTGACTTTTCATCACAGGATTAGTGCAGTGGAATTGGCAGGGCAGCAGGAGTATCATTAAGGTCTGATCAAAGTTTAGATCATCTGTGCACCAAATTAAAGGTTATCTGTGCACTAATACCTAGAATATAAAGGTTATATGAGAAAGCCACTCTGCTTCTGATGGACAACAGGAGCTGTTTTTATGCATAAGCTTATATATGTTATTGTTAACGGTGCATGCTACATGCCAGCCTCCTTTCACAACCAAAGCTGTAACTGGTATAGGTTACTACTGATATCCATTGTCATGTAATGGGCACTAGCCCTCTGAGCTCTAAGGTTCATCTGCAACTCTTTGCACACTATAGTTTGTATCTGCAAAGTTACAGCCAGCTCATTAGCATTTTATTGACCACATTCTCTGTTTGGGCCCACTGCTACACTGATGGATGAGGTTCAGGAGAGGGTGAAAAAGCAGGGTATTGTTTTCTCTGTTTTGCTGTCAGTTTTCTTCATACTTGGGACTCATGGAGTAGTCTCCTTGGTGTACATATACACTGCCAATTGCCATTACTGGCATGACCAGACATCCTGCACCATGGCATCTACTGAAACATGCAGAAAAGGGTTCAGAAAGGCTGGCATGGCCAAGGCAGTATTTCTAACATGTGCAGGTGTGTCCTGAAGTTTCAGACTGATTTGTTAAAGCCAAAGACACTCATCCTCTGCAGTCAGGGCTGCAAATTCCATAACAATAAATCATGCATGTCAATTTAATTCACCCAGTTAACATGTCTCATTTGTCCCTACCTCCTTCTAGGCTAAGCACCTGCTCCTGAGTACAACTCTGAAATAAGATAAAGAAATGGAAAAGTTCATTCTTTTCCACATGAACTTTCAGTCAATGATATTTCTTACTTCTTGTAGCAGCTGAAAAGATTCTGTCTTGACTGGCAACACAAAAAATTGAAATCAAGTGGGAAGAAGACAATGCAAGTATTTGGAGAGATGTAAAGCTACAGTCAAGTTGATGGGAGGTGAGATGGGCACACCCCAGTGGAAGAAAGCTGTGACATAATGCTGTGTGAGAAGAGATACAAACAGAAAAATGAGACAAGAGATGCAGTTTAGATGTGAAAAGATCAGCCTATAGCCAGATATATAGCTGCCATGATCTGGAAAACAGATGGCTAAATATTGAGGCGAAGGAAATAATGAAGACAGACAAGTTAGATGATGGATGGGCAGGCCAATAGTGAAGACAGATGTACTGCAGGAAAGCAGATCATTCCTTCATTGCCTGAAGGAGAAAAAATAGGCATTTTTTTCTGCAAATGGCAGCATGGCTGCCCAGTTGTGTCCTGCATCTTAATGTTTGAGCATACACCAGATGTTGTTCTGGTTATTAGCATGGCAATCAGGCTGGCCTGGCCTAGCTGGTGGCCCAGTTCGGGGATTTACCAGCCCTTGAAGTGCAGACAGCTCCCTCCACGCCTCAACCTTCCTATATGGTATTGTAATAGCATACTAGTCTGTTAAGTGCAAATAGGCCTTGAGCTAACTTCAAGTGGCGTGTATTGTTCTTCCTTCTCACCACCAGTGCTGTAGTCTGGCCCAGAACAAATGGCAAGAGACAAATAAGCAGGGCAAAAATGAAGAGTGAATATAACTAAAAACACAACTCAGGTTCAGAAATAGGATAAGCACAGTGTCTCAGCTAGGATGTAAGGAGACAGAAGGAATCATAATTGTAGCAAAGCCATTGTGGCAATTATTTAGAAGCTGATGATTTGTATCTTGAGACCTGAAATGTGACCAGGATGTGTCATCTGCATCAGCTGCTATCCTGCTATAAGCACTCATTAGAGCTCTTGAAAAACAGAGCACTCTAATGAGTGCTTACCTGGAACACTGCTGGCAGCTCTATGACATTGTCAACTAAATCATTTTTTGATATTTGATATTTGTCCCTTGAGCCTCAAATTCACCCCAGGGGTGGCCCTTTTACCACGTCTGATCACAGTCATGTACTATGTCCCACTGTGATTCCTCCTCAGGCAGCAGTAGCACAGAGGTCTTTTGTGATGACACCTAGCAAATGGAGTGATCTTCCCACTGAAATAAAACACAGTCTGGGATGTTTCTGCCAACAAGTGAAAATGTTTCATATTGTCCACTATTCTGTAACGTAATTTTACAATTGTATATGCTTTTATTTGGCTTTTTGAGGTACTTTGTCAATATATTTTGCAAACCACTTTCAATTCTTCCTCCTTCCAATTATTTTATTTTTACAAAACTAAAAAAAAAAAAAAAAAAGCAGTATATTTCCTGCCTTGAAAAGTGC
>MTQE01001134.1:68670185-68687081 GCA_014337955.1 Aspidoscelis marmoratus | reverse complement strand
TCGAATTCTTTAAACTGAAATAACTCATGCCGTGAAGATGCGGCCCTGGATTAAAATCTGGACTAAACTGTCCAGTGGGAACATAGCCTTAGGTTGGCTGAGTTGTTCACTGGAAAACTTACCAAGTGCCATTTTTGTGACCATGAGTCATCTGAGGGTATGGGGAAATGGCTGGAAGTCAGCTCTTTTTAGTCCATTGGAGATCTCTCTCATTGGTGCAGAAACAGCACAGTTACAATGGGGGTTCAGTGTGTTGCATGTCCCTTGCAATGTGTTGCAAGTCCCATGCTTGAGAAATGGCATTTGTATGGCATAATGTTTGCCCTGCTAGTGGGACTATTGTCTCCTGCACTGGATCCTCACTCTTTCAGGTGGATGAAGCCTACATTGGGCACAGAGAAGCAGCATCCTAGATCCTGTGTTACTGAATATCAAATCGGTAGCTCAAGATGCTAGCATCCAAAAGCAGCAGTGGTAGTCCCCCACCAGATGGACAATGGCACCCTTTCCCCAGAAGTCTTGTATGACCTTTCTTGGTGCTATAGCATGTTCTTTCTTGAAAGCTGACTGATGCATTTCTGTTGATCAGTGTTTTGCAGATTTTCATGGCTGCTCCAGCTTTTCTTTTTCAAAACAGAATTTTGTTCATAGAAGTGTGACAACTGCAGTTTTATTTTGGTATGACATTATATTACAGTGGGGGCTGCTGGGCATGTAAAGATTTCTGAAAGGAGTTAACAATATTGGTGACATACTATCTGTCCTTATAACCCCTGTCAAAAACAGTTGGTCCTGAATCTGTGACTGAAGCTGGTGCTATGAGGAGGGAAGGCAGCATTGTTAATAATGGGAAAATATTTTTTAAAGAAAGGAACAGTATTCTTTCTGGGCCCTCCTCTGGAAATATCTTCAGGAAGTAACAGCACCTTTCCCTTTCATTTAGGATGCTCTGGTGAGGAGATATTTAATGAGAATAATATGAAAGAGGGCTAATTAAATAATCAGGAGATGCTTATTAGTAATTAATGAAACTTCCTGCCTTTACAACCTGTTAAGTTTTCCTCTCCTTGGGCACAGACTTATATATATGCTATATAAATGTATTTTTATAAAAGCTGCAAAGCTTGTTTCTCTGGAAAAGTGAAGACCTAAGATAAACACAGGCTAGAATGCTCATGCATGGAATCCAATTATATAATTCACTAATTATTCCATTCAGTGGATTCATGTTGCTTATAAGTTCTCTTCCCACAAGAAATATGTTTTCAGGACTGGCTATAACTATAGTAAGAAAGAGGGAAATAGATGAGAAAAAGAAATATGTTCTCATTTGGTCCTGCTGTGCTATAAAGCACAATCTTCCCTTAGCCAATGCTGAGGAAGGTGACATTTTCAGGGTCAAGCAGAAGGTTGGTGCACTGTATCAAGAGCACAGATTTAATCACAATTCTTCTGTTTCTTGTAATTTCATGGACTGGCCCTATTATAAGAAAGAATGAGGTAGCTAAATGGGCAAGAATTAGTCAGATGCTTAAACCACTGCTGCCACTGTCATGTAAGAGAAAGTTTGGTTGTCATTTGTACCATGGAAGTTTGGTGGTTGCTTCTTGTCCCAAATAGCTACTAAAATACTTGGGTTGTTCTTATATTTTATGAACCACAACTTTTTAAGGACTGTTGGATACCATTTTATGCTAAGTCACAGAGTCTTTTGGTCCTGATCACGCCCAATAGAGTCAGAATGCATTATCAATACTCCGGAATGCACAGATACCTGCCAAAAAAGGGAGAATTCCTGAATCAAGTGAGATTCCCTCTTTTTCTACCTCAACATTTATCCTGAATTCTTATTGGGTGTTTTTCCACTGGCACTAAGTACCCATTGAAGTACCCGTTAAGGAACCATTTGGCTGAGAGCTGGATGATCCCATTTCCACCACAGACTGCATTAGGGATACATCTATTTCCACCACAGCTAGGGAAATCTGGATCATATGAGTCCTTCAGAACCTATAATCTGGACTTTGTGTAGACACCTTTGGGTCTACAATGGGGTCTTCAGCCTTAAAATCCAGATTGTAGGGAGCCTGTTTCCACTACAATCTGGCAATGGGGTCTAGAGGAGGCTCAGGGAGGGAGGCACCTCTGAAGGCAGCTCCGAAGTCCCTCCAAAGGTAACTTTGGAGATTAGCACAGGCTCTGAAGAAAAAAACCCTGGCAGAGAAATGCAGCTGTCAAAGGCTGCAAAGGCTCCGAAGGGTCTTTGAAGTTAGCGGCACCAAAAGCACTCAGGACAGAGCTGGGTGAAGAGTCTGCGGCTGATAATGCGGCAAAGGGAAAAGTGAGGAGGAGGTGGTTTTCTCTTCCACCATCCCGCAGGGATTGTGATTTTGCTCCCTTTCCCAGGCAAGCCACTTGCTTGCCTGGAAAGGAAGAAAAAGCAAGGGAGTAAGGGGGTGCAGAGGCTTGAGTTTTCTCTCTTTCTCAGGGAGGTAACCTTATTGCCCCCCTGGAAGAGAGAAATTTCAAGCCCCTGCAACCCATTGGAGCTGCCTGTTAATCAGCTCCTTGCAGGAGGCTGACTCATTCAAGTGGAAAGAGGTGCATAATTAATTAGCTCCTTGCTCATGTCTCCTGCTGTTGCCCAGCTGGGTGCCCTATACCCACCTAAGAGTCCAGCTGTCAGGTGGGTATAGGGCACCCAGCTGGGCAATTGTCAGGTGAGTATAGGGGCTGTAAAGAGCAGGGAAGATTTTTAAAAATAGACGGGAGAGCCCTTTAAAACAGACAGGCTCTCCCGTCTGTTTTTAGAAATCTTCCCTTTCTTCGCTTTCCCCTTTGCCATATTGTCAGCTGCAGACTCTTCACCCAGCTCCATCCTGGGTACTTTTGGTGCCACTAACTTCAAAGACCCTTTGGAGCCTTTGACAACTGCACTGCTCTGGCAAGGGGTTTTTCTTCGGAGCCTGCACTAATCTCCGAAGTTGCCTTCAGAGGGACTTCCGAGCTGCCTTTGGAGGGAGTTTGGAGTCTTTGCTAATCTCCAAAGGCAACTTCGGAGATTGCACCCCCTGTCCCCCAAAACACCTGGGGTGACAGGCAGATCCCTTGTGGGTAAATCTGGATTTGCCACATGGGTGCTCCAGTGTTTCCACAGCAGGCAGGCTAGCACCCATTGCTATTGGGTACTTCCCTTAATCTGGATCTGCTAGATCTGGATTAAGGGAAGTACCCATTCCTTAGATCAGGATCTTCCTAGATCCAGATTAAAGGAGTGCAGTGGAAAAACACCCCTTGATTCACTGTGAGGCTTGAGACCTCATTTTTCAGACTGGGAGTCCAGTTATAATTTTTTGATTCCTCTTCCTTCTGGGTCCTCCAGGGACATCAACAGAGTTTGCAAAGGTGGTGATTTCATTCTGCAGTCATATACATTCTGCATACACCATAGCAGCATCCCAAGTATCCCCTGCTCACTCAGAAGCAGCATATTTCCACATCACAATACCCTGGGGGCAATGCATTCACATTCACCAGCCTCTGGTATCCCCCTGCCCACCCCTTTTCACCAGTCCTGGGAAGGTTCCTGCCCCACAGGGATTTCCTCCCCCTCTGTACAGAAGGATGAAGGAGTGAAGAAGCATTTGTGGGGGCTGGCGAGCGTGGTACGTGTGTTGTTCACTGCATTTTTTAATGTGTTTCAACGCTAAGGTTTCTTGTGTGCACTTTCCAAGAGACATGTCTTCCATAGGCTGCATCATGTCCCTGCCAAAATGCAGCCTGAATAATAAGTAAATATGAACCCAGCTTGCTCTCTGCTGTGGATTCATGAGGCCCTTGGTATTTATTGGTATATTTAAAAAGCAGAGAGAGAAATATCCAAATCTTTGACACTGCTGTTCATTTTAGGAATTTAATCTTAATGTACTGTTACAGCATGATTAGAAGTTATTTTTCTCGTCTCACCTTGTTCATTAATCTTTGGGAATAAAAAAAACAGCAAGATGGGTACTATGAAGTATAAACAGACAAATGTTGCTAACCCCCCAAGGCCTTTCCTGTGAAAGCTTATTTTTGCGGTGGTGATGTTAGATGGTGCCTGTAGCCCCTGAAGTGCTTGGCTGGAGTAAACAGCTTCTGAGTCACCCAAGTGTAGCCCTTTCCCTTGCATCTAAATTTTTCTTCAAGGGGGGAGGGCAATGAGGAAGGAAAGGGACAGACTGACTGTCAAAACTGTCAAGGCATTTGGCAGCCTTTGGATGATCCATTTAAATCAACACAATTAAAATGGTATATATGCATCACTGCAGTCTCCTGACCCATTGCTTCAAACCACAGTGCAGCTTTTTAATAGCACAGCTGCTTCTGTGAGGATGCATTCCATTTTGTTCTGTCACGTCAAGCCTGCTCATAGCATGGTCAAGAAGACGTCCTGGACTTCAGAAGAAACTATCCACCCTCAGTTCCCAGGATGCCTATCTACCATCTAAACTTTATTACTTTGTTCTCAGTATTTGAGGCAGGGGTAAAGATGAACATGGGGAAGCAGTGACAAGGAGAGTAGGTTGGTTGTCCACCACTATCTTTTTTTCTTTTGTTTGGACAGTGATCCTGGGCATTAAGGCTTGAATGACAGGCATTCAAAGGCAGTTAGCTCTTCTGGAGGGGACAGTAAAGGATGTTTACAGGTGAAGCTGTTACATGTCAATGTAACTGCTAAAGGCATAAAAGCTCATCTCTCTCTCTCTCTTTTTGAAGTGGATTATAAGCCACTACAGGGCTTAGCTTTTGAGAACTTGAGGGTCATTCGCACTGAAAGATTAACAGACTTTATTGTGATGCCTTCGCTACCAAGACGGAAATATAACAATGAGAAAAACTGACCTGCAAAGGACACAAAGGGTTCAGCTGCCTAAAACTAGAATTCTCTATGGCTGTGTTTACAATTAAGGTTTAATCCAGCTTCAGTCCACTTTCAGAGTGAGAGAAAACACTAGCAAAGTGACAAGCTGTTTTCTTTCAGTGTTAAATAACTCAGAAAATTCACCTTTGGGATAGATAATGTGGAAAGAAAATTATTGGTCACTTTGCTGATGTGTTCTCTATCTCTGAAGGTGGACTGAAGCTGGATTAAAACTTAGGTGTGACCACAGCCTTGTATTTAAAATGTCACAGCATAAGAACATAAGAGGGAGAGCCCTGCTTGATCAGGCCATAGCTTATCTAGTCCAGCATCCTGTCTCACACAGTGGCCTACCCATTGTTTCTGGAAATTTTCAAACAGAAGACAAAGGGAAACTCTTCACCTATTCTTGATAGCTTGTAAATGGCCTTTAGAGTTATCCTGCCCATCTCTCCAACCTGGAAATGGTACTTGAGCATAAATTCTAGTAGCCAAACTCCTGATAACCTTCATTTGGTTGGTCCCAGGAGGGAAGCCTTCTTCCATTTGAGTCAGAGCATCCACAAACCGTGGTGCTGTTTCTGTCCTAGAACGGTCCAGAGCTGCCATGACTGCTTCTAGCTGTGGATCAGTAAAAACTGTCCCACAATTTAACTGAGAACATCTTCAGTCAATTTTCAGCCACAGTCTTTGCATTGCACCACATGTGAAGGGTGTGTGGGGGTTGTGCAGTGTGACTGCAGTGTACAGCTGTGTGCCATGTAGCCAATTGCCACAGCAATGGTCTGGCACAGTTGGTCCTGAATGGGATTCTCTGAACTTTGGGAGCATACAGGTACGTTTGGGCAAAGTTTTGAACAGAATGAAGAGAGTATAGCTACAGTATCTCTTAGTAAGGTTGCATCCACACAGGTATTTGAAGGCACCCATGGTGTCCTCACCCATGCATGGGGGGGGGGAATTCCTCTTATGGTACTTGTAGGATAGCAAATGCTGTCACATGCATTTTTCTCACAAAGTGTGACAAAGGACTCTGAGGTCACCTACTGCCTTTAAATGGGAGGCGGCGCCATCCAACGTGGGGCGGCACTAACCTCTGTCTTCAAGATGGCGGCACCCTCTTCCTCGAGAGGAGGTTACCGCCCGGCACCTCTGGCCTCCTTGCCTCCTCAGCTCGACCCGGCCCAGTACGATGCCTCTCCTGAGAAACGCCGCGCCGAAGCCGAGCGCCTGGCCATCCACTCGAAGCTCAAGCGCGAGTTCTTAGTGCAGCTCAACAACCCCCTGCACACCGAGCGCATCGATGATCCCGCGCTGACACGTTGGGTTAACGCCAAAATGCATCTTCCTCTTTCTCAAGCTCGTCCCACTCCAAAATCATCTCTGCTGGGCATTGTTGGTGGAATAGGGCCCTTAGTTTTTTGGTTTTACGTGATCAAAAAATATAAGGATTATAGAGACCAGCTTATAGAGGAGGGCAAGTATGAGCGCCCATTCCGTTTGGACTAGTGTCCCACATAAACATTACTGAAGTCACTTTACAAGCCTTTAAATGGGCAAGCAAATCTTCTTGTTCCCTGCTCAGGGGTTTGAGCTATAATCTTCTGTCCTAAGAATACAGCTGCAAAAATGGAGCTAGGAGGTTTCATCCCTAGCTTTTCAGAGTGCTCATAGACCAACCTTGAACTTCATATGAGCTTCAAGGCCAGGGTAGTGGCTGGTCTGCACCAGTGTCATAGTGCAGAGGTTCCTGTTCTAGACTGTGCCTTTCTGTGGTCTGAAGTGTGACTCAGGGTTTACCGGAAGACTCTTTCTTCACTTTCTCCCACCTCCTACCCTCTTAATACTGTAGCTCTGTTGTTCATTTAAAAATTACAATGGCTCCGAAACAGTTGATTCATAAACAAATTTCTGATCCTTAAGCCAGAAAATACCGGTCTATCAGTAGTTTTGACTGTGTGAAAAGATACACAGTGTGTTTTAATAACTTTTGCCTGGATTCACTTGGAGGATTTATTTCTTGCATCACTCACATTTTATAGCTCTATTTATCTCTGCAGCTCATCTTGTCAAGTGAATCCAGGAAGCCATTGCTGTACCTTGTACCCGGGAGTGAAGCACAAAAGCCTTTGCAGCTATTCTGTCAAAGGAAATATTTTTATGTCTCTATGATTGTTTGGATCAGAGTGAAAGAGGCCGGCAGAGAGGAGCAGTTCACCAAAAAAGGCAGTGTTTTACTTAAGAGCATGAGTCCACTTTTTCTTTTTCTTTCATACATTTCAGCTCAGGGTTTGTTTGTTGTTCACCTGTTCAATCGTGTTTTTGTGAGCCCATGGACCATGGCTGTTCTGTCGTCCACTGTCTCCCAGAGTTTGGTCAAGCTACAGTCCATTGCTTCCATGACACTGTCCATACATATCATCCTCTTATCTTTTTGCCTTCAATATTTCCCAGCATCAAGGTCTTTTTAATGAATTCTATCTCCCCATTATGTGATCAAAGGTTCTGAGCTTCAACTTTAGTATTTGTCCTTTTGGTGAACAGTCAGAGTTGATTTCCTTGAGTATTGATTGATTTTATCTCCAAAATAGGCATAGGCATAGAGGACAAAATTGTGCTCTACAACTATACTAAGTACTGGGCTAGCATAGCCTGCCATGCTCTGTTCGTGCTTCTTCCAGGTCAATGGAGCATGGGACTGGGCAGCATGGCTGGGGTTACCACCTCATTGCCTGGTTGCTGCAGCAATGGGACTGCACAAGCCCATTGCCATGGTGAGGCTATCCTGGCTACCATAGAGCCTTAGTGGCATGTTGACTGCATGTCACAGCACACATTGGGCCTAAATTCTGCCTCAAAGGGGTGGCAAGAGTCCTTGGACCCACCCTCCGTTCAAAGTGCAAAAAACAACTCTATGGGCACTTGCCACCTTCCTCCTTCCTCACTGCCACTGCACAAATGGATGTCACTATCTCCTAAGACTTATTGGCATGCCATCTGCACAGGGCCATCAAGTAAAGTGCAGAAAATGGCTGACTTGTGGAGCCATTCCCTATGCATCCCTTAACAGCCCCAGTTGGAAATATTGAAGTTCCCCAGCTTACTTCAATATTAGCATGTGTGCGCACGCACATGTGTGCATGCAAACAGCAGGCCTCCTGCCTTTAGGTTCAGAGTGCTTGCTCTGCCCTATCAGGTATCCTTGTCAGTTGTTGTGCAGATCCTGCCTATGACCCTGACCATGTAGTTATGAATAGCTGTTGACTTTTCAATCCAAATGTACTTCTTATCACTCCGCTCCCAAATGCTTCTGCCTGCTCACTCTTTTATATAAGCAGAGAAGAACACTTCTAACTGAAGTTGTGACAGGAAGTGCTAGGGGGTTGATCCCTGTGGAAGGTCCCTCCCCTTTCTGTGGCCATTCACTTCCTTGTTTCCAGGTCCAGTGTGGCAGGGCATCTGGAGATGCTGATGACAAACTCCTTGCTCTCATTCCAGGTGCCTCAAGTGGATGTGACACCCCTGGCTACTGCCTTTCACCATCAACAATGGAGACATGATACCTGAGGTAACTCCCCAGGTAAGTGAAGACATGGCCTGACTGAAATGAAAGTATATTAAGTCAACCCTGATTGTTTTGCGAATCTGCCATTGCAGAGTGTGGAAACCATCCCTGAGTAAGCATTGGATTTCTCCTAAATTCATCTTCTGCTTTATTGACTTCTTCACGGGACATCGTCTCTCTTGTGCTGAGGTGTAGCATAGATGCTCTCCAGTAATACCAAGCTCTGCAGGTGAACTTATGATTAATTGTTTGCTATCCAGCATTATCAAGTACCTGCAAAACCAGGAACAGTAGCATAAAATAATATGAGGCTAGTCCCCAAATATATTATATGGCTACACATTTCATATACCATATCATACTATATTATATTGATTACTCCAGTTTAGATACTGTGATCTAAGTGGCTTCTATGATCTATAAAATTTTTGGATGCAGCACTTTATTTATCTGCATGCTTTAATTACATTTATCAGTATATACTTCTCCAAAATCTAAAGTCTGCTTTTTCCAATATGGCTTCCCTTCCCACTGTTACTTTGTAAGCACAATTCATCTATTTTTGCTTAGCAGAAATATGATTCAAGGCTGCAAGTCAATAAATCACCCATGACACTTTGAAATTAAAGTCATTATTTTGATAAATTGGTTTTTATTTCTCTTTCTAACAAGGAATCTTGAGAAGGCAGCTCTGGGAGGGGACAATGAGAAGTGTTTAGCTTTTTTCTGTCTAAAAAAGATAGATGGAGGAGCACATTAATCACATGATGGACATTAAAATAAGGCAGGAGAAACAAACGCTTGATGTATCCTGTTTCATAGAATGGGACAACATTTGATAGAATGAATATGGAACTAATATCTGTCTACTTTTGCTTATCCAAACCTTTGTTGAGAAGGAGAGATTATTCTATTAGGGGAATGGCAAAAAAAAAAAAAAAATCCAGAGCCTTTTTTTCAGAAGTTCTTCCTATAAGAAAGCTTTATACTGTATTTCCCAAGGAATGCACATTCAGCTTCCTGCCAGCATCTAGATTGAAGACCTTTTGGGTACAACATGCATGATGGAAGAAACATACAAGTGTAAGAAGCTAAATGAAGAAAAATATGGATCAGTAGATTTTAGCTCTAATTTTTTGGAATTTTTGTAATGTGACAGAAATTTATTATTATTTATTTCTTTATTATTTTAATACAGAGATTTCCATTACCCACCGAAGTGCAAAAAGGCCCTTAATCTACATTAAAGACCAGAAAATACACTTATAAAATTTTATTATTTATTTATTTATTTATTTATTTATTTATTTATTTATTTATTTATTTATTTATTTATTTATATTTATATCCCGCCCCATACCCAAGGGTCTCTGGGCGGCTTACAACATTTAAAAACAAACATAGCAAAAACTATATCAGTCCTAAAACCAGTTAAAGTTTAAAATCCAGCATTAAGAAAAATACAGAACAGTTTAAAAACAGCAGTGTTAACGATGGGGAAAGAGTTTTAATCCGTATTAAAATGAATTTAATATGGATTAAATCTGGGATGGAAACATGCACATCTGCATTCTACCACCTCCAAGCTGCTTTTGAACAGCTTGTTTTTCAAATGTGTGAAGATGCAACCCTTGACTTATCTTCTGTTAGAATCTACCATTGTTTTTTCTACATACAATATTCATAGTTTTTAAATTATTATTACTTTATTCTCCCTTTCTATTTCTTTCCTTTTCTTTCTGTTTAGATTTTTTTCTTCATTATTGTGTTTCCTTTGCTGACAGGTCCTTTGTTTGCACAGTTTAAGTTCTTTGTAATCCTTTTCAATGGCATTATTGTAATTTCTTAGCTTAGCTGTTTTGGACCTTTTTTTTTTGTTAAAAATCTTTTCTTAGGTGCTGTTAATCTTTCTTATAATTTGTAATTCCTTTTGTGCTAAGAAGGTTATTTGACACCTCCCCAAAAGGCTTATAGATCCCAATTTCCTATCCATAAACCTTTAATCCTTTGTGGGGAGCCCTTTCATTAGCGTCAGTGTGACTGGGACCCTGGACTAGTATAATAATGTCAAGATCTGGCCCAGTGCTCTGAGTGGGGGAACTTATACCAATTAAGTATCAATTGTCCTAGTCACAGAGCATTTCCTGTGGATTAATGACTCACCGGAGGACTTAAATGATTCAGATGCATCCGAAGACCCCATTAACCTAAGCCAGTCAAAAATTACTGAAACACACCCTGTGCCAAGGTCACTGCTTCTATTTTCAGTTGCATTTTTATATTTATACAAAGTGCTTTGAATGGATTTTCTTGTAATGGGTAACGTAGCTGTAATTGCTATGTGTAGCAAAGTCCCTTGGTGAGTGGACGGCCTGCGCAAGCAACTACTAATACTTTCCCTTCTGCTTGGAGTGAGAAGCACCAGCACAGAGGGCTTTCCCTAATTTATTTATTTGCATTTTTATCCTGCCAAGGGTCTCAGGGTGGGTCACAACATATCAAATGAACATATTAACACATTAAACATATTAAAACCATGGCAGTGTCTGAATGTGGGGAGGAAAAGGCTGTTCCTTTACTTAGCCAAAGGCCAGGGTAAAGAGGTGAGCCTTCACAGCTCGTCTAAGCACATAGAGTGAAGGTGCCTGATGCACCTCAGGAGAGAGACTGTTCCACAGTCTGGGAGCCACCACTGAAAAGGCCCTATCCTGGGTAACCACTCTTTTTGCTGCTGTGAGTGGAGGTACAATCAGGAGGGCCTCTCCTCCAGATCTTAGGGCATGGGCAGGTCAATATGGAAGAAGGCGTTCCTTTAAATGGCCAATAGTCCTTGCCAGCTTTCTGGAAATGCATAAGATTATAAAATCTGAACTTGTAGCTTATAGCTAGACAGTGTCTAGTTTTTAGCGGAAAGGCAGGACAGAAGCAACATAAACAATCCTACAGATTGCTCTTAGTTTCCAAATGATGGTATACCTGCCTGTGTACCACAAGAATGTGATTAATGTGTTGCCAGTATAGGTTTGGGGAATATGCTACAAAAGTGGTTAAGAGAGAATTTCATTTCCATGTCACAAGGCATTTGAGCTAGATCCCAGTGAAAGAAGAAAGAAAGTAAATCTATGAAATGGTCAAAGAGATGCAATTTTAGACATTTCTTATTTTTCTTTATTTATTGCAAAGTGTGCTTTTTCTTTCAGGTTCCTGTGCACCTCTAAAATACTACTGTGACCTAAATCTCTGAGATAGTGATTAATGCAATGTCTTGTGCTCTGTAGCTCCTTGAGTGCTGCCTGGCAGTGATGAACAGTGAGGACTTAAACCACCTGCTGCCCAAACTTAGTACCTATCTCTTCCTATTGGCCAACAAATTAGCAGGCACTGCTATATTGGCCACAGGTGGCTAATACTTCACATATCTAGAAAATTATATTCAAGTTATTAGTGGAAGCGCAAAGAACTGGCAGTTTGTGCTGCAATATCATGTTGTTGATTAATGTTTATTTTGTAATCCATTGCAGCCCCATGTAATCGTCTTTGGAAGTGCTTCTGTCTATCGTTCCCTATCTAAAACCTGAATGTTTTGTCTTTCCTATGTATACGGTTGTATAATTTCCTTTCTGAATTTCATTATGTTGCTTCTGCCTTCTCAGCTTCCTAGTAATTTGAGATTACATATTTTAATGTTTAGCTTAATCCCTTTCTTTCCCAGCTTTGTACATTTTTTCCAAATGATTAACCAAACCATTTATTTTCTGTCTAAAATGTGACCTCTGTGGATAGCAAATAGGCACACTTTCCAAATGTATGGGCTTCCATCCAGTTATCTAGTTACGTAATGAAAAATCATGCAACTTTCTTGGAGTCAGTGTTTTAAACATTTTCATATGAAATGCCATCTATCTTTTTAAAACAAACAAAAAAATGAAGAGTCAATACTCTCTGACATGCTTTTTGTGACACCTTGGCACTTTATGCACTTACTTGTTCATCTGGATTGAGGAGCTGCTAAAGACATGCCATCTGTAGAATAATCCAGATCAAGAAGCTGCTTAGTACACATCATTGGCATGGGAGTAAAATAGTTCTGGATCAGAAGTGTGCTAAGGGTCCCTAATTTAGATTAGTGGTAGACCCAATAAATGTGGTCTAAATTCATGCTAGCACTCTCTGCTCCAGTTCAAGGAAGGGGCATCTGCACATAGAACAGATCTAGGAAGAACCCAGGCATCATGTTGAGTGGCAGATGCAGTTATGACATCCTTGTGAAGACTCCTTCAAAGTGCTTCCACAACAGTGGCCACTAGGCGTGTGCACAAAGCCAATTTCCCACCAGCGGCATACATGTTTCCCACTGAATAAGGATGCTCTCAGAGATCTTTGTCCCACTGTGAAGAAAGAATTTTTTCTCAGATCTCCATGGGTGTTTTTCCACTGTCACTAGAAGTACCCATTAAGTACCCATTAATGGTACTTAATGGGTACTTCTAGTGACAGTGGAAAAACACTCCATAAAGAATCCAAGTCATAGCCACAGCAATTCTGTATGGCCCTCTGATCATATTAGTAACACTCTATTTCCCATGTGTGGTAATAGCCTATTTTAGACAGCATATTTCAATTAACACTATGATGGTTGGTAGACAGAGCAGAGACGTTCCAAAAGATGAACAGTTCTTCAGAAATAGTTCTGAACCTGTTCCTGTTGGTCTATTGATTGACTTAAACCTATAAAGGTAGTCTCAGTAGCTTACAAAATTTAAAATGTGAGAGAAGTTCTTGTCTTTTCTTACTTTCCAGTAATAGATACAATACAATAGGATAGGAGGATTTGGAATTAAAAGAGATGATGGGACTTCTTCTCTTCAAACCTCTCCCTTGCAATCTGACAGCTGGGTAATATGGTGGTATATTTCTTCTCTGGGATTTGGTGTTAACTGTGTAGGCATGAGTGACAGAACCTGAAACAGGCATAAGATGACCCCTTTATTATTATTTTTTTGGGGGGTCTTCTCCCTACCTATTGGGTGCATTATATTAGAGGCAGAGAAAAGTACAGAGACTGGTCAATCAGACTACATCTGTCAATCCATAAAAAGAATAGATTTTATGCACAAGAATGCAAATTCAGAAAAATAGGCAAGTTTCCCATTTGAATTATGACCGAATTGCATTCAGCCAAACATTTTCAAGCAACTGGGCAAATGCTAAAACCTTATGAGATTAAAACTTAATCAAATGTGACAAAATAATGCTGCTTGTTAAGCTTCATCTAGAAGTTAGATTTGATCATCTGCTGGGATCAGGTCCCAACTATTCCATTGTCATACAAGGAAAGATGATCTAATGACATTCCTATAGCATTCCCATCACATACCAGTCTGTTACACTTTTGTCTCTTGCTGCCCTGAATATTTTCGTACAAAAGCACAATTAGTGTGTCAGATTTGAAATCCGTTATATAAAAATGCATTTGTGTATTTAGACCATGAGCTTTTTCTGAACCTTTTAGAGGGAGGGCAGGATACAGCAATATGATAAATAGACTTCACAGTGAGTGAACAGAAGTGAGACAAAAATGAGGCAGAACCAGAGGACTGAAATAAAAGGGACATACAGTATCAGTAAAAACAGACTAGAGATGATTACAAGAAAAAGTTTGGATTTTTAATGGTTTTATTCGATATACTCACACAGGTGTAGACATACTTATTCATTTGTCTTTTGTATTCCTGTTGGGTATTGGACTAATAAGTGACAATTATGCTGGCAACAACTCATTAGAAGCCACTGAGGAAGATGCTTGAAGTCAAAATGCATTTGGCTCTATGCACACATCCAGCTACAGGTTTTGATACATATAACTGTCATTGACCTTTGGTTTATACAGAATTTAGTGTTACATTCTTGTTGAAGCCATCAAGCCAGCTATTTCAGTCTTCCATTTTATTTATTTATTTATTTATTTGTATTTCTATCCCTATACCTGAAGGTCTTTTGTTTCAATTAGGATATTTTTGCATTATTTTTGTACATAGATTATAAACTTGTTTGTTCGTGTAAATTCCCTTTTTAGATGAAATGTAATTAACTTGGCAGAGATTTTTTATATATGTAAGTAAAGATATTATCACACAGTCTTTTCAGGTCATGTTATAATCTTCAAGGGATTATTTTTCAGGTGTTTTTTTTACTTAGTTATCTTTTGAAACAGGCATTTTTGTCATTATACACATTGTGAGTCAACACCTTTGTCTGTGTTGCAGTTGTGATAAACATCTTCAGTTGGTTTTTCTTTGTTGCTTCTTTATCTCTTTGGGACTGTTCGCTGTTTTGTTCTTTTCAACGTTCTGTAAAAAATGGATGGATTTGTACCAATTTATTTATTTATCTGCTTATATTTTTATCTCACTTTATACTTAAGAGGTCTCAGTAACAATTCATTTTTTTTTGCAATTAAAATATAACAACCCAATTAAAAACAAACTCATTTAAATAATAAACAATAGACCTTGAAGGGGAAAGGAAGCTTACTCCATAATGCAAATTCTGCAGTGCTGGTTTTTCCCCCAATAGATAATGTTTTCATTATGGATTAAATGTTTTATTGGGTATTGAATTGTGATGATCTCTCCTGGATCAGGCCACAGCCCATCTAGTTCTGCACACTGTCTCCCAAAGTGGTCCACAAACAACTTCTGGACACACTCAAGCAGAAAAGATAAGCAAAACATTGTCTCAACTGCCTGCAAATGGCGTGTAGAGGCTTTCTGCCTGCCTCTAATTTGGAGGTAGTACCTGGGCACCAGTTCTAGTAACTATTGATACTTCTGTCCTCCATGAATCTGGAGGTAGTACCTGTGCACAAGTTCTAGTAACAATTGATACTTCTGTCCTCCATGAAACTGTCTAACCTCATAAGGACACCAGCATGCTGACAACAGGCTGATGGCATCTTTTGAATTGGTTAATTTGTGCTTCACATCTATGCAACCCTATAAAGAAGCTCCTGTACAGTTTGACACCTTCTGAGACAACACAAAAAACATTTGAAAGAGTTAACTTTCCTTATTTTGCAGCTCACAAGAAGAGAACAAAGGGGACAAACCAGGTACAGCTCAGTGGATCTAGGGTGGCATCTTCTGAATATATATTTTTACTGTAAAACTGACTGCACCCCAACCATACAGCCACATACGCTGCACCTTTTTGAAAAGAAATCAGAAAAATTTTCTCTGCAAGTATGCCAAGTGCTGCAATTTAGTATAAATGGCATATTACAAGGCAGCTTTAGAGGGACATGTGAAGCACGCCTTTTACCTGCAGTCAACAGAATCAAGAATGACAATCTAGCTTAATCAAGGTGAATTTCTAGAACTCATTCCTGACCAAAATGCGTGCTGATTTCTCTTTTTCACTTTCTTTCTTTCTCTTCCCCCCACTTCCCCACCCCAACCAGCAACCTTGGAGGTCTCCAGTTTTAAGTTACTATATTCCTTTGTATCCTTTTCAATAGACAGAGAAAACAAGTCTCAATCCTAGTCCTCCAATCAAACTGTGAACTGGCTATGCACTTAGAGGGTGAGGAATTCGTGCTTGCTTTATGAGTCTTTAGTGGGTTGAGGAAGCTGTTTGAAACACAGAATTTAACTAATTTAATCAGTGTGTATTTATTTATTTATTTATTTATTACTACCTACCCAATTATGCATCCTATTTGACACCTGGGCTGTGTTTCCATTGAAGTTTTTAAGTGAATTGAATCTATTTTCTTTTTTAAAAAAATATTTTATTTATTAAAAGTTTTTCAACATGCTAAAAGAAATTCATACAATCTTTTATCCAATCATTACATTGCTTAAAATTTCCTTGATTTCCTCCGCTCTTCTGACTTTTATATTATGTATCCATTGTTTGCTGCTCCACATCTTTATCTCTTCATAGTTTCCTGCTTATTCTTAGTCTTCATTCGAACTCATCAGTCATTAATTCTAACTTTGCAAGATACTCAATAAATGGGGACCAGTCTTTCACGAATTTATCAGTTGTTCTGTCCTTTAATAAATTTGTTAATATATCCATTTCTGCCAAGTCCATCGTCTTGATAAGCCATTCTTCTCCTGATGGTATCTCTTCTTCCTTCCACTTCTGTCCATGCAGTAGTCTAGCTGCTGTCACCATATACAGAATTAACGAGTTTAGACTATCCATAGTATTATCTGCCATCCCCAATAAAAACAATTCTGGATTAAACCTAATGTTTCTTTTTAAA
Source organism: Aspidoscelis marmoratus (assembly GCA_014337955.1). Classification (NCBI taxonomy): domain Eukaryota; kingdom Metazoa; phylum Chordata; class Lepidosauria; order Squamata; family Teiidae; genus Aspidoscelis; species Aspidoscelis marmoratus. The sequence goes on along the minus strand of MTQE01001134.1, from coordinate 68,670,341 downwards.
ATTCTTATCATCAAATTGTATATCATAACTGAACATTTCTTTGTCTTTTCACATGTCCACCACGTATGATAAAATGTCCCCTTGATTTTTTTATATTTCCAACATATGGTAGACATATTTTGATAAGCCTTCCCCAATTTGTGGGGTGTTAAATAC
>MTQE01001134.1:68618346-68654166 GCA_014337955.1 Aspidoscelis marmoratus | reverse complement strand
CAGCTTGCAAGAAGCCTGCAAAGCCAGAAAGAAAAACAGTCTGCAGCCTGTACCCTGAGACCGTCACAGGGGGGGAGTGGCATTTGCAGCTGATGGCACAGGGGTGGGCTGATGTCAATTCGGTTTCCAGTGAGGAGAGAGGGGGCAGAGAGGAGGTGGCACTGCTTCCCCGTCCCAGGGTTTGGCACAGTTTGCATGGGGATGGCTGTATCCGGACCCAGCCCACATCACCAGGAATAGCATAGAGACGGGCAAGATTCGATCTCAGACCCACTCCTGGTCCCATGCGTGCCCATTCCAAGCCAATCGGCTTGCATGTGGATGTGGCCGCATAAGCTCTTTCTAATCCATATCACAGGCCTCCTCATCTGCATGTTAATGCAGATTAAAGAGACCCTACCCTTTTTGTTCTGGCTCCATCTGCACTGGATGGAGTAAGGTCTGGATTAAGAGGGCCCTTAATCTGGATCTCTTGTAGACCCATTTAACTGGGTTGACAGGAGGACCAAGGGCCTTACTCCAGAGGGCATGCCTCCATGTTCCAGAACTACTGGGGGGTGATTTTCAGTGTTACGCTATAGCATGTGGCTAAAAAGCATCCTCCCCAGGCTCCAAAGCTAGAAATATTCATTCTCAGCATTCAGAGCCCTGGGGAGAGGCAGATGCAAAGCTCACATGAGCTTCGCAGTCATAATGGGACTATATTCTCCCTATCTGGATATAGCCTATGCCAGCTAATAAGTACCATTTGGATAATGAGGAAGAGGAAGAGGAAGAAGGGCTGGCTTTTCTACACTGCTTTTCTCACCCATTTAAGGAGACTCAAAGCAGATTACTCTTTCTATTCTTATGCCCACAACAGATACACTGTGAGGTAGGTGAGGCTGTGGGAGCGCAGAGGAGCTCAGTGAATAGCCCAAGGTCACCCAGCTGGTTTCATGGTGGAGTATGGAATCAAACCCGGTATGCCCAGATAAGAGTCCAGCACCCTAACCACAAGACCAAACTGGCTCCCGTCATCCTTAAAATTTAGTGACCACTGTGGCTAAGGATCATGGGAGCTGTAATTACGACACAATATAAACCATTTTCCTAAACCCTAGATTTATGAAATGCCACATTACTGTATGTGCAATGAACCAAAACCTTTGTAAAAATCAATGAGTTGTCAGTGATGGAAGAGCAAGAAGACCAAATAACTGCTGTATTGCATGTGGTAAGAATTCCTGCATCTTTAATAGCTGTGTACAAGGGGACATTTCAGCAGGTATAGCTTCCAATACAAGGAATTATGGCTGTGGTTTCAGTTTCCTGTACTACTCTTGCAGGTGCAAGAGGCCTGTCCTCATTTCCTTATGGCAACCTTAAATGAGAGGGAAGGAAAATCATATGCAAAGAAGGTTTCTAAATTATCTACAGGAAGTATTGCCTTGCATTTTATGCTCTTTAACTGCTTAACTTTCCATCTTGAACTTTCTGCTTTCCTTCCTAGTATTGGTGTTCAAGTGTCAGTGTTTTCTTCTGCACAAACAGATGCTGTTGCCCCAGAACCTAGCTTGTACAGAATACAAAACACTAGTGAAGAGCAACTGCTGCAGGCACAAGCTGTTATACAGGCACCCTGGAGGATTATGAAGACTAGCGGCAACCTTGCTTCATGCATGACAAGATAGAATAGGCTTGGTTCCCACAAGCACAGTCTTTCTGATAACAGAAAAACACCCAGGTAGCCATCAGCAGCTTTCAAAGAAACAAATCTCCAGCTTCCTCTCAAAGAACAAATGAAGGGCAAAAGGTTAAGCTGAAGGCACATGCACCATTTTCAGTTTTAAGTCTGGTGTGGGGGGGTAACTCAGAGTGGGGGCCTTTGCTATGGCTGAGTCCAGTTCTTGGTGCATAAATGTCCTTCCGAAGAATTGAAGAAAGAATGAAGCTACAACCTTACACTATTGTCCTCTTCAAGTCAGGGACTTAGAGTTAACTCAAAACATGGAAGCACATTTTTTAGGCTGTGTTCAGATATAACAAAAGTGGTACCTCAGAAGTTCCTCAGAGAGACAGCATATGGCCCTCATGTTCCGAAGACTTCTCTAATCCACCTTTTCTAGTCTAGAATGTTCAGGCCAGGGGGAGGAACAAGACTAGTGTGTGAAAAATTCCATCTCAAAACCTTCTCTGAGGAGCTTCAGAGGCAGTTCAGAGATGCTTTCTTTTTTTGCTTGTTTTATCCCAGCCTTAGTGACAATCCTATCTGATTATGGCAGAAGTCTGCTTGATTTCAATAAGTTTTACTTCTGAGGATTGTTAATACAAGTGAGACTAGTATTTCTGAACATCAGTTTTGCTCAGCCTCAGGTAGTATGGTTGATGAAGTGAGTTGTAGTTGAGCAATAACTGCTGCTCTATGTGCAAATAAAAGTGACCTCTTGGTATCATCTGATCTGTATGCTCTAACAGTGATAGGATGCAGAAAGATGTTCTTAGGAGACTCTGGAGCTCTTTCCATGGGAGGTTTGCTGGAGTGCTGGCTTGAAGTCTGGCATTAGGTAATTAAAAATAATTCATGTTAATGTTTGGACTACAACTGCTATGATCCTTAGCCTCAGTGGGAGGTGTAGTCTCACAAAAAGAACCTTCTTTTACACAGTGGGCATTATTTTATGCAATGGCATTTTCTATAAGGAAAATCAGAACCCTTTTGAAATGTGACAGCTGGTGTAGAAATATTTGGAGCACATTCTGTCTAGGCAGCTACATGTTGCTACAAAATATGATATGGAATGAAATAACATTTATACCAAAACCAAGAGCAGTCTTATTATTCTGTCAAAGTCTATTGTGGCCACAAAGCAAGAAGAGGCTAAGCAAAAGAGAAAGAAAGTTAGGCTGATAGAAATATGGTCATTGTTAGAGTCTGAGGTAATCAAGGAAGGCAGGTCTGCTATACAACCTTCTGCAGTTTAAGGCAGGAACAACAAATCTCAAGTAAAGATACACATGGTACAAATAAATCAGTCATCCTATTCTATTTATTGCTCTTCCAACAAGGATATGTGTAACTTTTTATGGGGTGGGAAAAAAAATCTTAATGATGATTATGGTATCTATTTTATTATATTGTTTTATTGCTAATTTTGACTGTAATTAATATTATTTTATCACTATTCTGACAAGATCCCTCAAATTACTTGTTTGCCTTCTCCTTTCTCAGGTAGAGCCAGTCATCAAAAGTACCTATCACATTTAATCCACATTGTATTACCCACATTGGGGGTACTGTTGTGATAAGAGCAGACCATGTTTGGACATTGCTAAGAGAAATTTTTAAGTGGCTTCTGCTGCGTCTACATATGAGAGGTGTCAAATAAGAAGTTGGTGTGGGGTGCTGAACCCCTAGAACTGACCTTGTAAGCAGATATGTGTTATGTAAGTCAGGGATTCTTGCAGTGCCTACTAGAGGTGTGCATGAATGTATTTTTTGCATTCAAATTCAAGTCGAATAGAATATTCAAAAATTCAATTCGATTCAAATAAAAAAATCCAAATTTTCAAAAATCTATTTTGAATCCAGATTATTTGAATCTGCACATTTGAAAATCCAATTCGAATTTGAAAATACAAATGTAGACAGCATTCGTATCTGTTTTGTGAATTTCCGCAATTCCGCATGCATTTCATCCTTATCCCATATGCATCCTGTTTTCATCCCACATTATAAGCAGAAATTTGTATGATATTTGTGCACATTCATATATGATGTATACGAATTCCTTCCAAATGCGCAAATTTGAATGTTTTAAAATCCGATTTGAATTCTAATGTCAATATTTGTCGGATTTGAATCGGATTTTTGAATTTTTGAATATTCATGCACATCCCTAGTGGCAACCGCCTTCTTGTCACAAATCTGTAAGCACCCACAAGAGTACATTAGACTATGAAATCTAGCCCCCAAAATATGCAGACATCATTTTCCTGTCTATGAGAAGCTAGAGGATGAAGTAATGAGAACGATTAGCATTTAGGGAGGCACCTCAGGTCTCACCTGTTACAATTTTTGGGTTGTTAAGCCATGTTCCATAGTTCTTCCATTGACCTGAGCTTTTGGATATAGCTATGATATCGATCTTTAGAAAATCTGACTTCTGACTAAAGACAGAAAACAGAGAATAAGTTCTTAGAGTGGAAAGAGGTGAAAAGTGTAGTCCCCGAAGGTTTAGTACTAAGACCAATGCTTTTTAAATTATTTATAAATGATCTAGAAGTGGGGATAAGTAGTGAGCTAGCAGAATTTGCTGATGACAATTGTTCAAGATAGTAAAAACTAAAAGTGATTGTAAAGAGCTCCAAAGGGACCTCTTGATGAATGTGACAAATGCTCTTCAATCTTATCAAGTACAATATGATGCACGCTGGCTGAGCTTTCTGCAACAGTACCCCCTCCAGGCAGTATTTTCCAGTTCCGCAATATTATTTCTGAGGTGTTGGCCCAGTGCACAGCAGCAGTGAAAAAAGCCAATTAAATGCTAAGGGTAATGAGAAAGGGAATAGAAAACAAGTTGATAAATATCTTTTTTTATATATAAAACTATAATATTGTGGAACTGCAAAAGGTGCAGAAGAGGGCAATCAGAATGATCGAGGGGCTGGAACACCTCTGTTATGAAATCAGGCTGCAATGTCTTGACCCTTTCAATCTTAAAAGATGGTGTTTTATACCTATAGAAGCATATAAAATCAGGCACAGTGTGGAAAAGGTGGATAGAACCAGGAGACAATCTATGCAGCTGATGGGCAGGAGAGTTATGATTGACAAAGCAAAGTATTTTATTCACCCAGAGGTCTATGGAATTTACTACGAGAGGAGGTGGTGACAGCAACCAGATAAATTCATGGAGGACAGGTGGAACAGTGGCTACTTCAGTGAATGCTTAAGTATTGCCCTCAGGATGGAGAGATGGGCAAGTTGCCTCTAAAGGTAATTTGCTGGGAGTTGAGAGAAGATGAAGGTTTTGCCTTTATCTTCTGCTTGAGATGCCCATAAGCAATTGGTGGACCTCTGTGTGAGACAAGATGACAGACTAGATGGGCTGTGGCCTAATCCAGCAGGGCTCCTCACATGTTCTTAAGTTCTTAGGGGAAGGGGTAATCCTGGGGATGTGATGCATACAATGGCCCTGAAGTGACCAGGAGCCAATAAGCTCAATAGTTCATAAGGGAAACTATTGTGAAAAGACTAATGAAAGAGATTAATTATAGCAGATTTTGGTGCTCAAAAGACTAGAGGACTTGGTCTGGCTTTGCAGGTAGGAGATATGCTGTTCACATTAGGGATGTGCATGAATATTCATAACATTCACAATTCAGCTGAATTTAGCCGAATTCGGACATTCAAACTTGATTCAAATGTTACTTGATTCGTATACTAACATTTGAACAAATATGAATGTTTCCAGACATTCATATGAATAGTTCAGGCATTCGTTAAGCTGGGGGAAAGTATCAGATACATATCTGTTCATACGCAGATACATATCTACTGTATCAGTTCATATCAGATACATATCTGTTCATAGCAGATATGTATTGAATGTTCGCATGAATACATACAAATAGATTTGTATTGAATAGAATTTAAACACATTCAAATGTGTTGTATTCGTATGAATACGGATTTTTGAACATTCTATTCATTTTGAATCAAATGCCAAAAAAGATTTGTGCACATCCCTAGTTCACATGCTTCCTTCCTGCATGTGCTAATGTCAAAACCAAAGAATGCCTTTGTTATCACATTCTGCTGCTCTGAGGCAGGATCATGGCCAGATGGGCATATATATCATAACCACACCTTGTCTTTTCCAAGGTGCCATTTCTGCTGTGTGGGGATTCTGTCTGAATTAGGCTGCAGGTGGTTTTCTGAAAGTGTACAATCTCTTCTTCTCTAGCCAGATCTTGCAAATGCAGGGTAATGAACCCACTATTTAATTTACATTGATGTGAAGCTAATAATAATTTTCCCATGTAGATATATGCATTCACTGAACTCCACTAGAGATCAAAATACAAGAAGTCCAAGAGCTTTAATAGACCTAGCAATTTGTCTGCCAACAAAAAAGTTGAATATAGCCTGAGGGAAACTTACTCTGAAGTCTATAAAGAGATACAACTTCAAGTGAAGCCAAGGAGATGTCATGAACACCACTGATTTCATCCAAGTTGAAAGTAAATCCTGCATATAGAGTTCTATAAATGAAAAACAGAACCTCCTGACCTTGGTCCTGTCTTCAATGTCTTCATGCCACCCCGCAGTGTACAAAGGAGTATGCCAACCACCATATGAAGCCTGCCATAGTTGGTACCACTATTCAGACAGTAGGCCCCTATTCCAAGATATACTCTAGAATAAGGCCCAGTACAGAAAGGCCATAGACTCAGGCCCAGAGACTAAACTCAGATATTTCCGTAAGTTCCTGGGGCAGAACACTGGGGTCTCTAAATCCTATTATTAGTATTGGTTTCAAGTGTTCCTGGGAGCACAATTGTCCCGATTACTGAGGTGTTTGATCACCATTTCACCATTGACACTGCAAACAAATAATGTGAAGTGCTTGGAATGCTAAGCAAAGTGAACTGTATAATAATTAAATGTTATTAAGTAGGCTTTGCCTCCACAGTTTTATTTAATTCATAGAAACATGGGAGCTGGATTATATTGAGTCACCTGATCGGTCTGGCTATACCAGTATTCTGTACTCAGATGGGCTGTCACTGTGTTATGAAGGGAGGAGTCTTTCCCAGCCCTGCTTGGAGATGATGGATACAGAATCTGGGATCTTATGCATGTGAAACACATGGTTTGTCACTATCCTGTGCCCTTTCCCTGAGAGCAGACTTTTGCTTTCAGAAGTTCTGTGTCAATCAGATGATTGATTGACTCCTAGCTTAAGCAGAAAAAATTAATTATTGCTGACAATGATGGTCTGTATGCAGCTGTGTGTTGTGAGCTGTTTTAACATGTTCTTCCTAAATTGTGTTTTCCTGCCAGCAATATCAATATCAAAGGAGGCCAAACATTTTTCTTATGAGCTGCGATCCAGAATCAAAAGTGAGGCCTCTGGAAAGCTGGCACCTAGATTCAGAAAGGAATTATCAAGGAAATAATTGATACCATGGAACACCATGGATGACTAAGGAGGAAAGGGGTACAAGGTACTGCCCCCACCCGTATAAAAAAGGCATCAGAATAGTAGAACTTGCAGTATTGCAGTGCTTGTTCTCTTGGCATCAATGAAGTAGTCTGAGGTACTTTTTGTGACTGAGTGTGGTCGCTGTGGCTGTGACACAAGAAATGGCACTGAGAAAATTTGAACAAGATTAACATTGTCTGCTAGAAAAAAGGTTTAGTTTAAAAAGTTAACAGATTTTTTTTCCTTGCTTACTCTTCAATTAATTGTCTTTTTGGTTTTATAAAAAATCAATTATATTTTAATGGACTGCACATCAGCTATTATTGTTGTTATTGTTATTTTATTATTAATAATAACTATTTTTAAACCCCAGTCTCCATGTCCTCTAGGTTAGGATGACTACTAATTATTGTGTAGATTACCTAAACTGTGGCTCCTCAGATATTATTGAACTGCCAAGAATGACAGTTACAGCCTCAATGTGGCATCCAGAAAGCCACATAAAGATCTGACTTTCAAGTGGCTTTTATCACCCCTTTTACATGTCTCCTGGAAAGAGAACTGCATCACACAATCTACATGGTGTCTTCATCCTGTTCTGGCATTCCATTTGTTTTTTCCCTCCTTGAAAGTCTTCAGTCAGGTTGCACAACAATTGTCCTCACCATCCCACATCCCTTCATACATCCAAATACTTGACACAAAGTGCCATACCTATTGGGGATAGGAACACACTTGTTGCTTGTTGCTGGTGCCTATGCCACAGGACATCTCCTTTGCGCTTCACAGCTATGTTGGGTATCCAGAACTGGCCATCCTGTGGAAACATTCCAAAGGGTGCTGATTCTGGGTCCAAAGACAGACTGAGGGCAGATGAATAGTTGTATGTGCCGCAAGGCTGACTCTTTGGGAAAGATGGTGTGGTTGTCTCCTGGATGGCCATATTCCTTGATACTAGGGATGTGCATGAATATTTGAAATATAACGAAATTTGATCGAATTCGTTCACATTTGGACATTCAAATTTGAATCGAATGTCTATAAATTTGAGCTTAAACATTCAAACAAATGTTGAATTTTCAAATCATTTGTATGAAGTACTTGGACATTCGTATGTGTACGGATATGTATATGATGCGTATTTGCCCATACACATCTTTTTTGCATCTGTACGCATTTGTACGTATCTGTACGGGACTAAAAGGGGATGCATATGGGATGCATATGGGATGCGTACAGATGTGTATGAAAAGACCCTTGTATCCTGGTAACTTCTATTTGGTGGATACTCAGTTGTTCCCCAGTAGTGGCCATCCCCCACAGCTCACAATTTAGGATGTGTAAACTTCAAACTGAAGTGAGTAACCTGCGCAAAAAATTATGCTTTTGTATGTGTAGTGTATTAGGTTTATCATTGTTGTTAAAATCTCTGTCATAAAATCACTGCTAGCACTGTTTTGAGACATGATCCCAGATTATTCTGGTCCGGGAACGATGAAATTCTGATATGGGTTAGGAGTGGGTTGTGGGAACAGTGCTGAGTGTGCATTTCAGCATTCCCATCTGATTGTGCATTTCAGCATTCCCATTTTGGACCTGGCAGCGGTGGCGACGACAAGCCCAGCCTGGGCAGCGGCAGGAGCAGGAGCGGTATGGCACTTCCAAGGTCCTTTCTAAGGCAATCCCACTGTCTGAGTGCAGTGGCAGCGAAGATGAGCCCAGCCTGGGCGGCAGCAGCAGGAGCTGGAGCGGGTTAGGGTTACAGGTCCACTGATCTGCTTGTGCACACATGCACAAACGCCACCCCCGCACAACTGCTGCTGCATTCAGACAGTGGGATCACTTCAGAAAGGAACTGGAAGCACCGCTCCATGCCGCTCCTACCCCCGCCACTGGGGCAACCTCCCTCTCACACAAAGAATTATTCCACTTCTGCTCCTGCCCCTAATGCCGCCAATGTTGCCTGGGCACCCCACCCCCACAATGATCTCACACCAAACATTATTCTGCCCCCCCCCAAAAAAAAAGACTGATCGTGAAGGCACCATGGTTTAAGGTTGAAAATGGGAAAAAACCATCTTTCCTGTAAGTGAATGCTTTGTCTCGGAAGGCTTTAATTCGAAACAGCAGGAAAAGTCTTAGTCCAACAGGGATTCTCTCCTGCCCTCCCCCCTCCCCCGGATTTCTGCAGGCTGGTGCTCAGAAAATCCAGGGAAAAGGAAGTGGAATAGGACTAGGCTTCCCCGATTCGGATTACTGTCCAATTTAATGAGGACGCTGGTTCTTGAGTTCGAATCCAGATGATTTTTGTGCCTTTGGGAATGCAGCCTTAGTTATCTTATAGTGTCAGCTAAGCAGGCATGTAGTACCTGTGCATAGTTTAGTTCATACACAGCAAACATGGCATTGTAAAGAACAAAATAATAGCTATTTTTAGACCAGAACACAACAATTATCTTTATTTTCCAGCAGTGTTTGTAAGTGTATATTTTCTTTGTTTCTATATGTTTCTATACTGTTTCAAAAATGTACAAGCTTTATCACCAGACCCTCTTTTTATGGATGCATCCAGACATCAGTTACTTATTCTGGTATATTTGAATATTCCAGAATAAAATATTCTAGTACAGTAGAATAAATAACCAATATCTGGATGCAGCCTATGCCACAAATTAATTCCAGTCTTCTCCTCCTCTTTTATTTTGGTATCACAGTCCTACCTTAAAACCTACAGTAATGATGTCTGCAACAGTTATGTCCGTGGCTAGCTGTCTTTACTTCTGATTATTTATTATCACCCCCTAACTGTAATTTAGAGAGGGGCTATAGTCAGTGGTAATGTAAGCAGATTATTATTAGTTCAATCCCTATCCTATCCCAGGAAGTAGGCAATGGTGGACCACTTCTGTATCTCTGGCAAGAAAACTTTGTGGAGGAAGGACAGTAGCTGACTGATACCAAGTAGCTGATGCTCTGCTTCTCAGATCATGGATCCCAGTCTGCTGTTACTTCCCTGGCTTCATGACAGTATCCAGTAATCAGTGTCTGGCAGGTGGAAAATTCCTCCTTAAGCCTTGGAAAATTCCTTCTTAAGTCTGATTTCTCACAAGGTTGCTGTGTGGGTGAAGTGCATGGAAAATTCATATATGCCACCCTGACCTTCTTAGAGGAGGTGTTGAATAGAAGTAACATATGTTAACTATCTTTTGATACAGTAATTAGCAGCGTGAGCCATGTGCAGAATCACCACAATGCATGCCTTCTCCTGTGGAGACCTGAGATCTCAAGAAGGGGACCTTCTTGTAGTTCCTCCTCTCTTAGAGGTGTATGGAGTAGGGACATGCAAGAGGGCATTTTCTGTGGTGGGCCCTAGACTTTGGAACACCCTTTGTCTAGAGGTTTATCATGCTCTTACATTAGATGGTTTTTGGGCCTAGTTACATCATATTTCTTCACTCAGTCCTTTGATGTTTAGTCTCCTCTGGGTATTATCCTGCTGGGGAGTATGGGTTATATTTCAAATATGTTTTAAGAGTGCTTTGTATATTTTTTCTTTGTCTTATTGGGGCCTTTTGGTGAAGGGTTGGGGGGATATAAATTCTTAAATAAATAAAATAATCTGGATTAAAAAGCTTTCCAGATGAGAATATTTACCTTAAATTCAAGTTGGAATTCCTTGGTTTAACCTCTCTTTGATTCTCTTTGCACTGAAACAAAATGAAGAGAAGGTCAATTTATATGAAGGCTGGGAAACACATACTCCAGATGATGCTGGACTTTAGCTTTTAACATTCCTCACTATAATTCTCTAGCCGTGATCTGTATGTTTAATCCTAAAACAATGACGTACAGCCAAGACTTAATAAAAATAAGATATCATATTCGTGCCAGGGATGGCATTATCTTCATAGCTACAAAAACAGCAGTCAAAGTAACCGTGTTTCTGCTAGTCTTCAGGAGTGAAGGCTTGTTTGTGTGCTATGCCTGCAGACACTTGCCCTTGTGTCCTTCAGGGGTGGGCGTTGCGACGAGGGAAACAGTTGCTGGCCTCTCTGCAGATGTTTCCAGAATAAGCCCAGGGATGTCATTAATCACAGGTGTCACAGCCTTACTCTTCTGTGCTGTGATTGCCAGCAGATGGTTAGGGTCATTTTGAGCAAACTTCCTCCCCTCTCTTGTAATCACATAGACCTAGTAAGTACACAGTTTTGTGGCTCATTTGCAGTGTCTTTCTTCTTCATCTACTTTTCCCTGGCTTCTGTTCTGCCTTTCCTCGTTGAGGGATTTATGAAATTGACAAGAGGCTTACATCTGACAAGATTAGACCAAGGACAAAAAACTCTAGATGTGGGAAGGAAAAACACCAAAAGCTTAGGGCTCTTTCTCACTTCACTTCAATGGGATAAGTTAAGTTCAGAAATGGAGGCTGACATTCACACCACAGCTGCTGGAACTGTCCCCAGCTTACCTGGTGACCCTTGCAGAGGACTGTGTCTGCATTGCCATAGTAATGGTCACAGCAACTTCTAGGGTGTTCTGTGCCATTACTGTGGTGATTGTGATGTGGCACATGACTCTACCCTGCCCTGCCCCATGTAGCATTTGCACCAGAAGTGGTATAAGTGCTGCATCAAAAAGCTTACCAGGATTGTACTAGATATTCCTGGTTGAGCTGTGGAACAGTTTTTTGCTCCACACAGCTATGGAGGATTGAGATGGCATCACATGCTCTGGGCTGCTCTGGGACAGAGGGGGCACTGCAGTGTCTGAATGGAGCATCTAAGAGCATGTGAGGCCTTCCTGATTGGGTAAATGCCTTTATTAAACTGTCTAATAATGTGGAATAACTAAATGTTGTTTGGATGAAACTTAAGAAAAATGCAAAAATTCCAGGATAATATAATGCAATTAAATGACTGTCCCCTTCCAGCTGTGGTTCTCTGTAGTTCACCATTGACATGGGATGTGACAGTGTAGTTTTATTCAATTTCTCTTTTAAAATGGTCTTTATTGCGTATTAGTGCAGTTTATTTTTTTAAAAAAATGTTAATAGAATTATAAATTATATATCATACTTATTTGGTTATATTATCATGGAACTTTTAGCTTTTGATAGGAAGGAAAGATTCAGCCTTGTTACTTTAGCTCCGGGGACTCTTCAGCCAGAATTTATTCCTGACATCCTAATCTTTACTGGCTGTGCTTCATCTTTTCCTGGGGCTCTTTTGTTTGGTTGAAATGCAACTTTAAACCATAATTATTATCTTTAACTTCCCTGGGTGACAAATGAAGGTGTGCACACAGAAGCACGCATATGTGAGAGAGTCACATATAACAGCCCCCTCGCCATCCTGGGGCTCAACTCAACAGAAAGGCACATTTGCCTTGCAGGCAGGAGTGGTTCCAGTTGCTTTGGGGGCAGTGCACCTGCACACTGCACCACTGCTGCCAGAGCATTCCATACCTCACAATGGCTGCTCTGGACTTCCCTAGCTGTGGACAAGCAAAATCTTGTCCACCCATTCAGGACTGTGCCAGTACTTGAAGTATGGATGGCTTTCTCTGTACCTGATCTTTGCCTCACTCTAGTAAAATGGGAGAAAGTCTGGGAAGAAAGTGAGGCAACTTCAGCACAGTCTCATTGGACCCTGCCAGATGTGTGCTTGCTAAGGGGTCCACATTCCACCATGGCACACAGTGGCTGCATGACCTCTGTGCTTGACTCACTCCTGGTTCTGGAATCCACAAGGGGAACTACTCCAAAGTAGTGTCTCCACATGTCAGGCTGGAACCCAGTTGCTGGCACCATTGTGGAGCAAAGTGGCAATGGCAGCAGGACTGCTTCAGGCTGTTACTTCTGGGACCATTTCTAGGGCTGCAGCAAAATGCCCTTAACTTGCAGCTTAGAGATTGGGGTACCTTTGTTTCCTGGTCTCAAAGATAAGCCAAGGTGAGATGGCTTTTGAGCAGATGGCTACCAGCCTCCTGTGTGCCACTTCCCTTATTCCTAGCCTAGAACACTGCTTCTAGGCACAAAACTGTTCCCTGAAGAGTGCACCAATGGCATGCATTCATAAGTAGCCCAAATTTCTTTTTTTCAAGCAGCCCTATAAATCGTGACACTTTTTAAGGGAGGGGGGAATTAATAATCTAAAATTCTGCCCTGTGGTGGAAGAGTGTTATAAGCAAACATTATTATTATTACTACTTTCTAGATTACATAGTTTATGATATACATTTGTACATGATATATATTTAATTTTGTACATTGCTTATGATATATATTTGATGTTTTAGTTATTGAAATTGATTTTTTTTAAAAAAATTTCTTGCTGTATTTACTTGTGGTATTTACTTGCTGTATTTCTTTGATGTATTCAAACTGTTTTTTTTCTGTTTGTTGAAAACCGCCTTGGGCAAATTTTCTTTTGGAAAGGTGGCATATAAATAAAAATGGAATGGAATGGAGTTCAAATTTGGAAAAGGAGGCAAGTGGTCAGAGGGGGTAGGCTTTTAGGCACCAACTTATCCTTTTTCACATTTACTCACATTTACTATGAGGAGTAAAACTGATGGGAATTCCAAGCACTCCTCTTAACACCTATCAGTGAGTATTTCTTTGGGAGGGGATACTGATCAAGGGCACCTTTTAAAATTTGTTTGGACATGGTTTTTGAGGATGAGTGCCTTGTCTGTAAGACCTTCATTGGTGCTGCATGTGAACGTAGGCACAGCTGAATAAAGTATACAAAGTTTTTTAAGAGACACATCAATTACTTCATCTTCCCCCATCCATGACAGCTATGACCCTAAAAGTATGCCTGTTGCTGTCACAGAGAAAAAGGCTTTTCCTACTACCTGATTAGACAAAACAGAATATTCAATGTCTATTTTTCCAAATTAAACACTGCAACTCTTGGCGGATTCAGCGAAAAAAGGACAAAATTTTCTATGTAATGGAAAACCCCAGGACTATGAGTCGTCCTGGCAGAGGGCTTGAAAGATGAAGTTTATTGGGTCCTTGGATTCATGACATTATAAGGCTGGAAGAATTCATTTGGGCCAGTGAGTCAATCTTCTGCTTAATGAAGTTATTTAAAGATGCCTCCAGACATCCTGGGATACTACATCAAAAATGTGATATATGGCATGGCAGGAAATCCAGCTCTGATGCCAGGTTTTCCATCACACCTTGTCTGCCACTGCATCATGGAACTGCTGCTCTTGCAAAAGAACATATATGCAGCAAGCATGTATATTGAAGAAAAGAGAAGTGGACAGGTGCATGCTTGCATCCAGGTTCTTTTGCAAGAGCAGCAGATGAGATGACAGATGAGGTAAGAGTCTGGGTTTGTCTTTGGACTGCCTCCTCCTGTGAGCCAGTGTGGTCTTGTGATTAGAGTGCTGGACTTGTATCTTGCAGTCATGGGGTTTGATTTTGCACTCCTCCACAAAGCCAGCTGGGTGACCTTGGGCCAGTCACAGCTCTCTTCTGAGCTCTCACAGCCCCATCCACCTCACAGGGTGACTCACAGGGTGACTGTTGTGGGGAGAAGAATCAAAAGTTTGTCAGTTGCTTTGAGTCCCCTTAAATGGGTGAGAAAAGTGGGGTAGAAAAGCCAACTCTTCTTCTTCTTCAAAGGGTGAGAAAAGCAGGGTAGAAAAACCAACTCTTCTTCTAAAAAGGGTGGTGAGACATAATCTAAACAAGATCCTGCAATTTCCTCTCACCATCTGGAGGCACCCTAAACCAACACATCTCCAAAAATGGTTGTCCAGCCATCACTGGAAATCTTCCAGACACCTCGTGGCTCTTTCCCAACAGGACATTCAGCAGCTCTTTTGGCTATCTCAAATTCCTTAGGTCCTTTGTTGTCCTTCCAGTTACTATACTTCAGCCACTTTTGGTAATCACTTTTTTTTTTAGGTTAAACAGAATTCTGTTTAACTCTCAATGCCCATCATATTCCTGACCAACCCCCCTCATCTGCTTGGTTCATACCATGCATAATTTTATATGCCTCTCTCATGCCCCTTTTCATTTTCTGCCTTTCTAAACTTAGTCATTTTTTTTGTTCTTTTTTTGAACCTTTTCAAATGCTATTGCCTGCATTTTGTGACCTTTACTTGAAACTGTCCAGGTATTCCAGATGTGGTCAAACTATCTATTTGCATAAGGGCAATGTGCAATCCGGAGCTGCACCTAGGAGAAGCTTCTTTTGTAGAGGAAATTTAGTAAGTAGCAAGAATTCCATATCTGGCTTTAAGGAAGCCACTCTGCCACCCTCCTTAGATGCAGATAACTCATCCAGTGACCCACCTGGACCTTCAGAGAGCTTTTTCTCCTTAATAATACTCTGCTAGGCACACAGGAGGATTATTATTTTCTCCTCTCAGAAAGCCATCTGTTTTTATTTATTAACTTAGATTTTATCACCCCTTTCTTCCATTATTGGATCCAAAGTGACATCCATATTTAGTCACTTTGAGATTATTTCAATACATTCAAGGCATAGTAGCAATAATATATGGGTCCTGACTTTCTTGGTTTCTTGGATCATTTGGTCCTCCCGTGTTTTCAAATCTTTAGATATCTTCATTTGCTAGATTGTTTTAAATGCCTCATTTGCATGTTTTCAAATATATTTTAATGTCACTTGTTAGCTGAATTGAATCTTAAAAGGGAGGCTGTCAATAATTATATTCAAAAACTAACTGATCAATAAACGTATTGCTAAACCACATCATTAGACATTAGAATGTAGCCTCTTTAATTACCATGCAGTCTCCCTATAGATGAATCAGTTCATTTGAAATTCCTATCATTCAGAACTATCTTGGGTCCTTTCCAGATGCAAATGAGAAGGCTGAATTTTATCTCAGATTCAGCACATTTTTCAATAAAAATGAATGAGAATTTTTATTGATTATTGATTTTATTAATATACATGCAACTCCAATATTAATCTCATGTGTTTCTTCAACTTCTTGGATTTTAACGTGAGAACTTTCATCTGCTTGTAGAAAAGAAAGAAGGAAGAGATGAATGTGTGTGCTGGAGACTTGTTGTCTATTCAAGCATGTAATGGGTGCAAAAGAAGGACCCCTTGAACCCATCATTTGCACTCAACTACTCATTGTCTTTCTTAAAATAAAAATAAAAATCTAGGGATCCTTCTTTGTGAGATTAAACTTTCCATCCAAAAGAAATAAAGCATACTGGCTTGCTGCACCCTGGGCTGACTGTAACTAGAGGTTTCACTGCCAGCCCACTGGTATTTCCTTGCTGTGACAGATGACAGACAGCAACTTGGCTTTTAAGGAAAGGTTTTTCTTTCAAGGGGATGTTGCACAAAAGCAGAGTGACTTCTAGACTCAGAGTAAAATGCTCTATTGAGTCTCTTAATTAAAATGTTAATGAGTTATACATTCACCTATGCAAATATTGAGTGAGCTTGCCAGAGATAATTCAAAGGCTTACTGATGTGCACTTAGGAAATGAGGGAGGATTGTCTGATGCTTAAGAAGGAACCTCCGCTGTTCCCAAAGGTTTACACTCACTTTTGGATTCCATTACAGATTTTCTATGCAGGCATCATTCCTACATACTGCTTCCCATTCCTAGCACAGCAGTTAGTGACGGGACAGTTAAAAGCACAACAAAAATGTTATTTACACATGCAATTTTCAATAGTTACTATTCTATTCCTACAAGGGCTTTGCAAAATCCTGTTTCACACACACTCTCTTAGTGGGAGGCATAATTAAACGGGCTTGTGTGCTTTCCCCAGACACCTAGGAGCAAGGTAAAATCCTTATGTAGACACACTTGCTCCCTTTTAGCCCCTTTGACTTTTCCAGGTCTGAGGGTGGGGTTTGAAGTCAATGCACTGTCTGCTGGTACCATCACATGATGGCATATCTTTTTGTGCCTTGCCTAGCATTTTAAATAATTCAGAACAGTGTTTTACACGTCCTTAATACAGACCAACTCCATCAGGGACTTAAATTTCTGATTCATTTTTTTTCTTTTTATTAGTGTATATTTTACAAAACATCCTTTCTTACCAAATGAAATACAAAACACATTTTTTACATTTTCTCCACCCCAAGTGAACTTAAATTAATACAATTCAATTCAACCCAGACTCATAAGAAATTTCTTAACATCCTCTATCAGTGTCAGACTGGCAAAGAATAACCACGAGACTCTTTCTTTAAAAAGATGAACAGTGATTTATTTCAGCTCAGAGTAAGGCAGGTTTTGTTGGAAGCAGCTTTGACCAGAAAGCCCAGCATATTTATATCTTTCATAACGGGGCGGGGTTTGGCCCTCAACCCTCCACCAATGAACAGTAATTATTTTTCAAAACTCAGTTTAAACTTGGAGCCAAAATGTATCACTCGACCCCAGCAGGGAGGGGGGAGTCAACTGTCACTTCCAAGCAACAGGCAGCTACTATATACATATATACAGAATCACATAGATGGCAGAGATCTTACATTCAAATATTATGGCAGGCAGCTAGCCCTGCCTGACAATCAGTTTATTTCTTTCTTATCTTGTGGTATAGAAGTATAACCTTTCCCAAGCATTCTTTAGCAGAAATTTTTATATTCACACCCATTCATTTCAATCTCTTTTGTGTATATACAGTGAATCTAAATGGATCAACAATGTAATAGTACCATGTTTCCAGTTTGCATTTATCTGCTGATTTCCATGATACAGCTATAGTTGCCAATGCTGCCCTAAGCAATTGATTCAACATATATCTTTTATTTTCTTGTATATTTTGTTCTCTATAAATCTGTAACAAAGCAGTTTATGGGTACATGTAAATATTCAATTCCATTATATCATTGATCTCTTCAAAAATTATATTCCAGAAAGGTATAATCTTGGGGCACATCCACCACATATAGTGGAATGTGCCCTTCATACCACATCCCCTCCAACAATTAGATGACAAATTATTGATCATATAAGCCAGCTGTGCAGGGGTCTTATACCCCTTTGTTACTAGTTTCGTGAGTAATTCCCTTACTCTCAAATGCTTTACTCTTGCTACTTCACCAAACATCCTTTTCATTTCTTCTGTTCTCACATGAATGTCAAGTTGCCAAGACCCGGTGGTACTCTCAAATATACTTCCTCCATCATCAGTTATCATTTTGTAAATCTTTGCACACGTTCCCTTTTTACTTAGCTTCCACTCTTTTATAATTTTCTACATTGCAGATATTGGTTGTCTCATTTTTTTTCTTGAAGTCTATTTTTAACAATAAAAGATTTTGTGGCATGAATTTTTATCCAATTTTTCTCTCCCTAGGATATCTTTTAATTGCCTATCATTTAATATTTCATTATTGACTATAAATAGATCCTCAGCTGTCTCCATATCCTTTTGTTTCATCTTTTCCAATAATTTTCTCTCCAGAACTTTATTATCATGTATATATTTTAGTGTTGTATATCTTGAGATGTGTCCTGCCAACTTTGATTTCCATTTCTTCCACACACTTTTCTAACCCATTCACTTCTTCTTCTAGTTTTACCCATTTTAGCATATCATTATACTCCAGGTCCAGTAATTTCATGATTTGAAACGCATCATAATAATACTCCAATGAGGGTATTGACTATCCTCCATTTTATTTACTGGAGGATAATCTTGTTTACGTATTCTACTTTTCTTATCAAATTTCCATTTTACTACAGTTAAGTCCCATTTCCTTAATGTTTTTAATTCAATCCATTCTGGCAATACTTGAAACAAGTACATAAATTCAAGAAATATTGTCATTTTTCAGAGTCCTAATTTTTTGTGAAATACTTAAAAATGTCCTTTTCTTACAATCCTTAATTTGCTTATTTACCTTACTCCATACTTGTTTATAATTAGTTTCCCCTATTTTTATATTTTTAGTCAAATAAATACCCAAATATTTCATTTTGCCTATACCTCATTTTAGCCCTGTAGATATTCTAATCCTTTTTTTTATATCATGTGGTGTGTTCATATTTCTGATTTCAAAATATTTGTCTTTAAACCAGACATTTTTTCAAATTTCCTAATTTTTTCCATGACACTTTTAACCATCTCTTCTGGATGTTCAGACACCACAATTGCATCGTCGGCAAACAAGTTCAACCTAAGTTCTTCATTTTTTATTTTATATCCTTCCCATTGTATATCACTTCTGATTTCATTAGCAAGTGCTAATATAAAGTAATAATGCTAATATAAACAATCCTGGGGACAGTAGGCATCCTTGTTTTGTTCCCTGGGTTATTGGCAACTCCTTAGATATCACCCCATTAACATTTTTTTTGCTTTCGCCCCCTTAATTAACTCTGTAATTGTTTTGTTAATTCTATCTCCCAGGTCTATTTGTTTAAGAACTTATGGTAGATCAGTGGTTCTCAACCTGGGGGTCGGGACCCCCTTGGGGGTCGAATTACCCTTTCAGAGGGGTCGCGACGAGCCTCACGCCACCCTTCCCTCCCACCTCCCAGCTGCTCTGCCCCTGTGGTTGGGGGTCCCCACAACATGAGGAACTCCATTAAGGGGTTGCAGCATTAGGAAGGTTGAGAACTGCTGTTGTAGATATCTATGATTAATCATATCAAATGCTTCATATACATCTAATTTAAGTATAGCCAACCTCCTGCACTCTTTTGCATCCACCATCACATTCTCTATATTTCTTATAGGGTCTCCTATATAATGCCCTTAATAAATCCATACTGATCTTGTTCTAATATTGTTAATACTTCCTCCAACCTTTTTGCTAATATTCTCATGAAAATTTTATAATCTAAATATCTGATTCAATTTAAATGCATAAAATTTAAATGCATAAAATGCATAAAATTGAAAACAAATGCATTTTTGCTGATTCATCTGGTATCTCAGAATGCACAGCTAAGAACATATGTAGTCAAATTTTACTTGGATTGGGATTAAACTATTTGATTACTTTTCTTGCATTGAGATAGTGCCAGAAATTTAAAATCTATACATACAATATGTACAAATGGAAAACTCACTTGAATGGAATTCTGACCAATAGCTGCAGTCACACCTATGTTTTAATCTAACTTCACTCAGTCTGTGGAGTGAGAAAGTACTTCGACAAAGCGACTCGTCATTTTCTTTCCATGTTATCTAATGCAAATGTGATTTTTTTTAAAGTTAGAAAATGCCAAAAGAAAACAGTGCATCACTTTGCTGATGTATTATCTCACTCTGAAAGTGGACTGAAACTGGATTTAAATTTAGGTGTGAATGCAGCAAATGAATCCCTAAACATTTGCTTGAATTAAGCAGAAATTGTCAGCCCATTTCCAAGCAAGCTCTGTTTTTATTTTGTATAGGGGTTGAACATGCAGATAGGTCATACCGATACCCCAGTAAAAGGAAAACAAAAGCAAACCGCTGAAACATAAGAAACATTCTATGTAGATTATTAACTGTGCTAAAACTCATATGTCTCTTTGTCCACATACAGGTGATTTAAATAAAATGAGCCTTATAGAACAGCTTCCGTAGGTGGGAATAAATGATTGTCTGATTTAGGCTGTGATTAAGGTTTCACAAGAATATTTGAACGCTGACCATTAATCAGAATTTCCAACTGATACTCTGCCAGTGATGGAAATCACCTATCAGTAGGGTAGGAAGTGTTGCAATTGTGTGCACATAATTTCTCACCTCTGATGCAACTCTACACGCATTCCAACAGCAGTCACAAATGTAATATCACCTGCGGAAGGAATAGGAGGCATCAGATTTTGCAGCCTTCTACAGTGGTATGCGGTTTGGATGCAAATACTTTGAAGTGGTGTTTGAATAATTGACAGAGAACTCAAGGCGCTAGATTAGGCATGCATATGCCAAAGAAAAGGGTTTTTTAGACTTCAAACAATAGACTGTATGAAAAATGATTTTAAACAACTGTTTTTTCAAAGTCTGAATAGTTTCAAAAGTAATTTGCCATCTGATGTGGGAAAAGCAGATGTTCAAGAGACAATAAAGTTGCCTTAGATATGTAGAATTAATTGCTATTTTATTAGCACTCAGAGAAGGCAAGAGCTATTTATTTATTTATTTAATTGTTTATTGTATCTACATCCCACCCGTACAACTTCAGGTTTGAGGGCAGATTACAACAGTCCAAGCATATAAAACAAACTTAAGAGCAATTAAAAATGATTTAAAACAGCAGAAGAGGAGGAGGAAAAGGGTTGTGTCTTCACCATCTGCTGAGATGAATCAAGTGATGCTGCTTGAAACGTCTCAGAAGGCAGGTCATTCCACAGCCTTGGAACTGTCAAAAAGTATTACATCTATCATGTCGTGTCCCAGGCAAGCCCCTTCAGAATAATCCCTCAGCTGCCATCTCAGAAGTCATCCCATCATCAAGAAGGAGGCAGGTTTAGGGATGTGCACGAAGTACATTCCCCCCCCCCTTCAATCTGCATTGAATCGAAAGGGGGAAATGTTCAGTTTTGTGCAGATTCCCTCCCCTGAATAAACAGGGCTTTGCCTTCATGAGCAAACATCCATCAAATGTTCGTGCAAAAACACATCCCCTCCCTCATGCCTCAGCATACCTTGCCCCCCACTGACTTTTTGCCACTGCTGCCCATCCTTCACCACCATCTCCACTACCATACCCCACTTCAGAGGCTCAACCCAAGCCTCCTGGAGGCATGCACAAAGTGGAGAATTATACATGATTCCACAGGAATTGCCAAGAATGGCGTGAGATTCCCATGATTCCTGGGGACATGCACAAGATTCACCCATGATTCCCAAACCGGGCAGCCACTCCAACTACGTATGCACCTCCAGGAGACCTGGGTTGAGCCTCTGAGGAGGGTGTGGTGGCAGAGATGGCAGTGAAGGAGGCAGTGGCAGCCAGACTTCAAGGGGCAGATGTGGGGTGTATGAGGTGGGGGCTGGCCAGGGCAAGACAGGTCAAAACTTCATAAAAGCTTTGATGAAAGTCAAATAAATTGGCTTCATGCACGAAGTGGGCCTACAAATGTAGCCCTCCTTTGATTCATGCACAAAGCTTCAAAACATAGAATTTGCTTGTGAATTTGAAGCTGATGAATGTATTCAGCACATCCCCAGACAGAATGGGGTTATGGTGTTTCCTATCCACCCTGCCTTAGACCAGTATCATCAGGTTCATCTCTTGATTGGAGTCTGGGCAGCCATTCCAGTGAATGAAGGAGAGGGAGAGATGAAGAAATTTTGTACCTGCCACAAAGTTATCCCCTTCCCCAGTTCCTCCCAAATCCCTTTTCCTTGTATGTCATGTCTTTTAGGCTGAAGGCAGGGATTTCTCCAATATTACATTTTGTGAGCTTCTCAGAAAACTATTTATAAATTTTGTGGTGGGGTAAACACATATTAGATAAAAATTTACATTATATTAATTTATTTATATTTTTATCTCCCCCCCTCCCTTTGGTCTCAGGGGCAGGGCAGGTCACAATAAAATCAGAATAGAATTAGATAAGGTGAAGGAACTGTGACCCTCTAGATGGTGGACGGACTGCAAGCACCTTAATGTTTGTCCTTTGGTCATATTGGCTGGTGAGAAGTTGGTGTTTGAGGGTTCCCAAGCTTTGTTTTATTTTTTCAGATCATATCTATAGCATACAATGGGAATCTGAAGTTCAGAGTAAATTACATGTGTAGCAGGAGGCCTGAAACCCAATTATATTGTGTAAAAAGAAAGAACCAAACCGTTGCCATTTTAGAATTTGCTGGTAACATCTAGCCTGTGAGAAAAGTCTCGAAATGGAATGTTCTACCCCAAACTGTAAATTCTGCCTGGAGCCAGAAAGCACCTGGCACTCCAAGGACGAGATAACGTTAATTGGAAGCCTGTGAAGTCAATTGGGAGGAAAAGGGCAAGTTCTCAAAACAATTACCTACCAAAGTGGCCTCAGCTTGTACATTGCTTATTGGTTTGTGTGTGTCATGTGATTTAGCTGGAAGGTGAATATAGAGGGAATGTATTCTATCCATATATCTCTTCTTTGTTTGGTATTATTTTTGATCTGACTTTTCCTTGCGCCTTATTCATTGAACTCTGTACATGCTCGTGCTCCTTGAACTGTATTTTGCTATGCTACCATAAGGCAAGTAGATGCTTGGATGCTTTTGTAACAAAGGCTATGCCTCATGCAAATGCATGAAGAAGCTTTTATTTTGCTGAAGGTTTTTGTATCGTGTACCTGCTCAATCTTTTGAACCTTTTCTTATTTTTAAATAAACCACAAAAACTCCACAAAGGTCTCGTGTGACATCGCTCGGTCCGTACCAGCAGGGACGCAGGGTTTTGGGGTGCGAGGGACGCTCGGAACCCTGGTTCCTGGTACAACATGTTAGCAAAATGTTTTCTAAACACGGATTAGAAATATCTTAAATATATAGCATGGTGGGGGTGGGAGTATTTGAAAATTATGTTTATATGCTGCAAAGGAAGAATATGGAACAGAGCTGAAAATGATGCTACACAAAATACCAAACAAAGGCAAAGAAAATACTTTTGTAATAGTGTAATATATCTCTGCACTAGGGTTGTGCAAAATTTGATTTGCATTCACAAATTCAGTCTAAGATTTCATGTTTGCAGACATTTGCTTTGAAATGAAAATCTGGTTTGTCACATATTCAAAACTTTGAAACAAGCCATTCTTCCACTTGTGAAAATGAACAATTTGATTGAACATTTGTATTTCACTGTGGTTTTGGTCACGGAAAGGGATTTTTTCAGTGAAGAAATGGTATTTTTCTTTGCAAAAAGTTCAAAAATGAATGTGAGAAACCACATTTTTGAACTGAATGGTAAGACAACAAAATGAATTAATGGATTTTCACTTTGGCAGTGATTAGAACATGCAATTTTTTCATGCACATCTACTCTACACTTTAGGCAAAACCACAACTGAGGGGTAGGGGAGGCAGGGTGGAAGCATGGTTGAATGCTTTGCTTTTTCACTACGTGAACTGACTTGTCCGTTGTACACTAGGGCACAGTTCAGCCAGTTGAATGCAGGATTTTCAGTCACACTGCAACCTTAGTCCCATATTCCTACTTGTGGATCATTTCTTCTTTAGGATTTGTGTGTGTGTATGTGTGTGTGTGCAGAGTACTTTGATGAGCTTAACATTTTTAAAGCAACTGGTTCCATGCATCCTGAGAGGTTCCTTATTTTTATTCTGTCCTATCCTGGATAGATGGATTATGAAGGTGGAAGAAGATAAGGATGAGGAGTCAGCAGAGGCTGGGCGTGCTTGCTGGTTAACAGCTGAAGCTGTCTGATTCCACCATGAAATGTGCTTCTTTTGTTTTCTTTTTTAAGCCTACAGCACCCAGTATTCCCAGGTGGGCCCCCATCTAAGTACTAACCAGGCCCCAGTCTGCTTAGCTTCCAAGATCAGATGAGATCAGGCATGTTCAGGGTGTTTGACCTTGCACTTCCAGTGCCTCCAAATGGCAAGAGGCAACAGGAAGATTTAAAGAAGTTCCCATGAATATCTCACACTCAAACCAGGCATGGGAGGCAATTGCAGGCCTACCCACATCTTTACCAGTTTGTGTTATTATAATCCCACTTGTAGCTACCCGGAAGCCGGTCAAGTGCCCACCCACTTCTCTGTTTTATTTTCCACATGCTTCTTTTTTTGGGGGGTGGGGGGTAATAACAAGTGAAGAATTATAATGAGGTGAGCCAGCAGGCACCAGATAGCAATTGCTATTATGAGGAGACGCAGCACCACTACTAGATTTCCCATAAAATAATATTATGGGATAGCCTTGCTATCCCAGTACTATATCTGGAATGTCCCAGGAACAAGTATCCAGACAGATAAGCTTATGTTGCTATTTTGAGAAGCCCCAGTTGATTTTTCCCAGGGCGCGTCCCCATGGACATTTTGCCCCAAATCAAAATCGGATTTGAGAGGGGCCGTCCCCATGCATTTTTTATTTGATCCGATTTTCTTGGAAGAAATTGCCCAAACCAGAACCAAACTAGGACCAAATTCGGTCCTGGAAAAAAACTGTTCCTGCCACAGTTTGCGTGATTTGGTCTAAGTTGAGCCGAGCTGAACCTGTGTATGGGGATGGCCCCAGGCTATTTGTGGATGAGATTGGCTTGGTTTTTCTCCCTTTTCCATGGCAAGAACCCCTCCCCCATGCATGATTGCCAAGGCTGTCAGAGCAGAGGCTTGGTTTTACTCTTTTTTCCATGGTAAGATCCCCCCACCCCCATGCATGATCACTGCTGGCAGGGCAGAGGCTTGGATTTACTCCCTTTTCTACAGCAAGAACCCACCCTGCAATGCACAGTTGCCAAGACTGGCAGAGCAGAGGCTTGGTTTTACTCCCTTTTCCATGGCAAGAACCCCCCCCCCCCCATGATCATGGCTGGCAGGGCAGAGACTTGGTTTTACTCCTTTTTCTACTGCAAGAACACCCCTCCCTTCGTGCACGATTGTGGCTGGCAGGGCAGAGGCTTGGTTTTACTCCCTTTTCCATGGCAAGAACACCACCACCTCATGCATGATTGCAGCAGGCAGGGCAGAGACTTGGTTCCTGGGTGAAGTGGAGGTGTGCAAAACAGCTCAAGTGCATGGGGATGGCAAGATTCTGCTTCAGCCTGTGTTAGCAGTCATGGCATGGGAATGGGATTTGACTTCAGTCTTGCAGCCAGTCCCGCACCAAATCGCTTGCATGGGGATGCGGCCCCAGAGTAGCAATTTTAACTCCATATAGTCCTGTTTTAGGCCCTGTCTGGATGCAGCCTCAGTGGTAGAGTGTATTTAAAATATAATCCCCCCCCCCCGGTCAGGACAGCACTCAGAGGAAGCTAAAACATCAAAGGCTTGATGCTAAGAGTCACCAAAAGTCATATAACGTAGGTGCCTGACAAACATCCAGAGGAAGGCTGTTCCAAAATCTGGGGGCACCACATAAAAGGATAGTGAAAATTGTAAGCTAACTTCTGGGAGACCACAAGCTAACTTTGTGTGCTTTGAATGTGGAGTTATTCAGCAATACAAGGTTGCTGTGCCACAACAGGGAGAACCAGACTTTGCCTTTGAGATGAACAGTGTACTGTGAGGGTCTGTTCACACTTACCTTGCCAGAGTGGTTCCAACCACGCTTGAAAAGACCTGTTTGCACGCTGTGACCCTGCCATTGCCCCAGAGCTCACTCCAGCTGCCCCAATCTTTGCTAGCTCTGGATAAGCAAAACATAATTTTCTACCTATGATCCTGCAAACTTTCCTTAGACATATCTGAATATTCGGTGTTTGAAAAGAAAGTTTTTTAAAATGATCACAGAACTCTCAGACTTCACATGTAGCAAAACATCTCATCTCTAATCCACCTTTTCTAGCCTGTTCATGGTAGGCCAAGACAGGCAAGTGAATGATCACATCTCTGGACCATCTCCAAATGGTATATAAGCCTTCTCAGAAATGCTATTCTTTCAGTTTTTAAAAGTTGCATAGCAATGTAGTCTCAATGTTCTTTCATTTTGTAACTTTAATGAGGTATTTCTTTCTTTCTTTCTTTCTTTACATTTCTATCCCACCCATACCCGAAGGTCTCCGGGCGGGTTACAACAGGTTAAAATAGATTAGAACAAGATACAAATTAAGAACAGATACAGATTAAAATGAAATATAAATAAAACATGATGCACACTTAAAAACACCTTAAAATTCAACAAATTTAAAACCGTGCACTCCGTAGTGCATTAAAATGATGCCATTATAACTGGGGAGGGAAAATAAATCCTTAACCAAAGGCCGAGGCAAACAGGTGTGTCTTTAAGGCCCTCCTAAATAAATACAAGGAGGGGGTATGGTGCACCTCGAGGGGGAGGCCATTCCACAATCTTGGGGCCACTGCAGAAAAAGCTCTCTCCCGGGTGCCCACCAACCTCACTACCGAAGGTGGCGGGACAACCAGGAGGGCCTCATTATTGGACCTTAAGGCACGGGCAGGTCGGTATGGGAGAAGGCGTTCCTTTAGATGCTTCTGTACTAGTGGCAAAAGAAGTCTTGTTCAGACCTGAGAATGAAACATCCTCTGAACATCCAAGTCAAGGTCATTAGACTTTGAAACGTCTGTGAGCTACACAGGAGGTAACAACCTGACAAAAAAGAAAGGGAAAAAGAAATGGCACAGTGGTACTCTTTGATCTTAACCAGTAGTGCATATATGTATTTATACACTGCCCCCACTTCTAGAAAGGAAGCATGAGATGATTAACATTGCCGCCAACACCACCACCAGCATCAGCAGAAATGACTAAACAGCAACAGCTAGCCATTTTTCTTTATCAGGACCACCAGCAGGAGGAGGAACTCCTTCAGTTGGCACGAGGATGAGTCAACGAACTGCTCAGTTCAGTCGTCATTACTACCATCATTCAGGTCAGTTCAAAGAGATTTTGGTTCCCTTCTCTCCTGACATAAATAAGAGGTGTTCTGAGTGAATTAAACAAAGTTATGTTAAGGAAGGGGTAAAAACAACAACAGGTAAAGAGCAAAGCTTTTCCCATCCCTCCTTTTAGGGTATGTTGTCTCCATGTGGAAATTGTGTTGCATATTGCCTGGTGGTAGTGCCTCTGCTCCCTCTACTGGGCAGACATGATACTGCATGGCAGCTTGGAATATTAGAAGCTTTACTCATCCCAGAAGTGTATGAAATTGCCTTATGTGAGGAAAGGGCCAATGTTTTTGACATCCTATATGGAGTCTAAGTACCACTTCAGCTGGGCTGCCAACATCAGTCATCTATCACTGATGGTGTATAAGCCACGTTTGCTTTTGCAATGCATGATGCCTTCCATGCCGTGAATATTAGACTATTGAATGAAGGTAGGAGGACACTTTAAGACTGTATCTTAAATATGGATGCTATGTGGCTTGTCAGCCTATATTGACCTATATTGTCTATCCAGTCCTGGCCTGTCTAATAGCAGGTTTGCCCTGTCTCTGGCAGTGGTATTTTGAGATCCCTCATACTAAGTTGGATCTTTCTGCATTCTACACTCAGTTGATGAACGAGGCTCTGTTCAGACATAACAAAGGGGCACTTCAAAGGAGCCTCAGAGAGATAGTGTGGGGCCCTCCTATTCCCCTGTCTTCTCTAATCCACCTTTTCTAGCACAGAATGTTTAACAGAGCGGGGAGAGGCAGATTAGTGTGTGAACAACCCAACCTCAAAGCCTTCTCTAAGCTGGCTCCGAGGTGCTTTGTGTATGTATCTCTGATTCTTGCTCTGCTGTTTCTTGTCTTCATAAAAAGTAAGACCTTTGTGTGTGCGTTTTTAAAAGAATTTATTTAATGGAGCTGGTCAAGGAAGAGAAAAACTGCGTATAAATATAATATAGGAAAGCCTTTGCAACCCACTGAGTTTTTGAGCAGCGAGTTCTCATTCAGGATGAGGTCGCATCTGTAATGAACCTTAACAACACGTGATTTTTTAGGTCAAGAGAAAGATCGCTGATGAAGCCTCATATCCATTTGCTTCTCTTCATTAAGCTGAAACTACTTAACATTTGTATATGGTGGCACTTAAGCATGCCCTTTGTAGGACTGCGTGCTAGCTTGCATTGGGACTGAGACTGCCTCACAAAATAAAACAGAGAACTGTAATTCAAAAGTTTTTAAAAGCATGAGGAAATAACAGTATAACTTGCCTGTTCAAACTGGCTTTAGCTTGCCAAGAATGTTTGGATACAAAAATAAACAAAATGCCTCCTCATATTCTTCACCTGTCATCTAAATACATATAAAGAGGGTGCCTGACACACCTCAGAGGGGAGGCTATTCCACCAAGATGGCCTCACCAGCAGATCCTAGGCCATGGGAAGGTCCATATGGGAGGAGGCATTTCTTTAGATATTTTGGGCCTAAATCATTATAACTTAACATTCATACCTTGAACTGTGCTTTGTAGCGGTCTAGTTGCTGAATTTTTGCACCAGCGGCAGTTCCCAATGGTCTTCAAGAGCTTGTGTACTTTTTCCAATAACTAAGTTCTGTCCCAGCATCTTATAGTGAACACCATAGCTTAGCCTCTGGGAACAGACTTAAGCCAGAAGCATGGGCTTATCTTTCAGACACTGATTTTTTTAGTCATGCAGCACAGAAGCCTAGAATGCCATCTTAGCTGACCTGAGAGTTGGACACTCCTGGGGCTGTATACTCACATGAGCTTGCCCCCACCACTTGCTGAGCCACTGCACTTTTAATCCTCTTCAAACAACTTGTGAAGCTGGTTAAAGCAGGTGTGTGGATGCCCAGAGGGGAGAGGATGTGACTCCCTAGCCCAATTTTCACCACAACCATCTTCCAAAATGGGCAACTTCAAGCTGTCTTCTGGTGCTTCAAAAAGGGAAGCAGAAATTTCCCTGCTTTGAGGGAAATGGCAGCTGAACGGAGGTGAAGTATCTGTGCCTGCTGCAGTTTCACTCCTTTACTGGCACACTCATGCCTCACATTACCTGCACCAGATCTTAGACCCTGTACAGATGCAACCATGCAGTAAGCAGAGAAGCTGTTCATCCATGGATTTCTTTTAAGGAAAATGAGACCTAAGCCTTATTAGATCCCATACCAGACATACCAGTAATAGGCCATTCATTCTTCCCAAACTGGTCTTTCTCAAAACCCCCACTAGAGATGCCAGAAAGCCTACTTTACAGCTATTCAGTGCTGGCCAAATATCAACATAGCATTCAAAATACTTGGTGGGGCATCAAACTCTGCCTGTCTCTATAACACTCTATGCAGAAAAGGCATGAAGGCATGTGGGGCATCTTTGATTCCCCCTTCTAGGCACATACAAATGTGGGAGAAGCAACTCTGAAGCTCCTTCTGGTGCACTGAACTGTCCCTGCCACAGTAAAGCATATCACATTTTCATAAGAGCTGGCTTGAGAACTTCAGCCTTGGCAACAGTATCTTTCTGACCACAATATTTTTCTGAATATTGGAATAAATGGAAGTGGGAGGCACTGTCTTGCAAGGAGTCCAGCCCCATCTGCAGGGATAAACCCAGTGCATAATGCCGGGTGATTCTTTGCGCACTGCCAGCTATATGAAACCACTAGGAGCAGCCATCAGGAATCTCAGAGTAAGATGCCATCATTATGCTGATGACACCCAGCTCTATTTCTCCATAGCATGCAAATTAGAAGAGGCCGTCTGGTTAGACTAGACCAGAACTAATGAACTGGAGCTGACACTGTGTAGAAAGCTGGCTAACCCACAGTGGGAAGAGCACTATGCTTGTACTACTCTCTCTTTCCCTCCCATGTGGACCTTGCCAAAGAGACTTATGTCTATGGACCTTTCTGCACTGGCTCTTATTCTGGATAATATTCCGGAATAGGCCCCTGCTATCCACATGCTAGTACAGACTGCAGCAGGTATCAGGCACTTGTATGTGGACAACAGGCCCCTGCTCTGGGATAAAATTTTGAATAATGCCCAGTGCAGAACGGTCTTATGTTTCTAACTCTCCCTGAAATCCATGGGATTTAACACTATTCCTCTGCAGCTAGATTATGTCATTATAACCAACAGCTCTGCAATAATTATTAGAAAATCATTGGTCACTCTAGTTCTTGTTTTGAATTTCAGCAGTTAGTAAGCCTTGTTGTTGACATGTAATTACTTATGGGAAGAAGCAATTTAATAGACTTAAAGGGGAGGTATTTTATTCACATCTATACACTGTGCACACCTACTTAAAGTCATGTGTACGGTATAAACTTAAAGGAATTCAAAAGGTTCTTTTTTGTGTCACCTTGTATCACATTCTTTTATGATACAGGAAGTGGTGGCCTGCAGGGAAACCTGGAAAGCTAGTGGTTTTTGAGTGGGACCTTCTTAAAGTGTGACACAGTGAGCTCTTCCAAGGGAAGAAAATAAGCTTTGAAAACATAGCTGAGACAGAATATAAGACAGATGGGTTGCCTGGCAGTTCCCACTCTTGTCCTTAGCGTAGGGACAAATAGATTGCAAGAAAACAGAAGGAATGTAAGCACATGGATTACAACAAAAAGGTAGTACAATGCTAGTAGCAGGAATAGGACATTTGTGGGCATCCAGATGTTGATGAAGTCCAGTTCCCATTTTTCCCTGAGTACTGGCCATAGTGGACATTGAAGATTACACGTTCAAACCCTAGCTTCTTCTTGACAGAACTGCAACAGCAAACCACTTCCACATTCTTTTTCAGAAAACTGCAAGGATATTTCCAGATGGTAACTAGGAAGTAAGCTCAACACATGGGCATATTTATCTTTCTGCATTGGCCATCGTCCTTGAAGACAACTGGAGTAGGAATCTGCATTCCAGAGGATTCCATTCCAGGTAATAAACTAAGGTTGCATCCAGATGTTGTTACTGATTCTGCTATATTTGGATATTCAGAATAAAGCATAGATAATCCATGCTTTATTCTGTAATGGCAAAATATAGTGGAATAAGTAACTGATGTCTGGATGCAGTTTAAGAATCCGGTCACATTTGTCCCACATATGTGGGCTAGGAACAATGGCACATGAGAGTCACGTGCACTATGTGCTTTTTGCTATTTGCACAAATGTCACACAGTGACAAAAATGCTCTGTGAACGTTTTGTACAAACTTCATGCATGTAACCCTGTGGCTGCATGGGGCAGTTTTTCATTTGACCAATTTAATGAACATATGTGTGGAGTCTTGAACAATGTCCTTGGGCATCTCCCTACTGTAGAAACCTGGAGATTTGGCAGACCTAGATTTTTATTCAGCCTCAGAACTCAGTGGGGGTTTATAATATGCTCAGTCTGAATTACTGTACCTCACAATATTGCTATGAATGGGAAAACTGGGGAGAAAAATATGACATTTGTTGCCCTGAGTCCATTCAGGTAACTGCAGGCTAAATGCAATTGTTAAATGCATGTGAGAACCAAAAGATTGATTATTTAAACAATTCCATCTTGTGACCTTTGTGGCTCTTTTCAACTCTCTCCCTCTTTAAATGATATTTAGATGACCAATAATGTTATAATTACTTTGATCGGAAGTTCATTTGCTCATTCAACCAAGAAACACAATGAAGGGAAGAGACTGTGTCTCCCTTAGAAATCTCACATCCTTCTTAAGTAGTCACTGAATAAACATAAAAACAACAGATCAAATATCCAAATGTCTTTCTGTACTTTAAGCCAGTTCATGAAGAGGCCAGAGGCCTTCTTTCCACAGTGATCTGGTTTGAGAACAACCCCACTCCTTATTAGCATACTGGATCAGCATTGGATACAGTATAGCCCAGAAGAAGAGGAGAAGGAGGATAATGAGGTTGGCTTGTGGACCCTGACTTTCTCACCTTTAAGGTGAGAAAAGCAGCTGACAAACCTTTTGTTTTTCTCCCGCAGTAGACACCTTGTGAGGTAGGTGGGACTATGAGAACTTAAAAAAATAGCTGTGACTAGCCTAAAGTCAACCAGTTGGCTTCATGTAGGAATGCGGAATCGAACTGGGAGAATAGGGGATAAGAGTCTGATACCTAAACTGCCTGCCCTGATGAAATGGGTCCCCCTGAGGCTCTGAGGCTAAGAACTTTAGCTCTTAGCCGTTGTAGAATTCAGAGGCTGGCTCTGATAATTACACAGTCTTTAGGGCTAGAAGGCTTGTTCTGGGACAGTATGGCCATCCCTGTCACCTGAACTGCTCCAACCTGCCCTGGGGTGATTTTGCACTTCCCTTACCATCCCATGGATGGGAAAGGTGTGAGATAAACTAACCTTGACTAGAGCTCACACTTGCGAGTGCTAGCTGCTCACAGCCCACCCCACGCATGATTGATCACTCACCTGCGTTCACTCACTGGGCTGCTCCTGTTCTTGGGGCTCCCATCTTGCGTGCAGCACCCTCCATGACTGCACGTGTGTCAGCACCATCACTATGATGACGCTGATACTCTGCACAGTCGCTGTCACGTCTGGGGGTCATTGGGTCTGCCAGCGTGCTTGTGCGGCCGCTCCAACGGCCTCCCCAGCTGACAGTTGCATATGGTCGCTGGCTGGATACTTGCAGGGTTGGTAAGCTTGTGGTTCACAATGTTGTGCACCACACCTAGTTCACAATAGGTGAACATCTGGGAAGGCTGAGGGTGTTTGTAGTCTGTAAGCGCCTCGTGCAAGTGCAGATGCACCTGCCCAGATGTTCAACTATTGTGGAGGGCAGCCAGTTTACTGTGAAAGTGGCCTTGAATGGCTTTTGGAGTGGTCACTACTTAGGAACAGTTCAAGAATCCAACAGCACTCCTTAAAGTGCAGACGTTGGAAATACAAGGAAGTATTGTATGATGCTTTCCCTCTACATCTATTGCTGCATAACATTCCTTAAACGGATCTTCTGCTCCAAACAGATGTGGGCATGGATTTTATTAAGAAGAGGCGGGAGCTGCCCTGCAGGAAATGCACAGGCAAGATGTTTTTGCTTTGTTTTTCCTCCTCAATTTGTTCAAGTTCAATTTGGCGCT
Source organism: Aspidoscelis marmoratus (assembly GCA_014337955.1). Classification (NCBI taxonomy): domain Eukaryota; kingdom Metazoa; phylum Chordata; class Lepidosauria; order Squamata; family Teiidae; genus Aspidoscelis; species Aspidoscelis marmoratus. The sequence continues at coordinate 68,620,382 of MTQE01001134.1, read as the reverse complement.
TCCAAGTAATTTCTGTAAAACAACTGGGCGCCTGCTTTGGAAATGTTGTATATCCCTAGCTGATTTCTGCATGTCAGGTTGCCTTTCTCCACTGCCATAGCCAGGCTGCCACATGTGGTTTGCTTTTTGGTGAAATAATTCTTTTCAACTTCCTCAGAACTCATTATGGAGTTGTTACTCTTGGCACATTTTTAACTTTAGAGGGGGAGAAGGGAGAGAAAAAGTCAATTTCATAAAATTCAGAGGAGGAAAAGGCAGGAGGAAATCAGATGGAAAGAAAGCTCCATGTGTTTCCAATGAGTCCGTCTCTTCAAAACTCCAAGAGATATGCACATATGTCAGCTTTTGAAAATGAACAGGGAAAGTAATACTCTTTCACTGTGCTCTAGAACAATGGTTCTCAACCTGTGCTCTCCAGATTGCTTCTGAACAAGCGGATGCTGAGAATGGGAGGCTCGGAGTTGTTCAGGAACATTGGGAGGACCACAGTTTGACACCCACAGTCCTACAACTGGGCTTTCCGGTCACCCTTCCTTCTTAGTATTTATCAAAGCCCCTTTCTGCACTGGTTCTTAATCTGGTTACATAGACCCTGGTCACACCTTTAGTTTAAGATGACTTCAGGTCATCTTCTGGTCATGTTATTCAGTTCATTTTCCAAGTTGGCTTATCCCTGTCAGATCATTTTAACCAGAGTCCTCTTTTCCAGAGAACTCAGCCTGTCCTGGCATGCCAGGCCATCTTCTGTTCCTCAATGTGAGTGGGGGGAGGAGGCTGAACTATGCTGTGGTGGGTGGGTTCCAGTATTTCCTTTTGAGCAATGTCTAGGGGAGGGCAGCATGCACAGAGTTCATGAGGCACCTCCCTTTCTCTCCTCAGTTTATGCGTATGATTCCTCTTTCTATCTAGTGTTTTCCTGCAAATTTATTGTTATTTTAAAAAATTAATTGCACAGAGAAGAAAAGCACATAAAAAAGGAGGGAGGGTCATGGAGCAGGCACACACCCTCACTTCCCTTGAGTGTCAGAACAGCATCCAGTAAGAAAGGAGATAGATTTGATGCAGTAAAAGGGGTAGAGATCCAAGAATTCTGTGAGGAGGTTCAGGTCAATTATGGAGAAAGGTGTGAGCGATGCAGCCTGAGGATGAACTATAATGATCTAGGTGTGAACAGAACTGGTACTGCCTCAGCTGGAATTATGAATAGGATGCCCTATCTCATCTAGGTGTGGCCAGGACCACAGAGACCTGTAATTCACATTCTAGTGCAGACTGTGTAAGACTCAAGGGCCCGGTTCCCATTACAAGCTTAAAACAGTTTCCTAAACCGAAATAATAGAACTGGATGCTAACACGAATTTGCCTGATCCCATTACTTTCAACATAATCGCCTTCGATCCAGATTCTGAGGATGGTTTGTGGCGTATGTGACTCAAGGGGGGACTCAAGTGGCTACTTTCTAAAAGCCGCTTTTCGGGGCTGCCCTGCCCTCTTCCTCCTGGCGTGAATGTGCCAGGAGGAAGAGGCACATTCATGGAGCCTAGCTGGGTGGCTGGGTGGCTGCCGCTTGCCTGGATAGATGAAAAATGGCACCTGGCAGCCAGCGATTCTTTCCCCTTTTCTCCCCATTGCCCAGGGCACACAGCAGCAGTGGTAACTCAAGCCCCCTTTGCCCGCTCACTCCACAGTCACAGCTTAAACATTCACACATCTCACCGAAACTTCAGCTGCTTTCCTCCCTTTTCCCTTTCTAAAGGTCAGAACTTTTAGAATTGCACAGAATTGCAACATTGTTATCAGGTGTGAAGTGAGTGGATTGCTACAGTGTAACGACTGCTTAGGGGATGGATTTTTACAGTAAAATCACTATCTTTGGAAGCAAGCTATTGGGGGAGACAAACCCTAAGCATGCATTCTCATCCCACTAAAACTGTACTGTTCCCACAGCAAGAAATGTAAAACGTTTCAAGTGCACGAAGCGGAGCAAGACCTGTTGAAATGAGTGTTACCATTTACAACGCTTTGGGGCGATTTAA
>MTQE01001134.1:68607243-68618115 GCA_014337955.1 Aspidoscelis marmoratus | reverse complement strand
ATCAAAACCGTTTCAAAACCATTTTAAGCTTGTAATGGGAATTCACCCAAGGAGGGAGGAGTAAGACGTAAGGAAGACGATTTTTATTCACCTTACTTTTTTCACTCCTTAAAACATCTATTTCGGATTAGAAGCGACAAAACATTTCTGTAATTCCACAGAGTTTCTGTACATCCACCAATACTGGAGATTCTGTTGCATACATTTGTTCTTTGCCTGGAAGTTGTTTTTTTTTAAATAGGGACCATCAATATATATTAAGAATCTTGTCCCAAGTGATATTAAAGAAATTAATAATATTGCTTCTGTTTTGGATGGGGAACAAAAGGGACATATTTTATATCACAATATTCTGCATAATTATAGTCGTCTGCTGCTCATATGCATGTGGAGATAATGAATTATATTAGATAATAAACAACAACAACAAGAAGAACCTCAAATGACTCATTGTGTGGCTTTCTCTAGAACTGTTGCAATATAGTTTTGGTGCACCAATATGTCATTGATCTCTGTAAGCTGCCTCTGTGATCTATTATAAGGTTCTGTTTTTTTCTTGATTATATGTGTCGCCCACAATATATCATTTGCTATACTCTGCTCCAGCCTTGCAAAATGAGAGGCTCATCATAGGTGTCCTTAATTCCCTACAACTTTTGTGCAAATCCTAAAGGAAACCTTGGCTTAATAAACAAGGTTAATCTGCCCTTCTGGAAGGGGTTGGGTTTTGGTTTTTTTTTAAGAACTCATTTTAAAATATTTTAAAATTGTTTTACTCATGCCATATGTTTTAATTCTGTTTTAGTTTTTAGTGCTCTGTACTGGGGTGGAAATTATGTGTCAAGGTATGGAAATTGGACTCTGTTTTCTCTTTAGTGTAACTACTTTGGTGCATTAACTGCCACCCACAAGTCTTCCCCTCTTTTGGATCACTGGTATTTATAGATTTGGTCTAGCGCCCTCTATCTGTCATTGGTGGCTATGCAGCCAGGAGGTTTACCCACTGTATTCTGCTGGAGCCATCCGGGAAAGAAATGTTTTAAGACTAACTTAACTGACCTATCAAGTCAAAGCTTAGCCACCAGAATTTGATTTCTGTTGTTGCTCACATCAAAGGTTTTTAAAAAAAAACTGAAAAGATTCAGATCATCTGTGTGCACCTGACAAGTCCCATCAAAGATGAAACTGGTTGTGTACTGCCTTCTGATAATCAGTAAAACATTCATATCTGTTTATTCTTCAAGTACACTTGAAGGGCATAGACTCTGCATGCACTCATAAAAGAAGCAGCTTGGAGCAGGTGCTGTTAACAGTGTTTAAACAGTAGATAACTCTCTTCTGTTCTTCTGCCCTGCCCCGTCCACCAAAGACCTCGGTTTATCTCTGACAACTTCTTCACAGAAAAGAGTCCTAGATGGAAGCAAAAGTTTCCTGGCTGTGGGCCTATTCACAGTTTTGCTTCCCTGGGAAAGCATCCCAGGGAAGTGAAGATGGGGAAATGGATCTGGCACCTGCGCTTTGGGATGCTGGATCCATTCCAAACTTACCCAGTCTTTCCCTAAGTGCTGGGTAAGTGTGAATCACCTTTTTACCTGAGGTGATTGCATCACCATGGCAATGGTACCAACCGGCATGCATGGTGCCATTGCTGTGAAAACTAGGTCACACAGTACACAGCGGTGTCTGCAGTGCTCCATGTCACTGTTATGGTCAGCCAGGAGAAGGACTCAGAGGATGAGGAGGACTCACTTCCTCAGGTACAGGAGGAACCTGAGGTGATGCCAGGACCCAGTTCTGGCCCCCCAGCCCCATTGGAGCCTGGGGTTCAGCAGCCCAGGCTTACCACAGCAGAAGTGCAGGATGTGGGAGACATGGAACAGCAGAGCCCAGAGATCCCTAGCTTTAAGCAAAGGAGAGCAGAGAAGGAAGGGTTAAGACGATCAAAAAGACTTGCACAGAGACATGCAGATCACCTACAGCTGTGAAGTGAATCTGTAAAGATTAAGCACCGGGCAGACGACCACGCCCTTTGTCAGAAACTATTTGTTTACCTTAAGAGAAAGCTGCTGTATCTGACTCCTGGACTGCTTGGCAACCCTAGACCTTGGAACGGACCTGTTGACCATCCTTCTGGCTGCCCTGACCTCGGACTGGACTGTTTGTATTACTCTCGTCAACCCTGGACTTGGACTGTTTCTGGATTTCTTCCTTTTGGCCGTCGTTTGGGCTGTACCTTCGCTGAGCAATCTCTTGTCAGCTGTGTGCTTGTGAATGTGCTGGCAGCTTTCCCGGACAGTCACACTCTGTTCGCATCTGGAGGAGATGTGGAACGGAGCATGCTGGGCTTTCCCAGACTCTGCTTAGTTTAGCTGTGAAGCACAAAAACATACTCTGCAGCTATCCTGGGTTGGGAATGATCCAGGGTGACATGTGGAGATGTTTCTAGATGGAAGTGTCTCTGTACAATGTGGATGCTCCATCTCAGAGTATCCCTAGACTTCCCCTGTTTGCCAAGTGAGAACAGACCTTGTGATGCTTGTGTGGCTGGGAGCAGCAGTGTATGTGCACGTAGCACATTTGTTGCTTTTCACTATGTGCTACTAGCACGTTTACAGGCAGGAACTGCCATTGTGCAGATTCTGTTGACTGGCATATGTTCTACCTGACAGCACATTGAAAGGGGTGGTTAAATGTTTTTATATATGGATGCCAATCATCAGACTTCTTAGCTTTGTCAACTGGCACATGCTTCCCTTTAACTTTATTTGACAGTGACTATACATAAAAAGTACGTTTGCTTATGTGCTTTATTGGAATCTTTGGCTTCTTGGCACTCTGTCTCTCTGTATGTGTTTGACTGTGCACTTTATATACAGTCTCTGTGAACCTGTTTGCACTTACCTCTGGGGCTCTATGTCACTCTGTCTGCTGCTCCACTGTCTCCCTCTCAGAGTGTCTGGGAATGTCTCAGATAATCCCTCATCTTCTGAAGCTGTGCGGCAGTTTTTACTACTCCACAGCTTCACCAGTAGCTGCTAGAGAGCTCCTGATAAGCTTCTAAAGCAACATTCATGCCTGGTGCAAATGTTGCATGTGGGTTGATTGGGGTGGCTGTAGCTACACAAATGCACACTGCATTATGATTGCCATGGCAATGGCTGGGCACATGGTGGAAGTTGACGCATCTGTTGCCATGGCAATTGGTTGGACTGGATTTGGCTGTCCACACTGTGAGTGCTGGTAGTTAAGTTAGAGGCAGCACTGATGGTCATGCAGGCCACTGTCCCTGTCCCTAACTGTGCTGGAATACACATCGCAGGCAGTTAAGTGTGAACAGGCCCCGTGTGTGCATGTGTGGGAGTGCAGAGTAGGGTGTGTAAATGCAAATTGTATCTGGTGCTTGGAATGAGGATGTATCTGCATGCATATTTTGTACGCTTGTGTATCATGCAGCTCAACTGAATATGTGAGTGCACTTATATGCAACCCTGAGTGACAGGGATTGTGTAGGAGAGAAACCTGTGCTTTTTCCATCTCTGTATGCCATGCTCATTTCATTTCATTCTCCTGAAAGACTGGAGAAAGGCGACAAAACTCTGATGTGGAAGCCGATCGAAGCAGATTAATATAATTACAATATTACCAGCCTCGTTCCCACTTTCCCCACTCGTTATCCTAATGGTGATTATAATACTTATTATGTTCTCAGCCTCCAATGCTTATTGATTGCACTCTATTGCAGTGTTTTTAATCAAGCGTCTGAAACATGCTATTATTGGTTCCAGGGGGTCACCACTGAGGAAATGAGGGTGGGGAGGAATGAGCAATAAAAAGATCAAAAATAAAATAACAGCAGGGAAATTGAGCAATGAAAAGAGTCACTTATTCTGCATCATACTGCAAGATGGAGCTAACCTCCAGGCTACATGAATGGCAAGAAACAGACGGCAAGGCAAAATTTTCTGTAGAACTGCTTGAAATTTAACCTTCTGAAACTACGGGAGTCACAGTTTGTTTTATAGATTATGTGCCTCCTTGTTTGGAAATCAGAAAAGCAAAGCAAAAATTCAGCAACATGGAATATCTAGAGCAAAACCTTGCTTTGTGACTTCTTTTTTTTTTGGGGGGGTAGCTGCTATGTATTTCACACTGCCTGCAGAAAAGCTTCATGGATGGATGGTTCATTTAAGTCTTGCCATTGATGATGTTGTTATTAAATAACATGCGCTGAAGTGAAGGATAAGCTAAGAATAATTCAACAGAGATCATTTTTGTTGGTTTGAGACAACGCCTATTCGCCTTTTTTCAGTTATTAGGTTTGAAAGGCATCTCTTGATTCTTATTTGAAGCTTATTTTGAGCTTATTTTGTTTCTTCACTAGCGGCTTCATTTTAATTCCCTTTCTCCTTTGTCTCAAATGACTGGTCTAAGCAATCTATCCTGGGCCTATTTTATGACACCATGGCAATAGGGATAAAATGGCATAAAATGGCAATAGGGATTGACTTGAGGATAGTGAAAGCAAAGATTTGATGTAAAAATGACACTGAGGAACAGTATCACTAGGGTACGGGGTGGGTTAGTTAAATAAGATGGTTATAAAAATGATTTGGACATGTGAAGTGAAATTTCTACAAATCCATTAATTAATTCAATTATAACATGATTGGATTAGTTATATTAATTCCTTTTCTTCTCTTCCTTCTTCCTTCGTTTTTACAGCAAATATCTGCTGTTTTTTAAAATGTGGATTAGGGATATGCACAAATATCCATCACATTTGAAATTCATTCAAATTTTAACACTTGAATTTGAATTGAATGTCGGTGCATTTGAAGACTGACACTCAAATGCTAATCGGATCTCCTATTCATGTATGAAGCTTCATTACATCTGTGAACCTGGGGAGGCAGAAAAGCAGTTGCCCAGTCACATCTACAGCAGATCCAGAGTGGAATCAAAGTGGATTCGGAGCAGATTTGACATCTTCAGAGCAGATTCATAGGGGATTCATAGGTGCGACCTGTAGCAGGGATTTGAATTCAAAGAACATTTGTATCGAATTGGAAAGCTATCACATTCAAGGGGCTCTATTCGAATAAATGCAAATTTCCTCACATTTGATTTGAATTGAACATAAAAAAACCATTTGTGCACTATTAGTGTGTGGATGCAACCACTTCTAAACCATTCTTAAGATACTCTTTTAAAACTGTGGTGAGGGCCCAACCTTGACATGGCTACTCATTTTTTGCCCCACTTGGAGCCTATAGGGGCAGGGTCCAGTTCTGTGACTCTGAAATTACAGTCCAGCCCTATTTGGAATAAATAGAAAATAGCTCCAGAATAAATTGGAAATAGCTACAGAAGTCACCCATTTTTTGAACCTTACAAAATATGGGAACCTGAGGATTGTAAATGCCTCTGCAGATACTTGTCAGTCCTTGGAGGTGTTCTACAAGCCTGGAGGCATCACTGGTATGAAGACACTGCCTCTTGGGCCTTCATTAGGTTCACTTTGCACCTGGTATGAGTGGTAATGTATTTTACTGAGTGGGGATGGTAGAAATCTTGCACAGGCTATAGGCATAGCCTAAAGCAAATCCAAAGGGCAAACATGCCCTAGCTTCTAGGTAATGATAATAATTTTATTGATTAGCCTATGTGGCTGTATCAAAATCAGTATTTAAAACCAAATATTATATAAAACAGCATTCTGTCTGTCTCAATCATCCTTCTGGATTTTTGTACACAGCTTGAGTCTTCATGGCCACTCTTAGGATGTTGTATTTGCCAAGCCCCCTAAGCAGTGGATGCAGTTTTGCCTCTTTCTGCTAGGTACTTTGGTTGTGTCTGCAATGGGCTGGTAGACTGGTCCAAGGACTCCATTAGAATTTATTTTGTGCACTATAGAATGGACTACCAGAAAGCCGTGCATCTTGGTAGACTGCTTTGTTTGCACTGGATAAGATGGTGCAGTGGGTCATGACATGAAAATGACATCATAATCTGCTTCAAGCATAGACCTCTTATAAATGGTCCATCCAGCATTCATGGCATTGTGAGAACATCATATAGGCTGTGTTCTAGTATACCATGCCCAGTGCCATTTCACTAGGAACAAAGAAGCAGTACCCAAAGTGTGCCACTTCTGGGTGTCTGTTCAAAGCAGCTCTGCACAGCAGCTCCAAGGTTGAGCTAGGCTGGGCTGCCTGCAATGCATATACCCCTTGTGTGCCAGTGGTAGGTTGGCTTATCTTGGACTGGGTTGCCTGAACTAGGCCAGCATGGCATGTGATAGCTTGCAACATGTGGTATGGTCCTTTATTCCACTGAAATATAGTCTTGAAGAAGACATAAAGACCTTCAAACTTTCTTATAAGTTGGAGAACCCAAAAATCAGCAGAAAGAACCCCTCCCCAAAAAACCCTGTTAGCTTTATTTCTTTAAGCAGGTATTGCAGTCAAGAGTCAGCTGTGGAAATAAGTTATCCTAGCAGAGAGGTGCAGCTAGTTGAACCCTTAAATTGCTTGGCAAAGCCAGTACCATATTTGACACCACTTCTTTAGAGATGATTGCTCTACTCTCTTATGCCAAAAGACCTCTTTATGGCAGTTTCCACCTGGTCTATGCTAGGCAAGGCTGGGGAATGTGGGGCCCGAACCCTAGCATGAGGGAACATTCTGTCTGCATGATACCAGTAGACGGTCTGCTTCCTGGTGTGAAAACAGCACCTGGATACTCAGCAATGGGAGAACTGCTTTAAACCAGTCCCCCAAGTCTTCCTAGACCAATCCAGCTGTTCACCATGTGAATAGATGAACTAGACCTAGTACCATTTCACTGGGCTCCCAAAAACAGTCACTGAAAAGGGTCATTTGTGGCCAACACCTCTGGAGTTAGACCAGAACTGGCACTTATTATGTGGACATCACCTCTACATTTCCTGTCTTGAACTGAATCAGATTAGGAAGGGTGCCTCATGTTCCTTGCTATTGCCCAGAACATGTAAGCAGCCTTAAAGTCTACCACTTTTTTATTTGTTTGTTTGTTCAGAACAAGATGTGGCACACAAGGAAAAGAGACTTGGAAGAAGAAAGGGGGAGGGGAGGGGAGGGGAGAAAGCGGGGGAAACGTTGCAGGGTGAATGGTGTGACCCTGTGGTCCTACTATCTCCCCTTCAGCAAGCTAAAGATAGGTGCTGGTGTGGGAGCAGCTAATCAGCAATGTGGGCGTACAGGTTGCTGAACTGTCAGAAGCATTTGAAGCCAGAGGATGGTTGTCAGTGGAATTTCCTGACTTCAAAGACTCTTTGTGAATTGCCACTTAGGCTTGATCACACCTACATTTTAATCCAACTTCAGTCCATTCTCAGAGTGAGATAACACTTTGGCAGAATGACAAACTGTTTGTTTTTTGTTTTACCTAACTCAGAAAATCCACTTTTGAGATAGATAACATGGAAGTAGCCACTTTGCTGCTGTGTTCTTCCAGTCTGAAAGTGGAATGAAGCTGTATTAAAATGTAGGTGTGAATGCAACCTTAGTCTATTTCTTCCCCCTCACCACCACTGGTGGAGGGGACGTATGAAAAGCCTTAATTGCTGAAGTTCCCTTTTGTATATGCTTCCTGTACTAAAGGTAAAAAAGCTCCATTTCTTTTCCATTTGGCTACTGCAGCTGTGAAAGTAATAATTTAGGCATTCCATCCATAACCCTGTCTACTTCAATCAGATAGTTTCATGGTAAAGTTGAGCATCATCAAGATGCTTATACTTTGGAAAAATGGGAAGTGGATGGTGCCATTCACCTTTGTCTTTCAGACACAGCCCAGCTCTTTCCCCTGCTTTTAGTTACTTCTCTCCTATTTTCCACTGAGTCACCAAGAAGCTATTATGCAATTGTAGGAAACATTCTAATTGTAGAGATAATGCAGAGAGAATGACACATGCCAGTTCTGAAAGCAGCTGTATTCAGTTAGAATTACCCACATGCATATTTATAGCTTTTATCCTGGATAGAGGCGGGTGGAGGAGACTTCTACAGCAGCGAGCATGCGACCAGGAGGCAGAGAACAATTACAGAGCAATAATATACAATCCTATCCAAGGAGGAGGAGTTCCTGCCCCCACTCTGCTTGTCCACAGTTTTAGCCTGTTTGACAGCTAAAACCATAAGAGGGAAAGCAGACCTAATAATGAATGCAAAGACGAGGACAGACATTTGTTGCACAATGTATTCTCGATTCCTGTTGCATTCCCACTGGTAATGCTCATTAGAAGTACAGCATGTGCAGTTTGGCCAGGATTGATCCTCTGAGCAATTATTAATTCATAAGCTGAATGATGGATTTTTAAAAATTCTTTTGGCCCATGTATTCATGTATGTTTTATTGATGTGGCTGTGAGAGCTTGTGACTGACTGATGATTCCAAATTAATGGAATCAATGCCAGGTATGGCCAAAAGGATACCTGCCAAATTTTTTTTGAACAACTTCCATCAGCTGTGATTATTACCTGAGCTAAGCTGGGAGATGAATGGCAGCTGTTATTTAACAATATCCAGAGAATGCCAGTGACTGGCTATCCCTGATCTATCCCCATTTGTATGGCCCTGGGCACAGTAACTGGAGTTATTGAGGTTTTCATAAATGCTTAGAGAAGAAGAAGAAGAATTGGCTTTTCTACCCCACTTTTCTCATCCATTCAAGGGAACTCAAAGCTTTCTATTCTTCTCCCCACAACAGACACCCTGTGAGATAGGTTGGGCTGTGAGAGCTCAGAAGAGAGCTGTGACTAGCCCAAGGTCACCTAGCCAGTTTCACAGAGGAATGTGGAAACAAACCTGGTATTCCTAGATAGAGTCTGGCTCCCTAACCACTAGACCAAACTGGGATGCCCTGTTTGCTGGCATTGTGTGAGTTTGGTGTCAATTTTAGATAGGGGTATCCACATCCTTAATCAAAGCACTGTTGACAGATCCAAAACCCATTGCTCCTTCATTTTGTTTTGCAGGGGATTTACTAGTTTTAACTTAATCTGACTTTTATAATGACTCTTCTATTTCTATCATGCCCCATCCTGCCATTCCAGCTTCCTCTTTGGAGGGCGAGGGTGTGCTTCCAATGGCCCAGCAGTCTAGGCAGCAACTGGAGCACAATGGCGTGCACATTGAGGGGCCAGTTTGGGGCGAGCACACAGACAATTCTGGGGATGAGAGTTCAGATAGGCAGTCCCAAGAGCACCCCTTCCCTCTTCTCCTTCGACAGCAGAAACAGGTCATACGCAGATTGCAGCGCTTGGTGCAGCTGCACTGTCAAGGTTGTGGAGCTGCCTCCCCTACTTAGCTGAGCAGCACACGTTGGTTTGGCATTGCAGACAAAGTATTTGTGCAACTCTCATCCATATCTTCATCTGTGAAACTGGCTCTTGGACCTTGCTGTGACTCTTGCCGAACCTCGGGGACCCTGACTTTGGATTGACCTGATGCTGCTTACTCTTGAGCCCCCCAAAGGAGTGCCGTACGCATGTGTGTGTGTTTGCCTCACTGCCCTCGCCTGCCTGAGACATGACAATTTCCATATCGCACAGTTACTTTCTGGGGCATTGCAGGAGCTCTATTGTTTCTACTAATTCAGCTATTATGACGATGAAGCATATCGTTCAAAATGTTTAACTGATGATATTATCACACAGTAAACTATGCCCCATTCACACTGACTTATTTTTTCTCTATGATCTTGTGAAGGGCACAAGCAGTTTACCAACACTGCAATTTTACAGGAAAATTCTTAGCTTGTGCACAAATTGTGAAACTTTCCAGGATTCACATGTTCTTAGATTCCATAACTTTTGTTTGACAGGTTCAGTAATATGATGTCATATCTGAACAATTACTGAGAAAAAGTGGGCATGTGTGAGCAAGGGGCAAATCTGAACAACAAAACATGAGGGATATATATGCAGAAATGACTTTTGGACCTTTGAAGTGTGATGAGGCTGAAAATTGAAGAATGCATTCAAGTTGTGTTCTGTAGCTTTTTAGCTAATTATTTCTCTGTGCAATGGCAGAAGATTCTTTCTGTTTGCTTTGGAGCTGCCACATCTACTATTAAGGCTGTTTCTGCACTCACTTCCCTGTGTTTGGGATAAGAGGGTCCAAAATAGTGGGTAGGATCAGTGTCATCTGTGTTATGGTGCTAGTCCAGTTCAGCTCATACCATTTCGTCAAAGCTCATGTTAGCTTCATGGCCAGACTTCCATGTCTCTGAGGGCTAGAAACAAAAGTTCCTAAACTCAGGGCCACTGGAGATGCATTTAAGAAATATGCTATAGTGTGTCACTGAAATGTATTCCCTGCGAGCCTCATAGTTTCACATTCATGTGTTGATGTAGAGGCCCAGATGCTGTGTTAACCCTTAATCCAGACTAAGAGCCTGTGGAGAAATGGGCCATGGTTGTATCCACATATTGTTCAAAACTACTGCTTGTGTGTTGGGGATCTAGCAATCACATCACTGGGGTGGGATATGTGATGTGTACACACCTGATGTCTTTTGCTTTTGCCTTCAAAGTTTCTGTAAGTAAGTAAGGGTGCGTTCTCACTTGGCCTTTTAAAAATGAAATTAGCCTAAATCCAATGTGAATGCACATTCTGCCCGTTCCCATTTTTTTTTAAACTATAAATTGCAGTTAACCCTGATTCTTGCTGTTCCCAGTTAAAATGCTCTAAAAAGGCATTGGGGAAAGCACATCTTTTCCTCTCCACCCTTTTCCAGTTGGGGTTCCCACCTCTCTCTCTTGATTGGGTTTGCTCTCGCAGTTAACATGATGATGTGGCCGAGGGTGGGGAATTCCAGCTCCATCCTTTGAT
>MTQE01001134.1:68591079-68603134 GCA_014337955.1 Aspidoscelis marmoratus | reverse complement strand
CCCCCCCTTTGGCTTTGGAATGATATAGAATTTATATTTCATGGATAACATCCAGTCCTGAATATTTATTCCAAGTCTATGGAGATGATAAAAGCAATCTGAAAATGTCTGTTTTGGTACTTTATTTCCACCATCTTTTACACAGATGTATATTTAAACTTATTTCAGAAACGGGCTTTCAAGTTCCACATCATAGAATATGCCAGCAGCAAAATAATTTGAAGTTTTTAATGTTAGCATAAAGGAGCTGGACCATAGCTCAGAACCTGAAAATATACTTTGCATGAAGAAAGTTACAGGTTCAATCTTGTACATCTTCTGGATTTTTTAATGTTGGAATCAGATAGCAGGATATTTGGAAAGACGTCATTCTGACACTCAGAAAAGCCTTGGTTGATCAGAATATACGATGCTGAAACAGAAGGACAAAAGCCCTTTCAACACTTACTTCCCTTAATCTGTATTGGTGTATCTGGATTAGCTAGATCTGGATAACCTGCAAGCAGAGTGCTGGTTGTAAAGTTGGAGGATACACCACTGTTTGTGATGAGAATGGGTCCCTCTGTTAGGGATGTGCACGAATATTCAAAAATTTGAAAACCTGATTCGAATCTGATGAATATCAACATTCGAATTCCAATTGGATTTAACGATATTCAGATTTTGACATTCGGACGGTGTGGTGCCCACACTAAATTTCAGTGCTGGGTGATGTAATTTAAAAACTGTAGTGAAGGCGCATTCAATGCGGAATAAGAAAGAAAGTTCAAACAGACAGCCTGAGCAGGTAAGGAGGGGACGAAACCTCCCTTCTTAGCATAAGGGGAGGGGGAAGAGAGCACTCAACCTATCAGGCATCGAGTTATGTCTGGGTAGGGGGTATAAAACCCGCCTGCCAGAAGAGAGGAGTGTCCATGCTTTGGGGTTTTGGGGGGAAGGCAGGTTAGACTGTCTAGTTCCCTCGGGAAAGATCCACGCATAGGTCCAGACCTTCTAGGCCAAGGATAGAGCTAGAAGGGGTAGAAAGAAAAGGAATTGTGAAGTTAAGGAGTTAATTTTTGTGCCTGTGAACTGAAATACTTGTAGGCCGCGTCCCCATTATAAGCTTAATTTGGTTTCCTTAAACCGAAATAATAGAACTGGATGCAAACGCAAATTTGCCTGTTCCCATTACTTTAAACTTAATCACATTCGATCTGGATTCTGAGGATCGTACGTGGCATATGTGACTCAAGGAGGGACTCAAGTGACTACTTTTTAAAAGCCGCTTTTTGGGGCTGCCCTGCCCTCTTCCGCCTGGCGTGAACGTCCACCCATAATGGACCCCTTCACCGAGCCTGGCTGGGTGGCTGCCGCTTGCCTGGATGGAGGAAAACCAGCAGCGGGCAGCCAGCAATTCTTTCCCCTTTTCTCTCCATTGCCCAGCGCACACAGCAGAAGTGGCAACTCAAGCAAGGGGGCTTTAAACATTCACACATCTCTCAGAGCCTGTCCCTACTTTCCTTTCCCCTTTAAAGGTCAGAACTCCAAAGAGGTAGAAATGTGCAAAATTGCAACATTGTTATCAGGTGCAAAGTGGCTAGATTGCTACAGTGTAGCGGCTGCTGTGAAGGCTGGATTTTTACACTGAAATCACAGTCTTTGGAAGCAAGCTATTGGGAGAGGGAAACCCTAAACATGGATTCTCATCCCTTAAAACGGTAGGGTCCCCACAGTAAAAAATGTAACACGTACCAAGCGCAGGATCTGGAGTGAGACCTGTTGAAATGAGGGTTAACATTTACAATGCTTTGTGGCAATTTAACACGCGAAAAGCGTGTTAAGCCAAACTGACATGGGGTCTGCAAGGATTGAAACCATATTGAATCCGAAATAAGCTTGTAATGGGGATTCACCCATATTCTTCTTCAAAACACAGTTGTAAAGAATAAAGCTTTTTATTTTGTTTCTTTGAAGAGACTTTGCCAGTGTCTCTATAAGCTAGCCCAGAAGTGTGGTACAGTTACAAAGTTCTCTCTCTCCATAAACTAAGGAAGCTGGGGGCTAAAGTAAATAAGCAGCCAGGAGGCTGGAGACAAGAGGTTGATTGTGGGGTAAAGGAATTAAACATTGCTGGTGTTTGCTTGTGGGTGCGAGGCTTGAACAAAATATAAAACATGCTACCAGGAATATATAAACATGCTACCAGCATTTTAAAATTATACAAGCCCCTTACAGGAATAAAAGATGGGGGTAAAGAGTGTAAGACAGCTCGCGCTGGGGGATGGGCGGTGCCACAGACAGATTTTCAGATTTCCAAAATCTGATACGGATATTCAAATAATTTGAATGTATAGATTCACATTTATTGCATTCAAATTTGTCTCAAGAATTGCCCACTGGTTAAATTCTCTCTAAATATTTCTGTTTTTAATATGTAAAAATGTATAAATGTTCATTGCTATTTTGAATTGCTAATTCTAAAAATTGACTTCCTATTTTGCTATATTGGGATTTAAATGAAATATTGGAATTCCTAGAATTTGCTTGTGAGATGAAATATTCTGAATGGGCTTTGCTAGTTCTTGAAATGAAAAAAAAATCTATATCATACAATGCCATGTGATTATTTCCTTTCTTTTCCTTTTCTTTTTCACCCAGGGACTTGGGTCTCCCCCTTTCTCTGGCTTTTAAAAGTGTTTCCTGATTTTTTTTTAATGCCAGTAATGTACTCTTAGACCTACTCAGACTATCTTGACTGTGGTTCTAGTTTGTCAAAATGATAAAACACAGTGAAGGATGAGTTCTTAAATTAACAGCCTCAAATGAAGTCTAAGGTTGTGTTCAGATATAATAAAAGAGATGCCTCAAAGAGACAGTGTATGGCCGTCACCTTTCCAAGCCTTCTTTAATCCACCTGTTCTAGCATAGAATGCTTATGATGAGTGGAGCAGACTGGTGTGTAAACAATCACATCTATGAGCCATCTATGAGCCAGCTCAGATATTTTTTTAAAAAACTTTCTGATCACAGGCTAAGCTGAACTTTATGCGATTATTTATGACTGTTTCTGCACTGGGGCCTAACTCAAAATAAATGCTGTCTGCATCCTTCGTTCACATTGGACAAAGCACAGAATGGACATGAGCACCCAAAATGGCACCTTAGCCCAGAATATCTATAGCCCCCAACATTGAGGTGTGCAACTGGCCCAGGGCTGGTATACCTATGGGCGCCCACCTTGACTACACACTAGGAGACAACATTGGAAATAAATATGACTTGAAAATGGCCAGGCCAGAAACTGAAGGGTGTTTTGTGTTGGCTTTCTGGAGGCAGCGGCCAGGGCTGAAGTGGAATGGGCTGTCCATATGCAGACAGCCCTGTTCTACTTCAGATAGCCTGTCCCATAACAGAGGAGCTATGTGTGGTAAGGCCCAAACTGGCCACAATATTTTTTTTATTTTAACTGTTGTGACATCCAAGGTTGGGCATGTGTCTCACTGTGAAATATCAGAGCAGCGATGGCCTTCTTTCTACTGCCTTTCCCCCCACAATGCAAGGATTCTCCCCTTCAAACAGTTGATGTATATTTGTGTCACTAAATCTTCCTAGCATCAGTGTGAAACTGCAGTGATTGTCTCCTTAGTGACCATGTCATAGTCCGATGGCAGCATTATCATCAATGTGTCTCCATGAGATGGATTGCAGCATCCCTCATGCCTGTATGACAAAAGATGTCTCAGTGGTGAGCAGCAGTGACTGAAAGACTTTAAACCTTGCCACATAGCAGGCCATTACAAATCTAATACAAATCTATCAATAGAAGCATCTGGGGGAAGAGAAGGAGGCGGAGGAGGATGGGCAGGAGTTGTTGGCATTGCCTTCTAGTTTCCACAGTTCCTTGCTACGTTGCCACAGCGGCTGTTTCCATTCATTAACAAATGAAAGTGGAATACCATTTTTAATCTCTTCCCAGCCCCCTCCCTGTTTGCAACCAGGCAAATTTAATCCTATTATGAAATGAAAGAAAGGCACAATCCAATCAAAGGTGATTTTAAGCCTCGCTGATCTTGATATGAGAGAATTAAGCAGGCACCTAAAGTTGATGGAAGTATTTCTGGCTCAAATCCCACACGTGTTTTCCTGGGAGTGGCTTCCAGTAAAAGAGATGAATTTACATTCTAGGAAACCTCTAAGTGGTGAGATATGCTGCAAGCACTATTGTTCAACTCCTTAACCACGAAGGACTTGGCACTCAGACCTGCTGAGATCTCCTCTTCTGTATGACTTTTATAGGAATTCCATTTTCTCTTCTGCATGGCAATGCTTAAATTAGAGGAAGCTTTCCCAGTTGTTCTCTGAGACTTAAAAAGGACTTAAAGGACTTTGGGGCTTTTTGCAGTCCACCTCCTGCCTTTTGGAGGTGAAGTGACAGAATGTTTTAGGCTTCTGCATTTGCAACTAAACACTGACTAAATGCGAATGGCCACCATTACGGCAGTGATCGTGCAACCCCAGTGACGACATCAATGCACCTGCATGGCACCATTGCTGGGATGACCAGGTGACATAGTGCACAATCATGCCTGTGCCACTGGTCACATGCTCTCTCTGCACCTGGAAGTGATGCAGGTACAGCATGCAGGGTTATGCTAGCCCTGCCGCTAGTATAGGGTGTGGAACACTTTTATGTGTTCCACACCTATATGTGAGGGGAACTCTGGCACATGGTGCACCATTTCTAGTGAAGAAAAGACTCCATGCAATGTGGTTAGAGCATGTGGAAGTTCCTTGCATCTTTACCTTAAAGGTAAGTGTGAATTTGCCCTTTCTCACATAAGATACCAAATCAGAACTGAAACAATGAGCCTCGCTATCTAAAGCAAAGACCAAAAATTATCTTTTTTTTCTCCTGAGATGGGTCAGTCTCTCCCATCAATGTTATGCTTCTTCTTATTTGCTGCTGCCACCAGGTATATTTCTATATTTAGCTGTTCCCACCTAAAAGACTTTTCATAACCTTCACTGTAACCTTTTGCTAGTAGAATGTTAAGGCTTATGAACATAGGGTGATATAATAAAGGAGAGCTATTGTATTTGTTTTATTTATTTTGGGCAATTTTTATAGAGTCCTTCAGCAAAGACAAAACAGAATAGAATAAATCTTCAAGAAAACGTGCACATCACGAAGACAATAAAAAAGTGAAAAATAAGAAAAGAAAAACATCTATTATATCAAGTCCATTACTAAATTCAAAAATAATTTAATGTAAACAATAGCCTTAATTATTCAAATAGTTATTCAAATAAGCATAAATGATAAATAAAAACATAAGAGGTATAGCCCTCTTATCTACTCCATGCTGTACTCTATTTTATTTTTGTTTCATTTTCAATATTTATATAATGCTTCCTATCAAGATATAATCTTGAAGTGGTTTATAAAGGTTGGAGAATAAAAACAACTAAAATCATAGATATATAAAACATAATTAAAATCAAGGATTGCAGGGAAAATAAACATTCACTCTGGAAAGACTTGAATAAGGGCCTTTTATTTGGTGCCTGAAAACCTTTTAAAGCTTGGGCATAGGCCAGTTTCTCACTTACTATAGAGGGGTCTAGAGGTCTATTTTCCACACACTAGTACAGGTCAGAGCAGGCCTTTTCCCACTCTAGTAAGCTTTGTCTGAAGTGAGAGACTGGAATAGGGTGCCAAAACTGGGCCCTAATTTGGTCCATCGGTAGACCTTGACAATAAGTCTACAACTGGACTATTGGGTATATGAAGTGGATCTGGAAGTTGTGGTGTCCTGAAAAGGGCCTGGTCAAAAATATCAAAGGCTGGGAACTTACATCATCTGAGCTCAGCAGCCACCCTATTCTGGAATGGAGCATCCTTCTCTTTTATAAAATAGTGGGGGGAAGGATGGGGACATGGTCTTAAGCTGTGTTCAGATGTTGGTTACTTATTCTGGAATGCCCTATTGTCATTGCTACCCCTCAAGGTGCTTTACTGGTCCCCTCAGTAGCATTCCTTGCTTTGATCAAAGGAATTGACCCTCTGTGGGTGCGTTCCCAAAGGCACTAAAATCTAGACTGGATTCGGACTTGGCATCCATTCCATTCCAAACCAAACACTCTCAGGATTCCATCATAGTAATTCCCTAACAAAGTTATCATTCAGCTTTTTCAAGTTATGGAGGAACTAGGGATGTGCAGGAATGTTTTTTTTAAAATCAATTAATATTGAATTGAATGCAAGAAAATTCATATTTGTTCTAATAAAGCCTCTTCTAATGTGGTAGGATTTTAATTCGATGCAAATGTTCAATCTCATATGAATCCCATATGAATGCATATAAATCCCATACATATCCCATACAAATCCCATATGAAGCTTCATATGAATGTATCAAAACATTCAGTTAGAATTTAATGTCAATCTTCAAATGGGCAAGTATTCAATTTGAATACCAATGTCCGAATTCGGCCAAATTCATACGAACTTGGAATGCTTTGAATATTTGTGCACATCCCTAGAAGGAACTTTTGGGGAAGAAATTCTAGATACAATTTTTGGAGGAAAGCTAGTCAATCTAATAAATGTAACACCTCAGGGCATGAAAAATTAGAGGTGTGCATGAATGCAATTTTTGACATTCAATTTGATTAGAATTGAATATTCAAATGTTCGAATTTGTACAAATAGAGAAAAAAATGAATGTATTAAAATTTGAACTGATTCAAATACATTCATATCTATGAATATGAATATTCGGTTCTTATTTGATGATATGAACGTCAACAACATTTGTATATGTCTGTACACATCCATATGCACCCATATGCATCCCGTTTTTATCCCGTATGTGTCTGTACAAATGTGTACGGATACAAATAAGATGTAACGTGTACGTATCCGTACACATATGAATGTCTGAATAATTCATACAAATAATGCAAAACATTTGAATTTATTCACATGTTAAAAAACAAATGAATTCAACCAAATTTTGAATGTTTCAAATATTTTTGCACATTCTTGAAAAATGGCAGCAGTAAAAACCAGAAGTGACTGTCAGTGATGAGTGTAGTTAGAGATCCCAGGGACAGATGTGCTCCAGTTTTTTGGCTGTGTTTGAAGTGCTACACGCACTTGCAAATTTCCTTAAACAAAGCCAATGAACCAGAGTACAGTACATTGGCACTGGAAGCTTCACACTCACCCACTGTCACTAGCCACCACTGATAATAATGAACAGCCATGTGCCATAGCTTAACCCCCTGCTCCTCCACAAATCAAAAGGTACCAAGTGCTGTTGTTAACCTGAATCTGTATCTTTGTGAAATATATGAATTGTCTTCTGCCGAAAACAGCTTGGATATGGCTGCCTTCCTGATTAGGATTAAAATGGTAAGGTGTAACCGCATCCTATGAGAGTGATGGTGCAAGTGAAAGTTTGCAATGAACAATTGCTTCTCAAGCTCTTAGTTCCAAGGACAACAGACTGTGAGGCCACAATCAGAAGAAATCTTGGCATATTACCTTTTCTTTTAATTTGTTCTGTGTTTGAAAAGGATGACACTGAAATGGCTGTGATCAAATGGCATAGGCACTGAAGCTATCTAAACATTAAATCTACCATGTTTCCTATGCAGACTTGATAAGCATGAACAGTGGTAGAGTTTTCCTTTAGTGGCACCTTACTGACACACACAGACTTCACTTGCTTGTGTATGCTCCAATTAAAATCATAATTTGACAGTGATAAAAGCAGATCTCTGATTTTTTTCTTACCTAAGTTGCATAACTCATTTGTCAGAGCAGATTGTTACAGAGGGAGACAATTGTTCAGTTTACTGAAGCCATGCATTTCTATTACATGCACAATGGCCTTTTTCCTTTTGGTATTATCCAGGTCTTTACACTCTGAGCACATGGCACCCATGAACTTCTGACAAAAGCTGGCCCCTTTCTCAGCTTGGCCTTATTCTGGAGTGTATCTTAGGACAAGGGTCTGTTGTCTGTATGGTAATGCATGCTCAGGCAGGCCTTGCCTGAGACCTGCCATAGTCTGCACTAGCATTTGGAGAGAAGCCCCCTATCATGAGTAGGGGTGTGCACAAATACAGTTTTGGGGCTTTGATTAAAATAGAATATCTGAAAATTCAAATAGTTTTGAATCTTTAAAATTCAAATGCATTCACATTCAATTCGAATCAAATATATTCAAATACATTCGTGTGAGTATTTGATTTGAATTTGTAAATACGAATGTTGACAACATTCATATGTGCCTGCACGTATCCATATACATCTGTACTCATCCCATATTTATCCCCTATCATGCATCCTGTTTTCATCCCATACGGGTCCGTGCAAATGCATACGAATGCGGGAAAGACGCCTACTGCCAAGTATGCATCATGTACATATCAGTACACAAATGATTGTCCAATTAATTCACATTAATAGATTCAAAAATTTGTTCAAATGTTTAAATTTGAATTTACAGACCTTCAATTTGGATTGAAATATCCAAATTGGAACGAATTTGATCCAATTTTGAATGTTTCGAATATTCGTGCACATTGCTAATCATGAGATATATTCCAGAATAAGGCCAAGTGCAGAAAGGGCCCTAGTCTGCCAGGTACCTATCTATTATTTCACACAATGGCTATTTTTGTTTGCATCTTTATGTTATTTCTCAGCTTCTCAGCAAAGGTTTTCCTAATTTTTTGCAGATTGCAGGTGCTATAAATTGAAACTCTATTTGATCAACAGAAAAGCCTCTGAGATCCAATTTAGAAAAATGCCCTTTATAGCTGCTTCCCCCTTGATACTGAAAAAACGTGGCATGATGAAGTCAGAACAAGCTCTGCAGGTGACAGTTTGTCTATGTTTCTCTCCCATTTGCAGGTTCAACCACAAGTCACACTTTTATTGCAAGAATCCCAGGAGTTCTCTGCTAGCTGACCAAACTTTTGTGCTTTGAGAAGGCACAATAATAAATACCAAGTGTTTCCCCCCCCCTTTGAATACCCAAGGAGACCCCTCCATTAAACCCCAGTAAGATCAAACAAGAAGTAGACAATGTTCTGTAATGATATGAGACTGGGGCTGCATCCAGACTTTTGTCAAAAGAGCACAGCTTTCTTCTGCCTGCAGCAGCGGCACAGCATCTGATAGAAGGGTGCAAAGTAAAAAGATGCTGATCAATCAGCAACTTTTTACTTCACTTTTTCAAGGACATGCTGTACCCCTCCTGAGTGTGATGGTGCATCCCATCTGACCTACGGTAAGCTGCTTCGGCATGACAGCACAGCTTCCGATCACATCATTAGGCGTACGAGATGTGACTGCGCTGTCCCGGTGCAGCTTTTGATCATTGGGTCTGACCAACAGGAAGTGGCTTCGAAGGTACAGCAAAGTATATTGTAAGCTTGGAGGCAGCCTGGATTCCCAAAGCATCATATCTCCAGAAAAAGCTTATATGCATTTTAAATTTCTTTTGCTATGCATCTGCTCCAAATTATCCCAGTTCTGCAAATGGCAAAACATATTCATAGCAACATTCCACCATGCCCACCTAGATTAAAGTCATCTGAGGTAAAGAGATCATGTCTAATCAATTTCTTTGTATATGTAATGGGGCAGAGCATCACAGCATTAGCTCTCCCTCTTCCCACGAGTATGCCCTACAGCACAGAGCATTGCTTCAGGGACCTTGTGCATATCTTTGCTTTGATTCCACAAAGGAGCCAGGGAAAGAGAAAGTTGACTGAAGAAATACAGTGAGGATCCGTCCTCACAGAGATGTTATTGCCACAGGGTCTTAGTGTATTTTAGCCACTAGCTCCCTAGTTATCAGCTGAGAGTATGATGCCTGTGTTGTAGCTTCAGATGAAATTGTGCAAGAAAAATTTGCATCTCTATGCGTGCTTGGTTGCACTCCAGCAGCTGAAAAGCAATCTGCAGCTAAACTGGCAGCCGTATAGACATAATGCCACATTGACATCCTGCACGGGTAAACAACAGTCATGAAAAGCAGGTAAAGGAAGGCCCATTTCCACACTCCGTCTTTTGGCAAAACTATTCATACAGGGCCTTTCTGCATTTGCTTGTGTTCTTCCCTAGCATGTGTTCTAGTATGGAATATGAAGTTAGTACACTTAATTCACACAGGGTGTGATCCAGATTAAGAGGAACCTCCCACACTAGTGGGTACTAATCTGGAACATGGAGATGTGAGGAAGGTGCATGCCTCTATGTTACAGTTACAGGGGGACTCATTTAAGGGATGTGCCATATTGTTCTGCCAAAATGGGGCCCCAGGACTCCAAGAGTTGTCTTCACACATGAAGTGCCATTCTGGATGGCTCCATGCAGAATATGATGGGTAATCCTCCTTGCAGTTAGCCACAATGACCGATAGATGGCACAATAAAAAACTCTATAAATATTCACACAATGCCCCCTGCCAATCAGTCATTCCTAGCTGTCAGAGTTTGTTCAGGCCAATTCTGAAGCTCATGCAGCTTCAGCCCCCACCCCCCAGGGGTCTAAGCTGGAACACACCATCATTGTGCAGACAGCACTGTTACAGCATAGAGAAATCCATCCCTGTGCTGAAAGGCCCTAAATGGACCATGAATGATCTAAAAAAGGAATCTCTCTCTCTGGCTGTTTAACATTATCTAGTTTGTAATATCCGATAAGATATATGTACCGTAACATTCTCACTTCTTTGTAATCCAACACTTTGATTTCAAGTAAAAACTAAGCCAACTTCTGCGCTGTGTACTAAAACATGTGACGTGAAGCTTGTAGAGGTGAGACATCAGGGAGTTCACAGGATGGCTACTCTAACCCATCATATCCTTGGAGAGGGAGAATAAAAGCTCTCCTGTTTCAAAGCTGCAGGAACGTGAGTCACTTCCACAGCCTGGAAAAAATGGCACTGGCTTTTCGAGTGCTGTATAGTCCACTCCAGCCACCATTGCCTGCATGATGATGGTTGGAACAAAGCATTTTGGAAATGTTTAGGAGACAACTTTAAAGTAAACTATGTATAAGACTGGCAAAAAATTATGAGAATTTCTTTTAGATGAATATATAACTCACTAATGAAATGTTATGTAAGAAAAAATAGCAAAGCAACATTTCACGAGGTATGGAAAAATTTGTTAGATGAGTTACCTCAAATTAAGTGCTGTCGCCTACGGGCTAAGATAGTTCTTTCCTTGATTAAATGAGACCCTGGGTGGAGCAATTAAAGCTGTGATAACTCTGCATACTTCAGCATTAAGAATTAAATCAAACAAGAAATATTGATACTGGCTTACAAGGCAATAATGAATAGTCAGTTTTGATATATGTAAGTATCAAATATGAAAGTAGAAACTAAAGTTAGAGAGGAATGAGATAATTATAATGTATTGGTTTTATGAAATTTGTGTCAATATAAGCATTGATTGTCTTACATTGGCTGCATTCCCATGCAATAATAAGTCTGCTGAAAATCTTCTTTTGCCACGGAGCGGTCCCATGCATGGCTTTAATCCGGGTTTTCAGCGCCGCTAATGGGGAAAAGCCACTTAAAAAAAATACCTGTTTAAAGCAGTACTTTCTGGAAGACGTGGGTTTTCAGCGCAACATTTTCCATGGGATCACTCCATGGCAAAAGGGGCGGGGATTCTCTCCCAGGTGGGAATTGCCGGCCGGAGAGATCATCTCTCTCTCTCTGTCTCTCTTTTGCCTGTCATCTAGCCAGCGATCTATGCAAACAGTGATCTAGGCAGGCATTTTCTCTTTGCTGTTTCTCTTTCCAATCCCAAAGAGAAACAGCAAAGATACATTGTGATGAATTGCTTCCGCGAAAGTGAAAGTGTAAAAGAGCTGGCTGGGTGGAGATCTTGTAAAGAGTGCCGGCTGCAGTCTTCGCAAGCAGGGGAGACGAACAGAGAAGTTTTAAATTTTTCTTTTGGTCTTTTTGAAGGAAAGGATTGCAGGATTGCTGACTGGGGGGAAGGCGTTTTGGCAGCTGGAAATTCCTTCCACCCGATC
>MTQE01001134.1:68568105-68591069 GCA_014337955.1 Aspidoscelis marmoratus | reverse complement strand
TTCAGTGGAGGGGCAATAGAGATACAAATTCGTACCATCGGAACGCACCCATTGTCTCATTGTGTACAACCTAAAAAAAAACCCCTTAAAAACAATAAATGAATATTTGTTTGCAAAAAAGAAAAGAAATCAAAACAGTGGATATTGGGAAACTGGAAAAGGTGCAGAAAAAGGCAATCAGAATGATCAAGGGGTTGTAACACCTTCCTTAAGAAACAAGAGGCCTTTTTTGGAACACTTAGGCTGGGACACGCGGGGATGGATTCCCCATTCACACTTGGCCAATAAGGGATGCGTTTCCCATGTGTTGCATAAGCTGGAACCTGCAGAGACCCCTTGAGCACCCACCCGATCCACGAGCCCGCACTGCCCCCCATCCCCATGTGTGCAACTTACCTGCTTGGTGCCCGGGATCGAACTGGCAGCCCCGTGGATGGGGCTTGCTGAGTTCAGTATGTTGTGTGATGCACAGGCACGTGCCACAGCCTGCAGATGGGTCATGGTGCACACCTGTGCACAATGCCTGGTTCGATGCAACAAGCTCCGCCTCCTTGTCACATCAAAACTAGGCATTGTGTGCAGGGTGCCCAATGGGTCCCTGCGGGCTCCAGCCAGCGCAGTTAGGCTGGCAGAAGTCTGTGGGACTTGAGGATGAGCTTGTCCTGGTCTTGCTCTGCCCCCCAAAGGGCCTACCAGGGAGAGTGTGAATGCTCTCCCTGCCAGACAGCTCTGGGATGGCCAGGGACAGCTTGGGCTGGGTGTGGAGCATGCCCTGGGATGGTATGGGACAGTTCTGGATGGAACCGCCTGGCTGGCAGAGCGATTGCTCTGTCCTAGGGCTGGCCTAATTCTTCTCCAGAGGCTCTAGTGTGAAGAGGCCTCAGGTTGCAACATCTAGTCCTCTCTAGCCTTGAAGGATGACATTGAAAAGGTGACCTGACTGAAGTATATAAAATCACACATGGTGTGAAAAGGTGGATAGAGGGGAAAAATCTGTTGCACAACACTAGAACCAGGGGGCACTCTATGAAGGTGATGGGCAGGAGAGTTAGGACTGACAAGGAGAAGTATTTTTACCTGACAGTCACCATTTTATAGAGAAGAGGTGGTTACAGGCAACCAGACTGGATAGGTTTAAGAAAGGGCTAGACAAATTCATGGAGGGCAGATGTATAAATGGCTACTGGAATGGATGCAGGTACTGTCTCCAGGTTGGAAAAGACAGGCAGGATGCTTCTGGAGGCCGTTTGTAGGGAGCAGAGAACAGATGAATGTTGTTTTACCTTTTTCTTCTGCTTGGGAATACTAAGAAGCAATTGGTGGGTCACTGTGTGAGACAGAATGTTGAACTAGATGGGCTATGGCCTGCTCTTATGTTTTTATGTTCCTAAATATCATAACCAATCTGCTTTGGGGTCTAGTTTCAGGGACATCTCCAAGGCAAAAGTAATGTCTAGACTACTTTTTGCAGTGTACAGAAGTAAAACTTTACTGATTTCAATGGGTCTTACCCTAAGGTAAGGTCTTATCAAATTGCAGCTGAAGGCCAGGATGGAAAATGACTTGTACACTAAACTAGGAAAACTCCCTTCCTTATGGATTTCTATAAAGCTGGCAGTAACAACCTAGATTCTTCTGCCCTGACTAGCTTTCATATAAAACAAACAAGTCAAAGAACATCTGTGGTCCAGGAAATTCATGGTGCTTCCCACAAGCTCCCCCAATCTTGTATGTTTTTTAGTACATAGAGAGAAGGAAGAAACAAGGCAGCTAGCATCACTGTTGTTGGAAACATTGCTTTGCCCAAGAGCCAAGCTGTTGTGACCCTTGCAGCTCACAGAGATGGTGGCTGTTGAGAATCACAAAATCAATACTTGAAATCAAGTCCAGGCAGAGACAATGACCTTGAAAGAAAGCCAGGGAAAGGAGATTTCTATGAAATGGGAAAGGAGAGGAGGTTTATGGGCACAAAGAGAGAGAAGCTGGAGGGAAAGAACGAGCAAAACAGAAATCCATGTCCTCTACCCATCTGCCTCTGTGACTGCTGCCAGCCCAGCAGTACAAGGGGAGGAGATGATCTTCACATAAAAAGCTTTGCAAACCAAATGGAAAGCAAAACAGATGGGCAAAGTAAAAAATGCCCCATGGGTGCACAAGAGTATTAGAGCACATTTTTGGTGCAGCATTTTCAGAGGGAAAGAAAGTTTTTGCCTTCAGGAAAGCAGCTACAAGTTCTTACTAGCCAGGGTCTTTCTTGGGGAAAGATTCACGGCTGTGACCATATCTGGTTTTCTCTAGTTCCTACATCTTCAGAGTTGGGCTTCTGCTGACTTTCTTTGTGCCAACACAACACAGGGAGGACAAAGGCAGGATGCAGTTACGAATACCATATGAGCTGAGATTTGGGACAAATATATTACAGGATAGGTTTGTGAAGATTCCCTTCACAACTTGGTCATGGTCACACCTTCACTTTAAACCTTCTTCAGTGAATCTTCAAGTCTGAGTGTTCACACTTTTTCATTTCTACCCATTTAAT
Source organism: Aspidoscelis marmoratus (assembly GCA_014337955.1). NCBI lineage: Eukaryota > Metazoa > Chordata > Lepidosauria > Squamata > Teiidae > Aspidoscelis > Aspidoscelis marmoratus. Next base: position 68,588,530 of record MTQE01001134.1, on the reverse strand, counting down.
TTGTGGATTTTCTATTCAGAAAAGTCCAAATAGAGGGTGGAAAGTTCACATAGGTGTGGCTTCATTTCTGGTGACATATTCCTTCTTGTTTGGTAATGTGTAAGGGGCTATTGTAACTTATTGGAATTTCCAACATTAGACAGCATATGTAAACAATTTTTCTAGACTTTTGTCTCTCATATTAAGAAATGTTAGAGCGAAACCTTAGGAATCTTTGCACTTGGTCAGAAACACAGCAAGGAATGAGCCTCTTTGGCACCTCCAGATGGAACACCCAGAAGATCACAATAGATGAGTTGCTGGGATGGGGTCTAATCATGCAGCAATGAAAAATCATTTTTAAAAAGTCCCCAGTGTGCATGCATGCCCGTGCACACACACAAAAAGGCATAAACAGGTTTTTCTGAATTTGTAGTTTTTAAGTCAACTACTGAAACAAGTGAAAGTGTTGGTGACTTGAAGAACTCCCTGTTTAACAAAGTGACATGGGAGTAGGTCTTCTCCTGGTTAGTGCTCACTTTGCAGAATGCTGCCATAAAGTATATTTAGTGCCAGGACCAGAGCTGTCTGTTCACACAAGCACCTGGTGTATTATGCTTTTTGGCCAACTGGTTTACCAGAAGGCATGCCCACAGGTAGATCAGTACGCCTGCACCAGACCATGTTGTGGAGCAAAATATGGTAACAGACCATGGAAAGCATTCAGGCAGCATATGATCACAGGCCAGTATACCATGCCTGGCCCCAAAAGTCACAGTTGTCAACTTTGAAGATCAGGACAGCCTTGAGTGTGAACTATTGATAGCTTGGCCCAGCATGGCATGGGATAAGCCACTCATTGAGGAAAAGGCCTTCAAATTCAATATTTCTGATTTGTACTGAGCACACCTTTATGTTCTAGGAATTATAACAGCAGTTTTAACTGGCCTTATTTTCCATGTTTTTATGTGCACATATATTCTTATACAGAGATATACTGTTCTATTGTTTTTATGCTTTTATCCCGAGATCCATTGTGATGGAGTTATCAAAGAAGCAAGATAAAGAAACAGGGGTTTGTGTGTGCACACCCTCCTACTTTGCTCAGTATATTTTATTAACTAACATGTGAAATCAAACATAACAGAAGATGACAAAAATGCAATCTAAAAATAAAGCTAAATACACCAACAGCACACATTGATTAAAATTGGCAGCAGATAAAAACATGAAACAGTTTTACAGCAACTACTGAAAAACAAAACAAAACAAAAAAGATAAACAGTTGGTCATGGAGGTAGTTTTTCCCAGGCATTTCCTATGAGGAATTGGTTAGAGAGCTTGTGGAAGTGAAGGCAAAACTGAGATTGTATTGTAGCCCACAAATATCTAGAGGCCTGCCACATATTTGAAGGGTCATGGATGACAGACTGGGGCACAGGATGGAAACTGGAATAAAGGGATGCAGAATAAACAGTATGGTTGCATCTGCCCTGAACTACAGGCCAGTTGCTCACATAAAATGCCTCATCTACCAGAAAGGCTGTGCCATGCCACTTGGTTCAGTGTTTCATCTATATAGGACAAGGTGATGGACTGGGCTCTGGCATGAAAATGGCACCATAGCCAAAGGGAGAAGCATTCCACTGTGTTAGATGGGGCCAGCCATTCATATATAGAGTGGCGGATCTGATCTACTGTACACGAGGAGCACAGTGCCATTTTGCTGGGCTTCTGGAAGCAGCCACAGAACTATTTTACTTCTGGGTGCTTTGTTAAAACCACCTTGACTGGCAACTTTGAAGGTTTAAAACATTCAGTCCCAGCCTACAAAGCTGGATAGGATGGGCTCTCCATAATGCAAATGGTCCTTAGTGGGCTGCTACCTGCCTGCCTGTTCTTGGGCCGGAGACTATTGATTATGCTCAGATCACTAAAGTGTGGAAGGCAGTCTCTTAGTGCATGTGTTGGTAAGAAACACCAGCAAGTGTAAAAAGACCATTGTTCTGTCCAGTTTAATTTGAACTTCCTCAAGTGAGTTAAACCACCTCACTTGTAAACAAACAACTTTCGTGGTGTTTGGTTGATTTCTCGCATTTGTTTATACTCAGTTCTTTGGCACATGTGTGTTCCTGGATCCTTTTTCCTACATAGCTAAGCATGTACATGTGTCAGCTGGATCACACCTTCCCAAGGAACTAGGCCAAACTGTTCTAGTTTATCTAACTTCCCTTTATAAAGAGAGCTCTTCAGCTATCCCATGGACTCTATGAAATGCACTAAAAATTATTGAATTCCTCTGGAAGCTTATTATTTTCTTACCACATGTCCAATAAACTTGCCCAAAGCAAATGATATAAACTAGCAGCAAAATTTAATAATAAACATTATGTAAATTACTTATATACAGTTTATTTACTACTGTTATAAGCTGCCTTATACTCTGGGGGTGAGCCAGTTTGGTAGTGGGTGAGCCAGTCTGGTCTAGTGGTTAGGGAGCCAGACTCTCATCTGGTAATATCGGGTTTGATTCCGCCCTCCCCCATGAAGCCAGCTGGGTGAGCTTGGGCCAGTCACAGCTCTCTTCTGAACTCTCACAGCCCCACCTACCTCACAGGGTGTTCTGTTGTTGGGAGGAGAATAGAAAAGCTTTGTCAGCCGCTTTGAGAAAAGCGGGGTAGAAAAGCCAGCTCTTCTTCTTCTACAATGAACATACTGTACATAAACTTTAAAATTAAAAGCAGTATACTTTTCCTATTTTATGAATAAAAAAGCCTGTGATATGTACACGGATACGAATACCCCCACATCCGTGTTGAATTTTGCCACATTCTATTCACCTCGAATAGAATGTAGAAATTGGCTCCCCTATCAATGACAATGGGCTCCTTACAAGTTAATTTACCAATGAATCTTCCATCTCCCATTCTTTAGCAAAGATATTGTGCTTGATTCAGATCAACAGCAGCAGAAGATATCTGCAGTAAGTGGTGCGGATGGCAGCAAATGTGGTCTAAGAAGAGATACAATTCAGATGCCTTAGCACTGCTCCATATTAATGGATGCAGACTACCTCCACGAATCAGGATTACTAATCAGGACCTCCACTAATCAGGATTACTGAGTCCTTAGTACAGATTAGGTCTGGATTAGCACTAGGGATGTGCACGGAGGCATTTTCATTCTATTCAAGTTGAATAGAATGTGGCAAAATTCAACTCTGGCCAAATACCCCCACAAGGATGTGGGTGTATTCATATCCATGCCTGGAATGAATAAACCCTCCCCTACCCGTCATTCCCACCCACTCCCCGCATTCCCACCCCTTCCCCCACTTACCTGAACACCTTGCCACCACCGCTGCCACTTTCTCCGTGCTGCCATGGCCGCGGCAACCACCACTCCTTCTTCTGATTTTACTGGAAGGCCTGTATTTACCTCCCGGGAAGCCTGTTGGTGGTTCCAGAGGGCCCTGGAAGAGGCCTGTGATGCCACCGCAGCACTTCCCAAGGTAAGTGGGCCCCTGGGAGGAGGACGGGAGCATATTCATCTGGATTCTGAATGCACAAATAATTTGTGCACATCACTAATTGTCATGCCCTATCCTGCCCCTCCAGTCTCCTTGGAGGAGGAGGGCATGGTTGCAATGGTGCAACAGCCTGGGCAGCAACTGGGGCACAGTGCTGCAGATGTTGAGGGTCTGAGGCCAGTTTTGGGGAGCACGCAGACAGCTCAGACAGTCAACCCCAAGAGCGCCCCTCCCCTCTGCTCCTTCGGCAGCAGAAACAGGTGAGATGCTGGTCGCAGCATTTGGCTCAGCTGCACCGGCAACGGCGTGGTGATGACTCCCCTACTTAATTGAGCAGCACACGCTGAGCTGGTGTTGCAGACAACTCTGACGCACCTCTTGCTGTGCCTGTATTCTGACTCTTGGACCCTCTTGTGACTTGCCGAACTTCTGGAACCATGACCTTGGACTGAACTGATGCTGATTACTTCTGAGCCCCCAAAGGACTACTGTAAGCATGCACGTGTTTGCCTCACTGTCCTTGCCTGCCTGGGACATGACACTAATTAGCACTAGTCCTGTGCAGACCATATGGACTACATGTGGACAACAAGTCTCCTTGGTCTTGATTACTAGGTATGTGCAACATGGGGTGGACTCATAACATGCCGAGACAGCCTCATGGTTGTCATGCAGGCCATAAAGCTCCGAGGTTGCTCTCTACAACGCTTGCAATATGGAAACTGAAATTTTTCAAGCTTAACTTATGCAGATGGGTTGCAGTTGTACTTAGGTTTATGAAATATGTTATGACCATGGCAGCCATGCCATCATTTATTAAGTCCATAAGAAGAGCAGAACAATGGCTTGCTAATAGTTGTTGGTTAATGGCTGTTGAACTGGCTAATTGAGTATCATTTCTGTGCCTTTTCAAGGAAAGGTACCTAGATGTGTTTCCCTGGAGCCACCCAATAACCACATCTTTCAAGCTGCTCTCAGAGATGAAGTGTCTGGAAGCTCCAGTGTGGTTGAAAGGGGCAATGGGGAAGAGCTGTCTGCTTTAACCTCCTCCACCATATTTTACATTTAAAATATTGGGGGGCTTTCCCACTAGTACTAAGGACCCATTAAGGACCCATTAAGGACCCATTAGGCTCAGAGCAGGAAGACCCCATTTCCACTGCAGACCCCATTAGAACCACATTTGTTTCCACCAGTTCTAGGAAAATCTGGATTGAATGGGTCCTTCAGGACCTATAATCCGGATTTCCTGTAGACCCTATTAAAGGGGTCTACAGTGGTGTCTTCAGGCATCAAATCTGGGATTATACGGAGCATGTTTCCACCGTGACCAGGCAATGGGGTCTAGAGGGGTTCTGGGGGGGGCACACACATGGGGGAGTTCCCCCAAACCCAGAAGCCTGTGTACAATCTCTGAACACGGCTCTGAAGCTGGCTCTGAAAAATAGCACAGGCTCCAAAGAGGACTCCAGGCAAGAGCAATGCCAATCCTATGGACCTTTGTCAAAGGCTCCGGAGAATCTTCAAAGTTTGTGGCAGATCACTCCAGAGAATCTCCGGAGTTTATGACAAAGCTCTGGAGGTTCTCTGGAGCCACTCCGGAGAATCTTCAAAGAATCTCCGGAGCATCTATGGAAACTGCACCCCTGTCCCCACCAAAACCTGGGGTGATGGGTGGGCCCCAAGTGGGTTGATCAGGATTCGCCCCATGGGTGCTTCAGCATTTCCACTGCAGGCAGGATACCAGCCATTGCTATTGAGTGGTGCACTGCCTGTGGGGACACATCAGATACCTCCCTTAATCCAGATTTACTAGATCTGGATTAGTTGAAGGCCCTATTCCTTAGATCTGGATCATCTTAGATCCGGATTAAGGGAGGTCAGTGGGAAACCCCCCCCCCAATAATTCTTTGAGCCACTTGAAAGTGGCTTTGAAGCTGATTACTAACAATCCTCTCGCTATTGTTACTTGTTTTCACCTCTGTTTTGATACACCAATTTCGTGCCACCATGAGAAACTAATCACAGGTCAGTCCAAACCATGTTTGCTCAGAAGTACATCTCATTAGATTGCTTAATCCCAGGAAGGTGAAGTTAGGAGTTTTGCCCCATTATACATAAAATGCTTTCTTTGCAGCTCTTTCCTTAGGTCCTACCAGTCCCCTGCCCTGAAGTTTTCTAAACCCTGTGACAAAGGCTCCAATCAAACTGCAGGTTTCCCAGCAACCAATAAGTAGAATAGAAGATGCTGTTAACTCAAGGGCAGAAGCTCACGAATCTCATTGATTTAGATAATCAGTTTAAATGTTAAACCAGCAGCAGAAGAGAGATAAAACTCTAACAAGCTGAGATTAAGGCAGCAGTTTATAGAGGTGGGGGAACATTTAAAACAACATACTGTTGCTCCACCTTGTGGCAAAAAGAAGAAAAACAAGCCTTAATGGAAATGGTAGTCACGTTCATACACCATAGTGAGCGTACAAGGGCATTAAATATTGAAAAATACTGAAAATACACCATAATAATGCCACTAAAATATGTCTTTATAATTATTTTGCTGGAGATTTTTTTAATAGAAAATTGGAACTTTCATTGCTGTTACATCCCTTCCAGAAGGGAGGGAATCAAAAAATAAAATAAAATGAAGCATAGCAGGCTATGACCCTGTAAATCTGTACTCATTAGAGAATGTATACCAGCCTTTCCAAATCCCTACCTCAATATTCCCTCCCCATCCTGATCCCTTCTTTGCTCCACAGTCTAAACAATGGAGCACTTAGATTTCAGTTTCACTAAGTAGATTTAACTGCCTTGGATTAGGAAATACTTAATGTGGATTTATTCAGTTGCTGTTTGTCTTATATCTGTATATGTGTTCAGCAGCACTGTGGAAGAATCAAGGACTATGCCAAGTCTATTTGGTTGCCATGTGGTGGGTTACTGTGCTATTGGGTGAATGGCATTTCCTTTGTATGATTATGGCTCTTGGATTCCATATTATTAGTGTTGTAGATACTGTGTGATTGTTATATCATTATTATTGCGCACTTATACGTAAGAGGTCTCAGTATATTCAAATCATATAAAGGTACATAAGAACATGAGAAGACCTCTGCTGGATTGGGCCACAGTTCATCTAGTCCAGCATCCTGTCTCATACAGTGGCCAACCAATTGTTTCTTGGAATCACAAGCAGAAGACAAAGGCAAAACCTTCACCTGCTTTCAGTTCCTTATAAATGGCCTTGGGAGGCATCCTGGCTCTCTTCCTAGCCTGGAGGAAGTACCTAGGCATTCATTCTGGTAGCCATTCATACACCTATCATCCATGAATTTGTCTAACCCCTTCTTAAAGCAATCCAGGTTGTCTGCTGTTACCACCTCTTCTGTAGTAGGCTTATAGTCTTATTCAACCCAAATATTCACAAAGTGTGTTGAGCTTTTGTTTGTGTTACTAAGAATATGGCAATTCTTTCTCATTAGAGAGCTTTGCAGATGCTGTCTGGAGTCAGAAGGGCATTGGCCAAGTTCTGAGAGATGGAGATAAAGGTCTGAGAAATGTTTGATAGCTGCAAGTTCAGACAAGGGCTCACAACAGTTACCTTGGATTCTATTAAGGTAACTTAATAAGCCAAGGGCATACTTCTCCACAAATGCAACAAGCTTGTTATTCAAGTAGCTTCTGGAGAGGCTGGTCAGTGTGATAATCCCTACGATTATCTCATATCTTCCACTTTAAATCCTTTAAACTTCCACTATTATTCAGGCTTACAGCAATATGAAGCCATGCAAAGGAGGCAAGCGGGTGCCAGCTAAGAGAGGAGTTGGCTCAGAAGGGATCCACTCACCCCAGGAGATCATGTATATAGCTTCTGCCTGGGTTTCTTTTAGGGGAGCTGGGGCTTGTGCATGGAGGCTGACTAGGAATGTGCACAAATTTCTCCCCCCTGTTCACTTTGCATCAATACAAATGGGACAGAAATTCACATTTGTGCAAATGCAGTAACTTTGAACGTACCGGACTTTGAGTTCAGTTTGAATGTTCCCCAAACATTTCTGCCTGATCCCTGCCACCACCAGCTGTCCCTCTGAATCTGCTCTGAATCCACTCTAGAGGTTTCAGTAAGCAAGCTGTAGCCACGGGCCTGTTTCCCGGACATTTTGCGGCTTGAGTGACAGGAAGGGAGGAGTTGCAGTGAAAAGGTGTCAAAAAGTGCCAATCAGAGCAGCTGGATCTCACAGTATATAAGCCAGCAGTCCAGGGCTCTGAACGTCTCTCCTCCTGCGGATTTGGCAAGAGGGTGATCGTGGGGAGTTTAGTCAAACCCTCCAGGCTTCTAGGCCTCATGCTCTCAGTGGGAGAGGCAGGGAATAGAAGGAGAGGTCTTGCCTCTCAGATAAGGGATGATCTCGGAGCATACCTGGGGTTTAGCAGGCACGCTGCAGGGGCTGTTGAGGTCTGGATAGAGCAAGGCAGGTCCTGGGAGGCAGTTAGTATTTACTGCTGGGTTTATTCTTTACTTTAGAAAGAAGCTTCACAACATCAGGGATTTCTGTTCAGGGGCAAGGGGAGCTGGAGGCAGGAATTGTTTATTATTTTGCTTTCAGTGGATCTTCTTTTGAGAGCTGAACCTTATTCTGCTTACAGTAACTTGTTCCTTCTAGCAACACAAAGACTCTTAGCTCACCTTATCTTTGCTTCTACTTATTTATTTACTTGCATTTAATAAATAGTGTTTGGATTACACTGGTGTTTATCGTGCTGCTTCAGGGTGGGGGCTTAGCAACAAGCCTTTGAAGCAGGAGGCCTGTGGGATGAGAGTATAGTCCAGTTTATATACTGACCCCAGCCCATTTGCAGGCAGTTCGGCCGTGGTGCTCGATGGCTGCTTCCTCGACTGTGTAGCACTGCGAAGTACGAGTCCAAGGGGTGGGTGGGTATCGAGTTGCCATGCCTAGTAGTGCCACTGCCCAAATGCTGCTGGCAGGTAGACTCCTCACCTTTATGAATGTAACAAAGCTTCAAATGAAGGTACAAAAGCTTTCACTTTGCTTGTGAAGGCCAGTCTTCAAATATAGCCAATATTCAATCTGAACCTTTGCAATTCATATGAACTGCAAGGGTGATGACATTTTCCTCCCATCCCTAAGGCTGATTTGTCAACCTCTGCAGCATCGTGCGGTGCTGTGTTGCACAGGCACAGGCAACTCCCTGCTATTTGGCTCACAGGGGCCAATTGGCAGATGTGAGCCAATGGGCCAGGGTGCCATCAGGCAGGAAGTCTTGCTCTCAGGTCAGTGCCTCCTATTATAGGGCATCAACAGATGTCTCAGTTCAGGGCAGGGCTATATTTGACCTCCATGCCCTGACTGTGATGTATTGACACAGTCCAAATCTGCTATCCACATGCTAGTGCAGACTATGACAGGCCCTGGGTGTGGCCTGGTATAGCCTGCACTAGACTGTGGAAGGCAGGCCCCTATTCTGAGATATAATCTGAAATAAGGCCCAGTGCAGAAAGGGCCTAAGTAATCCATGTCTGGATGCAGCCTTACTATTTCACAAAACACTTTATCACTATTTTTATATCTCTCTAATCCTGAATCCTGTAACGACGTAACCAGATGAGAACAGTATAGGTGTGATTTTGATTTCTTGTCTGTCTTCTCTTTGTGTGGCTTTGTTGTTGTTGTTGGTATTCACATACATATAATCTGCTTACATATAATCTGCTCAGCTCCACCGCAGTTCAGAGTGGCTCAAGAGATGGCTTAAGGAAGAGTTAGACAGATTTATGGATGACTGATGTATCAATGGCTACTAGAATGGATACCTAAGTACATCTTTCAAGCAGGATGCCTCTAAGGCCATTTGCTGGGATTTGAGAGCAGTGGGTTTGCCCTTGTCTCTGCTTGAGATGCCCGTAAGCAATTGGCGGTCCACTGTGTGAGACAGGATGCTGGACTAGATGGGCTGTGGCCTGAGCCAGCAGGGCTCCTCTTATGCTTTCTTAGATTTCTTTTCTAGAGCCAGTGGCTCAACCTGTCAGTTCACTTCCTTGTAGAACTTTACCCAAACTGCTAGGACACCCGTACACGTTCAGAAAACTTTCAAAAGATGGAGTGCTTGCTTATGCAATCAATCAAAGCTTCTTGGTCCTATCAAATCAGTCAAAGCTTCAGGACCTGTCATTTGATTAATGAATGCTTTGGATCTGGATGTTTTTGAAAAAACGAGTGGGTGGGCAGACCTGCTTGTGCTGTTTTTCCTCCATCACACTGTTTCCAAAATACCTGAAAACAAATATATGTGTGTGTTCTCAGGATGCCCCATCCACAACAACTACAGGGTACAGTTTCTAGTCTTCCATGTGGGATAGGTTGCCTGAGAGGCATTGAGAGGCAAAGAACTGGAAATGCATGTGAACGTGATCGCTCAGCTCTTAGCTGCCCACTCTGCCCACTCCCCAACTGGTTCACATTAAAATATTTCAAAAAATACTTCAGAGAATTTTTCAAATTGATCTTACTCCAAAGATTTTTATACAAAGGGTTGGAGCTACAGTTCCACTTGGTGTCACATATGTCCAAATTATTTTGGAGACAGCAAGTACAATCAAAATTATCACTATTGACTGTAGACATCTCTTCCAAAGAATGAAGGACAGAATAATCCCATTACTAAATGATTAGCCTACATAGAGGATGCTCTCCAGAATATATCCTGAAGTATATGGTAGATAAAACACATTTAAGAAGGGGAATATTTAAAAAACGTTGATGAGCATTTTCCCTAATTAAGAATGGGGAACCTGTGGTTCTCCAGATGTTGTTGTTGTACTACAAGTCCCATAATTTATGACAATTGGCTTTGAACTGGTAGTGATGGAACCCAATAACTCATGGCTGTCCATATGTCTTCTGTGCCTTCCATCAAGCCTTCTAGTCCCCACATGCACTTTCCTCATATTAGAAAGTGCGCACACAGGCTTCTTGCTTTGTCAGCCATAAGATATTTCTTATCTATTTCTGTGTGGGTCTATGTCTGCCAAATCCAAGTCCCACTCTAGTCACTACACTGTAAGATGTCCTTAAGATAATATGTTCCCTTACTTCTCTTGGAACCCCACAGTTAACAGTGCTGTGACTAATGTGCTATTTTTGTTCTTGTTCTGTTGATATATTTAATGACAATACATTAATTCAGTTCATTGGAAGGCTGGGTTGCAACTTGAAAAATGCTCCTGCATCTTGAATAGATCATGCTTTTCCTGTACTACTTCACTCTGGGGGTGTCTGCATGCCAATTTGGTATGGTGCTGAGAGTGGGATCGGTGCTGGCTGTCCGCATGGGCTTTTGATTTGGCACGCAAAAAGAGTTCCAAATCCCCCCATACAGTGCAAACAGGGGACCAAATCTGGCATCCTGGAAAACGAGTCTCGGCACCATATGGGGGCCTGGCGCGCTTGCTTAGTGAGCTGGGAACCAACACGCAGATGCTTGCAGGCTAACAAGGAGGAGTTTCCAGCTCACGTCATAGGTCGGGGGGTGTTTTTTGGCTTCTTTTGCACCCCCAATCTGCTAGGCAATATGAGGCAGGCTTGATTTTAAGTTTACAGTGTTCCCGTGTGTTTTTTTGCTGGATCGCAGGTGCACAAAAGTTTAGCCGCTGCTGTCAGAAAAACCACGGGGAACGCTGTAAATTTAAAATCAAGCCTGCCTCATATTGCCTAGCAGATCGGGGGTGCAAAATAAGCAAAAAGCACACCCAATCCCTGGCTGTCCATGCCTAAGTAATTGTGCCCAAGGGAAGTGATGAGGGGGTCAAATCGCTGGCATTTGCCTTCTCCTCCCCTCCCCCCACGCAGCCCAGACAGGAGCGCTCACAGGGCTGCAGAACAGAGGATTCAAGCCACCTGTTGCGGGAGGCTGACTGACTCAGCAGGGTCTCTGATTCTCCTCTGCAGCCACACATCTCCCTAACTCTCTTTCCTTGCTCTCCTCTCTGCCTCCCCTCCCCCCTCTCCCCACTTCAGTTTGAGCCCTCCTCTCTCTTTTATCTCTCTCTCTCTCTCTCTCTCTCTCTCACACACACACACACACACACACACAGAGAGAGTGGAATCCCTGTCAGACCTGTTAAAATGATTAAGAGCATCATTTTAGTGAGGCTCTGAACTTGCGCACATTAGCCCCAACCCCCTCCTGAAAGCTGCTCAGCTGAGTGCAGGGCAACCCCAAACGAGTGCCTGACAGTTGCCTTGACAGGTTTCAGGTGGGGGTTTGAGTTAATATGTGCAAGTTCAGAGCCTTGCTAAAATGAGGACAGCGCTTTCACTGCTCTTAATCATTTTAATGGGGTTTGACAGGGATTCCACCCTTTCCGTGTGTGTGTGAGAGAGAGAGAGAGGGAATGAGAGAGAGACAGAAGGTGGGCTGGGCTGGAGGATGGAGAGAGAGGTGGGCTGAAGAGAGAGGGGATGGAGAGGGGGTGGAGTTGCTCCCCATGCAGGTACTCAGCGTGGCTTGCTTGGGGACGCCTCCATCCGCGCCAAGCCCTGAATCTAGTGCGCATTGCCGGGCATCCCATGCAAACGCCCAAAATACCCTGGCCCCATGCCCAGCCCCTGTGCGCTAATACAGCACCCAAATGGTGCTAAGATGCAGAACAGGGAGATCGTGTTACTTTGCCTACTCAGCAATATTGATACTAAAGTATTTTGAGACACAACAGCAAAATGGGCTGTGTGTAGTAATTTAGAGTTTGTATCCACAGGGGCCATGTCCATGTGGGATATATACTTCACAGGGGCTGCAGAGCAGCTGTCACAGTGTCCGGCAGCTTTTAGAATGCTTTGCAGTATACTATCTGTGAAGCAAAGCCCAATGCTACACTGCAAAAAAACTCTGACTTACCTCAACACCAGCTACAGATTTTTCCCTTTTCCTGGGTGTTTTCCTGGGTGGAGATCTTGTGAGAGTTTGCCCTCACCAGGAAAGAGAAGGCCTCTCAGGGAAGTAACAGGCCTCTCAGAGAAGTGGGGGAGCTGACCACCTGGTCAGAAGAGCCCTGCCTGCTGCTTCCGAGCATTGGGAGAAGATGTGGGGATGATCTGTTCTCCCTGTGAACTTTTTTACTTAAGAAAAAGGTAAGTTTACATTTTTTATTTATGCCTGGAGGCATCCTGAATGTGAACCAAGAGGCTGAATCTGAATCCTGGAAAGGCAGAAGTTCTCCAGGTGGGCAGTTCAAAAGTCTATTATCTCCCTTTATGTTGGTGCCCTGAGGTGCCTGCTGCTATTGCATAAGCCTCAGTGTCCCCTCAAATAATAAAACACAAACTAACCCCTATAAGACTCGAGCAGCCATTCTCTTAAGATCTGTTCCTGGTTGTGATTGCAAGCAGCTCCTCAGGCTTGTACTGACTGGAGGCAGATGGTCACTTTGTTCAGTAGAAACGGCCCGTGGGCAGACGAGGTAGACAAAAATAGGCATCAGGAAAGTGGCTCAGGTTGATAGGGTTGCCATCCAAGCGAATGTCCTCCAAGGCCCTCCGGATGTGATTACGATCACTGCTGTTACAGAATGTGTCTTCATGCATAGTCAGGATGTTGTTGTTCTAAGCAGGGAAGTACAAAATTAAGTAACACACCAACAACCCTTTTCAAATGATGCTTCTGCTTATTATTGTTGTTGATATTTACAATACCATTGAAAATATTCTTTAAAAATTAAATTCAAGTCATACATGAATGAGATGTTAGATATTCTCCAGAATGCTTTATAACCCAGTTTAGTAGTTCTGCTTTCCATTATTCCCTTTGGCTAAACCAATTCAACCCTGTTCAGATCTGAACAGAAATCAGAACAGTCTGGTTTATGTTAGGTTGAGACTCACAGTGAGTGACAAAAAGCTGAGCTTGTAAACCTTAAAACTATGTCTACATAAGACCTTTGGGTCTCCCTTGGGAGGGCATCCAGATTTTTTCAGCTTCACTCAGGTCTCTGCAAGGGAAACCTACTGGCAAACTTAGAGGAAGAACTGTGAGGTTACTCTTGCTGGTGGAGTCAGTTCCCCTCTGCTATGGGGATGTGTGGGGTTGTAAAAAGGCAACTAAATGGGTGAGAATTACTCTTGGGCTCTCTGCAAAGAGGACTGAAAATGAAGCAAATCCCAAGTGGAATAGTTATTGCTGTGAGCAGAAGTTCCACCTCTGGCAACTTTCTGCTTGTCACCATGAGGCCTTGGCTGTGGGATTGAGACTTGGGGTCCTCTGCAGTGGCTCTTGCACTTCCTAGCCCAGGATGATAGGCTGCTTGGATAGACCCTATGGCTGTGTTCGCACCTAAATTTTAATCCAGCTTCTGTCCGCTTTCAGAGTGAGATAGCATATTGGCGAAGAGTCAAGCTATTTGCTTTTGGCTTTATTTCATTCAGAAAGCCCACCTTTAGCTTAGATAACGTAAAAGGAACATGATAAATCACTTTGCTGATGTGTTCTTCCACTCTGAAAGTGGACTGAAGCTGGATTTTGGTGTGAACACAATTTTAGTAGCAGCAGACTCTGTTTTAACTGACATCTAAGTTCAGCCACCAATGATAACTCCATGTCTGCATTTACTGCATTTGATATTGCTAGTTACAGGCATGCTTTTTCAAAAAGAACACAAATAATCATAACCTTATCCCAATGTCCTAGCTGTCTAACCTAATTTCTGTAACATGACATAGAGATTTATTTAGCCTGCAGTTTACATCTTAAGGTCATACCTTGCAGCTCTGAAGCAACCAAATATGTGTATGCTTTTGATTCCTTTCTCTTCTTGATTTGAAAAGATATGTTGCCTGATAAAAGAGTTCTAAAGCTCTTTAAAGCACAATTTTATGAAGTTTAAACTGGTCTTAGATGCTAATTGTTTCTGAGTCCTTTAGAACACAATCACAGAGATGTGCACAAACTAAAATAATATATTTTGGTTTGCCATCAAACTAAACACCTACTAGTTCAGCTCAACAGTGAACTGGTTAATTGAACAAGTTTGATTTTGAACTGGTTTGAAAGCATAAAAAATGCATATGACAAGTAGGGCACTGGTTCTCTTCAATCAAATTTGTGGATATTCAAAAAACTGAATCTTCAGTTTGAGGCAAACATCTGCAAACTTAGCTGGTTTACTGCAAACTGCAAACCAACCAAGCCAGTTTGGCAGATCTCTATTCAGTCGTGTTTAATTATGTACAATGGGAAACTTTACAATATGTGGACTTTCAAGATTAAATACATTGTATTGTAGGTCTGCATGTACCAAAGTGGATATTTGCACAGTTCCTGAGGATTCCATGGAGATAGTATTGACAGTCTGCACAAACTTTAAAGAAAATTTACAGAAACTACCTGTGTTTCCCCGAAAATAAGACAGGTTCTTATATTAATTTTTGCTCCTAAAGATGAACTAGGGGCTTATTTCCCATAAACAAGAATTCACATTTATTGTTGAACTCTTGGGCTCTTACAGGCATGCCATTGTCAAATCTCACATCTATTAATGGGAAGCTAGAGACAAACAGGCAAATGAGATAGTGACTTTGAACATTCTATACCTCTGTACCTCCTCTAGCCTTAAGCCAATCCATTTCCATAAAACTCTCTGAGTCTGAAAATAAGCCAGGATTGTTTGACAACACCTCCTGAAGACATCTTTTAGCTTTTATGAAACATTAAGTTGTTTGAAAGATGATATTGTAGGAGATGTCTACATTTAGCCCAATTTTAAGAGGGTAGCTGGAATAATTATATTGTTATTTTCAAAGTTTAGGTTCTTGGAAAGCCTTATGGATTTCAAATGTGCACATACTAAATCACTGTGCCTTTGGGAAATAAGAGTTAAAGTGAGCTGCATTTGAAAACTAAAGATGGAGGAAGAAAACTGCAGCTTTCTACTGGTGCTTCCCAAAGCTATAGGAATTTCTCCTAGACAGATGCAATTACCATGTGTTGCTTATCCAGGCTACTGGTTGCCTTTGAAGTTTTTGGTAGCAAAATTCTGGTGACATTTGTGGGGGTTTTGGCTGAAACAGTGCTGTCCACATGCTGCAAAAGCTCAATATGAATCCAGTTTGAATCCCTGCTACGAATCACCTATGTATCCACTCTGAATGCATCAAATCCGCTCTCAATCCACTTTGAATCCACTCTGAATCATCTTTGGATCCATTGTAGATGTGACTGAGCAGCCGCTTTGCCACCTCCCCAGGTTCATGAATGCAATGAAACTTCATACAAATGTATAGAAATATTTGATTTGTATTCAAATGTCAATCTGCAAATGTACCAACATTTGATTTGAATTCGAATGTCTGAATTTGGACAAATTCATATGAATTTTAAATGTGATGAATATTCATGCACATCCTTATGAACAGGACCTGCTTAAATTTTCTCTTCTGCAGAATTATTAAAGACATAGCAGTTCTGTCCCCCTTTCCGTATTGTAAACTTAAAGTGGAAGTAAGCAATTTTTCCAGGGCACACAGCAACAGATAAATAGGACAATATCCCAACAAGCATACAGTTAGAAGAAATCACATGACTATTCTGTAATGACTTCTTCATTTCCTGGTCTAAACCATAAAGAAATGAATAAAAAATGAGTGCCCATTTGTTGTCTGTGGGCATCCTATATCTGCCATTTAAAGAATCAATGTCACATCTCACCTGTAGATGCAAAGACTTCAACTCCTCTGGGAGGGGCTCTGGAATATAGTCCAGATTGTTATTAGATAAATGAAGGAACTGCAGCTTCTTCAGATCCTGAAACCATTAAAAAAGGAGAATCAGCCTTAAATCTCCTTTAAAATAGTATTCCATCTTTACAAACACCATCAGGACATTTGGACGGACTTTTCTCAATATAATGAAATGTAGTAAAAAAGAAAGTGATCATAGGTGTCTGGGTTGCTTGCAGAATTGGAATTTTAACTCAAGAGAAAGGTAGGCCAAGACAGGTGTGACTCCCGGGGAATAAAAAAACCTGCATGAGCCTCTCACCTGGGCTGTGACCTTCCAAGTGTGCCGGTCAACAACAGCTGGAGTGGGCTAGGCAGCACATCAGAGTCCAGCAACTTTTTCCTGGGTTCCAGAAACAGTTCATTTCAGGCTGTCCAGGTAACCAGCCAGACTAATTATCCCCATGTGGCGACCTTGTTTTAAAAAGCCAGAGCTGATTTTAGAAAAATCTGGTCACTGTGGTTCATTTCTGAGTCTGTTTCTGGGTGCACCATGGAATTTACCCCAGCTTGCAACTTAAAAGTGGGAGGAACTTCTGTGCAGTTGCTGTAAAGCTGAGCTCGGCCAAGGCCATCAAAATGCAGATAGCCTTTGGTGTGCTTCTCCCTGTCCCTGTCCATTCCTTGACAGAATTGCCCATTTCAGGCCAGGAGTGATCTCTGTATCTCTTGCCATAGCCTGTAGTGCAAAACTTACCTTATTATCTACACGCTACCACCTATAAACCACTTTTGATCTGCTTTTTAATGGCTGTGGATGAAGCTCAAGCCACTGCTGATTTGGGATGACACTAATTGATCCAAACTATCCCAATTTGGCTTGTATCTGTATCTGTTACAAATGTGGAATAGAAATTAACCAGAGAGGAGTTGCACTTTAATCTATGTTGTGGGGGAAGACTGAAAGAGGAAGAGAGACTTACGGTGAAGATTTCAGGTCTAATGCCCACACTTTGAATCAGGTTAAACTGAGCATCCAGCCTCACAATGGTTCTGGGCAGCTCAGGCAAGGAAGTCAGTTTGTTTTCAGAGAGGATGAGCTCTTGCAAGGAGGGCAGCAGCTGGAAGGAGCCTTCATCCACCCAGGAAATGAAATTGTTAGTCAAGTCAATTCGTTTCAGTTTTGCTGCAGAAAAATTTTGAGATGAAATCACCCAAGTGTTTTCAGTAATTTTTCAAAATCACTTCATTTGTATTACCTCTGAATACATATTTTGTATTTCTTATCATAAATGAGGCCATGTGATCTTTGCCTCCAAAGCAGGAAAACATCCTGTCCATTTCCCCTCTTTGGACACTGTGGGGACATCTACACTGAAATGCAAAACCTTTTTGAAAAGGTTTTGATGAAAATTAATAGTATATCCAAGTTCAGATTTTGAGAGACACACATCAGACTGAATGCTCCTATTGCAGTAATATTGGCCAAAGACAGCAACCTACTTTGAATAACACTCCTATCTACAGTTTTTGGAACAGTCTTGGTTTACACCTTTATCAGTCAGAAGCACGCACACATGCACACACTCATGCACTGACAGACAGACAGACATTTCTGAGAGAAATTATTCCAGAATCTGGGCACCATAACTGAGAATGCTCTCCTTAGAGGCTCTGCTCCTCAATCCTCCTCTAAAGTTGGAATGACAAGGAGAGTCTCCCCAGAAAATCTTAATTGTTGGGTAGGTCTCTATAAACGAAGGCATTCCTTCAAATATTTGGGGCCCAAGCCTTTCAGGGCCTTTAAAGTCAATGTTAGCACCATAAATTGGATCTGGAAGAGGTAACCAGTTCAGTTCTCTAAGGACACTTGCTCTATGAGTCCTTCTATCAGCCTTGCTGTAGGTTGTCCACCAGTTCCAACTTTTCATTTGTCTTTAATAGTAGTCCCACATAACAATATTGTATCCGTGATATCACAAGTATCTTGGTCACCATGAACAGTATTCCCTGTCAAGGAAAGGCTTTTAAAAAACACCCCTAATCTGGAAGTAAGCATTCTTGCCCTCTGCTGTCATCTAAAGCTCAGGTGAAAAATGTGGGTCCAGGATGTCTCCCAAATTCTGAACCTGACCTTTACAGGGAAGTGTAACTGTCAAAAATGAGAGGTCTACTAACTTCCTTGGGATGAAAACCCAGAATATACTGGACCTCTCTGTTGTCATCCAGTCCATCAGTGGCCCCAGTTAAGTACTTTGACAGCTTCGCTCAGTTTAGATGGTACTAAGATGTAGAGTTGGGTGTCATCCACGTACATATGACACCTCACTCCAGATCCTCTGATCCTTCTCCTTGCCCTTGATTCCTTCAGCTGAAGTGCCTAGTCCCGATCAGACAGCTGAAGAAGCAGCTTGTCCCAGTCAGGCCCTGCACTCAGCCAATGCCTCTGAGATACCTCAGTTCATAGAGGAGGATGAGGAAGTGGAAACTGTCCCAGGTACTGAAAGGAAAAGAAAGCATATTTTGGGACAGAGGGATGCACACAAGAGAAAGTAGGGGCATGGCTGGTGTGATTAGGCCAGCTGTGTAGGAGCATACATCATTGCTCAAGGAGTTTGATTTGATTTGCTCCCTGCAGCCCCCAATACACATTCATCCCTCATTACGCACATTTTTTATATCTGCTGGCTTTGTGCACCTACAGTTGTAGAAATTAATAGGCCTTGGGTATCTGTGGCATGCATATTGATGAGCTAGCATCCCACCTCTTCTCGAAATTAAAGGAAAGGACAGAGAATGCATTTTAGATTGGGTTACATGCAAATAGACCTTTGAGACATTAAGGACAGACCTTGTCTTCATTCTTAATGCCCTTGACTCATTCTAATTAAACAGCTGGCAGCTGTTTAAATGCAGCTATAGTTATTACATGCTTTGGACCTAAATTTTAGAAATGTAGTGGGGACACTAATGAGAGTCAAGTTACAGACATGGTGCATGGTGGTGCTACTGTGCTAGATTCTGCATAGATTCAATCACTTCAGGGTCTTCCATATGCTGAGATCAATGGGTGTTTTTCCACTGGCACTAAGTACCCATTGAAGCACCCATTAAGGACCCATTTGGCTAAGAGCCAGATGACCCCATTTCCACCACAGACCCCATTAGGGATGCATCTGTTTTCACCACAGCTAGGGAAATCTGGATCATATGGGTCCTTCAGGACCTATAATCTGGATTTCATGTTGACCCAAGTAAAGGGGTCTACAATGGGGTCTTCAGTCTTAAAATATGGATTGTAGGGAGCCTGTTTCCACTACAATCCGGCATTGGGGTCTAGAGGAGGTTCACAGGGGAGGAACCCATGGGGGGGGGTGCCTCAAAGTCAAGACTCTGGAGTCCCTCCAAAGGCAGCTCTGAAGTCCCTCCGAAGGCAACTTCAGAGATTAGGTCAGGCACTGAAGAAAAACCCCTTGTGAGAGCAATGCAACTGTCAAAGGCTCCAAAGGGTCTTTGAAATTAGCGGCACCAAAAGCACCCAGGACAGCACCCAGGACACTGACAATGTGGCAAAGGAGAAAGCAAGGAGGAGGAGGAGGAGGCAGTGCTGGTGCTAGTGCCCCATGAAATCCATGGCAAATCCCTGCATTGGGATGCCACAGTTTTCTCTACCACCATCCCGTGGGGATCATGACTTTGCTCCTTTTCCCAGGCAAGCCGCTTACTTGCCTCGAAAGGGGAGTAAAAGCAAGGTAGTAAGGGGGTTCAGGGACTTGAGTTTTCTCTCTTTCTCAGGGAGGTAACCTTATTGTCCCTCTGGAAGAGAGAATTTTCAAGCCCCTGCAACCCCTTCGAGCTGCCTGTTAATTAGCTGACTCATCCAAGAGGAAAGAGGTGCATAATTAATTAGCTCCTTGCTCCCGTCTCCTGCTCTTGCCCCATAATTCACGTCTGTTTTAAAAAATCTTCCCCGCTCTTTACAGCCCCTATAGCCAGCTGACAGTTGCCCAGCTGGGTGTCCTATACCCACCTCAGAGTCCAGCTGTCGGGTGGGTATAGGGCACCCAGCTGGGCAACTGTCAGGTGAGCAGGGAAAATTTTAAAAAATAGATGGGAGAGCTCTTTAAAACAGACAGGCTCTCCCGGCTATTCTTAGAAATCTTCCTTGCTCTTTACAGCCTCTATATTT
>MTQE01001134.1:68431889-68561500 GCA_014337955.1 Aspidoscelis marmoratus | reverse complement strand
TTTTTTTTGGGGGGGGGATTTGGTCTGTGGAAACTGGACCAAATCGAAAATGCATGGGGACACCCCATGTCAAGCCTAGTTTCAGTACCGGACCAAACATGCATGGGGATGCAGCCCTTGTCACTTTGCTGTTGTGTTCTCACAAGCTGAAAGTGGACTGGAGGTGAATTAAAACTTAGGTGTGAACGAAGCTTGTGTGTGCGTGTGTATATGTGTGTGTGCATGCATGCAGAGGATAGTATTAAATGATTTAAATGATTTTTAGAGCTTTTTACTCACCTTGATCCGTTATGGTCCCAAGTGGATGTGGTTGTAGAGATCTGGCTGTTGTGGCAGTTGGTGGGCTTCTTTGTGTGATTTTAGTTGTGCTATGAAGTTCTTCTACCCTGTTGGTGGAGTGAGGTAAGGTGCCAACTTCAATCTGTAAATAAAGGAAAACCTATTATTTCTATCATTTTGATGAACAGGATTCTGTTCTGTAGACTGGCTAAACTGGTTCACAGGCTTAAAGGGAATCTTCTAGGGCAAAAACCTAGATTTCTAGATCTTGGCTTTCTTCTTTCCCTCAGTTCTTTTGACAGCTAGCTCATATACAGAACTTTCTGCTTTGGTACATAAGCACTTGAAATGTCCCAGGGTGGATAAGTTAATATATATGTCATCTAAGCATAGATAAAAATGACAGCATGCTGTTTTAATTATGCCACCAGCTAGGGAAACCTGCCATGACAGTTGTGGCAAATGCTGCTGGCTATATTTGTTTCTAATTAATTATTATTCATGCTTTTACTCTTCAATTGTTTCTGTAAGATGGGTATCTAGAGGGAAAACGATGGATGGCTATGGAGAACCAACAGGTTTACACTCATCCTGTCCTTCTCTTAACTTCCCCTTTCAAGGTATTTTTTATATAAAATGACAGCGACATTTAAAACAAATGGTCATCCACATTGCCATAACTAGGACTAAACCCAGATTAAAATGTCTGTAGATAGTTTATTTCCTCCAAATATCCCTTCACCCACCTTCTCACAAATTTTGCCCAGAAAAGAGAAATGGGCAGTTTTTGCATATTTCAGATTCTAGTGAGTTCTTATTGAGAAGTATTGGGAGTAACTGAAGTGGAACCTCTAGAAGTTTTTATGCATCTTTTTGATCACACAAATAAGGGATTTTGAATGAGCCACAAAGTTTATTTATTGTGTTATACTTCAGCGGTACAGGATTTTGTGCTTCTGTTAATGCAACTGCCTTTTGACCAGAGCAACAGGAATCACTCTTAAGTCATGCAGTGGCTTTGGACTGAAATGTGGGGGTGTATTCAGTGCAGACCTGTCTTCATGTCCCTTGCCCATACATGCCAGTTTTGGGGTCTCCATCATCAGCATTTACATGGAACCACACACACATCAAACACTCTAACACCAAACATGATGTTTTACTCACTCCTTCCACACACCAGATAAACATTCATTGCCAAAATTCAGTAGAAATAACACCGTATGCTACTTTTGATATCTTCTCATTCAGAGTGTGGGCACAGTGGGATGGAAGGACAGCCTTGGGACCGCCCCCCCCAAAAAAAGAGGTTTCCCTTGGAACTGGATGTTTATCAAGGGCATGATTATTTGGATGTGATCATCTATACAGATGTTCAAAATTATCTCCATCATCAGCATCAATAGTCCTCATTCCTGAAGCAGCACACACTCTGGCCACAGGTGCCTAAATGACATCTTCATTTTTTTGAGATAGCTATGACCCCAAAGAGTCTTCCCAAGGCAGTGAATCTTCTGCCTTCTTTCTGCCTGCATGCTTTGGAGTCATCCAAGAACCAATCTGCACATGAACACATACTCCAAAGAGAGTGCGTTCTCACTCATGCTCCCAATTACTCAGTCATCAACCACAACACACTACACTACAGCACACAAGCCAAAGCACTTAAAAGCACAGCAATATACATAAAATTAGTCAAACCCCCACCAAAACACACACAGAACACACACCCCAATGATGCATTAATATGCCATACTCAGAAACACTCAATGGTATACAAAAAGCAATCACAAGCACTCAAAACTCACTAAAATGTACCCCAAACACAAATCCACACTTGGAAGCTATTTTTTTTTCAAAAAGAGCCATGTCAAGCAACTCCCACATTGTACAAAGAATAGTAGGGAAATGTCTGCTAAACTAAGATGGCCCCAGCATGTGCAGAGTTGATCTCTTACCTCAAAACTTTTGGCAGCAAAATATGCAACAGAAAGACAATTTTCCTAAATGTGTAAAAGCAAAAAGAAAAGAAAGAAAGAAAGAAAAAGTGCTAATAGGAATCATATTATAGGACGAATCATGCTATATAGTCACAATTTGCTAAATGTGTAATAGCAAAAAAAAAGTGCTAATTAGGAATCATGTTATAGGAGGCATTACTGAAAAAAACTTATAGGATTAGTGTCCAGATGGTGATGTACCACAATCTCCTTAACAGCAGGAATTCTTCCCTCTCCCACTTGAGTCATTCATTCACTTGTTCAACCTATTTTTGTAAGTCATGATGCCCCATAGTCAAAAGGATATGCAGTTGGCTCAAGCCCTGCAAGTAATTTTGTACACGACGTTTAACCATACATTTCTGGGAATAGTTTCACACAAATCAAGAGATGTAACATAGCAATAGACCTGATAAATCTCTTTGGATCTCTCAATGGCTAGCATGATGTGGTAAGAGGGAGCCTTAGGGTGCTTCCGCATAGGGGCTTTAACACCCATTAGTCACACATTCCAATGTGCGCCTCCGCACACGGGTCGCTGTTTAGGACACTTCCGGTGAGGGGTGTCCACACAGCGAGTCTGTCTTTAATGCGGATTCTGGCGGCAAAACCGGTTTGCCGCCGGCGCGTCCGCATTAGTGGGGCCAAAGAAGCACACATCCGGTGGGTGCGTCCGCACCTAACCAGACTTAATGTGTGACTAATGGGTGTTACTTACACATCACATTTCAAGTGGTGTTGCGCCGTGAAAACACATCCACTTAGGATGTGTCCACACGACGCAAGTGTAACAACCCATGTCCCACCCCTGGCTCGCCACGATTGGCTCGCCGGAGCCAAGCATGGCGAGCCAGGGGCTCCTACCTCTTGGCTCGCCCTCACCCCAGAAGCGGCGAATCACCGCTTCTGGAGCCAGGGCGAGCTTGCCTAAAGCCCACCCTAGCCCACCCTGGAGGGAGCGCGGCTGATCCCCTCCTTACCTTGTCAGCGTCGGCTGGTTTCTGAGTGTCGGTGCCCAGGATGCAGCGCGCCTGCGTCCTGCGTGCCTCCTGAGTGGCTGGGGCTGCTACTAGCAGCCCTTGCCCTCAGGAGCGTTCTGAGCAGTAGCAGCCCCAGCCACTCAGGAGGCATGCAGGACGCAGGCGCGCTGCATCCTGGCACCGACACTCAGAAACCAGCCGATGCTGACGAGGTAAGGAGGGGATCAGCCGCGCTCCCCCCACAGTGGGCTAGGGTGGGTTTTAGGCAAGCTCGCCCTGGCTCCAGAAGCGGCAATCTGCCACTTCTGGGGTGAGGGCGAGCCACGGCGGTGAGGTTCCCCAGCTCGCCATGCTTGGCTCCGGTGAGCCAATCGTGGCGGGCCGGGGGAGGGCCCTCCGTCCCGGATCGGAGCCGTGTGTGCGGAGGCAGGGGTGCAGGGTAGATCCGCATCTCTTAGATGCGGATCTACCCCGTTAAACCAGATCTACCAGTGATCCGGAGTTATTAAAACCGGTTCCCCTGGGAGCCGGTTTTAATAAATCCACGTGCCGGAGATCTGGTTTAATTAGCCCCTGTGCAGAAGCAGCCTTAGAGTAAGAAATTATGTATATCCCATCACTAACCTCTAGCTGTGGACATCCCAATGAATTCCAATTGCAGATCTGTTCTGTCCACTGTAGAGAAGTGAAAAGAAGCCTGGGATATGTATCCAAAGTTCTTTCATTGCTACACTGGTTTGTGCAGTTGACAGTGTATGTTGCAGCTAGTGGATGCAGCCAAGGATAAGCAGAAAATACTTTTCGCAAAGTTCAGAAAATTGCCACAGTAAATGAGGTATTAAAAGAGGCAAAAGTACAAATGCTGGAGAAGAGAGATAGCTAGTCCTATAGGAACATGGGCTGACAGAGATGCCCAATGACCTGCTTCTGCCCTTCTGGCCCATTTCTTGATTGCACTGGCTCACAAAACTGGTCAAGACTGGGACATTCTAATACGGTGATGGCCAACCTATGACACGCGTGTCACAGGTGACACGCCAAGCCCTTTTGGGTGACACACATGGTCACCCTGGCACCTGGACGTGTAGTGCTTGCTTGTTCTTGAAGTGTATGAAATACCAACTTTCAATTGAAGATTTAGCAACAAAAGTCACTAATGTAAAGAATTGTTTGTTTTTGCTTTTAATAAAATACATATATCAAAAATATAACTTTTTTACTAGAGCTACGAATATCACAAAATTATGGATATTTCTAAATGTGACACACCACCCGAGTTAAGATAGGTTTTCTTGATAATTTTGACACATCAAGCTCAAAAGGTTCGCCATCACTGTTCTAATAGCTTCCTGAGAGGCTGAAACAGAGGAAACGCTTCTTTGAAAATATTGATGTCCCCTTTGTTATCTGGTCACTATTACTGCTGGTTAGTCTAGCTTAGAAGGGTGGTAATCCACAGAAATCTATAGGTTTGTTTGCACTTGCAGCATTTATCAACAAAAATGCTCAAAGACATCACATTTCACAACTTTTGCAACACAGGACTTCTGAGCATGAAAAAAATGTGCTGCACTGCTACCCTTGTATTTACTGAATGTCTGATCTAGTGCTGGGTTAGTGAAGATCATGCCATACGGTAGCATTAGTAGTCAAATGCTTTCAAGAAGCTGAGAAATTTCCAACATGGTTTCATTGCAATGTAAAAAAGAGCACATACTTCCATGCTTGGTGGGATTGCTCTCAGGGTCAATGCTTCTCTCCAGAGCTTTGCATTCAGCTTATGTTCCATGGAAATACTGTGAATACCAAGCACTATAGCAAAATGTATTCTGATTGCAGCTTAACAGCTAGTAGTGCAAAATTGGAAAATCTTGCACAGCAACCTGTTTTAAAGGATGTGTAGGAACCTCAGGATCATGGCAGCAACAGATTTAACAATTTACCAAGTGAAAAGGACGCAAGGCTCTGGCTCATTAGAGCTTTAGGCAGCATCTGCACAGAATGCCATTAGATCGACCTGATGGTGCAGGCGCTCCAAATCTGTGCACCACTGTTATGCCTCAAAATTGCTCCTAGGGCTCAGGATATACACATTCCTGCGCCCTTAGAGCACTCACTCTGCAAAAGCACACATAAAGGCAATAATGGAAAAATCACTGCTGTGGACTCACTATGTGGACTCCTTAGAGCATTTCCCATGTTCTTCAAAACAGACCCAGGGTGAAATAACAGAACAAGGAACATAAGTTTCCTGGCTTCAAAGATTTTATCTCCAGGAGCAGTCACAGGCAGAAGTTACCCTGGATCTGTGATTCGCAGCAGTGGAAGTTATTTGTTTGTTTTTTAAAAATGCTTTTATCATACTTTTGGGAACACATTAAATTCACAAGACCACAATCACATAGTACCTTTGAGGCTAAGTCCTCATAATCATAGGTGTCTTCATAATTGCTAAGATCAATGACTTCTCCATAGTTGTCTGGGTTGAGATAGTAGTTGTCTAGATTCAAATTATCATCAAGTGCAACGTCCATTTTGTGCTTGTCTTTCTTCTCCTGTCCATCTTCCTTAGGCAGAGCACCCAGAGCTACTGCCAAAGTAACAGCAGTTACTGCTCCTACCACGGATACAACCTGCATCCTATGTCTGAATGTAAGGTAGGGAGCAAAAATCAGGGTGTTAATAGCATCATAAAGAATCCACACAACAAGAATGTAATTGCCTATTCCTACAGAAGTTCTCTTTGCAGCTGTACAATAGTTGTGTTTGACCACCAAATTTGATTTCACACTCCTTCTGAAGCCAGTTTTCAGGAATCTGACCTTTCAGTGGACTCAGGCTGCATCCCCAAACAACTTATTTGCCTCTCTAGTTTCCCTCTACCTTCCCTCTATTCTAGCAGACTTTGAAAGTGCTGTTCAATTCCGGAATAAGCGTCCGCATGAGGCTCAGAAAAATGCGCATTTAAAACACACCTACCATCCCCATGGCAGCATGTTTTCTTTGCCCACATTTTTTCTCTCTGCCCCCTCTCTTGTTGATAGGGTTCCAGCGGGAATGGGGAGGGACTGTGCTCTGCGCGGCCACAACCAGGAAGAAACCCCTGACAAGTTCAAAGGAAAAATAGGCAATGGTTCTCTGTTCGTCTCCCAGATCTCCGCCCCCTGAAATGGCTTCCTGTGCTGGCAAAGGCAGCGGCTGCAGCCATCGGCCACACAATCATTCGCTCATTCACTCTCAACACTTTCGCTCTGATCACTGTCAAAATCCACCCCGTACAGCAGCAGGTGACTGTAGCAATCCACCGACTTCACACCTGATAACAATGTTGCAATTCTCCACAATTCTGGCTCTTTGAAAGTTCTGACCTTTAGAAAGGGGAAGGAAGGGAAGCTGCTGCAGTTCTGGGAGACGTGTGAATGTTTTATGGCTGTGTGTGCAGGCGGCAATCCCTGCCCCTTTTGCCACAGAGCGTCCCCATGGTAAATGCTGCCAGGAAAACCCGTGGCTTCCAAAAAGTGCACTGGTAGTCTTCTTTAAAGTGCACTTTTCCCCCCACGGATTTTCCTTCTTTTGTGGCACTGGAAGCTCGGAGAAAGCTGGGCATGGGGGTGCTCAGAGGCAAAATAAGCTTTTTAGCAGGCTTTTTATTGCTTGGGGACACAGCTTCAGTTCAGCTGAATAAAAGCTTTCATCCTCTTCCTGAAAATTTCTTCTTACGGTTCTGCAGATGGAAAGGGCCAGATACACAAAGGGATGCACATGAATATTCATGCTATTTGGAATTTGTACAAATTCATTTGAATTCTGACGTTTGCAGATGAATCAAATACGGCCCACCGGATAATCTGATTTGCGGACATTTGTAGGCCCTATTCGTCTGCGAATCAGATTGTTCAGTGTTTATCGAAGCTTCCAGGTCTCCTGTGTGCAAAGCTCTCCATCCAGGGATCACAATCCCCAGATGGAAAGTTGCGCGTGTAAACCTGGAAGTGTTAATAGAAAAAGTGTTAATGGTTTGAAATTTCAAAATTGGGGCCCTTCCTATCCTCAGCTTCAATATAAGCTTGCTTGGATGAGAGGCAGACAAACAGCATGCCTTTTCCATTCAAAGCCAGAGTATCCTCATTCAGTTTGTTGCAGATCCTGCCTCAGATTAAGGCAAACTTTTCCAGTGGAGAGGAAAATGTGATCTCCTGAAGATCTTAGGGTGGGTGACAGGTAGAAGAAAGGAATCTGTTCACTCTTAAGGTTTAACAAAATCTTTAGTAGAGCCAAATATGAAGTGCATCTAGCATTGCCCTCTACCCACGAGACTACCCTTCCTGCCATGACTCCATCACCACTTGCCTTGTGATCTGACAATTGCCTGTCTTTCACTCCAGTTTGTCAAAACTTCTGCTATTGCTCCTCATTACTAACTCCTTCCACTGCTTTCAGAGTCTGCATGACCTTCCCCTTCAGCATTTTCAAAAGAAGTTCCTCCAGGAGCTGCATGAAAGGACTGAGGGCTTCACAGTAGCAGAGAACAAATGGCTGAAGCTTCTAAACCCTGGGGGGATTATTACTGTTCTTCCCATTTCCAGTCATTTTCATGCTTGAATGCTTCACTGAGTGCTGCTGGAGAGGCCCAGGGCAGCTTAACCTTTCAGTCACAAGCTAGATTAGGCTGTAACATAAGGGGTGTTCAGATTCAGGGTGTCAAAGCAAAGAGAGTCCAAAACAAGGAATTAAGGCTTGCTTCTATCAGTGGGAAGGCAGAGATGGTGAAATACATCAGACAAAGGGATGCTTATTTCTCAGATCTCATCCTCTTTTTGCTGCTGAATTACCAACTGCATTGCACAGTAAGTTAATCTTCATTTTGCAGATGAAGGAATTACATGTGTGCTTGGGGACACTAGTACACATCACACTAAGTCCCATGCACCCAGAGATTTACCTGTGTCTGGATTCATGTCTAGGCATCAGCAGCACATGCCATCTTGATTTCAGATATTGCCACGATGGTCATCCCACAATACACAACTGCTCCCAATCAAGCTGTGGACAAGATTTTACTTGTGTACAGCTAGTGAAGACCAGGGCAGCTGGATTGAGCTCTGGGATGCTCTGGGACAGTGGCAGTAGCACTCCCTAGATGGGCCTCCCTAGGAGTGGCTGAACAGATGTGAACAGGTCCTGAGATGAATACCTGATCAAATCAAATCCAAGAGCACTCTGTGGGCACCATTAATTCAATTGCTTCTTTCCATCTGGCACTAAATGGGGTGAGATGAGGCATAGAAACTTTCTAAAGCACTGTCCATATGATTGGCAATGGAAAGGGTCAGACAAATACCAGCACATTAGATGAGCACATTTCCAATGCCTCCCATTGAGAGAAGCATCCTATGTTAATCCTTGGAATAATCTTAAGATATTCTTCTCAGCTGGGTCAGTATGGGGCATTTACTTCTTTGTTGACCCATTCTTTGGAGTATCAGGCTGCAAACACACACTGTGACTTGGCTTTGGGTCAGCATCAGTGATAGGGAGAGATGGATACAAGAACAGAGTTGTGCTTGCCCAGATGTTCCAGCTAACATTGAGTTCTGAAGAAGAGGAAAAAAGGAGATTTGGCTTTTCTACCCTGCTATTCTAGCTTGGGGACCTTTATATATATGTGGTGGGAGTGCCCCAAAATTCAAAGGTTTTGGAAATCTATTGAAAAGGAAATAGTGAACATCATATCCCAAACAATCACTTTGAGTCCAGAATTGGTTTTCTTATCTCTCTTTGATAAGAATCAATTGCATATTAAAAAAAGGAATTTTATCTTTAGTGACGGCAGCAAAGACTGAAATAGCTCACAAATGGAAAATGGCACAACATTTAAATAAGATTGGTTATCAATGATCTGATAACCATCCAAAAGAACAGGATGTTGGAGTTACTGGAGCAAAAGGATTCCATTCATTTTTGATGGCTGGCTTCATTTTCATCAGGGACAACTGTGAGGCCTAAGGATCTCTTTTTTAATCTTCCTTTTTAAATAATAATATAATGTCTATTATTCCCTAATTTGAAAGTGTAATTACTATTAAGATTGCTGTTTCCTTATCTTTTCCTTTACCACAGCTTATGATAGACATTTTTTTCTGGGAGTAGTTTTGTTGTTTTAAAATCATAGATTTATTCTTATTTATATTTTCTTTACCTATTATTGTTTGAAATCTGCTAACTCTTATTGTTTTATTGGAACGTTATATTCTACTATTGTTCTTATTTTGAATTGAAAATAAAATTTTAAAAAATTTAAGTTGGAAGCCTTCCTTTTTCTCTCCCTCCCTCCCCTCTCTCTGTGCTTATAACTGATTATAATTAACCCCTTTATCTGTGTGTACATATGAATAGATGCACTCACACGCAGAAGTTCATGTAAACAGCACATGTCTCTCCAAAAGATAATACAGATCCAGTGACTTGAAGGGATGCTATAGACTTTTCTGTCCGCAGACCTTTCATATATCAGACCCAGGCATTAGGACTTTAATGTTTGGAGTCTCCCTAGCAGGAAGGTATATACATTGTGTGTTTGCCCTGAACAAAATGTGAAAGGTCTGAACCACCCTGCTTGCTAGCGACATAGAGAGGCAAGGAAAAAGAAGCCATGGAAGAAAAACAGATTACAGATCTACCTACCACTTCTGTTGTTTGTCCTCTTTAATCCAAGTGGTTCAATGCTCCTGCAACACCAGAGGTATGGGACTGAAAATTTTGTAATGAGAGCACTGATGATGGGGATTGAAATGATGGGTGGGCAGGGGCAAAGCAGAAAAGGCAGCCAATCAGAGTGACATTTATTCTTCTGCAACTAAGCTGCCCTCTACTTTTTCTTAGCCCCATGGTCCCTCCTGAAGCAAACTTGCTCAGTTAAACCTTTCCTCCCAAACCCACGCCTTGCTGAGATGAAACAGTGTAAGTCTGGAAACTGTGCTATTACCCCTTACACAGATTTTGTTGTAATTCTGCTTAGATTCAGGGAATAATTTTAAACCATGCAGTGCTTCCTGTGAATTGTTCTGAAGATTTCAGTAAGGACTCTGCTACTTGAATGTTTTATAAGGTTATGCTTAGTTTCAAGCACTTTGCTTGCCTCCACATAATAAACTACAATGATGAAAATGATGAAGTGATTCCCCCCCCCTCCTTTTCACTGCTTCATATTAAGAGTAAAGTGATGTTAGGGGACACTTTGTCTGCTTCGTTTTTGCACATTGTGCACTTCCCCCTATTATTTTTGAATTTTTCATTTTTACAATACATTGATACTTGTACATTTCCACTGAACAGTTTCCAAGTATTCAACCCATTCACTTCATCCATTCAGACAAGATGCCAGTTCTTATATTCCATTGTTTTCCACATTGTGCAGTTCGTAGTCAGTTGTTTTCCTTGACATACGATGACCCCTTCCCCCTCCCCGTTTTTGTATAATATTAGACTAAAAAAGTTCTGCTGAAGAGGAGAAGGCCATTTGCTCCCAATCAGCCCACTGGAATAGCCGTAGCTGTAGCTGCTGTTTCTGCAATAAAGATGGGTGAAAAATATTTTTCACTTTCACCGTTTCTATGAATCTATGTGCATTCGACAATTCATGGGCAATATTGAAAGAGGCCTATGTAGGGGCTCTCTTCACTAGGGAATCAAATGTATCTGGCCTTCATCAAAGCTTCTACAAAGCTTTGACTAAGGCTGGCTCTGCCCACCCTGACCTTGCCATGCCCCCCTTACCTGTAAATTTGACTGTCACTGCACTGCACCCACAAATCAAATAGATCCAGCCTTTCTCAAAGCTCCCCACCCATCCTCCCATCCCCATGCCACACACCCTTACATTTGGCCATTGTGGCCACACCGCCACAGCCTCCACCACCATTCACATGCTCTCCCTAGGCCCAAATCTCCATTGGGGGGGGGATGGGAGGCTGGAAAACCCAGTGCTGCCATTGACACATTGCCTGGTGATATATCGAGGGAACTATCTGGTCCAATTTTATAGGATCACTTTCAGTTTTGAGTTCTAACAACACTGAAAAGATGGTTGCAGCTGTGCATCTTACCATGTGTCCTCTCAATCATTGTCTGGCAGGTAATGACTCAGTGGGACTAAGATGTGAGGAATGAATTCTTACAGGATGGAGTGTTGTCATTGGCTTTGAAAGAGACAGTAACATGTCCACTGTTGAAGAAGCCTTCTTTAGACCCAGAGGTAAATTCCAAGTAACTCCCAGTGAAAAATGGCCCTTTGGGGGTGCAATGTGTTAGAAAGGGTCATCACTATGTAATTGCAGGCATGTTCAGACACAATGGATTATCTTCATTCATTTCAGTATGGATTCAGGCCTGGACTTGCAGTACAATCAGCTTAGGTCATCTTGATGGATAATATCTTCTGGAAGACAGAGGAAGTGCAGTTCAGTGGATTCTTCTTGATCTCTCAGTGGCTTTGATGTTGACCATGTTGGCAGTACTTCTGTAAGTAGGAAGTGGAATTGTATTTCAGTGGTTTAGCTTGTCCTTGAAAGGATGATCTCTCACACAGTCAAGTTGAGTGACTGTAACTGGGTACCTTGGCAGCTAGGTTATGGGTATCACACAGCATTATTTTGTCATCAGTTCTATTTAATATATAAATGAAGCTTGTGGGGTCAGTCACCAATGATTTAGGGGTAAGGAGTCACCATTTTGCTTATGTCACTTCTTCTTATCACCTGGATGCCATGGTGGGTTGAATGAGGGCCAATAAGTTGAGGCTGAATCCTGACAAAATGGAGAGTTTATGCATAGGAAGTTCCTGAATTTTGAGACCTGAAGATAGGGATAGCCTGAAAACTGTGCTTAAGAAGTTTCTCTGTTTGCCAGTCATCCACTAGTCAGATTCAAGATTTTATGCCTTGTATATAAAGCCCTAAACAATTTGGGACCAAGGTACTTGCTATAGATTCTGCCATGGTTTCCACCAACTATTGGATGTCATCTTGCAGTATCCCACAGCAGGGCTTTCTCTGTGGTAACACTAACAATCTGGAACATTATCCTGATGTTCATGAGGCATCCACAATTATGTCTTTTAGGTGCCTGTTGAAAGCCTGTTTGTTCACTCATGCATTCCTGGCATGGAAGAATTTCTCTTTGATCAAAAGCTGATCAAAAATAATTAACAGGTTAATTAAGAGGCATTAACAACTTCTCTGGCACAGGCCTCTACCTCTTGTAGCCAGATGGGTAGAAGTCCAAGAGATTTGCAGTCAGTTACACATGTCCACACAGTTTGCGCTCATATTCAAGGAAGGATTATTTTTCTGTTTAGCAATGTCCCTTAGGTTCTGTGAGCTGTTTACAAGGATTTTCCAAGACAGAAACTACAAAATTTAGCAAGAGCACATATGAATGTTTTTGCTACATGTTATAGTCCACAGGCCATCACTAATGAGTATGAGAACTAAAATCTTATTTGATTTTTTGTAGCAGCTCCTACTGTTTTTCTTTCTCGTGTATGAGACCATGAAAAAAAGCTCACTGCATTTCCTAAAATCAAATCCACCCTAAATGATCTTCAGGCTGTGAAGTTTTATGTTGCTTCCTGATACAAAGCTTCTAGCTTCAGGAAAGGAAATGCAGAAATAAAATAATCTTCAACTGTTTGTTATAGTATACCTTTTAATATGCTGCTAAATGAAGTTTGTGTCTCAAAAAAATACCACCCTATAGTAAGATCCACATGAGTGTGGAACACCCACCATGAGGACTGCCTCTGAACCAGGAGGAGTAAGGTATAACACAAATTTTTGGACCACACATTTTTAGCACTTCATGTTATGATCCCAGGCAGGCAGGTTGGTCCGGGGACCACAGTGTCAGGTAGGGTGAACCAGGTCCATGTTGCTTTTTTGCAGAGTATTTTGTCACATTCTGCAAAAGACGTGTCTCTGGAAGCAGTTTCCATCCCTACGAGTGAACTGGGCACTAGTGACATTTGAACTCCTATACATCTTTGCACTTCTGGAGCATAGTAGCATGCTGTCGCCATAATCCAGGCTAATGTGGGCTTAGCCTATATTTCTCATGCTAGAAGCACAGCTCTTGCAAATGCGTGATGAAGCATCTCTATTCAAATTTCCTACCCCATGTCACATTCAGCTCAGTTATGTGTATTGTGTACTTTTGCTGCTATGAGGTGAATTTTGCGCCTTAATTTCATATCATAGAAAAACATGCTATTGATAGATTTTTATGGTAACCACTGATTTAGGGTATAAGGGTAAATGATAAGTCAGCTTTATAGATGCCCCAGAAAGTAATTTAGGGTATATCTACTAGGTTTTATTCAGGTTGAGTACTGATACTTATGACATGGCCACTTTCTGTTTTAAGTAAAATAAACGACCATTTGACTTCCTTTCAGTTATTTCCTTCTAGTTCATTGAAAAGTAGGAACTTGTAGCACCTCTTCCATTCCCTACAAAAAACATGCTATCTCTTTATCCTGACATCCAAACTATGACCCTCCTCTTCCATTCCCACTGTGCAGATGCACTCCATCACATGGAATGTGGCACCGGCATTATATCTGTCTACATCTAGATACAGCCTTAATCACAAATCTTGATTTTCTGTGCAGAAAAGCCTACAAGTATATTCTCTTAAGACTTCATGATATCATAGACTAGATTCATGTCATATCACTGAGAATTATTCAAGGGATATATGCAGAGTTATCCCATTTTGAGGGACCATTGTTGAACTGCCTTGTTTTCTGATATTTGTCAAGATGAAGGTATCATGAATGGAATTTATTCTGGATTTCAGGGCTCTGGATCAGAGGTTCCAAAACTTGGGTGTCCAGATGTTGATGGAACTCAACTCCCATCAGCTCCATTCAGCATGATAAAGTTAAAGGATGAGGGGAAATGTAATTTAACATCTAGAAACCAACATTCTGCTCTAAATCACTATTAAAAATCCTAATAATTTTAGCATCTCCATGATGTTTTTATAATATAGAGCATCCAGAATGTTTTTGACAACATTTTGAGAAGAAAACAAAACAAAACAGTGTTATGCTACATAATTATGTTTTGTGTATTGTGTAACCTAATAAATCTGCTATAAACAATCACAGTAGAGTGGTACATTAACGGCAAAAAAAAAAAAAAAAATGTCCATGGTGTCACCAGGGTCACACCTTACCTTTTATTTGGATGTATGAAGTCCTGGGCCTGGAGAGATCACATCTGAAAGTCCACATCCAATTTTTCTGTGGTCTTTCCTTCCCTGATTGGGATCCTCACCAGAACACAGAAGCCCCTATCTGCACAGAGAACAGTTAGCTTTGGGGTGTGTGTGTGGGGGGGGGGAGCCTCCCCCCCAAGTCCAGTCCTTCCCTGTTCCCCACTACTATGCTTAGACTCCCCCTGCCACTCTGATCCTCCCCCACAGCCTCCCTACTACACTGAGTCATTGAGTCATTCACCTGTTCCTCCACTACTCTGATTTCCCCCATACCCTCCACCGCAATGAGATCTCCACTGATCCTCCCACCATGCTGTGACCAGGTCATTCAGGGCAGAAAATGCCCTGTGTCAGTCCTAGAAATGGACTACAAGATAAGGATGTGGCTGCAGGCCAGGAATCTACAGCAGCAACAGCTACCCGAACAACTGGCCATAAAAAAAATTCAAATTAGTACTGCTTTAAAGTTGTAGAAATCATTTTCTTTTTGGCAGAATTACAAATGAAATCAGTTTCATCACTAGGAACAGGTGTTTTAATTATGTCTCTTAATATGTGGGATATGTAACAGAGGCCTGACTTGGCTGAACCATTAAGAAATAACTATCAGTATTAGCAGAAAAGAGACTGAATTTAATGTAATTAATTTCAGCTTATGTATTGTCTTTCCTGTTCCTAAGAAACGTGGGTGAATATACAGGAATTTCAACCATTTTCCACTGAGAAGGAAAATGTAAATTATTGTGAAGGTTGTGAAGAGTAGATTATTACTCTTTTATTCTGACATGTTGAAATTAAGGTGGCAAAGACTCCCCTGGTGTGGAATGAATTATGGGGTAGGTATGGTTTTATTGGATAAATAGGAAGCAGCATGTCAGGCTTCTCTCAAAGACACAGAGGAGAACGAGAATAAGTGATAAGCTGCCAAAATGCATAATTTGTACTTATTCTGGTGAGCCAGTTTGGTCTAGTGGTTAGGGAGCCAGACTCTTATCTGAGAATACTGGGTTTGATTGTGCCCTCCTCCACAAAGCCTGCTGGATGACCTTGGGCTAGTCACAGCTCTCTTCTGAGCTCTCACAGCCCCACCTGCCTCACTGGGTGTTCTGTTGTGGGGAGAAGAACAGAAGGTTTGTCAGCCACATACAGAGATAGACTGTTATAATGTAGCCCACAGGGGAACAAAGTTGCCACTATTCAGGGGGGAAAATGTTCTGATTTGTTCTCGTACCTTTAACAATAGCTAGGGAAAAAAAAGTATTTTTTACAAATTAAAAAAACCAGCTATTGCTGCTTATACTTTGGAAGAAACACAAATTATGATTAAACAAATGTTTTCCAACCCACTCAGAGTCAACGACAATGAAACATACACAACAGTTTTAATAGTATATAAAAAAGAAATCAGCAAACCGTATTCCAAGTGTTACAAGCATAAATCCAGAGTAATTCAAGAAACATCAATAAGGCTATGCTAGTTTACACTTGTGTAACAGAAGGCCGAGTAAGGCCCTGTAGATAGATTAAATTAAAAGCAAAATTTTATACCTATATTATGGTTAAAATAAGCGACCCCAAGCATGCCCAACCCCAACATGGGTACCAGTGGGAAATGCTGAGTTTAATTAGGAAACTGTCCAATGGACTGAGGTTGTTTGGTCATTAGGGTCAAAATCCAGGACCCTGATTTCCAGGAGAGTTGGATCAAGGCTCCACACAAGCTATGGCTTATAAAACAGCAGAGATGGGAAGAGCTAGAAGCATAAGATGCAACTCTTGTTGAATGCAGAAGTTCCATTAATATTTGGAATGGCCAACTAGCATGCTGATTTTGTGGAGCTCACATCAGGAAATAAAAAAGAATGGCAGGAGACATCGTAGCAACTATGTTTCCAAGAGAAAGTAGCATACAAAAATCTAGAAATCAAGAAGACAAAGAGAGCTGTGAGGCAGTTTAAAGAGAAGCAACTAGGAGTACAGTTTCTGAATTTGCTGCCTGCTGTAGAGGTCTCTCATTATTTCCATTGTGTGCTGCTTGTATATGAATAATTCAGGAATTATTAAAGACACCCACACAGTGTTTTTTCATCCAATGTGACCTGATACCATTGCTTCTCAATTCAGTGGAAAGTTCTTAGTAAAATATTCAAACTAGAAAAGAAAGGAACCCTAAATGACCAAGGAATGAAGTTCTGAGTCCTATAGTTTAGTTACTTAGTTACTCTCATGCCAAGTAGCATATTGGGCAACGAGTACTATAAAAGTTCATTAATAATCTTGGGAATGAGGAGTGCAATATGAAAATGGACGTAAGGCCAAAAACTAGAACAATTGCGTGTTTTCATTCAGGAAAACCTATGGACTTTCATTTAGTGATACGCCTGAAGAAAAACCATGTGTTCAATTTCATGTTGTACCAAACTCCAATTTGTTCAGCTCAGTGATGAACCATTTGATTGAACACAAGGTTTGTTGATCCCAAACCTATTCAAAAACAAACAAACAAACAAATAGAAAATTTCCCCCATTAAAAACTGTTTTCAAGGGCAAAACAGAGAACACAAACAATTTGAGCAAACAGATTATGTTTGCAAGTGAGTGACTTGTTTAGTTCAACTGAATTTCTGGATATGCGAACCACTGCACATTTGGTTTGATGCAAACATCCTTGAACATGAATTGTTTAACCTAAATTTCCTACATGAACTGAACTTTGTACATTTCTAGTTTCATTTCACTCAGCTTCAAAAAGCTAAACATAAACCTTGGTGAGCTATAAAGATTCAGAACATTCAGCAAGGAACCTACCTCCTGGGGTATACCAGCAAGTTGACCAAATAGGTCCAACAATATCAAGTGATTAAGCTGTAAGACAGGAGCTCTGTTGAGGTATTCACAGAGGTCAGTACAAAAGGAGAGTTATTGTTTATTTTTTGGTGTAACAATCCAAGGTAATGCTTTGTGTTCAAGAATAGAAATTGTGGGGTATTTTCATAAGTACTCCACATGGGAAAGCCATCAGGCAATTGAAATATTTCAGGATGGATCTCTGCATAGTACCCTATATTTCTCAAGTCAACCTTTGTATATAGATACAGGTCTGGAAAAGGTGACATAGTGGATAAATACCTATCTTTTCCACGAGAGAAATGTTTACAAAATTTCTGTAAAAGATCTTACCACTTAGCACAGACAAAAACTCTCTTGGTTTGACCAGAAAGAGTCTAGCACTTGGTAGGAGCAAATCCATTGACTAGTGCTTACCTAGTTTAAAGTCACTTTATTTTATGTCATTTTAGGCATGCTGCCATTTCGTCCTCCATAAAATAATGATTTACTTCATTGCTTTGTTCTAAGAACTCAGTGAAGATGTAGGTTTCATATGCCATCTAAAACACACACAAACCCTTTCTTGCACTGAGTCTTACAGGATTATGTCCCAGAATAGGGGGCTGCCATCCACATATCAGCTGGCTTCTCCCTCCTTCCCTCCCTCCATGTAGAGTGACAGACATGGCAGAAAGTAACTTAGCAGCCCAAATTCCAGCTGGGCCATTTTTGCATTGCACCAAAAATGGTTGGTTTTCTGAGCCATTTATAGCCTGGTGTAAAAGCTGTTCAGCCACATAACACACAGCTGTTAGTATTCATTCTGCAGCTGTGGGCTTTGGAGAGGCAAAGCATGCAGCATTTTTTGCCCTATGAAGATATAACTATGGGGATAATTTATGTGAATGTGAATGAGCAAGCATCCTTTGAATGTGCCTTGATGCAGATTTTAATTTTCACTTTACACCTGGCGATTAAGCATGTTGCCACAGTATGTTGCTGCAGCAGGATCCCAAGCAGTCCCTTAATCCTCTGCATAAATGCATTTAACCTGACTGCATTAGAAACAATCTGCTATGTATTCCATTTCTCCCTGTTTTGGTGCTTGTTGGTTGCAGGCTAATATTCTAGCTAAGCCAGCCTGATTTCTATCTATATGCACATCTTGCAATTTTTCACTCCAAGTGCAACATTGTAGGCAATCTGTCCTTTAAAACTGTATATATTAAAATGAAAGCGCACATAGCCTGTTCTCTGAGAATTAGAAGATACCTAGCTTTGTAAATGAGCTTTCAGGGAAACTAGATAATTCTCCTTGATGTCCTATAGAGCATGGCTAGAGCATAGATGGATCTGAGTTCAGCATCCATCTTTGTCTGCATATAGGAGGCCAGTATGACTGTAACCCCAAACTGTTTTATGAGCAGTAGACATGTCTAAGAAGAATCTGTACAACACTTCCAGAAGCTTCTGTGAGTGTTGCATAGAAGAAAAGCTGCAATGAGAGCTAGAGCTTTTGCACATGAAGGAAGAGAAAGGAGAACAGGACAGCAAAGAGATGGTGTTGGAGAGGCAAGTCAGGGTAGAAGTGATAGGATATATTCCCCATGTCTAACATAGACTGAAATCAAGTCACTGTGCAAAGCCAAGGTCCCAGAGGAATGGCAATTGCTGCAAGGCTTAGTATACAACAGAATGCAAAAGTCGGAAACACATCATCAGGTCCAGAGGGATTGGTGGCTTCAGTTGGTTGCCATCTAAACGCAGATAACGAAGACGGGGTACATTGGAAAGATCAGAGGTGGGTTCTTGTAAAGATGCCACAGAAATGGGGCATATCTGGGTTCCATTGATTTCTGAAAGAAGAAAATGAAACATGGAAGTTAGGAAAGTAAACATGCATAGAAATTATTGATGCTTGCATTTCTTTTTTCTCCTGCCAAAATTATTTAAGGACACTAGTTGGTAATGATCCATTTTGCCCTTACGGTCTCTGTTTCCATCCATCAATGTGAAATTTCAGAATAAACACTTCTTGTAGGTGTGCAC
The DNA here is from genome assembly GCA_014337955.1 of Aspidoscelis marmoratus. NCBI lineage: Eukaryota > Metazoa > Chordata > Lepidosauria > Squamata > Teiidae > Aspidoscelis > Aspidoscelis marmoratus. The sequence goes on along the minus strand of MTQE01001134.1, from coordinate 68,542,086 downwards.
AAGGACTTCCTTTGCTAATTTTCTCAACTTTGGTACCCCAGAAATTATTTATGGATCTGTCATAAGATGCATTGCACTGAAATAAGATGAGCTTCCTTACCTGTGTTTCTTCTGTATTTTGTGCTAGGCATAATAGAAGCTCATTCTCTTATAGCAATTCTACGGAGCAAGCCTTCCTAGAGATTATTAAATAAAGCACGTATGAAACATTTTACCCTTTTTACTGAAGTTGTCTATATTCAGAATAAATCTTCCCTAGGTTCTGTTCTGCTGGGACAGAATATCTGTGTAGTTATTTTCTTTCTTATTATATGTGAATACCCTATGAATCTGATAAGAGGCTAAATAGTATTAAACTGCAGTGTCATTTTTTTGTCCTAGGGTGAATGGTGTCAAACTGAGTTATGATTTAAAGTTAAAGGTCAGTATATAATAAAGAACTGCTAAATTGATTCTCTCTGCTTATGCTACTGATAAGGAGATATATGAGCTTTTCTTTTAAACAAAATCTAAAATACACTAAATGCCTTATTTTGTAGTTTATCACAGGTTGTACCCAAAATTACTGGCTTGCCAGACAAATCACACCTGTAGTCAGGCTCATAGCCAGCTCCATACATATGGGGGGGGGGGCATCACAAATTTGGGGATGGATGAATAATATTTCACATTTTTATTGTAACAATTCTGTTCTTGCCTGTAAGGGACTGGAGATAACTACATCGGTGGATTAAAAATTCTGAGGGGAGGAAAAATTGGGGTGGTGCTCCCCTTTGTCCCCCCAGCTATGGGCCTGCCTGTGGTGAGAAAATGGTGCTTGGTGACCACACCCCACTGTGTGCTACACCTTCAATATCTCTGAAGCTAGGGCAAAGTTATCACAACTAGACTTTTGCATAAGCATTGTCTGACTTTTGAACGTATAATGCCTACCCTATTTCTAAGTTTGAGTGGTCACACACTCAGATTACACAAACGGTCTTTCTGTACTTACCTTTAGGCTGGCCTTCAATGTAGACTATGAGCCTCTATTCTGATTACTAGAACTGTCCAAGGGAGGCCCTTCCCACTGTTGGTATGCTCCATCAGCACAGGAAAGAGTGTAATCTAGATCAAGGAACCCTTGACCTGGATTACTGGTAGACCTGATTATACAGGTTTGCTGGCAGGTCAGTTGGCCCTGACCTGGAACATGGAGGCATGCAGAAGGCACACTTCCATTTTACAAATTACTGAGGGACTCACTTCGGTGATGCACCAAAGTGCACCACAGTGAACTGGGTCCCCTTGGGATTCTGAGGCTAGGAATGTTAATTCTGAGCCCTTCAGAACCCTTGAAGACTGGTCTCAAAACATGTGTGGCCTTTGGGGCCAGTCTGGAGGCTTGTCTGAATCATGCACATGGCACTGTTCCAGATCATAGCATGACATGCTCTGGACCAGCAGGCCTGGTCCAGATCCACTTATCCAGATAATGGCCTTTGGGTGCAGAAAGGGCCAATGTTTCATATTGCCAGGTGGTATGATGAAAAGGAAGACTCTATGCTTTGTCCAAGTTTGGGCAAGTTTAATCATGCTCGCTGTGGTCTCCTCCTCCTCCCCTGCCTACATTTAGATGGCCCCATAGACTCCACCACAACTTGAATACCCTCCTTCTCCACCCGAGTATGGTTTGAAGGCAGAGGAAATCAAGCTAAATAAATCAGAATGTGAATATGTTGGGTCCAGGAGAAAAGACAGGCAGGAAATGAATTTTAAGAAAATCAGTGAATAGATTCCTGGATCCCCAGTGAACTTTAATACTAAGGTATAAAGAGTGTCACTTCAGGCCTGCCAATTCCTTTTTTAGTTGGCTTCGAATCCTATTCACGGATACATTTTATTACCTCATGGTCTACTTAATGGGAGACTTACAGCAAAATATCAAATCATCTGGCAATGGTTTCATAACCTTAAGAACATTAACAAAAATCAATATTTCTTCCTAATCCTAACTTAAATTACCAGCAAGAATGTTGCACGAGAGCCAGAGATGAATATTCTTGCAGAGTTATAACGAAGTTATTTGCTGGGATAAGTGCTGTTGCCTAATTATATTTTAGGATATTCTGGATTAGCTATACTTGTAATTATTCTCTCATCTCTCAGAAACAAAGTGTCATACAAAAACCAAATAGTGCTTAGATTCAAATTGCCATTAAGCCCTAGAAGCATACTGGGAAATCTTGGGCCTGTCATTACCATTCAGCCTAAACTATCTTGTAAGGTTGTTGTAAAGATAAAATGAAAGGGGTGACAACATCGTAATATGTGAATAAATAAAAGAAAGCCATTGCTGCTGTTATTTCTGCACTGGGCCTTATTCCAGTTTATATTCTGAAATAAAGGCCTGTTATCCACAGGTTGCAATGACCGGCCTCACCTGGGGCTGGTTGTAGTCTGTACTACCATGCAGATGCCAGGGATATAATTTGGAATAAGCCCCAGTGCCAAAAGGGCCACAGATTGCAACATACAAGGCTATGACAAGATTGTTCTGAAAGTTGCTGTGTTGTGATTCTCTCTCTTTTTTAGGATTATTTTCCTGCCTTTTCTTATTTTTTGTGAGCTGAGCAATCAGAATGAGGACAACTACTACTTTAACCTTCCCTCATGACATTCTCTAAAGGAGTTGCTTTAGAATGGCCTTGTCTTAGCTGGAATTCCTTTCTAACTAAAGTAACCAATCAAGTAATTAGCAGCCTCAGCTCTAACTGGAGGACTAATGAGCCCCCAGTATCATTCAGTGAAGTATCTGCACCCACAGGTACCGTATGCCTGCTGTGAGGAAACACTTTTATCTTTTCTGTATAGATGGGGAAAAAAAAACAGCGGTAGAAATGTATAAAGAGAAAAAGAAACTTCCAAATCCTTTAGGTCTTTGGGGTGAAGGTAAAACACCCTTTTTGTACATTATCAAAAGGAGAAAGAAAATGCAGAATGGCATAGAAAACATCTGTGCTTGCATCCACATGGGTGTTTCCAGAGTTCTCTAGGTATCTTGTGTTTATGCTGCCTTTAATCCTCTTTTACTCTCTTTATGATGAACCCAATTTAAGTACTCTCCAACTGCCCACAGGCCACTGAGTAAACTTCTTCCAGGATTTCAATTCCCTGGCAGCAATTCTGGCAGCTTTGGGGGACTGCTGCAGTGTTCTGGGGCAGCCACTCCATATAAAGGCTTGGAACCCACCTTGGTGTGGATCAAGCCATTGTTACCTGTGTCCCAACTCAGGGGTACTTCAGAAAAAGTTGTCTTGGAATTAGACTATTTTTTTTTAAAAAAGATTGCCTTCTGAATGAGTGTTGCACTGCAAACTTGGACTCTAACAGCTGTATTTTCAAATATGGCCTAGTGCATAGTGCAAACCTACTACATTTTTCTAAATTGTGCCAAAGCTAAGTTTCAAGTTGAATGTTATAGCAGTTGGGAAAGAGAGTACCTAAAATAAACCCCATCTGCATGTTTCATTACTAAAAAGTACATTTTGCTTTGCTGACAGAGAAAAGTTTTAAAAGGTGACCTCAGAGTAACCTTGGACCAGAAACTCCACAACGGGTGAACTTTGTTAACTCTAAGGAAAACTCTTCATTTGTAAGCAAAAATCATTAGTCTGAATTCCAATCTGTGTTTCTGTTGAGAACAGAAGTTATAAATATTGCATCAGTGAGCAAGCCTGGTTCAAAAGGAATGTTTTTGCCTTGAGCCGCCTGATGTGAATAAAATTACTCAGAATTTAACTACAACTTCCGTCTTCAGGAGCCATCATATAAGTAGGCATTGACCTAAACAATTGTCCTTCCAAAATGTGTAGGTTTTAACTAAAGTGACAAATATGCAGCACTGGTGCTATTTTAAAGTGTCATGCCTTATTGTTTCTTTTGTTTGCAAAGAATTTCTGGAAGGAGTTCAGCATTCCTGCTCCCCTGCAGATGTTTTCAATCAAGGCAGCAGGTGGTGGAAGCTCTAGCAGTGAAAACATCTGGAAGCATTAAGTACAGAATTTATTATTATTATTATTATTCCTTTGTGCCTAGTCATTCTTTAGGAGGGCAACTCTCCCACATAATGATTTGGGTTTTTCCTGAAAGTTAAGAAAGCAAACATTATCTCTTAACGCTATTCTTCATTTATAAAATCTAACCCATGACTGCCGATGAAGACAACCTTTTACCGTCCTCCAGACTACTTCATATACAACTATAAAGAGGCATAATTTAGCACAGTGTTTTAAGTATGAAGTTCTAGAACATAAAGCCACTGGTTCCTTATATAATTATTAATTATTTTATGAAAGTACATCTGTGAGCCACCTCTGTCAGCAATAAATACATTTGCTGCTTCAGATTTGGAAATAAGCACATAAAACTTGCAGCCTCTAGAACAGTGGTTCTCAACCTTCCTAATGCCGCGACCCCTTAATGGAGTTCCTCATGTTGTGGAGACCCCCAACCATGGGGGCGAAGCAGCTGGGAGGTGGGAGGGAAGGGTGGCGGGAGACTTGGTGCGACCCCTCTGAAAGGGTAGTTCGACCCCCAAAGGGGTCCCGACCCCCAGGTTGAGAACCACTGCTCTAGAACAACTTTTTGCAACTCTTTCTGAAGTTGATGAGAGCTGTAGTCCAAACTGGAGGGTACAAGGTTGACGAAAGCTGCTCTAGAACCAAAATGTTAAGGAATGGCAGAAGATCTTTATTCAGGAGGATAAGATTTCTTACTCATGACATTACTAAGAGCCCAATATGGCCAGAATGATTTTTGGATTCTGGGCTGTTCATTCTTAGTCATCCTGGTTGTGTCGGCCTTCGAAACCCTCTCAGAAACAAAACAGAACTCTTTCTAATTGATTATATGTTTTGACTCACTTTCAATGGAATTATTATTCAAGTAGAGATGCTCCAGTCTGGGACTAATGTATGGGATGTTGGTAAGATTGTTGTGTGCCAAGTGCAAGACCAGCAAATTAGAAATGTTGAAAGAATCCCTGGGCAGCCCTTTGTCAGAGATCTTATTATAGTTCAGTCTGATGAAAGCCAAATTGGAAAAATCTTTAAAGTAGTTGCTGGGGATGTCTTCAATTTCATTCTCGTCTAGGAAGAGCTGATGGATGGCAGTGGGGACAGAAGGTGGCATCTTATGCAGCCTATTGTGAGCTAAGTTGAGTTGAATAAGGTTTTTGAGCCCCTTGAAAGTGTTCTTGTTGAAGTCTCCATCATTGAGCTCATTATAATGGAGGTCTAAGAGGATGAGATGATTCAAGTTGTTGAATACACCAGCAGGGATCTTGGAGATGCGGTTCCTGCTAAGCCTAAGTTGTTCCAGATTTCGAGGCAGATTGGCAGGGACTTCCTTTAGATGATTCCGCTCCATGTACAGGAAGATGAGGTTATCCAGCTTCTCCAACACCCGCTTGTTCACCTTAGCAATGCGGTTGTTGTCTAAGTTGATCCATTTCAGCTCCGTGGCATTCTTGAAGGACTCTTCTGGAAGGTCATCAATGAAGTTGTTCTGTAAGTAGACATAATGGATCCTGGAGGGAATGAAAGGCACTTTTCTCAGGTTGCGACTATCACAGTAAAGGGCCGAAGGAAAATCTGGAGGACAGAAACATTCTCTAGGGCAGTCTGGGAAAATGGAGGGAGGTCCCGGTGGTAGAGGTGGGGGGAAATCTGTAGGCTCAGCAGGTTCAGGAGGTCGGAAAGTAGGACGTCTTCTTGAAGGTTTGGGGCGTCGTTGTCCATTTACTTCACAGATCAACACAAGAATGAGTGGAAAAAGCAATCTGGCAATCCCCTTCATGGTGTCAATAGTTATCTGTTAGAAGACAGAATCAGAGAGAAAGTATTCAAAACAGGACTGTGAGTGTGACCTGCACAAACATTTATATGAGGGGAAAATATTTTCAAATACAGGGTGTATCTCCTCGTTGACAAGATATAGGTAGGATCTCACGGCACTTTAAGGGAGCTGTATGGGTGAAGTGTTCACACAATACTATCCCTATAACGTGCATTTGATTTGAAGCAAGAGTGTGGCATTTGCACAAATGCAATGCTTTTCTCCTGTCATGCTGACATAAGCACTGTTGCAGAGCTATAGTGGCACAGCTGTTTGATCCATGTTACAAATCATTATCTCCTTCTGCAGGCATTTCCTGAGTTCAAAGATACAGGGCTGTGCACAAATGAAAACTGCATGTTTGGTTCACTGTCAAACTGAACACCTGTTTGTTCAGCTCAATGGCAAATTGTTTAGTCAAACAAAAGTGTTTTTCAAAAACAAACAAAAAAAACCCTCATTTTCCATTGAAAAATCTTTTCCATGGGAAAAAACATTTTCAAGGGCAAAAACACAGCAAACACAAATTGTTCTATCAAATGGATTATGTACACAAGCGGGGGACTGGTTTGGTTCAATCAAATTTCTGGATCTGCAAACCACAACATGTTCAGTTCAATGTGAACATCTGTGAACACAAACTGCGTGATTGAATTTTAAACATGAATGAACTCTAAACTCAAGTTAAGACTGGAGACTGATCTCCGAACTTGAAAGTGGAGGGAAGATGGCGGCGTGTGAACAGCATGTCTTCCGCATTAAGAATGTAGTTCTGTTCTTTAATGTTCAGGACTGTGTAGTTTCTGCTAGAGACATAGGTCCTTCCATACTTGCTCTGGTGGGACAGCCAGAGGCTGCTACCACACAGAGTGCATTCATTACGGGGAGCCATTTCTGTTCCTGAATGTATAACTGTAGAGCACAAAAACTTGCTCTATAGCCATACTAGCCACTGGTTAGTATAGCCCAGCAAGGCTCCATTCATACCTCATTCAGGAGAATAGAGCCTGGGGCATGGTGGCACAGCTGAGGTTGTGCGCCGCCTCATCTGGTCACCAGAGCAACATCACCATGCATGCCTATTGCTGTAGTGAGGTGATACTGGCAATTGCACTTACCTAGGACTATGGGAAGGACTGGGTAAGTTCTGAATGCACTGGTCCTTGCAGGGTGTGAACCCCTGATGCATTGCAGGAAGTCACTGGCCTGCACACAACAAAGTAAGGTGTGAAAAGGCCCAGAATCACATATTAGATCCAATCAGGAGAAGCTATGAATGATCCAATGGTTTGTGGTCTGTATAATCCAGAAAACCCTTTCAGCCCAATCAGTTTTAACAAGTTGAATGAATCTGATTAGGGTACTGCCAAACTTCGTAAATTGGGGTCCAGTTCTTTTAATTTTTCAGAAAGGTCCAGACAATGGAATCTGAGGGTGCTTCCGCATTTGCCGCTAAAAAACGGATCTAAGAAGATCCAATTTTTGGCGAGCAGTCCTCTGGAGGATCTGTCCCAAATAGGGATGGATCCAAGGAGGCCTCCCTGCATCCACACCCTCGCGGGGAGGCCAGATTGGGCAGCTGGATCGCCTTGGTGCTGCGAGGAAGGCACAATACCCATTCAAAAAGTCCGCTGGAGTCCCGTGCCACCGCCCCCAGGGCTGCGGGACTGGAGCAGGCAGCTGCCAGTCACTGCGTGTTTCCGGTGGCATGTGAGGGAGGGTCTTCCGAGGCAAGCCATCCTGCTTCCTCCCCTTTCAACATGGCAGCTGCTGGGACATCCGTCCCTTCACCTCGCCATGTGCGGAAGCGTCCTGCTTCCACACGGATCCAGTCGAAGGGACAGATTGAAGACCTAATTTTTTAGGTCTTCAATGTAAACTGGTTTTCGGTGGTGAGACCCATTTTAGAAATGGATCTTGTCCGTCGAAATGCGGAACCGGCTGCCTGGAAGGGTGCCAAAAGAAGTCTCCAGTGTGGAAGGTAAGTAGGGAAGGGTCTAAAATGGGTCTTAAACAGGTTTAACCACCCAGTGTGGAACCACTCTAGGTTGCATAATTTTGCCTTGCACAAATTTTTTAGTAATGTTCTTAAAATGAAAAATCTTTTAAAGAAAACTTAAAAGAATGCTAATAAACAAATGCAGGAAGGCTACAGGAATTAGACTACATCATTTAATCCATTTAATAAAAGTGAGTAAATTGGAAACATTTATACTTATTACACATCCTGTCTGGAATTACTCTTAATATGCAGTTTACTCAAATATGCTGTTGCAATTAATCTACCAGTTACTTTCAAGAGTTAATTATTACTGCATTTCTGCTATCAGATAATGTCATCTATAGGCACTTTTTTGTCAGCAACTGAGAGCCACTGTAGTTGCTGATTGGCGCTTACATAGACTCTGCCAAGGGACTGTCTAATGTAGCAACGTTTTCAGGTACTGGAATGACTGATTAATATTTGGAGGACATGCTCCCAGCCAGAAAACAAATGAGAAATATTTGCCACCAGAATTAGTAAGGGAAAAATTAAAGGTAACTTTGTAGCTCAGTCTTGTTGTAGTTGTATGTTTTTTGGTTCCTTGGGTCTTTCTGAACTTGGTGAAAAGGGGTACTCCAGGTATACTCCCATACACGTTGGATGGAGATGCTTCTATGCCAGAGTGTCCCATGGCCAGGATAGATGTGGAGCACAGTTTTGTACTACACAACTCACTTAGCCACCAGCTGGGAAACTCCTGCATGCTTGCAGGATTTGAACAATGAGAACATTGGCCAATTGCATCAAGTTTGGGAGGTGCCATTGTTCGTAACTCACATGCCCTATTGCAGAACAGTGTGGTTGCCCATCTGCACTGTGCCTCTCCTTGTAACACATTTGTCATTGTCCAGCCCACTTAATGCAGGTGTCTCCTGCTGCTGATGATCTGGATCAAGCTAATCTGAATTCATTATTACAGGTGGTAACTGCAGAAAGGACCCTAGATAATTGCATCACCATTTATTGTAAGCATTAAGTAATACCAGTGTCAAACCCATCTTTTCTTTCCATCTTTGAGGGATGGTACCTTATGCTAACACAAATATATCACTTAAGGGGAAAATCACTTATTTAAACAATGAATTAGAAAAGCTGTTCTTAAAAATGTCAAACTTCATAAAGAGGAACAAGTATCTTCTCATGATCATACTTCTGAATATAATGTGAGCAAATTGCAACCAATATAACTATGTCCTTGAAATCTGTAAAGAGCTTGTTGGAGAGGAAGCAGCTAAGAGAGGCAAAGTGAACTGTTTATTCATCTCTAAGAAATCTAGTCTGTATGCCCAGGTTATGAAGTCTGTTTTTTTCATGTAAAAATTGAAGTAGAAGGTCACATAATTGATCTAAACTGTGGAAATGTAATTCTTAATCAATTATATTCATCCTCAACACTGTGGCTGCCAAGGAGAAGGTCCAAACGTCCCCACAGTATCAAAATAGGGCTATCCGTTTTTAAGAAGTTTCCTCAAAGGATTCAGCAGTATTTAAACTATAAACAACCAGGTGTGTCAGAAATGGCAGCTGGGTGGACAGTACCCGAAACTCTGAATGGCAGTTCACTATTTGTGATCTCTGCAGTCTTGACAAACCAGTTTTGGTCTGGTGTGTAAGGGTTTAGGTCTCTCACCAAATCAAATCCTGGCTTGTTTTGCATTGGAAAGATCTCAAAGGAACAGTGAATCACCGCTCAGCTTCACTGGTCCACTCTGTGGCAGATTCCATACAATGTGCTTTGGCACACAATATAGAAGCTGTCGTTTTCCCAGGTTGCTTGACAAAGGCCAAGAAAAGAGAAGGGTGAGGCAGTATGCATTAGAGGCTGCCCCATCCTGATCTTCTTTGGAAACCAGGGAATGAAAGCTCCATGGACTCCAGAACTGTAGGTTGGGGAGAGTTTTGTCAGCATGCTATGAACCCTGGCAAAACAGCAGAAAGCTGGCAAGGCCCATGGCCTGAGAATACTTGGTAGACTACGAGGAAGTACTCCAGCTGCCACTGTTATGTAGCCATAGTGTTCCCTGGGAGACTGTGTTTTCTGGGACTGCTATTGCAAGTGGACAACAGCATAGTTTAGGATGGCAGCTAGCATGATCCAAATATGGCATCAGAACCCAACAATATGCACACCATGAGAGCCACTGTTTTAAGCACCTTTATTCTGAATTAGAACTTCATTCTAACAGAAGCTCTTTCTGTACTGGGCTGTATATCCCTGAATTTCTGCATACGGGTCAAACTACTGCAGGACTCACCTAGCGTTTGCTGTATTTTGCGCTGGAATGTGAATGGCGGGCACCAGTTAGCAACTACTTGAATGCAGTGGCTGTCAGTACAGTAGCTGACATATTGACACACCTCTTTACCCTGGCCTTTGGTTAAATGGGGATACACTTTCCCTTCCCACTTGCAGATGCTACTGTTTTAATACATAATGTCATTGTTTTAATGATGTTTGATTTTAGATGTTGTTACTTGCCCAGGGACCTTCGGGTATAGGGTGGGATAAAAATGTAATTTATTTGTTTGTTTGTTTGATAGCCAAAATGCAGTAATAGATTACACAACTTGATTAACACTAGCCACCCCTGCATTTAGCCTTGACATTTTTAGAAGATATTCTTTCTACTGAAGGCATGAAACCCAAGAGAACAAGGTCCTTGCAATAGAAATGATGCCATGCATAGTTAAATCTTTCTGGAAAGGATAAAATACCTTGGAAAACCCATCCCTAATATGTCAGTAATAGCAGCTCCTCCATGTTTGCTTCTTGAGAATAAAAATGAAAGACACTTCAGGAAGAAGCAGAAGATTTTTTGAAGGAATACCTCATGCATCAAACAGCACTGAAGCTCTGTGACTCAAAAAGGCCAATTAAGATCGGAGCTGATGGCCCACAGCTGTCATTGGGTACAGTTCTGTTCCAACAGCACAGTGACTGCAGACTACCAGTTGCATATGCCTCAAAATCGTTTACTGACATGAAAATGAGACGCAGTACATGAGGCACAAACCTCCGTCTTTGCCAGACTTCACCTCAGAGGGATATTTATGGATCCAAAATCCTTACGGTAGGCTTGCAGCCAAAAGTGGTCAGGGCAGTGGATATGACAGCCTTCTCTTTGTATCAGAGAGAGAGAGAGAGAGAGAGAGAAAGGAGAGAGAGAGAGAGAGAGAGAGGGGGGAGAGAGAGAGAGAGATTCGCTTTCTAGGTAAGCTTGAAGGCTTATTAGAAATGCAGAATACATTCTGAGAATATTCAAAGAGAATAGTGACCAGAGTTGTGAAGGAACATGGCCCAAAAAGAGTCATAGGGCATTTCCACATAGTGTAAGTTATTTCACATCATGCTTCTCCAAATTAAGTGATATGATCTATAATGGGATCAGGCTGACAGTGATCAACACCAAGAACTGTCAGCATTGTGAGCAGCCTATCCCTACCCAACTTTGGAGACCGGGGATGAAAATTCCTATCGTCCGAAAGGACTGTTTTGGCTAGATGCCCAGAAGTTACCCGGTCAAATGCCACCAGGCCTCTTGGCTTTGGTATACTGATCCAGCCCTTATGTGTTTTCTGCATATCTGTAAACCAGCCTAAAGCACTGTGTGGAATCACAAGTTTACTCCTTTTAAGCGACCACTGTAGAAGCAGGCCATAGCATCATTTTTGTGGTGTACCCTGGTCCAATGCATCATCCGATGTGGACTCTGGTTCACAGTGTGGGTAAGTTGCTCAGGGAGTTGGCTGAGCTGGTCTACCAGCCCAGTGTAGACCCAGCCGTAAAGACCTGAAATAACAAGACTGTTCCTATATGCAAAATATGGCATGAGTTGAAATCATCTAGGTGGGCACATGATGCTTGCCCACTTCCCTCTTCAGTCCAGGGCCCTTTCTGCACTTGGCCTTATTCTGGAATATATCTCAGGATAGCGATCTGCTGGCTACTAGCTAATGCAGACTATGGCAGGCCTCACCTGGGGCCTTCCATAGGCTGCACTAGCATACAGATTGCAGGTCCCTATTCTGGGGATATAAATACAGAATGAAGCCAAGTGCAGAAAGGTCCCAGGTTAAAGTTCCATTTAATCTGGGTTATCTGAAGCACATAAATCCAGCTCTGAAGGTTATTTCTCCCACCTAGCTATTGCTGCTTCTGTAAGTGCTTCCTTAGGTCTGGTGGCAGTGGCGGAAAAGTTTTCTATGTTGTTTATGGTGCAATGCCAGCCCAATATCAACTGAACAGACTGGTTCTCGGAAATCATTTCCTCACTGGTAAGACACACTGCATTTCCCCCCTCCCCCTTCTTTCTGCAATTTAGTATCCTAATCCCCTTCATCCACACTCTTACTAAATAGATTTTCAATAAAAGGTATCTACTTTTTATTACCTCATTCCATTATACAGTTATAAGGCTTGTAATTTGGGGAAAGAATCCCCTTTTGCTCTTTTCCTGGATTGCACACGTTGTACAGTATTGTAACTGAAAAATGTGGTTTGGATGACAAAGTGTGGAATGTATCTGGTCCAGGCTGTATGAGCTTAAATCTTTAAATCCTCAATATTTATCTTAACTATAATGTTATTGTTATCCAACCTATTTTCTCATATTAGATTGGCTATTAGGGTGATTCTAGAATGGGCTTTAAGTGATTTACATTTATTTTTCTATTTAAAATAAGGGACAAACTGAATTTTATGATACAGATTTTGTGCTGCAAAACCAGCTTTCAGGGACCAGTTTGGCATGGATAGAGTGGGAAGGGTATAAAGATTTATATTTTAGAATTAAACTTTCCCTCTTTTTACCTCCACCAGTCCAAAAAGCACAGGGCATTGTTCAAAACACAGTAAGTGGTCGACTTTCAGTCACTCAAACCCACAGTTCCAGTCATTATCTAATTTGCAAGAGAATGAGACACATTGCAAAGAGATGAGTGCAGGATTTTAGACATCTGGTTCTTCTAAGTGAAGTGCAAGGCAGTTAGATCTTTATATTCACAGTGGCTGTCATCATTAGAGATGTGTAGGGAAAGCAGCTGGGTCTCTTTCCTGTTAAGTGACTTTTCAGCAATCAGTCTAGTACACTTTGAACAAGGCAATGACAATGACAAGGTTGTTTCCATAATCATGGAAACCAGAGAAACAGACAAGGAGGAAAGAGGAAACATTGCCTCTCTGGGGTGCAATGAGGTGGGCGAGGTCACATTTCTTCGTCTCCTGGCATCCTCTTAGGGAACATAGAAAAATCCTGACGGTTTTTGAACCTGCTCTCCTTTCACTTTCGTGCAAGTACATATTTTACCAACACTGCCACCAAGCATCCATAGAGAGAACTGCACCACACTTTTCCAATCAGTTTTTAAAACGTATAAACAGCAGCTAATTAACTTAGGAGCTTCAAGTAATGCCAAGGGGTGCTGGAGCCATTAGAAGTTCTGCCAGAATGCTTTATTGTAGCCTTGGAACTTGTTCAATGGAAATATTGCTTTAGTGATCTATGCTTAATATGGAAGCTGACTCACTAGATAATGAATCAGTACCAAATAGTTTAAAAGGTTCTCTCAGGCTCTTGACTCCAAAACAGGAATAGGCTTTTCCTCAGAGAAGGGAAGAAATCCACAGTTTATCACAGCTGTCTGCAGCAGTTGTAGAACATTTCCTTAGTCTGTCTGTGAAAAACTGTCCAGCATCTTTATGGAGAGTGGAACCAGGCTTAGGTTCTACAAACACACTTGGTATTTGCAAAGAGCTTTCCCTAAATTACATTTCAGGGGCAGGGATAACTATAGAGTTGTCAGAGTTAGTGGCTACTAGTATTTGAAAAGTAAGACCAAAGGAGTGGGGGAAGTGAGCAAAAAAACAACAAACAAAAACAACTGACTTAAACCTGGTCCTCCAAACAAAGATGGACAAGAAACAATTGTAGTCATTGCCAGCTAGCTAATTCATTCAGATCCCATCTTTGATATATAAGACCCCAAACAACTTGGGAGCAGAGTATTTAATAATTCACTTTCTCCTTTATAATCCTTTGGATTAATAGGTTCCAGGTGTCAGCAAGACCTTCTTTTTAGAGGCACTGACTTTCTGGAATGCTCTTTCCCTTGACATTCAGAAGGAGGCACCACTGTTACATGCCAGAGTGCTTTGCAGCCTCTGCAAAGGTAAAGGTGCATGCTGGAAGGGAAGGGGAGGCTGCACTGGTGTTCCTGGGCCTGTTTCAGTGCTCTTCAGAGGCTGAAACAGGCATCTAGTTCTGTGTCATGCAATCCCCAGATGGGGAGCAGCCTTCATCCTAGACACTCTTTTGGATGGAGAGTTGCATGCACAAACCGGAAGTGCTTTTTTGGCCTCTGAAGAGCACCAAAATAGGCCCAGGGATGCCACCGTGGCCCACACAAAGGTAAAGGGGCATACCAGAGGGGAAGGGGAGGCTGCAGTGGCATCCCCAGGCCTATTTCAGTGCTGAAGGTTGAACGCTATAATGCTTTCTCTTTATTTTGGATAACATCTAAGGATTAACAAACAAAGTAAGCTTGCACATTATCATACAAGACATGCAAAGTTTTGCTCACGTGACTTTGATTGCAAATTACCCATATACAGCATGCCCTTAAAAATGTGCAGTCAGCTGTTCTGGATTACTAGCCAAGCCAAAATGCCAGCATGGATGACCCAGGGGAGAGAGAAAGGAGAGAAACAGAGGGAGAGACAATGAGAGAGACTTCTTAATAGTCATTAAAAAGTTTGAGAAGTCATTCCACTCATATCCAGAGATCTCAGATAGGTATCCTCTCTACTACTTTATCTTACTAACATTTACACACAAAATTATGTATCCAAGGCTGCATCTGCACACATAGAAAAGTGGCTTGAAAGCAGCTGAGAAGTGGTAGCATGAGGACATGTGTGTTCCCATTCCACCTCTACAATAAAGACCTTTAAAAGTTCATTTTCTGTCCTTTTATGTGGATTAGAGGCACTGTTGTATAGATGCTACCAACTCTTAATTTGCTTTCATGACACTTTTTTTTTTTTTACTTTGTGCAGATGCAGCCTTAGAGGCACCCTAGCAAACATATTTTGGTTGCTGTCTTAATTCCAGTATTGCACAGAACTGGATGCATTAGTTATGGATACCAGAACATTAAATACCCTCGCATCTGGGAACACTGACACTGTTTACCTCATCAATGAAATACGAAAAGACACATGTTCTGTGCCAAAGGGGATTTCAGAAGAATCTGCTACATGAAGCTTGAATGGCTTAACTCTGTCTTATAAGAATCCGTGATTGCTGAGGCCTGGCAATAATGAGAAAGTTTTACAGGGCATGTTACAGAAAGGCTTGTGGGATAACTGTCTGCCTCATTCTTCAGAATACTGGTCTGGTGCTGATTAATGAATTCCTTACTGATTTAGATGTTGCAAGGAAAATGTAGTAGTGGGTAGTTAAAGTGTGTGTAGTCAGGTGACAGACTAACAGTGGACAATTTAAAACATAGGGCCTTTCTACATTTGCTGGCAGGAGATTCAGGAGACCCCAAAAGAGCCTGACCTCTGATGGAACCATGCCTGCGGTCACATCTTCACTTTGAACCTTCTTCAGTCTATCTTCAGGTCTGGCTTCTAACACCTTTTCATTTCTATACAATTTTTTTTGTAGACTTTCCATCCTCCATTTGGACTTTCCTGAATGGAAAGACCACAATAAAATGGATAGAAATGAAAAGGCATGAGCACTCAGACCTGAAGATGGACTCAAGAAGGTTTAAAGTGAAGGTGCGACCATGGCCCACCTATCTGCATTGGGTATAGCACATACAAGACTAGGTAGCCCAAAATGGCTACCTGGTCTGGGATACAGGTAGACCTTTTTAAAAATGGTCTGCCAGTGAACCAGTGGATGCCAAAGAAGACCACAGAGGCCTGTGAATATGGCATGCCTCCAAAATCCAGTTTCTCATGGGGAACCTATTTCAGTGGCACATCTTGCTGCATCATTGAAATGGGTCCCTTGTGGCCTTTGAGCCTACAAACTTTCATTCCTAGCCAAAATTCATGGAAGCTTTAAAGCCAGTGCAGGGACTGTCCTGTAACAGCAGTCCAAATGCTGACGGCTTTGTTCGTGGACAGCTGGACCTCTCTAGCTGATGGACCATTATTGAAATACCTCACTGCTGCACACTCACCACCTTAACAGGAGCCAATGTGGATATAGAAGGAGAAGGAGGAGGAGGAGAGTTGGATTTTCAATGCTACTTTTCTCACCCATTCTCTCAAAGTGATTGGCAAAGCTTTTTATTCTTCTCCCCATAACAGAACACCCTGTGAGGTGGGTGAGGCCGTGAAAGCTCAGAAAAGAGCTGTGACTAGCCCAAGGTCACCCAGCTGGCTTTATGTAAGAGTGTGGAATCAAACTGGTATTTTCAGGTAAGAGCCCAGCTCCTTAACCACTACACCAAACTGGCTCACATAAGATACCGAAATCCTTAGTGTAGACAGGTTGGAGAGCCCAAAGAATTAATCTAGGTGTCTAACAGGCTTCCTGGAACGTTCTACCACTCTCCAGTTTCTAATTGACCCTGTATACCTGGCTCGAAAGGGTAGCATTTGGTTTATAAAGCTTTCTCTTGCAAACATAAGTCCATAGGAGTAGCTCCAAAAGTTTTTTTAATGATAGAAATAACCAGAGCAGTCATTTCTAGAAAGAACGAGGTCTGTATTTAAGCAGGAAGTGAAAAATTTAAGGTATATTTGACATGCTTTTTAAATGCCTGTACAAATTAAAAATGATCTTAAGTGTGACTTAGGTACTTTCCACATGTCCCTGAATAAGGCTCAGTGTAGAAAGTGCAACAGAATTCTCATCAGGAGATAGGAAAGAGAGAAAATACATGTTTGCATAAAGAAAAACAGAAAAATAAGAGCGTGAAGAGAGATGGTCATGAGGCAGGAGACGGGGAAAGATGTTAAAATACCTGGTGAGGACCTTTTTATAAATCTCTCTCCCTGATGAGAGGCTATTCCAGTATGAGAATTATGAAGCTATCAATTATGTAGCTTCACTATTAACATGGATTATGATTTTCTCAAAAGGATTTTCTCTCTACATGAACAACAAGAAAAAAATCCAAATTAAAATCATATTTCTACGGCACTATAAGAATCATGCTCTGAATACTAATGATTCGTGATTATTATGAACGAGTTATAAGCCGCATTTATGAAAATTTCCAGGCATAGTATTATGACAATGAGATTTTGGAATTTTCAGCATATGACCTCCTTTGAATGGAACTGTTAAATCAGCAGATAGGACGATCTAAATTAAGACATTAAGGGCACGACCCCATGGGAGCCGGTTGCTTTGCTAGTGATGCAATTAATAAAAATCTGCGTTGTAACTCACAATAAAGCGTCCCCATGTGGTATGGGGCAACACAGATTCAAAACATACTTTCCTGTCCCCATGCAAGCTGCTTTTTGTGAGCCCGCATCTTTCTCCCTCCCCTGCCCGCTGCAGTGATGACAGGCTAAAACCTCAGTTGCACCTCCACGAACACAACATAACAGATCATTCATTTACTTGGCTGCCACAGTTAAAAGCATAACCAATGCTTGTAACATAGTTACAAGCATAACTAAAAGCAGCTCACTCCCTGCAGCCCATCAGCCAGATCCAGCTCCCTCCATTCATTTAATGGCAGCTGTTTTAGCGCACAAGTAGACCAGCGATGATCTCTCTCTGTCTTTTACCTCGGAGGGGGAGAGAGATTCTGTGCTTGCTATCAGGGGAAAGTGATGCTAATTATCATAACAATGGAGTTTGTTTCTCAGCAAGCACAGAATCTTTTCTGCTGTTCTGTGACAAGCACTTGCAAAAGACACAACACAATGACATCATGTATGCATGCATACAACCAACCAACCAACCAGTCCTTGCTCCATTAGTAAAAAATAATGTGTGGCTGCCAGGTTCTCATTTGGTCTGTGGTGAGGAAATGTCAATGTGACCTTAAGTGAGCAAGCAAACAGTGCACGCCAATAGTGGACAGAGACAGAAAAAAATCTTTCTGAAAATCTTTCAGGAAACAGTGAGATCTTCAAGTAATCAGGAGTAGATATTTCTCCAGAGTGACTAAGATGTTTCCACACATATATTTCTAAGGTGAAAAGAAGCACTGATCTGTTGAGACCAAGCTCTGCTAGGGTCCAAGAACAATACACCACGGAGCCATTAATCTAAAATTAACTTGCACAGGCTTAAGAGCCTAAATTTTGCCCACCCCCAACCATTCATAATGAATCGAATGTTAGAAAATTTGTATTTGTTCAAATAAATCCCCTTTGAATGTGGTTGAATTCTATTTCATATGAATGTATTTGTATGAATTCACATGAATATCCGATATGGATGTATATGGATGCATATGGATCCTGATATGGATCCTATACGAACACATACATATTGGATATGTATCCTATACACATACATATCAGTACGTATCTGATACGTATCCCCAGTTTAACAAATGTACAAACTATTTGTACGAATGTTAATGTACAAATATTGTAACATTCAATTTGTGTGCAAATGTCTGCATTTGTATGAATTCGTACGAATAACAAATGCTAAGAATGTTTGTGCAGATCCCTATTGTACAATACTAGGGAGGGAACAACTTTATAGACCCTTCCTATTGTGCAATGGAGAATGAGCTTGCTAATATTTTACTAACCAAGCAACTTATCTGGTTCCTTCTCCCCAATGACAACTTCTTTTATTCACATTTTGCTTTATAATTCTAGTTGTAAATTAGAGATCAGATGTCAGGGTTTTTTTTTTTTTAAAAAAATGAAAAATAAAAACAGGAACTATGGGACAGAAGATGACCTACATTGATGCCAGATATGTGTATTCAAAGAAAGACAGGTAAGCATGTCTCCAGTGTAAGATTATTATACAAAATTTGTAATAACTGTTCCTAGGTATGCATCTAGTCATACAGATGTAAAATCTATGGGCGATACTATTTTATTTTTCATGATCTATTTTCTTTTAGGGAGGTAGAAATGGCTATGCAGTTGCATCATCACATTGCAATCTCATCCACCCCAAAATTCACACAAATTCTACAAGGTCTCCTATGTAAGTCTATGGAAGAGGGGGAAACTGTATGTTCTTGAGACATACCAGTGTCTCAAGACTGTTAGCATACCAGTCTAGCAGAAGCTTGGCTCCCTTTGACATGTTTTGGCTGAGCCAACTCAACACATTCCTGGTGTCCAAACTAACTCTTTTCCTAAAGGGGCATGTGCTTTCATTTCCTCTGTCACATTTACTTCCATCTGTCACATTTCAACCCTATCGTGCACTGTTGCCCACAGTTTCCAACTCAGGTTATAGAAAATGTGAAGAATTTGAACCACTACAATATGTCCACTACAAAAGTATTGGACATAAGAAAAAATACTCCTTCTAATTACCCTCTCTTTGTTTCTTTGAAGTTTATCCCAAAAGCTGAAGTTAAAAATAGACATTGAAATATGATTCTATTAAGAAAGAATGAATTCAGATCTGAAACTACTTCTCTCACATTAAAAAAACAAGAACACAAAAAATGTGAAAAGTTCATTCAATGGTTTTCCATAACTTAATCTGTTCCAAATTAACTTAGAACATTACAGTTGATATGTTCCTATGCCATGTATTTCTATATTTATATAGCTGGGCTGTCAACATTATAATGCACATTTATTTACTAGTTCATCAGTGAATAACACTGTGAGCTAGGAGAGAATGAAGTACATGTAAACACAGAAAAAGTCAGAGAGAAATAAACTTGGATTTACCAAAGGATTCTTGCCTGTACTTGGCAACTATATTAACATTTTACGAAGATATAGCAAAAGCTTTGGCTACAACAAGCATGGGAACTTATGACATTCCAAGTGTTAGATTATAATTTCTGCCAGCTTAACCAATGATGGATGGATGGATGGATGGATGGATGGATGGATGGATGGATGGATGGATGGATGGATGGATGGATGGATGGATGGATGGATGGATGGAAGATGGATAAAATATCCTACTATATATACTCTAAAAACACGAATGGGTATAATTTATTATTTGGTTAATGTAATTAATGACTTCTGATCTTCTGAATGAATGTTATCTCTGGTTCTTCACTCCTCTTGTTTACTCTATTACCACCCCAATGTCTACATTCTATTTGGTTTTTATTGTTTTTCTTTCTACATTCAACATAGACATGGTAAATAATTTTGTTATTTCTAAAGGTTTGTTCATGCTTTGATTTTTTATGTAGATGTGAAATTTTCGTAAGGGATTTGTTCACAGAATAACACTGTGATTTGATTCTACAAATAGCCATGTGAGAAACAACTGTTCAGTGTATTATGCAATTAAGTTCCACCTTTGGAAAACAAGAAGTTAGGGAAGCCAATCAAAAACTGTAGGTTGATGGCACTGGAAGGGAGTTCTGAACTATCAGTAAGTTGATAACATTGTGGAGGAAGGCCCAGTCTACCAATACAAGCCAATAGCATCTCAAGAAATTTGTGTCCAGATGTGTGCCCTGAATGCAGGATTCAGATGCCAAGGTTTTCCCTGGGAGATGCTGCATTTCTGGTAATATGTTGGCCACATGGGCCTCTCACCTAGACACAGGAACTGTAAAGTGGTCTCTCTTGCCTTCCCAGACCGGGTCCTGTTCTTGCCACTGCTAAAACCTGCTGCTAGAAGGCTGTGAACAAAGCAACCTATGAGACCTGATGATGGTCCCTCTTGTGTCGTTGGTTGGACACTGTTGTGAACAAACTACTAGATTAGATGGGCTATAGGTCTGATCAGGGGGTCACTGCTTAAATGAAAAGGCAGAGGTGGCAGGAGCAGTCAAGATATTTTGCATGGTTGGGGAACAAGAGACTGGAATGGGGCAGGTATCTGTTGGCGTGCTTTATGGTGCCTTGCTCCATTTCTGGTGAGATTGGCAGAAAATGATCATCACTCCAGTGCATA
The DNA here is from genome assembly GCA_014337955.1 of Aspidoscelis marmoratus. Classification (NCBI taxonomy): domain Eukaryota; kingdom Metazoa; phylum Chordata; class Lepidosauria; order Squamata; family Teiidae; genus Aspidoscelis; species Aspidoscelis marmoratus. The sequence continues at coordinate 68,521,110 of MTQE01001134.1, read as the reverse complement.
ACTGTAGCATACCATAAGGAAGTTGTCTTGGAGTCCAAATTACTGGGAGTTTCCAGGATTGCATTAACCTATGGAAGTCACATTTTTTCAACCATGTAAAGGTGAATCTGTATTATATAAAAGCATATAGTACAAAGTACGATATATTTCTTGAACTGGAATGCATTGTACAAGTGGCCTAAATGTTTCCTTATTTTTAATAAGTTTTGTTCCATACTCAGATTCTCCCCAAACCTTGCCCCCCCCCGCCCAGTATTGCCTTCAATGCCATACAGACATTATCCACAACATTTTTGCGCTACATCTGTAGACTACCATAAAATGAATGGGCCTAGGGAGCAGGAATTTTAAAGTTGTGCATCAAGAATTAGCAACAGCTGGCAAGCAGACTGAGAATGAACAGAGGATCCATTCATGTCATGGAAGATAATAAAAACATTGCATGAAATTTACATAAGCTGAAGATAATGATCACATTACAGCATCTGCAGCTCATGTAGCCCTCCGTGTAATCTGGAACTGTATAGAAGCTACAAAATGCAAAGGGTGATAAGAAGAAATGACCCATTTGTTTATGTGTTTCTTTAACATCAGATTTTGACTAGATAGCTAGTTAGAGGATGTTTTGAAACAGAGGACTGTCTCTAAGTACTCCTTCATGTCTAACAAAATCCCTGGGTCTTCTGCTCTTTAGTCCCCCTTCTGGAGGAAACTGCAATGTCACTCTTTCCTGAAAAGCGGGGGGGGGGGTCCTCAACAGTGGGGAAGAATTCACAAGTAGTACAGCTATTTCTCCTGCAATCCTTCTGCCTGTCTTCTTCTAAGGAAAATGGGGGCTTCTGAAGATAGCTAGAAGCATCCCACACGTGTAAGGAGCCTGGGGGAGGGTGAAAGTTGAGAGCTCAAATAATACCTCACTTATACCTCACTTTTTGGTTGAAAACCAGCAACAGAAGTGATCAAGAGGAAGCACCATAAAAACATAGGAGAAACCTGGATCAGGCCACAGCCCATTTAGTCCAGCATCTTGCCCCACAGAGTGACCCACCAGTTGGTTCTGAGTATTATTAAGCAGAAGATGAAGGTAAGACAGATGCTTTCTCTTGATTCCTTGCTAGCCTTTAGAGGCATCCTGCCTGTCTTTCCAACCTAGGATGTGTTCACATCCAAGTTTTAATTCAGTTTCAGTCCACTTTCAGAGTGAGAGAACATATCAACTAAGTGACTAGTCATTTTCTTTCCACTGTAACCAACCAAGAGATAGATTTTCAGAGTGATATATTTCTAAAAGAAATCAACTTGTCATTTTGCTGTGTTTTCTCACCTTAAAAGTGGTCTGAAGCTAGATTAAAACTTAGGTGTGAACGCATCCCAGGAGGAACTGTTTGATTTGGTTCACAGTGTGTTTCAGGGGAGAAGGAAGAAGTATTCTGGAAGGCGATGCAATGCTAATTAACACAACTTTATCTCAATGAGACTCATCCCATGGAGAGGAACTTCCTGGCCAGGAAATGGTGGGGAAGCAAGCTGCATTTGCACCTTTACTTGGATGGAGTTTTCCATATACCTCTTTGCAATGAACAAATGTAGAACTCCTTATTGCACTACTCCACTAAGGAAGTTCTTCCTCCAAAGAAACATGCCCCCCACCCTACACCTGGAGGTCTCAGAACATGTCTTGATAAAATCACTATAAAAGTGATAAAATAAATTAGCTCAAACAATGGCTTGAGTATGCCTCCTCAAAGCCACCTCCAAAATGATTCTGATGTTCCATCTAGAAGGGGTTAAAGTCATGCAAAACCTAGGGAGACTGGACAGTTGGTGACAGCAGCAGTGACCCACTGGTAATGCAGCAGACCCCTCCAGAGTCCTGTCACACTGGCCTGTAATGACTGTGTTGGCAGAGTGCACAGCACAATATTTTGTGGCACAGCCATGTGATTTACGGCCTTAAATGTGGCCAGTTGCTCCAATACTGCAATAGTGCAGGGTGTCAGATGCCCTATCTGCACAGGAAGGAGACAGCGCTATCAAAGTGTTTGAAGAAGGTAGAATGCATTAAGAAAAGAAATGAATAGAGTTACTCAACCGGGATCATTTTCAGATTCCTATCCAACTTCCAAACATCTGGAAATACCAGGAACTGACCTGAGATATTTATGCATGGGTTATATTTTAAATGTTTTAGAGTTTGTTTTATCATAAATTGTGACCCGCCCTGGGACCTTTGAGTGAATGGCGGGATATAAATGTAATAAGCAAACTAACAAATAAATATTCTCATAAGAAATTTGATTCCTGCTCACTTATGGGCAAATATGTTTTGACTCTGCACTGAATGTGTTTCTCTTTTCACAGATATCTCATACCATGTTCTTCCATATGTCCTGACTTTCTTTTCTTATTCTATATGCTCAAAAGTGTGCATGCACAGAACTAGAAATTGAAAATTTGTTATCTATAGAATGCAAGGCATTGAAAAATGTGTGAATAAAAATACTTTTATCGTTTTTTAAAATTCTCATCTCAGACAGGGGTCCATGGCGAACATGCTTAGCTAGGAGAAAAACATATACAGAGAAAAGCCTTAGGTAGGTGGACACTGAAAAATGCTTATTCTTAAGGCTCTCTGCTTTAGGCTGCATCCAGACATCACTCACTTAATCTGTTGTATTTGGATATTCTGGAATAAAATGTGGATTTTCAAAATATCCACATTTTGTTCCAGAATATCCAAATATAGTTGGGTAAATAAGTGACATTTGGATGCAGCCTCATCATCAGTAAGTGTGAGTGTGGATTATCAGTGTTTGACATGGATTTCAGATCAGAATCTATCTCAGCTTTTTCTAAAGATGCCAAAAAAACGGACATGGGCTTTCTGTATCCAAACTATTTGCTTTGCTAGTAAGTTCTGGCCCTTTTGATCTTTGGCATCTCACCCTGTACCTTAGGTACTTGACTCAAGACTCAAAGAGATAAATAGGAGTGTGGAGCTTACCCTGATTTGTGTTATTGCTTCTACATGGATACAGGACCAATGCAAACAGAGAGAAATATGCAGGTTTTCATCAATTCACACTTCATTACTTGGGCACAGTAATTAAGCACCCTTGCATTCCTATCTTGGATCCCTTGTAGGCAAGTGAGGATGGGAGAAAGCAGGATATTTCCTTTGCATTGTGTTGTCTGCCTCTGAGTCACACCGGTAGTGGAGAGAATGTTTGGAAAGCACTCTATATATGCACTACAGGACAGAATTGCTTCAGACATGATAGCATTTGCCCCATCCTTAGTAGCATGGTGTTGGGAAAGCCGAGATGACAACCTAAGGAGCTTTCCCTTCCTTTGGTGCTGATTTTGGGGCCTGCTAAAAATAAAATAAAATAAATCCAGCTCCAGTCTGGTAAAAAGAGACTTAGAGAAAGTGTTTGTTCAAATTCTCTAAAGCAGGATCAGAACTGGTGGGCCAAACATCGCATGGGCAGAATCCACACAGGACAGGAAGATTTGCTATAAGTGTGGTGCCTTCCGTTCTTTGTATTAAAGGGTAGCACTACATTGGTAGCGCTATCTTTAACAGTGAAGTGTGTCATTTGCACATCTATCTTCCTCTCCCCCCCCCATCAAGATTGAAGATCAGTTGTTGTCTCAACAGGGGAAGACAGGGCAGGAGCCAAAACATCACTGAGGGTACCAATAAATCTCCTTGAAAGGTGGCAGCCACAGCAGCATTGCTGCTACTGCAAAGAAGAGTGGTTTAAGAGCTCTTCAAAGAGCTCTGCTGGTGAAGCCCTATAACAACACTTTTGCCTGCATGATGGGAGATGTGGCCTCTGTGCAGACATGTAGTCTGCCTAGAACCTCTAGGGCTCCAGGCCTGCAAATATTTGCTTAGTCACGCAAAGGTTCTGGCCTTTTAGTGTAACATACAGGACCTAAACTGTCTGCTCTTACGTTTCCCTTACTTTCCAGTACAGTGTTTATATGAGTCATAATCTCCCCTTTGCTGCTTCATTCTGGGACAGCAAGAAATCAACAGCGATAAATCAAAAATACCATGATGCCTAAAAAAGGCTTGTCTGATGTACATATCTGACTCAGATTTCTTGGGGTAGTTTAAAGAGTAGTCTATATGGCCTCTACATTGGAATTAGTGATCAATGTTGGTACATATGTAATCCATGTAGATTTAATCTTAGAAGCTCCAGGGGGAAAATCCTTAGCAAAATAGATTGTCAGTATATCTTTCTCTGCAAGAAAGAGTGCAGGAGCATTGCTGAAGACCATCTTTCTTTCTGGAGACTGAAAGGTTTTGGAAAGCCTGAAAAGACAGGCAGGGAACTGTTTGCATTGGTCTGAAGCCATCATACAGTTAACTAATCCAAATTATTTGTGGGGTGGGTGAAGGAAGGAGCCTTGAAAGCCACAGCCTCTTTCTGTGGGAAAGGCTTTCTGCTCAAACCTCTACAGATGAGGTGTGTCCTCCACAAAAAGCATCTGGAATCAACTTGGCTTATTCTTTTGATTTTGTAATACAAAAGGAGGAAAACCTTTTTGCTTAAGGCTTGTGCTGGTTTTCATCCCTTGAGACTTATTTTATACTTCCATCTGCCTGAAGTCTGCATTTCAAAAGCAGCACAACAAAATCAGGCATTTATTTGGCATCCAGAATACAAAAACATAATAAATATAATAAGAATACTGTTTGTTTTGTCTTTTCCAGAAAAAGGACCGAATGATGCTATTATCCACAAATATAGAGAAGGAATGTTGGTAGACATGTAGATTTGCCTCCACTCATGTTGGTTCCATTAGGGTACACTTATCCCCAGGATATTAAGGAGTACACAAACATATCTGGACAAGGGCAGAATCCTTTTTTTGGCTATTTACTTACAGAGGTGAAACCTAATACTAATAAGAAGAATACAATATATGGAAATGGGCTACCAAGGGGTACACAAATGGACACAAAAAGTTTTGGAACAATGGCATGAGTTCTACTCTATTTGCTTGTAGAATCCATGGTGGACCTTTTTGGCACATGGGGAGGATGGCAAATCTGCCCAAGCCATAACAGTGGCAGTCTCCCAAAGCTAGGACAGGCCTTCACATAAACAGGAGGTGGAAGGGTTAAAACTACAAGTGATCATTGCTCATGCTGTTTAGAATTGATGGGGCTGCTATAGTCTAAGAACATATAGCTAGTATCTGCCCTGACGGAAGTTGTTGTGTGTGTCCTCTCCTAGGAGGTGTAACTTCTGGGTGTCAAATATAAGTATTTTACAATGTATTACAACAGCCTAGTAAGGTAAGCCAATGAAGCCTTATCTTGTGGCCAGTCAAACAGCTAGTTGCCTAATAACTTTGTGGATAAGAAAAAACTGAAATATGAGCATTCAGCAAAATCACTTGTGCCATTAACCAAAACGTCACACTATTTTTTAAATATTGCCAGTCATAAAAAGCAGTCAAGGCTCTCCAAAGTGCTAACAGTCCAAATAATTCTGATTTGATTGCATTCTCTGTAATCCAGCCCTGCAGCCTGAACCCCCCTCCCTTCTCTGGGCTCTGAGTGCCTACACACATTTCTCTCCTCCCCTACGATGATTCTTTCCATAGAGTGAAAGTCTCCCCCCTTTCCCTTCCTCCTGTGTATCTGGGACAAAAGAAATCACATGAGTTAAATTTTCTTCCAGTGGGAAGGTTTAGCTTTATGAACACAGTTCTTCCCCCTGCAGGCACATGACTTCCTAAACCCACCAAGAATGAAAAAGCTGTGACGGAGAGGTGTTTTTGCAATGTGTGCCTCATAAGCTCTGCTTTAGTTGGTCTTCCTTTCACTGCCATGGACAAGCAAAAGAGAAAGATGAAGGTGTTGCCTGGGGCCTTACAAAAATCTCCAGGGATCAAAGTCAGCCCCACACTATTTATTCAGAGGAAGGTTATAAAGAGAAATTGGCCACCACCACTCGCTTTAAATTTATCTGAGCTTCTGGCCCAGCCCCCAGCAACAGCCCCATAAAAACAGATAGGGAACTTTATTCACAAGAACATCAGACCATGACAGGAGCCCTGCTGTATGAGACTATAAACCATCTAATTTCGCATCCTGTCTCACACAGTGCCCCATCAATTGCTTCTGGACATTCTCAAGCAGAAGACAAAGGCAAAACCTTTCACTCTCAGTTCCCTGCAAATGGCTTTTAGAGGCAACCTGCCTGTCTCTCCAAGCTGGAGGCAGTACCTAGACATCCATTTTAGTAGCCATTGATACACCTGTTCTCTATGAATTTGTCTAATCCTTTTTTAAAAAGCTATCCAGCCTGGTTGCTGTCATAGCCTCTTCTAGATTTAAATCCCATAGACCAATGATTCTGCTGACTCTTCATGTCATCATGGTTGTTCAAAAATACCAGGATGTCAGCAAGTGCCCATCCACTTCCCTTTGTTTTCTTCTCATGCTTGCTGAAATGTAGGTATTTTGGAAGAGGAATAATAACATGAGGAACCAGGAGACAAAAGTAAGGAATCACCATTATGGAACACACGGGATCATTGTTGAATTTTCCATAATGCCGACATACTGGATTTTTGATCAACTAACCCAGGACTATACTGGGATTGCCACAGATCAATGTTACAATCCCCAAAGGACCAAAGGAAAGTAAAAGCCATTTTTAAGAACACAAATGCTCTTTTGGACTCAGGGGCATGTTGCTCCCTTGTTAGGTGGCTGAAATAACATATACCCCATGTACATTTGAAAGCAAACTGTACGAAGCTGAGCTCTTGTGACACTCAAGTAAACACCACTCAACTCTTTGAATCCTGATGTTGGAAGTGACTAAGTAGGATTGTGTTGTGAGAAACTTTACTTTATGCTGTATTGGTGATTTGGAAGTAAAGCAGAAAAAAGGCTCAAGATTGACTTCCTCTGTACATTTACTTGGAAATACAAAAACAATTTGTTGGATTTGCTTTCAAGTCAATAAGTAGGTATTTGCAATTAACAGAGCAAACTTGTATGTACTAACTTAGAAGTAAGTTCCACTGTATCCAGCATGACTCTCTAGCATCAGGGTATGGGAGTGGAAGTTTAAAGTTCAATCCTAGGCACTCTGATAATTTCCTTTCTGTCTAAGCAGAGTTATTCCTGCTAAGTGTGTACAGGATTCAGGCTCTTCAATGAGTTAACTAAAGCCACCAGTTAGATGTCTGGAAAATTACAAAAACTTTGGGAGACTGTGCTGGTTTCAAAATATTATGAATGTCTGATTCTCTGGTTTTGAAGTTCAACTGGCACAGGGGCAACAAAAACCAGTGTCTGGCTTCTTTACAGCTGTAAATACTTCCCCTGTTAGAAATTCAAATAGCCTGTATTTCTTTCATTAAGAAGAAAACGCACAGGACAAGGTTTTTGCTTAATTACCAGAGCATGAGGAAGAATGCAGTGCTCTTTTTTAAACTGTCTAGGGACTTTAAACATCTTTCTGCCTCTTCCCAAACAATTTAGAAGTCCTGATATGAAAACACAAACAAACACCCTAAAAACTGCTGAGAAGATGGAGGGGAAAACGTTACATCCTTCTCCCAACAGTAGCATCCTTGGGACTCTCTTCTGTCCCTAAGTTATGGCTGTGTTTCCCTCTCTTCAATGCATCCAGCTGTAAGATGATAAAGTTTTGAAATACCCACCTTCTACAGTCTGTACTATAGAGCTGTATGTAGCACATCAGATTTAAAAAAAAGGGGGGAGGGGGGAATTCCTCATGTTCTGCTGCCGGGAAACAGACTTTTACCCACATATTTGCATGCTTGATTTTTTTTGACTTTCACTTGTTTTCTGGACAGAATGCTGGCTAGCTGGACCAAAAGAAGTGGCTTTTCAAAATGTTCATCAAACAGCAGTTTGCAATAGTTAAGATAGTAGAAGGTCTCACCTGACAAGTTAACACCCTCTCTCCACACCCTCCCCCTCGATTTAGTTAAAGCGGCCATTCCCAGATCGGGTGCCTCTCCAGTGCTTACCTGTTGCCACCTGCCTTTCTTTTCCCTTCCAGGACGTTTCCTCCTCCTCAGTCCTCACTCCAGTCCGGTTCTAACACAAACGAGAGCGTCCTGCAAGCTGTGTGTGTTTTCTCTGGTTCCGTTCTTCAGAGATTCTCTCAGAAAGGGTGGGTGGGAGCGGAGGAAGGAGGAGAAAGTCACAACAATAACGTCTTTCTCTGGCAGCCAAACTCCTCAGCTTTTAATCGACACACATGTCCTCCTGCTTGGCTGTCGAAAGTCTTATATGTAATAACATTTCCTTCTGCTGGTCTAAGAAAGCTTCCCACAAGTGTTACTAAACGAATCACTTAAAAAAAAAGAACTGGGCGATATAAGCAGGATGCCTTTCCCTAACTTTATCATAAATCAGCATGCTTTTCTTCTGATTCAGAGAAGCAGGAAGGCAATGTCAGCCTGGTTCAGTGGCTAATAAGTGAGATCCATAGGCATGAAAGCGCAGCCAATGCTGCTGCTTAGGTCCTAACCTTTACAAAGCTAATTGTTTTGCTTTGGTAATCTCCCTTTGTGCTGCCATTGTTTGTGTCAGCTATGTGAGTATTTGCTCTCTTGGCCCTTAAAGTCATGCTCAGTTTAAGGGTCAAAGGCTGCCAGGGGAGGTGAGGGTGCTGAGAATTAATTCATCAGGGCACCCTTGCCTGGTTGACATGAACTATAGTGCAGGGTGCAATTAAGAAAAGGTCCGATGAAAATTAAGAAGAGATGTTGCACTGCTCTTCCTGATGGTAGTGACTAGTTTGGGTAAGAGTTCACATGTTATTGAAAGTTAGAAAGGATAGGAAGATACATGGATCTACTGCAAGTTCAGTAGGCAACTGTCTTTTTCTTTTCCAGCAACTACCTTCTGCTAAGGTTCTCTAGAGTGCCAGGAATTTCCCTCTACTGGGCTGAACTTCTCATGGCTGTTATCAGTCTTGTTTTCACCCAAACCTCCCTGTGTGTGTGTGTGTGTGAGAGAGAGAGAGATTGAGAGATCCAGAGATCCTGGGATAGGAATCCCTCCTCTTCATAGCCTGTTTTCCTCATCTCTCACTTCTGTTCTCACTCCTTAAACTTTTAAAAAACAACCCAAGGGAGCTGTAGCTTGGCTGAGCCACCCAAAATTATTTATTGGTCTCTAACTGATATTTCTGTGAGGACTGTGTGCCCAGCAATTGATAGGAGACTCAAACTGGGGTTATCACAGAGGAAGAGTTTCCTGCATTGAGACACCAGCCACAGCTCTTCCTGTCCCCAAGTGCAAAAGCAAGCTCTGAGCCCTTATCTATTTATCCTCTAATCTGTTTTTTTCCCTCCAAGCAACAAGTTCTGATTATTTGCAAAATAAAATATGAAATCAGGTTGCAAAAGACTGTTAACAGATGACTGAAGTATTTAAAACCATGCACAATGTAGAATAGATGAATAGTGAAAAAATATTTTCTCTGGTAGCAGTCACGCCTTGGATTTTAGGGGGCTGGGGGCTGTCTTCAGTCCTCATAAACCAGAGGCTGTCCAGCTGTAGTGCACTTAGGCCGCATCCCCATTATAAGCTTAATCCAGTTTCCCTAAACTGAAATAACAGAACCGGATGCAAATGCAAATTTGCCTGATCCCATTACTTTCAGCCAGAATCGCGTTCAATCCGGATTCTGAGGATGTACGTGACTCAAGGGGGGACTCCAGTGGCTACTTTTTAAAACCCACTTTTCAGGGCTGCCCTGTCCTCTTCCTCCTGGCGTGAACATGCCACCCATAACGGACCCCGTCACGGAGCCTAACTGGGTGGCTGCCACTTGCCTAGATGGAGGAAAAATGGCAGCAGCCAGCCAGCAATTCTTTCCCCTCCTCTCCTCATTGCTCAGGGCATGCAGCAGCAGCAGCAGCAGCAGCAGCAACTCAAGCCCCCTTCGCCCGTCACTGTCACAGCCTTTAAAACACACATCTCCCCAAACCTGCAGCTGCTTTTCTTTCTTTCCCCTTTTTTAAAGGTCAGAACTTTCAAAATGGCAAGATCGTTATCAGGTGTGAAGTGCTTGGATTGCTACAGTGTAGCAGCTGCTGCTTTAAGGGGTAGATTTTACAGCTTGCTTTGGAAGCAAGCTATTGGGGGAGGGAAACTCTCATCCCTTAACACAGAAGTGTTCCCACAGTAAAAAATGTAAAACGTTTCAAGCGCATGAACCGGAGTGAGACCTGTTGAAATGAGGATTAACATTTACAATGCTTTGGGGTGATTTAACATACGGAAAGCGGGTTAAGCCAAACTGACGTGGGGTCTGCGAGTACTGAAAACAGTTTGAAACCCAAATAAGGTTGTAATGGGGCTGCGGCCTATGGCTGGGACACGCGGGGATGGATTCACACTTGGCCGGTAAGGGACACGTTCCCAAGTGTCCTTTACCCACCTAGGTGCGAATGGGGCATCCTTCCCCATGTGTCCCAGCCCAAAAAGGCTGCCGTGGGGGCAGGACATCCTGCCCAGGCCTGCTGCCATTGAGCCGTATCAGCCCAATGGCTGGTAGGCTGGTCCCAGGCTGGCCTGGGGTCCCACAGTCAGCTGGAGCCCACAGGGACCCCCTGGGCAAGTACCCCCACCCAGGGACCCATGCTGCCCCCCATTCCAGTGTATGTGACTTACCTGCTCGGCACCCGGTATCCCAACTGAACACAGCTTTAGTAAAATTAAGGCTTCTGATTGTGCACATTCTCCTGATTGTGCACACTAAATGATCTGACTGGGATCAACACCACAGCAAACAAACTCTTCAATATAGTTCACCTTGCACTCAAATTTTTGCAAGCGAAAATTTTAAAAGATCACATTAATAATGTAAAAACCCACACTTTGTCTGCACTGGGTCTTATTCTGGAATAGAGACCTGCCACCTACATGCCAAAGCAGGCCTCAGGCAGGATATAATGCAGAATGAGTCCTAATGCAGAGGAAGTGTGGGATTTTACATTATTAATGTGATCTTTTAAAATTTGCTCTTGCAAAAATTTGAGTGCAAGTGTGTCTCTATCCTTGGGTATAACCACGTGGAGAGTGTAGATGTACAATTTTAATTTTCTACCCATTTTTCCCTTAATGAGGCCTGTTTGCTTTGCTGTTGTTGATTGATGCTGCCCCGATGCTGCCTTGATAATGCACATACTGTTCAATCCTGCAGCAGTCCCACCCCTTCATATGCATATACTGTATAATGAAGACTGATGTCCAGCTGAAATTGGGCAGACAGCAGCAGATAATGATTTTTTCTCTTGAGCTAGTTGCCCATCCTGTCAGCTTACCTCCTTCCAAAGGCCTTCATCCCAGTTGCTAGCTCAGTCTTCCTGCCTGTCTCTTCTGTGGTTGGAGGAGTGTTTGCTTAGGCAATCAGTAAAAGCCTTGGATTCTTTTTATATGATCAATCAAAGCTTCAGAATATGCTTATGTAATTATGTAATTAATCAAAGCTTTGGAATTATCTGCTGTATCGAAAAAAACAAAATCTAGTGAGTGGGCAGAGCAATTTTTGGGAAAGTATGCATTTTCTCCTTCCTTTGCATGATGTTTCTAAAGTATTTGAAAAGGAAAAGTTTTCAGCTTGCTTTATCCTGCACCAACTACAAGAAACGTTTTCTAGTCTTTTACATGGATGAGAATGGGAGAGGCATTCACATGTGTGGCAGGACCACTAAGCTAGCACACCTTACTAGGGATGATCACAAATAATCATAGGCATTCAAAATCCGATCGAATGTGCTGAATTTTGACATTTGAACTTGAATAGAATGTTCCGAAATTCGAATGTGAATATTTGAATTGAATTTCAAATTTCAGATCCATTCATTTGAATTATCTGGACATTCATAGATGTACAGGTTCGTACACGATGCGTACTTGAAGATCCGCATCTTTCCCACATCCATACACATTTGTACTGATCTGTACAGGATGAAAACAGTTTGCATACGGGATAACTACAGGATGCATACGGATGTGTACAGATGTGGGAAAGATGCATACGTGCACATATGAATGTTGTTGACATCCATGTGTTGCTGACATTTGTATGTGCAGATTCTAATAAAAAATCTGAATGAACAGATTTGGTAAATACAAATCGAATCTTTGAATTTAAAAGATTTGAATCAAATTGGATTTTCGGGTATTCTATCCGATTTGAATAGAATGTCAAAAAAACATTCATGCACATCTCTGCTCCTTGCCCATTAGTTCCCGTCCTGCGTAGGGAATTACGTTTTAGAAAAAGTGGAAAACAAATACCATTCTGATTATAGACTTCGTGTCATGATCCCACTACACACTTAGCCCTTTCCCACACTATGGGTGCGTCCCCATATGGGGTAGAATCTGGAGTGGATTCGGATTCAGAATTGAGGGTTCCCATTAAATCCTCCAGTACTCCAAATGCACTCCGGATTCTACCCCCTGTTCCCATGCCAGTTTTCTTTCCCCGGATTTTCTGGTGAAAATCCAGAGAAAGAAAACCTCTGTTTCAACAAGGGTTTTTCTGGCTGACTATGATTAAAGCTGAGCGAAGGAGGACAGCCAGTGGCTGGGTGAGTGAGGTGGTGTGGCTGCTGGCTGTCCTCCTTCACTCAGCTTTAAACCAAGCCAGCCTTCCCCCCCCCCCCGTTGAAACAGGGTGAGGGAAAAGGAAGGAAGGCAGCCGAGGACATTAGGAGAAGGAGGCTGGCAGCAGCTGCCTTCCTTCCTTTTTCCTTCCCCCCTTGCCTGCTGCCCGATGCTGCCTCATCCAAGCGGCGGCCTCCCCTCTGCGCACCCCCTTGCTCACTTACCTTGGCACTGGCTGTCCTCCTTCTCTCAGCTTTAAACCAAACCAGCCTCTCAGATGTGGCAGCATCGAGCAGCAGGCGGGGGGGGGGGAAGGGAAAAGGAAGGAAGGCAGCTGCTGCTGCCAGTCTCCTCCTCCTAACATCCTCAGCTGTCTTCCTTCCTTTTCCCTCACCCTGTTCCAACAGGGGGAAAAAAAGGCTGGTTTGGTTTAAAGCTGAGTGAAGGAGGACAGCCAGAGGCTGGTCTATACTTACCCGGAAGGAAGGCAGCCAAGGACATTAGGAGGAGGAGGCTGGCAGCAGCCACAGGTGTGCTTGTCCGCACCTGTGGGTTCTGTTTGGGAACAGCCCAACGTGCGCTTGGTGCTGTTCCTGGCCTTCAACCATAACCCACAGCAGAACCTGGATTACTCCAGATCAGAGTAATCTGGGTTTGCTCTGGATTCACGTTAGGTGGGAACGTGGCCTATGTTGGCTGTTCCAGTCCATGTAGTGCTGTCTAGTGGGTGTGGCCCTTGCTGGATCAAGCTAGCAGTAGTATACTCCAAGAACTGTCCTCATTCAGATAACCTGTTGCAGACAATCCTCAGCTGCCATCTTCGAAGGCTGTGCTCACTCTCCAAAACCAACCTAGGAACTTTTGATTTCCAGCCTTTGCAATTGAGAAGAGAAACTGCTTCATTGGCTCATGAGTTTCTGGTGCCATTGATGTCTCCTGGAATGCTGCTGAAATTGGACCCCCATATTATTAAGCCTATGGAGGTGTCTCCATGTTGTTCATAGTCCAGAATACAGAATCTAGGACAGGTGTGGACCTCTTAAAAGAGTTCCACAGCAGGACTGGGATACAGAGCCATTTTCAAATATTCTGACTGAAGATCCAGGTTTTTGCACCTATTGCAGAATTTATTCCAATCCAAGGTCCAGAAAGGGTCTAATTGTAGAATGCATCATTTGGTGAGCAATCAGATTGATTGCTCAGCAAACAAATAAATATAGAAATAGGTTCTTAACTGGTTTCTCCACAATCCCACCATGGAACAGCCACATCCTAAATCATAAATCCCGGTTATAAGATATTAAAATTGAATATAACTCTAGGGCTATGTATCCCATTACTTTCTGTGGGAGCGCAGCTGTGTTTTTTATAGAAGGTGCTAGTAGGATGCATATGGGCAAGCTGTGTACTCTATTGCTCTATGATGTCTACTTAAACACACAAATAACTTGAATTATTTTCTGGTCTTGAGAACTTAGAAGCCTGAACTCAGATGGAACAATAGACTTGCCTTTTAGTCCATTTTCACAGAGTTCAGCATTTCTCTGGAGATTTCAATGGCGCTTGTAAACATGAAGCAAAGTGGAGCAAAAATGAGAGTAATCTGAAAAGCTAGTTATCAGTGTTTCCTCTCCTGCTCTCACACTGTGATGATTTTCTTCAGCATTTCCACAGCAAATATTCTCTTTTGTTGCATAAACAGTCCTTAAGAACTGGACTGGGGGAACATGGAATGCCTGGTAGTACAGTACAATGTAGCTGAGTCTCTGAAAGAATCAGCAGCTTTGTTAGTGAGTGTTTTTGCTCTCTTTCTTGTATGCCTCACTTTGAGATCCCATCCCCTGCCTCTGAAGAGTTCTGTGGTGCATTCTCTTCCAGCAAACTGAAAGACATTCCTGTGGGATAGTCCTTGAAGTTTTACATAACTTGTACCCCAATTGGTTTTGATCATTTTCCCAAAGCACTGGCATGACCTCCTGCTGTTGGCTCCTTTTCCCTTCCTTCTCTTCAGACCTGGCCTCATCACAAAACATCTTGCCCTAGAGGCAAATCTATACCAATGATCAGATACGGACTTTCCTTTGAAATTATGCCAGCCAATGATCCATTTGATATGGTGATGATGTGTGTGCACGCACAGAAGAATTGCTTATATAAGTAATTTTATTTATTATAATTAATGCAGGGATGACCAACTCAGGAAGTATCATTTTCACCAAGCCTGTCCTCTGGAAATGGTGCATGATGTCTGCATTAACAGACTTCACATTTACAGAAAACATGTGCCTAATCCCTCAAACAGCCATTATATATGAAGCTCCAAAACTATTTGAATATTGCTATTGATATGATGCCTAGTGAGGTGTCCAAGGTATGATCTGGTCCAGTTTTATGGGACCATTTCCAGCTTTTAAGGCCTGATGACATAGACAAGATGTTTGCAGCTGTCCATCCCACAACATGTTCCTTTTACCTTTGCCCATCTCAGTTTATAAGAACAAGCCATGTGGGAATGGCTGAATGGGTCTAGGGTACACTTCATGGGTTAGTGTCTCCAGCCTTAAAGGAAGGTGTGATTTAACTACTTATAAAAAAGCTTTCTTTAACTCCTGCAAATACCGTCTTTTTGGGCAAGATACTGTGAGCCAGTTTGGTCTTGTGGTTAGAGTGCTGGACTCATATCGTTACCAAATTGGTAACCAATGCAGTTCCTTCAAGACCAGCATGATCTGCATCCAGCCAGAAACTGCCATCATCAGTTTTGCTGCTGTATTTTACACTAGTTCCAGCTTCTGAACCATCTTCAAGTGAAGCCCCATGTAGAGTGCATTATAATAGTTTAGTTTGGCACTGTTGACAAGTTGTCCCAATCCAGAAAAGGCTAAAACTGGCAAAAGTACTTCTGCCAGCTGCTGCCACTTAAGCTTCAAGTGACAACGAGGATTCCAGAAGCACCCCTAGATCACACACCTTGCTTTAGGGGTAAAATAATCCCATCAAGAATTAGGTGATATCTAACTTCCTAGATTTAAGAACCTATGATACACAAAGCCTCCATCTTGTCTGGATTCAGTTTCAAATTATTAGTCCACATGCCACCCATTATTGCCTCCAGGTCAGTTTGGTCTAGTGGTTGGGGAGCTGGACTCTTATCTGGGAATATCGGGTTTGATTCCTCTCTCCTCCCTGAAGCCAGCTGGGTGACTTTGGGCTAGTTACAGCTCACTTCTGAGCTCTCCCAGCCCCACCTACCTCACAGGGTATTCTGAGGTGGGGAGAAGAATAGAAAATTGCTGCCTCTCAAGTAGGGATGTGGATTAAAAAAACCATGTTCCTTTCACTATTTATTCAAACATCCAAAATTGTGTTTCCTCACAGATTCATTAAATCAAATGGCTGGACTTTCACATCACATTCATACATATCCACAAAGATTCTGTGACTTTTATCCCATCAAAAAACCCCTTTTCATGAACAAAAGACAACTAAATAGAAATATGCATTTGAAATTTTTGTATTTGCATATGGGACATCTGAACGACCGAAATTTTGATTCAATGTGAAAGTACGTAGATTTGAAATATCCAATCTATTTTGTAAATGTTAATGTCATTTTACACATACATACACCGAGTGAACTTGAGATCCAACAGGTAAATGTGCCCACCTGCCCACCTATAGCCAGTAGGTTCCCCAAGGTGTGGTGTTCGCTCTCAGAAGTGCCATGGGTATAGGGCACAAAAAGCAGCACTGAGGCTGGGGTTGCCCTTTCATTTGATGCCTCTGCCACTGTGCAGAGTGATCACAGAGGGGGAGACAAATTACTGAAGGGAAGTGTTAGAACAAAAATAGCCCAATTCTTGAGCTCCACTGTGCTTTAACATCAAATGACACTCATAGCTTTATCACACACATCATTTATGCTAGTATTGTGGCAGTAAGGGGCAGATTGCTGTGCATTTGGAGAAAATGGAAACTCCCAACTTTCATAGTGCCTTGGTAGTGGGTTTGCCAGACTCCAGTGTGTTGCCGTGAAATATTGAGGAATGGCTGCAAAACTGTTCCATCAGCATAACCACTAGGCGTGCCAGCTGAAATGAACATTGATTAAAAAAAACTGTGACTACCCCTGTTCCAGTTTCTTCCCTCTGATATGTGGAAAGGTGGTCCATTTTTAAAAAAGTTTATTCACTATGAAAATGTCAAATCTACCACCACATAACCTGTTGGCAGCTAGTGCCGTTAAGATTAAATGTCAAATTCTTTGGCACTTAACTTCCTTGTCAAAGTCTGTGCAAAATGCCCAGATTGTGTTCCTATATCCTACAGCATATTGTAGAACCAGCAGTTTGCCAATGGTTAAACTTCCATTATGAGGCTTGCTTGACTTCCCACTACTAAGGCATCATCCACATGGGTGATGGAAGGTGGAGACCTGAGGTATAGTGTCTGTACACTCGCAGTTCCTCTGCATGTACAGCGCTGCACCAAGGGTGGTTGAGGGCCAGCAATTGCTCTCCACATCACCCTTCCCACAACGTGTGTAGTTACCCAGTGGGAGCAAGATAAACTTGCTGATCCAGCTGAGTTCATATTCAGCATAATGGAAAATCCCCCTGGGCTGCATCTTCAGCTTCAAAAAGTGTAAGGAAGTAAGATGTGTGGCTTAAAGTCACCAAGTGCCTCACCTCCAGGTTGGGAGGTTGCTCTCCTACCAATATATCCTGTGATCCATTGTGGTATGAAAAGAACTCCACAGTTTCTTCCACCCAGAACATTGGATGAGTTGTTATAACACTGTAGGGCTCTGCTTTGAGGGCTTTGCAAAGATTATAAATATATGGGCATAAATTAAAATATGTACAAACATTATTGATTATTCAAAACGAAAGAATCAGCAACAGAATGTTGATAATCAGCATCGCTCTTCAAAGGGAAGGAGTAGGAGGACAATTTGGCTTGAAAAATCTTGCATATGTTCTTCTAAAAACAGGCAGCCAGGAATCTGCCCCCAAAATGCAGGAATGCAACAAGGACAAAAGAAGTGATGAGAGATCCAATGAGTTGCCATCTTGAACTAATACAGCAATCTTTGGCTTCAGGTCTCTGATGTAGTAAAGTCATTAAGCATTCTATGCAGCCAGTTTACCAGTATTAGTACCTAAACATATACCAAATAATTCCAACAGAAGACTGCAGAAAAACTTATGCATTTTTCTGTTTGATTCAAATATACTCAGAGCAGCTTGTAATACTGATACATCTGATAGCTATTTCTATTTAGAAAATAACCAATTCAAAGGGGAATATAGAAGCACAATTCAGTTTAATAAATACTCATTATGCATAGCCAAGTTTGATTTGACTACTAATTGGAGAAATAATAAACCTCCCACTGTTTTTCTTTTCTTCTTTTTTTTTTCTAAAAAGGAAAGTAGCTTATAATATGAAGCAATCTAATTAGATCAGAATTGGAGAAGCTCTACAACAGATTGAAGGAAAATTGGATATTATTTATTCAGTACCAAAATGAAAAGCATATTAATACACAGCCCTTTCTTGTTTGTTTCCATCATTATAAAATTCCTTCTCAATTTTGTATGGCTTGTATATTAACAAGTAAATATTGACTTAGGATCTCCAGATTATTTCTCTTGACAGATGTGCTTCTTAACAAGTCAGGTCTCTGGAGTAATTCTAGCAATGGAGGACATATAACACTCTCATCCTTTACTGGCTGGATCACCACAAAGCAAAGACAAAACAAATAAACAAGAAATGGGCATAGTTGTGCTTCTTGTTCTCTAGTGCTACTGAGTTGGGGCTGAATTCTGCGGATTATATAAACACTTTCCTGGGGTTTTGTTGACAGATAAAGAAGTGATTTGCCATTATCTTCTTCCTGGCAGATGTTGAGGATTGAACCTGTGACCCTCTACTTCCAAGGCAGTTGCTATACCACCAGCCACTGACCACTTCTATTATTTACTTACAGGTGGGGATATGCGTGAATATTCAAAAATCCAAATATTCTATTCGAATTCGAGAAATGTCAACATTCAAACTCGAATCAGATTTTCAAAAATCTGAATTTGCCCATTCGAACTCGAATATGGATTTTTGAAAATTCAATATTTTTGAATGATTCAAACGTGTAAATTCATGTCTGTTGTATATGAATCTGCAGGAAAATTATCCATATCTTACAGCATTAAAATGAGATGCATACGGGATAATATGGGATGCATACTGATTTTTATGGAATGCGCACAGATATGTACAACAGATAAGAATGTTGTCGACATTCATATCTTTAAATATGAATCTAACAGTCGAACGTACAGATTCGAATGCTGTGAATTTGAATCGGATTTTATGACATTCAGATCTTAAATATCAAATTGAATCAGGTTTTTTGACATTTGAATCTACTCAGATTTGAATGTCAGAATTACATTTGTGCACATCCCTGCTTACAGGAAAATAAGGCAAGAGCCCTAAATGCTTGCACTAAATGCTTGCACTATGCTAGGGTTGGCTAATATTATTAGTATGAGTGCTGTTATTCCCTCTTCACCCAAGTCAGCTTTTCAACGCTGACCGTAAAACAGAGAGTCTGACCAAGGAGCTACTCCACCCCACACATGTATACTGGAGATGTGCATGGACCTAAAAATGACATTTGATTCAAATCTAACCAAACACTCTTTGGTGTGGTTCTATTTGAACTTTATTTTCAGACAAACAGGGTGGTTGAAATCTGAATTTGAACCTGTTCAGGCAGGTTCAAACCCTTAACAAACATGAAAAAAACATTAGAAAGGGGGGGAATATGAATTAGAACTTCTCCACATTATTGAGGGTGAATCTACTGGTTCTTCAGAACACCCCTTGGCTTGGCGATTTCAAGCATCCTTTTCGAAGAGGCAAGCTGGTTTTTCAAATGTGAACCAACACTTGTAGTCAGGCACAAATGTTAATCTTGGCTCACCTTGTTTTAGGACTGATTTTCCTAGCTGTTCTGTCTAGGCATACTTCATCCTCATGTAACGGGTGTGGCTAGTTCAATATTTTACAAAGCAGTTGAAGCAGAGTTTTAGACATCCTTACCATTTACCATACAGATGAAGATTAAATTGTTTGCAAATGTGGAAGCTGTCTTGTTTGACTGAACAGTTACCTAAAGCTCTTGGTTTCCTCCCCAAGCAACAGCCCAAGAAGTGGTTTCCAGAGAGCAGTGGGAAGGAGTGAGGTTCTGGTAGGTCTCTCCCAACTGTGCTTTGAGGCTGGAAATGCATCATACTGTCAGATGTAGATTGTCCTGGGTCCAGAGAGATCAGATGTGAAAGTCTGCATCTCTTTTTTACTGCAGACTTCCTTTACTGATTGGGATTATTCTCTATGCAGAATATCCTAACACTGAGTCCCAGTGGACTTAGGTGAAGGGAAAGAAACCTGCCTGCCCCCCTGCTGTTGAGCCTTCCTTCATATCCTCCCACTCCCATGCTGTGTCTTACCTTTTCCGAGGCAGGTGGGTGGTGGCCTGGTAGGTGTGACCAAGCCATTCCAAAAAAAAATTGCCTGGATTGTCTGTCTGTCCCAGAGATGGACTGTGAGGTGAGGGTATGATCACAGTCCTGGTTTATACAGCACCAGCTCTGAAGTGATCTTTTTGGTTTATCTCATCTGGACCCTTTCCTAAATTTTCCACCTAGTTCATTCAATTGTGAAAGAAGATATTCTGTAAAGAAATAGACAAAGCAACAAGGATAGCATTGTCCTTAATGTATTTAACATTGTCCATACGGTCCTTAGCATTGAACCTTATTGTTTTGTTTTGACACACAGGTATACTCTATTGAGAATCCTTCTCTTTCATTGACCTCTTCAGTAGAAAGCTGATGAATTCAACAATCTCCATGACTTCCCCTCTTCGCTGTTGATTTCTAAAATCATAGTGTTCTTGTCTCTTCAGTAAACTTACTGAGTCACAAAGATTTTGTTTAATCTGGCCATAGTTCAGTTCTTGTCCTTTTGAGATGAAGACTCTTTCTATGTTTGTGCATAGATGCACATTTGCTTTCACCATGTCCCCTTTACGATGAGTCAGTCCAATTAGCGCTCAAAAACAAATGCACAATTTTGTGCAAGCTATTTAATTTATTTGCTGGTCTACTGCCTCCCTTTGAAATACTGAACCTGATCATTCCTCTTTTCTTTCTAGAGAAGGGGGTCTAAATAAATCTATCACATTTTATTTTGCATCTCTGTGCATTTTTCTAGTTATCTGTCCTGCCTGGAAGTTTTCACTTGTATGACTCAAGATGGAAACAGACAATCAACCAACATTATAAGGGTGAGAATTCTAGACCCCTAGTCACGGGGCAGCCTATGGGACAGTGGTGAAGGGCATTCTGCACACTGCTACTTTTACATGCCACAATTAGAGTGATAACAGACGCAGCAACAAAAAAGATTTGCATAAAATAGTACTTGTTTATATAGCTATGTTTTCTTCTTTGTTTGTTGGGTACCATTGGGTCATGTCCAAATCCTGGTTGACTGCATGGGTATATAGCTTTTTTGGCAAAGATGCAGAAGTGGTTTGCCACTGCCTACTTATGGGGAAAAAATGAGAATTGATCCAGCAGCCCTCTGCTTTCCAGGCTGCTTGGGCTGCAGCTCCTCTCAGTATAGCTAATATTACTAATTAAAGTAGAAATGTGTCTTACCATGGTGCAGAAGACTGTGTTCATCTGCTGTCCAGCTGCTAACTGTTAAGAGACAGCTTTGAAACGTCTGTTTACATTCCTTTTATATGGTTCATTATCTTTAGACTGGACTTGGATTAGGACAGCCCCCCCTCCCCCAACAGTCAGTACTTTCCAACAAAAGAAGGGGAGTAAACTTCAGGCATTCTCAAAAGTGAAAGTTGGCTGTCTACATGGACACATCTATACTATATCATTGGCATAAATGAGAAAGTGCTTAGCCACACCTTTTGGTGCGCAGATTCCAGAAACTGATCCTGTGACCTTCGACTTTCAAGGTTGTGATACTGTTCCTGAGTTATAGACACCTATTAAGAATAGAGGGCAGCTTCCACTTGCACACAGTAACCAAAACTGCATATGAAGACCAAGTTAAAAAGTTTACTCATCAGATGAAGTGGCCGTGGTTTGTCTGTTGTTTTTACTTCCTTTCTTTCCAAGATTTCATCATTTTGAAACCAGTGCCAAGATGAGGGAATAACAACACAGAAGGCGTGCAGATGATTTTGAAGAGGAAGCATCAACTTACTCATGACTGTACGTACCTACTTGTCTCCTTGGTTTCCCACAGTTGGCCCTGTATATCCAGTCCATCACAAAACACTTTGGTCAGAATAGCCTGGGGTTATAAACACCTCTCTCTTTCTGTATCACATGGACTGGGGTGTTCTGTTTTCCCTTTTCTTTGCAGGACTGTGTGGGGAGTGGTGCTACTTGAGCTGCTGGAAAGAGTGAGGTCACAGCAAGAGATTTTTACTTTTTCTCCATGCTCCAGCCAGGTGTTGAAAGCAACAAAAGAGAACACATGTTTTGAACGTTCCTTGGATAGTTTGGTCATTAATCCACAGACAAATTCCCCCTTAGAGAAATAAGGAAAATAGATGCACTCTCTCCAGCACTGGGAAAATTAAGCAATGGAAAAAGCTGGATCAAGTCCATCAAGGCTTATAAAGACTGCACACATTCTACAGTGCATTCTTCTCTGCTTGGGTTATTACCTTCCTTTGGGACCTGGTTAAAGCCTTTCAGATTAGGCAAACTTAAAATCAAAGAAGAAAAACAAGAGTTCACCAAAAAAATCCAAAACATATATATATGTTATTGGTAGTCGTGGTGTTATATTCTGAGCAATAAATTGCCATATAGACCCTAGACAACCCAAACTTGGCAGCCTTGAACTTTTACTGTTGGGAAGGAAGGAAGGAAGGAAGGAAGGAAGGAAGGAAGGAAGGAAGGAAGGAAGGAAGGAAGGAAGACACTAAGTGAGAACTTTTATCCTAAATTTACTGGAAGGTAAAGTTCCAGTGCATTATTTTCTATGCCAACAAAACCCCAAGTGGCCACTCACTGGAGGTAGGGGCAGCTAGCATCAGTCTTTCCTTCTTTGTTTTTGCTCCACGACACTATTGCCACTATTATTGTACTTTCCCATTAAAAAGTACAAAAAAGCTTTCCTTCCTAACGCTTGGACTTCCTCTACGTGTGGCTTTTATGACAACATGGCATAGTGCCTCCTTCCCAGCTCCCACAAACCAATCAAGAGTGCACACAGTCCTGCTGTCCTAACCAGAAGATACCACACAGTATAACTGAGTGCTGCAACTGCATATATCAACTGCATTTTCTTGTATTTATTATTATTATTATTAATCACCATAATCATTTATTTATATATAATCATCAGTGCACATGGCACTTTTCAGCTGAGAAGATAAAACAAACACAAGTCCTGCCAACGATGTACGATCTAATTGAAAAATAAGAATATTAAATTAAAATTAGCATTAGTTTTGCTAACCATAAAATCAAATTGCTGGATCTAAAGAAAAATGACAAAGACACGCCTGAAATGATGAGATTCTAAGCTGAATGAGACGATGGGAATTCATACAGAAAAAGCCATGTGAAGGCTGGTAAGGAGAAATAAAGGCAGAGAGATAAGATGGAGCCAAATTATGTAGGGATGTGCATGAATGGTTTTCTTTGCATTAGATTCATATCACATCCCTACATAATTACTGAATCAAATGTAAGAAAATTGGTATTCCTTTGAACAGATCCCCTTCCAATGTGGTAGGATTCTATTTGATATGAATGTATTTGTATGAATTTGTATGAATATTTATCCGATACATATCCAGTAGGTATCCGATATGTATCCTGTAACATATCCATTCTGAAAGCATCAAATCCATCCTGAATCCACTTTGAATCCAATCGGTTGCACATGTGAGTGGTGCAGCCACTTTTCCACCTCCATGAAGCCAGGTGGATGGCCTTGGTCTAGTTACAGCTCTCTTCTGAGCTCTCACAGCTCCATCTACCTCACACGGTGCTGGTTGTGGAGAGAAAAATAGAAAGCTTTGTCAGCCACTTTGAGTCCCCTTAAATGGGTGAGAAAAGCGGGGTAAAAAAGCTAACTCTTCTTTTTTTTCATCTTCAAGCGTGTTAAAAGAAGAAAATTGTCTTGATCTGTATGGTTATGTTTATTTTTAATACATCAGTTGCATGAGGTAAATTAGCAGATAAATTTTACACCCAGAATTCTATTTATTTTTAAGCATCAGTAAGTAGTGGTGGCCTTCCAGTGACATTGACTGCATCCAGATGGATGTTAGTTATTCCATTATATTTAGATATTCTGGAATAAAACATAGAATATTCATGCTTTATTCTGGAATATCCAAAAGAACTACAGTAGAATAAGGGCCCGTCTGCATGCTAAAAATAATCCGAAAGGATTCCCTGTCCTCCTCGGGAGCATCCGCATACAAAGCCCTAATACATGGGACACGGGAGTCGATACGTGTTTAAAAAACCCCACTTCACAAGTGTTTTGCATGCAAAATAAGGGGCTAACACATATTGTCTTGGTGCCATGTGGACGCTCCCAGAGGGTATAAATGGGAAAATAACCTCGCTCGCTCTGCCAGTAACGTTACCTCCAGTAACTAGTACACACCAGCGGAAGTTCTTCATTCCTGTCCCCCAGATGGGACAGCAAGTGTGAACTGGGAGAGCATTCACTGTGCTTCACTGTCAGGGTCCATGTAGTTGGGAGACACCCTGTCTTTGCTGTGACCTGGAAGGGACAGGTGCAAAATTTGGGGGTGCTCATGTGCTCTGCACTGATGCTTGAAGCTCAGGTAGCATCTGTGGCCAAGAGTGCCTAGTCCCAACCACAGCTGGTTCATGAGGCTGCCCTTGAAGATGGTTCAGAAACTGCAGCTGGTGCAGAATTCAGCTGCTAGATTGCTGACTGGGACAGCTGGCCAAATGCAATTCATGGCAGTCTTAAAAGAGTTGCACCGGCTGCCAATTCACTACTGAACCCAATTCAAGGTGTTTAATTTTATAAGGCCCTAAATGATTTGGGTCATAAATATGACAGCTGCAGCTTGGAGTAGGCTCAAGGTGGGGTGGGGATTAAGTCCTACACTTTAAAGGTGATAGAAAGTCCCCCTACACTTTGTAGACACAGCCTGAGTTGCTGGGTTTGGTGGGACACTTCTTACTTTGCTGTTACCAGCTAGTCATCCTCACTCCCAGCAACATTCAGCCATGAAATCACAAATGTTTCAGCTTACTTCTCTTCTCATGAGGAGGCAGGTGGATCTAAGTGATGCCACACAAGGGGAGAGGAGAGCCACCCATTGGAAATGGAGCCTCCCTATCAGAGAACTGGATTATCATCCATACTGGATCTGCTGTTTATTATTGCTGCCTTCTCACGGGGAAGGCATGTGAGCTAAAGTAATCATGCTGTTCTGCCAGGATGAAGTTGGAGGATATGAGATCTGCACAGGCCAGTGGTGTCAGCTTTTGGTGAGAGTCTGCCAGGTCTTCTGCACAGAAGATGTTTGCCTTATTTGCCTCTCTGTTTGCCTCTGTTTTGTTATCTGTGTGAGAGAGCAAGCAAGAGAGAGAACACATATGTTCTGAGTAACCCTTCTGTATTTAAAGGCACCATACTTTATAATGTCTACTGAATTTCATTTTGCATGATATTATTGTGTATTGAAATAATGTTTTATATTGTCAAAGTGCCTTCTGCTTATTTATTAATTTTGAAATGTCTATAAATAAGTGATATGGACAAAGAAAAATGAAAAATTGTCATCCATCCTCATATGGAACATTTCCCCTGGGCATTGGCTTTAATCCACCAGACTAGTAAAAGAACTTTCAGCAGATACCACCATCTTCTTTAAGCCCCTATTTGAAGGAGGAAGGAACTTTGGAACTTCTCAGAGAAATAATTATTCAGCCAGGGAACCACCATCTTATCACTCTCTAGGGCCTTAGTCACACTTCGATAGGCCATCCTATTAACAATTCAAGCTGAGGTCCCAGTTCTGTTCACACATAGGTCGTCCTCAGGCCATTCTCACTTTGGGCTGCATCACTAACAGCTTCTCCAAGATTGGCCTGAGCCTCCTCTTGGCTCTCCACCCCTTTAACTGTGTCAAAGCTATCTCTCTTATTGGATGACATTGTGAAGAGAGGTGAGGGTGTGTGTTTGTGCTTCTTTTTAAAGCCTGCTTCACCACCTCCACACACTTCTTCCTTCTCTTGTGTGCTTTTCTTCATATGGAGCTTGGCAGAAGTGCAGAAAGTACCACTGGTAAGGATGGGAGCTTGGGAGGAGGAGGAGAGAAGAGGAGGTGTATCCCAAACTCTGTGTGTGACACCCACCCCTAGACATTGGCTGAAAGGAAAGTCTGGACCCCACCCTCTGTAGCATGGTTCAACCTCCTTTAGCACACACACACATACCCCGCTCACACAAAGAAAGAGAAAATGACCTGGGATGCCAGGACAGACCAAGTCCTATGTAAACTAGGACTCCAGATAAACTGAGTTGAGGAGGATAGGTCAGCTTGTAAAATGATTTGAAGGGGGAAAGTGTGAGTGAAGCAACCAGAAGACAGTCTGAAGATGTCTTAAACTAAAGGTGTGACCACAGCCTAGGAACTGGTTTGTTTTCCTATATACTCACGCAAACAAATCTATTTGGGCAGCATGAACCAACAATTTAAGAGTAATGGCTGGTAGCCAGGTTGCACCTAGAAGCACCTAGAAATATGACTCAGAGGTTGTGCTCCTGCTTGACTTTTAAAATCCAGGTTGGACTTATGGATTCAGGACCGAGGGCGCATTCTGGGTGTTCCTATTTCCTTGAGGATAACACAGGCTGAACTTGAATACTGGTGTTCCTACTCAAACTGCAAAAAAGCCCAGCATGGAGAAACAGGACCTTTTAATCTCTGGTGCCTGCCCTGCAGAATCCGCTTAGTGAAAGAACAAAGCAATGATCCCTTTCACGCTCTCCTCCTTTTCACATCGGAAGCTCCCTCCCTGCCGGTTCTCCCTGTTTGCGCTTAAGCAGGAGAACTGAGAGCACAAATTCCCTTTCAAAAAGAGGCTATTAATCTCCCTTTCAGTTTCCCCTTATTTCCCTCTGTAAAATGGAAGCTCAGGCAAGTGGCTTAGCTTTCCCCTGATGTCGCAGCCTTGCTACAATGTATCTCTTGAGGCTTGTGTTTTTAAAAAATGTCCTGCAGCAGTATCTCTCCTAATCACAGTATGTTCAGGGCAGGCATGGCAAGGGGAGGGGGAAGACCTTTGCAGCCCCGAAATCCCACCCACATCTGACAGGCATTGACCAGAAGAATAGATCCCCACCCCAAATAGTTTGGTAGCATTCCCAAAGGCAAACAAACAAACAAACAAAGATGTGGGCTGGGTTCCAAAAGGAAACTGAGAACAGTTTTTTGTGAGGACTTTTTTCTGTGGATTTCTGCAGGATAGTCCTCATAAAGTCTGGGAATAAAAGAAAATGTGATCTCCTTATCCCGAAAACAGACTCGATTCAGATTTAAATTTGTATGGCAATGCACCCAGATATTGCTGCATTTCTTTAAATCAAAAGGCACTGGAGCAAAGATCGATTTAGTATTTGAGAGCAGGTGAAGGTTTTGCCCTCATCTTCTGTAACTTACCTACAAGACTTTGCAGTGCAGATGGTCCATCTCGGACTGTTGAAATCACCATACCAATGGCTATGGTAACTTTCACTCTATAGATAGCCACTGCTGTGGCAGTTGTGACACAGTGTCTGTCCCACCTCCTTTCACAGCTATGGAGGATTGAGGCACTCTCAGTGTGTGGATGGAGTGCCCCAGAGTGTTTGAGAGCATCCCTGCATAGTGTGAAGAGGCCCTGGAATTCTAACCTATGGAGAACTGTTAACAAATAGAATCTGTAAAGAATCAATAAAACAATATTTCAAGTCTAAATTGATGATGCCACTCTGAAAATGCAGAAAAGTCAAGGCTTCCTACAGTCAGTGCTAGGTTAGAGGGATAAAGCCTACAGTCACAGTTTCTAGGGCATCTTTAGTTTGCAACCATTTTCTATTCACTGCTTATGGATGTAAATGATGAAGTTAGGAAATCCTGTGCATCTTGTCCTTTCTTCGTGAGCTAGTTCTGCTAAAGAATTGAGTAAAGAAAGCTGAAGCCTTCTGTAGGCTGCATTTGGAAGAAGGCAAGTTTTCACACCGAATAATATTTTTCAACATGATGAACACTACAACTTAGCCAGCCAACTGGTTCATGCAATATACAAAAGTCCTTTGAGGAGGTCACTACTGAGGAGCATTTATTGGAGCTTTGGCAGTCAAAGCAGAAAAGCAAAGACCCAATTTACATACAAAAACAAAAATCTAGAAAAGACAAGCATCCCATGAATGGCAAGAGGAGATAGTAGATGAGTCTGATCAAGGAGGTATTCATAATAAAATATTCAAAATATTCATATGATTTCTTCAATTGCCTTCTGGTGAAGTCGATTGCTTCCTGGGAATAATGTAAAGTGCTGTTTTAATCAATGATGCTGGCAGATTCCTGCCAGATTCAGCTTATATCTCCTCTCCAGGAGGTGCATCTGTAAAGACTCAGCACAGACCATTGGCTTCAAATGTGTCATCTGCAAAATGTTCTATGGTGGGAAGAGAGATTAGGAAAAGGTATTTGAAGCCAACCAGATTCATGGGAATAATGTGATGGTTCCTCACCTTGATTCTCTCTTCTGTTCACTCCTCCCTTCTCGGATGGAGGAATTCCTTGTTGATGTGCCAACTTATCAATGATGTCCCTTTACTGTCTAAAGACACTCTCTCCTGTACTTCTGAGCCTTCTTTTTTTAGGGATGTGCACAAATATTCAAAACATTCAAAATTCAATTGAATTCATTCAAATTTCAGTATCTGAATTTGAATCAAAGGTCTATAAATTCAAATTTAAACATTTGAACAAATTTTAAATTTTGACTCTATACATTCAAATTATTTTGACATTTGTATGCATGTGGGTATGTACATGATGCGTACTTGTACATACACATCTGTACACATTTGTATAGATCCGCACGGGACAAAACGGGCTGCATATGGGATACATACGGGATGTGTACAGATGTGTACAGGATGCGTAATGATGCATACAGGCACATATGAATGTTGTCAATGTTCGTAAGTGCAAATTCGAATTGAAATTTTGAACAAATAGATTTGAATTTGCTTAATTCAAATCAAATTTGGGTACATTCACATTTTAAAGATTCAAATCAAATCAAATCCCAAGAACTGCATTCATGCGCACCCCTATTCTTTTTCATATGTGAGGGGAACTAATTCTATTCCTATTGCTTATCCCAAGGTCAGTACAGCTAATAATTATGAATAAAATAGATTAATGAAGAAGTAAGTGCATGTGAATGTCTGAACGCTGTATGCAGATGATCAGATGGTTAGAGGTATTTGAGCCAGTAAAATCTTCTTCCTTGTTTTCTGTTTGTGATTATTTCACTCG
Source organism: Aspidoscelis marmoratus (assembly GCA_014337955.1). Lineage (NCBI taxonomy): Eukaryota > Metazoa > Chordata > Lepidosauria > Squamata > Teiidae > Aspidoscelis > Aspidoscelis marmoratus. Next base: position 68,491,825 of record MTQE01001134.1, on the reverse strand, counting down.
TTTCTGTTCTGTTTCTATGACATTCTGTTCATAAAAGATTTTCACATGGCTGCTTGAACTCATAAAAATATCAGCGACACAATTTGGCATTCATTTCCAAAGCATGCAGCTGAGAAAATATAGCAGTTCTGAGGGATGCTGGGCTAATTAATATAATGTTCTTCCTCCTTTCCCATCATTGAACAGTATGCAGTTAACCCTACCCTTTGAAGCTGATAATGAAGGATATCCCTCCTCTACAGCTAAAGAAAATCATCAGCTTCCAGAGAGGGTTTGTGACCTGTACCTATACAAGTTGTGTGTTTAGACAAATACTTTAGATTCCAGTTGAATAATAATCATGACAGGCACTCCAAATACAAATAGCTTTGAGCTCTAAGGCTTCCAACACTGGCAGGTATGCAGCCACTTCAAATTAAAATAAGATTGAAATAGAATAGGGGTTGCATTGCATGTGTCCTGGTTTAATTAATTACCTCTTTTGAATACGAGGTTCAGGAGCGAGGCTGCAATTAAGTAAATCAAATGGGATCTCCATTTATGGAGGCCAGTCTTCCAGTGCTTTGGCTAAAGAAGGAACTGTTGCCTTGAGGGTGGACAAGCATCTGTATACAACCAAAGCCACAACTGTGTTTATGTCCCAGAAGTTCTTCAGATACTACTCCTCAAGCAGAAACATTTGTGCAGGCTAGAAAAGGAAAGTAATCCCCCTTCTTTTTGCTTCATTCATATATGGATAGCTTACATCCCTGGCGTTGATTTTAAGAATAATAGTGTGCCAGAAACGACAGCTGATGCCGCTTGTTGGAGATCCATCTCCTAGCCACGCCAGCAGTTTCTGCAACAGATGAGAAAGGAACAAGGAGTTCTTTGCACTGTAACGGGCAGCCAATGTTGGCTCATACATACACAAGGGCGATATTCAGTGAAAATTCAAAGGTTACACACTTCCTTAAAAGGAAATAGTTGTGGATTTAGCACTTGGTAGCTCCATGTGCCTTATTAATACATCACATTTCTGAGTCCAGAGCTGCATCCCCAAGCAATAAAAAACCTGCTAAAAAGCTTCTTTTGCCTCTGAGCGCCCCCATGCCCAGCTTTTCTCCAAGCTCCCAGCACCACAAAAGGAGGAAAACACATGGAAAGAAAGGTGCACTTTAAAGAAGACTACCAGAGCACTTTTTGGAAGCCACGGGTTTTCCTGGCAGCATTTACCATGGGGACACTCCGTGGCAAAAGGGGTGGGGATTGCCGCCTGCACACACAGACATAAAACATTCACACATCTCCCAGAACTGCAGCAGCTTCCCTTCCTTTCCCTTTCTAAAGCTCAGAACTTTCAAAGAACCAGTATTGTGGAGAATTGCAACACTGCTATCAGGTGTGAAGTGGGTGGATTGCTACAGTGTAATGGCTGCTGTACGGGGGTGGATTTTTGACAGTGATCAGAAGGAAAGTGTTGAGAGTGAATGAGCGAATGATCACATGGCTGATGGCTGCAGCCACTGCCTTTGCCAGCACGGGAAGCCATTTTTTTGGGGGGGCGGAGATCTGGGAGATGAACAGAGAACCAATGGCTATTTTTGTTTGGACTTGTTGGGGGTTTCTTCCTGGTTGTGGCCGTGCAGAGCACAGTCCCTCCCCATTCCCGCCAGCACCCTATCAACGAGAGAGAGGGTGGGGAGAAAAAAATGCAGGCAAACAAAACATGCTTCCTTGGGGACAGTAGGTGCGTTTTAAATGCGCATTTTGCTGAGCCTCATGTGGACGCTTATTCCGGAATTGAACAGCACTTTTAAAGTCTGCTGGAATAGAGGGACAGTAGAGGGAAACTAAAGAGTCAAATAAGTTGCTTGGGGATGCAGCCCAGGAGTTTTAACACAACTGAAAAATAACTGTGAGTAGATGAGTGCCATAAATGCTACAAATATGCACAATCAAGGTAAAGAAACACAATGAATCCTCAAGTCCTTGAAGAGAAGAAATTTTATATTAGTTTGAGTAAATAGCCAGGGATTTGCATATTGTCCCTTGAGTGGTTGCTTCAGAAGTCTTGTATTTTATTTTAAAGATAGAATTGGAAAATCCACAATATTATAGAGGTTGTTGGCTGCCAAATGCAATAGACTTGATCTTTAGTCACAGTGGCTTAGGATGGGAGTCACTGGTCATTATGTAGAGAACCAAGAGAGTCTTCATCCTTGAGTCTGTTTGAAGAAATCTCATATTTACTACATTTTAGTCCACATCCCCTGTCCAACAAGTACCTGCCTGGTTTGTATAGTATGAGGTCAGGTTTGTTCCTTAGTGACTTTTGGCCTTTCCACACAGGACAGGTAGACTGGCCCAGTGGAATCCCTTCAGAACCCCTTGTCCACACTTGTGGGCTGGTTCCTAGTAGAATGCTGCATCTGCATTGGCTGAAGTGCTGGAGACAGGCTGTGGCATGAAAATGGTGTCATAGCCTACTCCAGCTGTGGGCAGCTCTCAGGCATTCCATCCTAATATACCAGACCAGCCCTTGTATGCAGATAGCACATGGGCATTTGGTTCAGAATACTGAAGCCAAGACACCCAGCATAATTTTACTGGGCATCCAGAAGAGGCATGAGGAGTATGCTGCTTTTGTGCATGCAGCCAAGAACTTTGGAGACTAGGAACATTTGTCCCTAGCCTTAGAGCTGGGTGGGAATGTCACATAATGTTGGGTGGGTTGTCTGCAGCCTGCCCCACCATGGTCCAGGTCACGTATCTTGAACTGTCTTGACATAGGATCACTCAAGCTGCATGGAAATGGTATAGTCTAGCCAGTAGCCTGAATGGGATGAATTCTCTAAGTTTTTGTGGATTAGATTTCTTTGGGAAGTAACAGTAAAGGAAATTCTTTATTTCCTGAAATCTTGGCTTAATAATAGTCTCTTCTTGAAGATAATGAATGGCAAAAGTAGAAAGAACTCCGAAGATGCAGAAGTCCCTGTTTCTCTACTTGCCATATTACTTACTTATTTAACTTACTAAAATGTCATCCTCCTCTCCGAAGTGGCAGCAATGTGTGTGTATCAGTAAGAAGGAATTATTGCCACTTTATTCCACTTTCATTTATTTTAACTACTGCCAAATTGTTTACCAGACATCAAATGACTGTGATGAGAATGATTTTTAAATACATATGTGTGTATGCGCACATTCATGTGTGCGTATCTTGCTTCAGTGGGAATCTGCATTGGCTACTACCTCCTGCTCGCTGTGCTAAACCAGAAAGTAAAAACCAAGGAGTGTTTAATAATGGCCAATGAGTTTCCCATTAACATCCTGTGCAGGTAAACTGGTAGCTAAACAGTGGTGTAAGGGAAGCTTCTCTCCACTGTGTCAATGCAAGTTTATGGGTGAAGTGGAGGCTCCTTTCCAGTTGCTCCTAGTTACACAATTTAATATTGAGCACACATTGGCAGGAGCTGACAAAATGTCATTTGTGCAGGCATGCTTAAAGTTGGCTGCCATGCATCATGGCAGATGTTCACCCTCTGATGTCTATGGGCAAGCTACCTGGATGTTCAGTGCTTTCAAGCTTTTTCCAGAACTTTTTCAAATCCACCAGTTATGCATACATCCACATGGAATTTAAACACAGAATCTGTGGCAGCTGAACCATGGAGAAAAACCCTCTGTTGGCTTTAAAAGTTAAGGATTCAAATGGTGAGAAAATAAGTATCAGTGTACATGCTGTGTTTAAAACTCTGGGTGTTCTAAAATTATATGATTGAAAGACTGCATGGGGATTCCTTATGTGTGATGTCTAAATGTGACTTCTGATTTTAAGAAATTAATATTTTAGCAAAGCATTGGACAAACCTTATTGCAAAGGAAGCATGTTGCTATTTTGGCTTGCACAACACTTCAGTCAAAACAAAATTATCTTAATTTATTAATACCTCTGCTTAAATAAAGCTGCCAAATGCATGAGAGCAGAAGGAGATTCAATAGTTTTAATACTTTTGGGTAAAGTTGTGTTTCTGTACTAAGCAACAGTCCTGTTGACATAGTAATCACTGCACTTGAAGACACAAAAACAAGAATAGACAACCCCACACAATTTATTATTTAATTCTTCCACCCCTTGATATTTGTTTAGGGCAAGGTCTCCATTATTCAGTAAACGCACCTTAATCAACCGTAGTCTCCCCCGGGAGCAATAGAAAGTGGTATCGCTTAAGGGCATAATTGAGAAACAGCCTAGGACCCCTTTTAAAGTCACTGTGATATAACGCACTGCCATCCTGTTTCTACCATTGCATCTACAGTCAAAGGATGAAGACTAAGCAAATGACGACACACTCCTTTCTTCCTTCTGTTTCATCACTGGTATCAAGAAGTCTGCAAATATCTTTTTCACTGCCTTGATTGCTACAAGTCTCCTGCAAAGATGGAAATTGAAAGTTTTGTACATATACACCAAGCCCTTTCTGCACTGAGCCTTGGATCAAAATACTGGAAGCCCCTCCCCTTTAGTACACTTTGTCTGCATGGGATGAAGTGGTGAAGAAATACTTCCCCTTGTCTGATCTGCAGTGTGGAATATAATTGAGAACCCACTGGGTACTAGCTTCAAGGGCTGAGCCCAACCATTGGGGACAGAAGCTATGACTGGGTCAACATGGCCCAATGGGAGTGCAGAGAATCCTTAGCGTATTAGGGCTAGTCCAGCCCAGCATGGACCAAACTATCTAGCATGGCCTAGCATGACTTAAGTCAGTTCCAAAATAATGGAACAAGTTTACCAGGAGTCTGAGAGAAACAGTAGATTTGCAGAAGAAAGGCTGCTGCTTGGCAGTTGAGAATTTGCTCTACATCTACAAGACTCCAAGTTCAGTTGCTTCAGATAGATCTGGGATTCAATTCCATTGTGAAATCCTGGAGATCTGTGCCAGTGCAAACAATGTAAGACAATACAACAGCAACTGCCATGTGGTTTATGCAGCAGGGCTGAACAGTGATTCACAGTTTACCTTTGAGTGGGTTTTAGAACAGCAAATGTATGCTAAAGAGCGTTACCATTGATGTAGACCACATTTATCTGGTCTAACACTAATCTAGACTAGTGGACCATTAACAGAGTTCAGATCACATTCTGTGCAAATGATGTGTTCTTAGCAGCTCCTTGATCCAGATTAAAAAATGTGTGCAGAAAGGACCCTAGTTTTCCATTCAAAGTGGATATAGAAAGAAGCCTGACAAAGAAGAGAAATGAAGGGTAGGACAAACTTGACAGGGAAGGGAGAAGAAAGCAAAATGGGTCTCTACTTTCTCAAGAAAACAATGACAGAAAATGCCATCTGAATAGTGACAGCTGACACAATTTATTAATTCAACAAAGCCTCTATTGCTATGGTTTAGATTACAATGTTGCATGATGTTTGTTTTATAATCTGCTCTTGCGATACTAATTAGTTGCTTAAGTCAGTGCTAGAAGTTCAGAAGATGAAGAAAACTGCTTGTTCAGTTCTTGCAACTCTCATCTGAATTGCAAGAACTATTCTAAAATCATTGGCCCTAGCATCCAAAATCCCTTCAGTACTTGATTTTTCAGAAGACTCTGTATTTCTTATGCATGCTCTTCCATTCTATGTTGATTATTAAACAGGGTATGAGGACCCCGTTTTGTTGGCCATAATCTGTCAAGGGCTCCACCCCAGCATTGAGCATATGGATCAAAGGGTCTTTTGCACAGATTTCCCATGCTCATCTGTGAGAATTTTCATCTCTTTTTATCTTCTGCCTTTGTATTCTAAAGAAATAAAAACTGAAAAATCAGACTAACTTTGTAGTGTTTTTTTAAGTCCCTGTAAGAATAGTCTATTCTTCTATGAAGAACAAAGGCATTCTTTTAGTAAAAATCATACAAAATGGGAAACCAACATGGCAACGTAATTACATGAAGTTATTAATTAACAAATTGTTAGATCTCTGCATGGAGCCTCCTTCAAGAAGGCAGCATGAAAACAAAATGTTATTTGAATTCTGGTGAAACTGCAGAAATGCTCTATGTGGACTTTTGCTAATCTACATTCTGAGAAAATGAACAATTTTCTCTCCAGGGTTGATTTCAAAAGGGGAAAAAATGCAGTAGAAGCCAATTGACTGTCACTTCTGACAGAATAAACCAACCATCTTATAGCAAAACTGTGGCTGAATCAGGAGAAGAGGGGCAGAGTGCTTTAAGGAAAGCACCCACTAACTGTTGCCTTAAGGAATTCACTTCCCTTTAAGCCAAATTGTCCTTCTACTCTGTCAAATGACACAAAAGCTTTCCTTGCCACCATTTGACAGGGAAGCTTGATCCCTCCACTGGATGGGATGTCATTTTACATGGGAGTCGAAAGCAGGTGAAGATTTTGCCTTTGCCTTCTGCTTGGGGTGCCCAGAAGCAATTGGTGGGCCACTGTGCGGGACAGGATGTTGGACTAGATAGGCTGTGGGCTTGATCCAGCAGGGCTCCTCCTATTTTCCTTACATCTGATTCAGGGTGGTTCCTCCCTGCATGATTGGTTGTACAGTGACAAACAATCCAGTAAGGGGGGCATACTCTCCTCAGGCTTCAAATGGTGGTATGGGAAACCTTCAAGTCATTTGACAGATGGGGAGAAAGGCTCCACCTGCCCTTTTTATCAATATGGATCAATATGTTGAAATAGAAAGTGTGGGGTTAGAAGACAGAGAATGGCCCCATGGACCATTCCCCATCTTTGAAACAGAATGCAGCAATCTTGAAACAAGTTGAGCTCATTCTGTTCTTCAACTCATTCTACCACTTCAGCACCTTAACACTACTTGTATTGACATAAGGGAAGAAGATTGTGGAGTCTGTGCTGACACTGTACTTTTCCTCCATTTTGAGAAAGCAATGTATAATGTCAAGTAGGTATCGTGTCCTCCATGCACACTCAATGCACCATAACATCACCATGTGAATTTAGTACAGGATTTTTATTTTTAGAAACAAGGTGAGGAATGAATCTCTGAGTAAATGTATTTAGGATTAAAGAATAACTGCTGTCCTGATCCTCCCATCCATGCATGTAGATTTGGAGGGGGAAGAAAGATTGAATTATTAGTTGATATATGATGAATGAAAGTCCCTTCCAGACTAGGGATGTGCATGAATATTTGTAACATTTGAAATTCGGCTGAATTCGGACATTCAAATGTTACAATATCCATGTTTGGGGTCATTTGAGATACCAGTGTGCTTGTGCAGCACCTCAGATGACCTCTCATACCAGAAATGGTGTGATCACAGCACTGGATGCAGCAGATAAGGAATGGGACAGGAAATGTTAGCATTGGGATACGTGTGGTGCACAATTTTATGCACCACCACTGGTAATGCAGGAGGCGTTTCTTGGCTGTAAATGCCTCCTGCAAGTGCATAGGCACCTTACCAGATCTCACCCTATTGTGAACTATGGGGCCAAGTGTGAAAAGCATCTGACAGGGCATTGATGTGAATGCAGGATTTTAGACTTTCAAGGCACCCTGTTGTGTTGATTCATTTTGCCCTTTGGATCTGCCAGAGTTGCACCTGCACAGCAGAACAGGACGTTATGAATAGCTGTAAAACCAATTGCCCTTATCTATTTACACAATTGTGTTTCCAGCCACCTGATATGCCAGTGCACTTGTGTGGCATATTAGCTAATCCCTGGCACTGGAAGAGGTGCAAATAGTCCTTCTATTGGCTGCAAAAAGTACGTTTGCAGATGTGTGTGGTGCACAATTTTGTGCACCATTGCTAGGAGCCACTGGGGTAAAGCAGAAGATGTTTCTGATGCTGAAACACTTCCTGCAAGTGCAGATGGTGCTTCCCAGAAGCTACCCCAGTGTGCACTAGCAGGCCAAGTGAAAACTGGCCTTAGGTAAAGACTTGCCTCTTCTTCCAAACATGTATTGATATAGCAGCATCTGAAATATCCTACTTTTTAGATCACCAAGGTATTTTAGAGGCTTTTCAATAGAGTGAGGGTACATGTCCTTCTCCAAAAACAGATCAATAAATATTAACAATTTAATGTTTCCAAGTTGAGAGTATTTGAGAATGGTATCTAAACAACCACTTAAATAGATTGACATGTCTGATAATTACAGTGCATAGGGAAAGGTGAGCCAAAAATCTCTCCAAGAGAAAAAAAAATCACGTTCCCTGAAGATACAAAAAACAAAACAAGGGGAGGTCAGGGATTGCGGGCACACAACTTTGTTAGGATAAATTGGGCATAGTCATTCTCACAAGAGTCTGAAAAGATGTTTTACGCAGGGGATGCAATCCAGAAAGAGAGTAAACATCAACAATAGCAAGCTGGTTCTAATTATTTATAAGTACGGCGTGTAACAGGAAAACAGCTGCTTGCTCATAACAAAAAGTTCAGTTCCTTCCAAAATCTTCAGTGAAGAAGAAGTGGGAGAAACAGTTAAAATTCTGGGAAATAAACAGAAATGGTTACCAAGCAGAGTCAACCTGACTCCATTTTGGGTGAACTAGGCAGTCACAATTTAAATGACATCTAATTAGATGGAAGTCTTCCTTCCTTCCTTCCATTCCAGTTGGGGCAGTGAAAAGTATCATTTTGAAAGCTTGAAGTATTTGAAATGATCTCCTCTCTCTTACATGATGACAGAATTTGCTAGGTGAGCACTCACTCAAGCTCACCAACCTCTAGAACCAGGTTTGGCAGATGTTTTGTTGAGCAAACTTGGCATCTGTATAAGAAAGTTTTTGTCCTTATGAGTGCTTTTGAAAGCATTCAAAATGACATTTTCAAGTCAGATAAACAATACACATTATAGAATGTTATCTATCTTGGAATACTATTGAAGGTAAAATCTACTAGTGAGACTGGTTCTTCTTATGGTTTGGAAGCTATGCTGATGCAGCCTGGAAATGTAGTTCCCTTTTATTTATTTATTTTTCACTTTGTTCATCCATATTCCAACATCTTTTTCATACTTGTCAATAGGAATGTGCACGAATGTTCTAAACATTCCAAATTAGATCTAATTCGATAAAATGTGGACAATCAAATTCAAAGAGAATGTCTTCACATTCAACTTTAAACATTCAAACAAATGTCAAATGTTCCAAAACGTTTGTTCGAATGATTAGAATCATACATACATATCTGTACGAATATCATACGTATATGTATGCATTTGCGCTTATAATACGGAACAAAAATGGGATGCATACAGGATAAAATGGGATGCATACAAAATGCATACAGGTATGTACAGATACGTATAACACATACATATAATATGTACAGATATGTATAACATTTGTATCTTCAAATTCATATCTAACATTTAAATGAATAGGTTTGAATGTATCAGATCGAATCGGCTTTTGTTGCATTTGGATTTTAAACATTCAAATCAAATCAAATATTTTGACATTCAATTCGACTCAAGTTTGAATGGAAAAAAAATAGTGTACATGCCTACTTGCCAAGCCGTGTATCCCCTATTCTGGATCTCTGCAGTTGATTCTCTAGTGTGAGGTGTAGCACTTTGCATTTTATTCTGCTGAATTTCATGCTGCCATTTTCTACCCAGCCCTCTGGCTCATTAAGATCATTTTGAAGTTCTAGGTTATGTGCTATCCTACTCCTCTCAATTTTGTGTCATCAAGTCCTCTTTCCAGTTTGTCAAACAATCAATGAAGTGGACATTCTGAATAAAATTTTCCAGCCAGCTAAAAAACTACTTGGGGTGGTCAGACGTAAGAAAAAGAGTGCCTCAACATGTGGGTCATCCTATCCCAGAACTAGTGACCTGTATAAAAAATTGATATAATGCAACATCTGGGAGAACATCAGTTTGGCAAAGATTGCACTGTACTGTATTATTAATTTATTCTATTCTGTTAACCTATTTTTGGGCATTAAGATACTAGCTCCAGGACTCCAATTTCACCTCTGCTGTACAGAACAATGGCTTAAGTCCCTGTGTTCAGGCTGCATCTTGCCTTCTGCAAAAGTGCAATTTGGCAGCCACAAATACTGCATTCCAGAAAAATACCGAATGTATTACTAAAAGCTCTTCTTAATGCACTTTGGCAGCTGAAAACTTGGAAGAGAAGCCAGCTCCATGGGATCAACCACTTCCTCAGCACTGAACTACAGGGTTGGATCTTCTGTTCTCAAGGGTACAAAGCAGCCAACTCTGGTGGTTAGACAAAGAATGAAAATTAATTCAGAAAATGTGAAGTATTCTGTGAACTAAAATGGAACACAGATTCTTTAGACCACCATCTCTTTTTGCTAATTTTCCTTTTACAAAATAAAGGCATAAGAGATTTTGATCAAAATGTTAAAAGTAATACATAAGAACAAATCAGTGTCTAATATGGTGTCTGACTAATAATATATGTCCCCATTCACACTGCCTTCTTTTCTTTGAAAAATGGAGAAGCCTGGAATGAAATCATGCAAGTTTCATCCTTTATATAGCCAAGTTGGCAATATGAAGAACTGCATAGTGTGAATTCATATTAGCTCCATTTCCAAAAGTGTGTCCAGTTGGTTGTCCATCTGCTATGTCACAACCTCAAAAGGCAGAGAGAAGCAAGGGGGAAAGTTATGGGAAAGAATTTTTGTATTGTTTCCCATATAATTTTTCCAGCCAAACTTATGACTGCTTATTCACACATGCCTGTTTATACTTAATAATTAGGAAGGGAATAGAAAATAAGTCAGCAAGTGTCATTTTACCTCTTTATAAATTTATGGTGAGGCCAGATTTGGAATATTGTGTACAATTGTGGTCACCACACCTCAAAAAGGATATTGTGGAACTAGAGAAGGTGCAGAAAAGGGCAACCAGAATGATTAAGGGGCTGGAACACCTCCCTTACGAAACCAGGCTGCAATGTCTAGGCTTCTTCAGTCTGGAGAGACCGCGTTTAAGAGGGGACCTGATTGAAGTATATAAAATTATGCATGGTATAGAAAAGGTGGATAGAGAAAACTTTTTTTCTCTATTGCACAACACTAGAACACTATGAAGCTGATGGGTAGGAGAGTTGGATCCGACAAGGGGAAATATTTCTTCACCCAGAGGGTCATTGGTTTATGGAATGTGCTGCCGGAAGAGGTGGTGACAGCTACCAGTCTAGATCGCTTCAAGGTAGGGTTAGACAAATTTATGGAGGACAGATGTATCAATGGCTACTAGAATGAACGCCTAGATATATCTTTCAGGCTGGGGGTGGAAGCAAGACACTTCTAATGCCATTTGCTGGGATTCAAGAGCAGGAAAAGGTTTGTCCTTGTCTCTGCTTGAGATGCCCATGAGCATTTGGCGGGCCACTGTGTGTGACAGGATGCTGGACTAGATGGGCTGTGGCCTGATCCAGCAGGGCCTCTCTTATGTTCTTATGTTCTTATGTTCTTATGTAATATAGATTATATTGTAACTTTCAACATTTGTTTTTTGTTATGTTTTCTTTCTTATAATGATACTTTATATTTTGTTATATTCATTGCCATAAAGTAAATAAACATGAGGGGGGGAATAATAATATGTGGAACACAAGTCACCAGGTATCTCAGATTACAGATGGGATTTCCAGATTACTCAGTGTCACCTCAAGCCCTATATCTTTCATAGGTTGTAATCAGACAATAAAAGGAATGCCTCAGCAGCTGTGGTCATACCTAATGTTTAATCCAGCTTCTGTCCATCTTTGTAATGAGAGAACCTATCTGAGTTATTTAACACTGAAAGAAAAAAGCTTGGCACTTTGCTGATGTATTCCCTCTGGCTGCATTTCTACTGGCCCTCTCCTGAATATGGCTCAAGGGCCCACTGTCCTGACACAAGGATGGGATTCCCTGCTTCTGCGGACTTAAATGTCTGAAAATCCAGGGAATCGCTATTCGGATTTTAATGGGTCTCACTGCGGAATCCTGCTAAAATCCAATTATTTAGGTAATGGAAACACCACCGCCTGCCATTTACTATCCCCCGCCCCATTCTGTCATCATTCTCTGCCATCAGTCTTCTGCCTCTTACCCCCATGCTCCATTTCATCATCTCCTGCCCCTTCCCCCTGCCCTGTTTTCTTCTCCCATTGCCTCATTTCTCTGCCTTTCTTCATCACCTGGATTGTTTTGACAAATGGAAATGTAGCCTCACTCTGAAAGTGGTCTGAAGCTGGATTTAACCTTAGGTGTGGGCACAGCTGTGACACCTCGGAGTGACAGTGTGTGCCCTTTGTATTCCAAAATGTTCTCTAATCTATATTTTCTAGCACAGAATATTCAAGAGAGGATGTATGTGAACAATCACCTTACTATAGACAATTGTGCATGGAAATTTTAAACTAAAGGAGTACTGAATAAGCTCACTTTAGAACAAAACGGACTTCAGAGGAACTATTTCAATAAATAGGGATAATCTTTATTGGGAGATGCACACCTTAATAACACATTAAAGCAGCAGAGCAAAGTATCTTGAATGCTCTAACAAGACAAATGGGAAATTGTGCTAAAAGCAGCCTGAACCATTCATTATAGAACAATTCAATAGGCAAGACAAGGTGAGTCAATATCATTGATGAAATCAAAGGAGAGCTGGAGTATTAATTGTCTTTGACAAAGATGGAAGAAGAGACAGTGTATTCTGGGAGAAGGAGAAGGAGGAAAGAGGCTGCGCGCTAATTTCTTTTTTTAAAAAAAAACTGTTGAGCTTTAATGCCAGGTTATCTAGCTGCAGAGTGTGTCCTTTATGCAGTTGAAGGAGAAAGGGAAAGGGAAAAGAAGAAGAGATAAATGTAGTAATTAGGAATGCCTTACCATCAGTGTCAGGGAGTGATTTTGAACCAATTGCTTCTTCTGATAGAGCAACCTATATGAAGCATCCTTTCACTTGCAGAGATGACAGCATAACTCCCTCCATTGATTTTTAATAGACAGCAAACCAAACTTTGTTGGATTTGGTTCAATCTAGAACCAGATTGTAGAGATGTGCAAAATTCATTATTTTGTGTGTTCTCAGTTCACCCTGAAATGAATGTGAAGGAAATTCACATTTGTCTGAGTGTAACCACTTCAAATGTGGTGAGATTCGCATTTCGTTTCTGTTCACTGAGAATATTCAGGAAATGTTTGCTGCAGATGCAGAGCTGCCAGGTGGCACCGCTGCCTCGGCATTTGAATCTGTACATTTGAATCTTATCTGTGCTTTCAAATTGCATCTCGGGATTTGAATCTGTATAACCAGATCTTATCTGGCAGTGCTGCCACTTGATCGCATGATTTGAATCCTGGCAGCTGGCCTCTTTTCCCGCAGCACCCAGCTACATCCAAATCCACTAGGAAAGTGACTGGGCAGCCGCTTCTGCTACTAGCAGTACCCTGGCCCAGCTGAGGCGGCACTGCCACCTGAAAGCCACTGAGCTGGCAGTAGAGCCTCACATTCACAAATACAACAAAGCTTCAAACAAATGCACAAAAGCATTCGCTTCACATTTGAATTTCAATCTTCGAATGTAGCCAATATTCAATTTGAATGCAAATATTCAAATTCATACAGATTACAAATGTGATTAATATTTTTGCACATCCCTACCAGGTTGAACAAACTGGAGGACTGCAGGGTTTCCTAGTCTGCTTTTAAAACTGTGTCCACGGTCACTCCTTCATTTTAAACCTCCTTCAGTCCATCTATTTCTATTTTATTTGTGGGCTTTCCAGGAAAGTAGGGTAGAAAGTCCACAAATAAAGCATAGAAATGAAAAAGTATGAGCAGTCAGACCTGAAGGTGGACTGAAGAAGGTTTAAAGTGCAACCATGGCCTGGGAGCATTTCTACTGAATGAAACTAGGATTACCATATGGAAAAACATACGTCTTTAATAATTTTACAGAAGAAAAGATGCAACACCTGCTTAATTTTCCTCTTTTATACAGCTGTTAAAGGTCCAGGATTTCTGTCCTGTTTTTCATATGGTAACCCCAATTAAAGAAGGATCACTCCCAAGTTGTATGCATCAGACAGCATTGTTTGAGATTCTACTAGATGCTGTGACTTTTTTTCTAACTAAATATATATTGTTTTATAAACATTTCAGACTGCAATTTCCAAATTAGAACTATCTTGGCCAATTATTTATGCAGAGATTAGTGCTAATTATACAACCAGTGGATTTAAAATTTCACCAATGTTTGGTAAACAAATAGTTTTTCACATTCCCAACGTCTTCCAAATAAATGTTTGTAATAATCGGCACTGAATGAGGCAATATGCCACTGTTGGTGCAGCCAAAAATAGTTTCCCGTCTCCAATTATAAAAACAACAAAACATTTTATTAGTTTATTCAATGAAATATTAACCATTAAAACCACATGGGTTTTCAAAATCCTGTCCAAGAAACCATTTGGTAAAAAACCTATATTTGTCCAGTTTGTCATAAGCTATGATAGCACATAGACTACATTTGTTCACATACTGCTACAGACTAGAGAAGCCCCACCACCTCTGCTATGCTTTGTCTGCATGAAATGGAGTATGTTTAGATAAAGAGGCCCAAAATGGCTTCCCAATCTGCTTCTGGACTGGACCTCTATAACAAGTCTGGGGAGGGTACTAAAGTCAAGGGAACTGGGTCCCTCAGGGGCTCTGAGGCCAGGAACCTTCATTCCTGGCTGCTGGGCTGACTCCAAAGCCAGCTCAGGTTCCACGATCAGCATGAGGTTGACCAAGAATAGTTCTGGACCTTCCTATGTCTGATTTGGATCCACAGATCCAGACCTACGCAGGTAAGTAAGTCATTGTTATGTGTTTTGGAAATTTGTTTGAGTTTTTTTTTTAGAGAAAAGGGAAGCCAGACAGGGGAAAGAGTGGAAGGCGGCTTGTGCTGGGGGATGGGTGCCACACTAGTATATTGCCCAATCTGTAGTCCTCCATGTTAAAATCCACAGCTCTGTAAGAGAGAAAGCAATAGCTATGAGCTGCACAGAAGAAAGAAAATTGCTTCTGGCATCAGGTTTCCAGTATTTGGTTTTCTATGTAGTGTGGTGATTGTATGTATATAAAGAAACTTCCGTTTGCTTATGTATTATTGAAATGCTATGCAGTCCTAGAGTGCTCTTATCCGAAGTATTTTTTCATCCAGGGGGCCATCAGTACATGGAATTTACCACCAGAAAAAGCAGTGACATCACCAGCCTGGATAGCTTTAAGAAAGGATTAGAGAAATTCATGGAGGACATGTGTATCAAAGGTTACAAGAATGGATGCCTGGATACCATCTTTTGATTGGACAGACTGGCAGAATGCCTCTAAAGGCCATTTGCAGGGGATCCAAGAGCAAGCAAAGGTTTTGTCTTTGTCTTCCACTTGAGAATGCCCAGAAGCAACTAGTGGGCCAGTGTGTGAAACAAGATGCTGGACTAGGCGGGATGTGGTCTGATTCAGCAGAGCTCCTCTAATGTTCTAGGCCCCAGCTACACAATATTTTGAGCTTAGGGGTGTGAACAGGTGATTTGTTATTCAGTTTGCAGCATACATACCTGTCAAAGAGGAACACGTTTGATCTCACGCTTTGCAAACCCATCCAACTGTTAAGGTGAGGAACAGGTGAGCACTTACTGAAATGAAAAATTCACATGCCTCTTTTGCATTCCTTAGGCCTCCCCACTTCCTCTCCCAGCAGTCTTTGCAATGATATCATGGGTATCTCAATGCTGGTTTTAACCAAATGATGGAGGAGACTTCTGAAGAAAGCACTGAAGTATTAGTAGCCTGATTCTTTTGTATAATGGATAATATTGAATGCTTAAAAACATTATTCTTACTTTATATGACTGAATTATGAACTAATTTCTGGATGAGGATAAAAGATAAGTGCAAGGCTGAAATACGATTGTAATTAGGAAAAACTAACTTCTGAGGGTTTCATTTTATTGTATATTTGTGCTGTTAAAATTAATATTTATATTTATTTAAATATATATAAATGATATTATGCAACCTGTTGTGATCCTGCTGTTGCTGGAGGTTTGTGCTGAATGGAATTGAAAAGGTTTTTTTCTCCTATGTTTCTCTGCTTTTCACAAAAAGCATCTTTTGTGGTGGATATCTTCATTCCAGAGATTGCCCAGGGGTGGACGAAAATATGGGTGCAGGTCCCTACCACTGATACTTTTTATAACCCAAGAAACTGAGGAATATAGGCCCTTTCTGCACTTATATGGGAAGTTTCATTCCAGTAGGTCTGGAAGAAGTGATCCACCCCAAGGCTGGGACATACTGCTTTGGGCTCAAACACAGGTGTCTGTATGATGATAGCATGTTCCAGTATAACTTGCATGATCTTTACAACCAGTATGCATGAGCTCCAATGGTGGGGAACAAATGTTCCTGGCCTTGGGATCCCCAGGGGCCCATTTTGAAGGTATAATAAGGTGCACTGCTAACTGGATCCCTTGTAACTGGAACACAGAGACATACACTTTCTGCACACCTCTGCCTTCTAGTTCTAGCCCTACCCGTTCACCAGAAGACTTCAATACCTCTCAATCTCAATCGTGGTCTGTGTGGGATGGACAGTACTAGCAGTAGGAGCTGCTGTACAGTATTCCATCCTTACATGTGGAAGGGAGGCCCTTAGTGCACTTGCTGGTCTGGAAAGCTCCACAGATAGGACAAATTTAGGGAAAACTATGCATGGTATTAGATCCCCCAAGTTGCATATTTCTCAATAATTCCACTATTTATGCTGGAACTAACCTGTTTTGATGATTGTTCCAGATATTTTGCAACTTTAACTCAATATTATTTGAGAAGAGTCAGAATGTGAGGCTCCCAAGCCATTCATAAAATGTTAATTGAGAACCATACCTTTCTATCTTCTCAAACCCAACTAAATTTGGCTTTTGTAAGATAGATTCATGGCAGCACAACCACTCATGTGTTTCTAACCCACAAGATAGTATCAATTTCCAAGATAGCACAGATTCATCTTGAAGGCATGAACTTTGTGTGGCTTCCTATCTTTACAGGGTCAGCCCAATCTAGTTGTATGCTTATAAAGGTGTTCTTCCATTTTGCAACTCAGGCTTCCGAGTTTTGACCTATACATAAAACCCATCCTTTAAACTTTGACTTTCAGTCCTGTCCCAGGCTTTCTCACAGTAAGTTGGGCATAAGAAGAGAACAGCCAGCGTCAAGCCAGAAAGGGGCCTGCATCACAGTCTGGTAGTGAGTTGTCCAGCTGCTTCTTACTTTGCCAAGCCTTTCACCTTCTCAGAGGCCAATGTTCAATAACAAATACATTCATCTTGCTGCAGATGGAAAATAAATGTTGCTCCAAGTTTAAGTATTCCAGATATTTTAATTTTGCAAAATTATTTTTTGCTTTCAAAAGAAATGGGTTGGAACAAGAGAGAAGGCAAGGAAGATGCCAAGGCATAAAAACAGCTTTCAAAAACACGAACAACAACCCAAAAGTACTGCAGAATATTGTCTTGCAGACATCACTGAGTTTTCTGTGCAGAGATTGTTACTGAGTGAGGGAAGTTGGGCAGTTCAGGCATTTCATTGGGATGGGGAGGGGGGCTTTAGCCTTTACAGACCTACTGTCAAGACCTCTCCAGGGATGTTAATATGAAGCTTTCCTCTTTTCCAGCAGCTATAACAGCTGCTAGCTCAAATATCACCCTCCTTTATTAAGAAGGGCATTCTATAAGCTTTTTCAATAAAACTTAACAGCTGTTGGCAATGGAAGGGGTTTGCCTCATCTAGTAGGGTGAAATGGTTTCTGGTTTGGAATTTAAAAGCAGGAGGAGAATCTGGTGAGGGTTAGCTTGGAGTACTATGATTTTGGACTACAATTTCCATGAGTTCCAACCAACAGGACAAAAATGAGGGATGATGGAAATTGTAGTCCATCGATATTTTCTATGCTTCATAGTCCCCATATAGCCTTTTTTGGGGGAGGGGGAACATAAAGAACTTCCCATGAAAGAAAAATAAATGCTGACTATACCACAAAGGCAATTAAGGTGCCACAAAAACCCTATGTCATCGCTTTCTCCCACCTCCCCTTCCTTCAGAAATTTGCAAATCTTTTCCCTCGGCAGGAATTTCTAAATGTGCCACAAAATCAGTTGTGAATCAAGTTGGTCTTCCCACTTCAGAGAGCATATGAGAACTGAGATCTTCACAGATCAGGATTATGGGGTTGATCATCCTTCATAGATCTGTAAGTCTCATTGGATCCCAGAAAGTGCGTAGAATGACAAGAAGAATTATAAGTTATGCTACCTGAATCTGAAGAGAAGTCCAATTTAAGCTGGAGGGTTACATGTTTACCAAACTTTATTCTAATAAATCAGTAATCAAGTTTTTTAAAAAAATTGCAAAAAACCATAAACTATGGTCTAATGAAATCACACGGTTTTCAAAGTTGGCCTTGTTGGCATCGCTGAACTACAGTTTGCATCATTGCTAGCCTTTGGACAGAGTTTTTAGAGGTTTTTAGAATTTGTAATACAGCAATCTCTGGAGCCTGTAATTCCAGAACCCATAAATTCTTTTACACATTCTTCATGATTGTCTAAAATGCATAAACATGCAGTTTTATAGACCCTGTGGCTGCAAGCAGGATTGCAAACAATAAAAATATGCCTGTTTAATCTGACATTTGATCCTTGAAGGTAGTATTAGATTTTTTTTCACCTTTTCATTTTCAATTGCTATTATTTTTAATGTTGTTTTAATTTGTCTTTGTAAATAGCTCTGAGACTGTAATATAGGGCAGTACATACATACATACATACATACATACATACATACATACATACATACATACATACATACATACATACATACATACATACATACATACATACATACATACATACATACATACATACATACATACATACATACATACATACATACATAGTTGTGTGATATAAGCCAGGCAAAGTAGAGTTCATGCTGTTGCTTTAAGAACAACATTCGGTAACATTTATCAACCCAAAGTAGCAAGAATATATGTACAATAGCATGCTGCATTAGTACAAGGTTATTTCAGTTACTATTGCAAGAGGCAATATCATGCAAACAATTTACCAAAAGTTGTCAGACACCACGATAACCATCAAGATGCCACCTATTAATAATAAGACAAAGCAGAGTCTTTTATCAACAGCAAAAAGCTTTAATCAAAATACTAAAAGACTTTTGCTTCTTCACATTGTGATCTTGGAATTGGGATAGGGGTGCAATGTGCAGCCCCTCCCTGCAAATAGCTCCTCTGGGATGGAAAAGGCTTTATTTCACTTTGGAAGTAAAACCAGAAGTGGAATAAAGCGTTTTCCTGACCAGATCGTGAAGGGGAGGGCAGAGGGTGCAGTGTTCTCCCTTTTCCAGGGGGGCAATAAGGTTGCCCCACTGGAAAAGAGAGAACACTGAAGCCTCTGAAGCCTCTGAAACTGGCTGAAGCTGCGGCTGTTTTTTCACCTTATTTTACCGGAGATACATTCCTTCACTTGACAGCTGGCTTGACAGATCTTGCTCAGCTGAGTGCATTCAACTAAATCAAGCCCTTCTGTACCCACCCCTATCTTGCAAATCGGGAGATAAGGCAATCCGGCTTTCAGTGAGGGAAGGGGGGCAGAGAGGAGGTGGTGCTGCTCCTCCCCCAGCACACTTCTCATGGGGATGCCTGCATCCGCATGGAACCTGTACCTGTCCCGTGTTGCCGGGAATGCCATGGGGATGCCCAAGATGCATTCCCAGTCCTGTGCCCGGGCCAAGCATGCCCAAATACTGCACAAAGCCTGCATGGGGATGCAGCCCCAGTGTTGCATCTCACAGAGCCTAGGTGCTTGGCTTTCCCTAGAAGATTACAAAGGCTGAATACTGCATTAAGATGAGCTTTGAGACAGAACTTTCTCTTTGTTCACTCCAACAATACTCCCATCCATTGGGCTCACAACATTGGGCAAATGCAATCCAGTGGTTGTCTGGGGGGGTCTTAGGTCAGGAAATTTTGTGCCTAGTCACTGGAGTTTTCAGAGCTGGAGTCAAAGCTCATGCAAGCTTCAGCTAAGGCCAGTGTGGGGGCTGTCCTGGTACAGCCATCCAAATGCAGATAGCCTTATTCCAGGATACTTGGACCACTCAGGTAAAAATACACCAGCTGCAGCAAACCATAGAAAGTAAGCAAAGAAACTAAGAGAAGGCCCTACATAGAACTGGGGAGTGAGCCCAGCCCTCAATTGATGCCCCTCTTTCCCATCCTCAGTTATCCAAATAAAATAAAATAAAGTTTTAAGATTATGTATATAAATGATTAATAATTACATTTATTATTTCTCTATCTTCACTTTGTTTTGAGTTTCAGATCATTCAGGATATTGGATGCTTTAAAACCCTGTTTAAAAAAAATTGTGTGTATTCATTTTGTTTTATTGTGTATAATTTATTTATTATTTGCATTTCTATTGCACCCTAAAGGTCTCAAGGAGGGTAACAACATTTTAAATCAGACATATATTAAAGCAACAACAATGTAATCACTTGAGGTGGCTAACAATATTTAGTTTATTATTAATGCATTAGCAGTATTTAAATAATTAACGGCAATAAAAATTATTTAAAACAGTGAGTAATAGGGAGGAAAATATTTATACTGAGAAGATCTGATGTTAGCCACCAACAGGCACTAGTCTGCAAATGTTCAGCATATACAGCGTTGCTAATAGATCACCCAGAATACAGTAGCATCACAGCTATGTCCTGTTCCATATGTTCCTCCCAGCCTATGAAACTTTCACATCCAGGGCTGCTTTTGCACTTGACTTTCTGTTCTCTGGATGGGAGAAGTGTGTTAGTGACTGAAGTGTACTAATGTTCATATTTGGGGATGCTAGTACATTTTAGACTAGCCCTACAGTACATGCCTCTAGACTTACCTGTGTCCAGGTGCATGTCCAACTGCCGACAGGGAACCGCCATCTTGGTTGCAAAGCTTGGTATGACTGCATGTGCTGTGGCCTGCCACAGTCTGCACTAGAATGTGGATGGTAGACAACTATTCCGAGATTTACGCCAGAATAAGACTCAGTGCAGAAAGGGCCTAGGATAGGGACAACTTGAAACAGTTTTGGACTAGGATAGTGCTAGTTCCATTTGGACTAAGCATGCTAGGGAGTTGCTTTTTCTGGGGTAACAAACAAGTGCAGAAAGGGCTACAGAATCTTCATTTTCTCACATCTAGTCTTACAGAAGTTTCTGGAAAGCATCCTGGAAGACTGGTATATGAGGCTACTTTTGGCTGACACACACAAAAAACTATTACAAAATCTGTTGCAAAAATCTTGGCAGCCATTAATAACACCAGAAAACAATGAATTTCCTGCACTGGGCTTAACGAAACTCCTTGGTCATAAAATCAGACTTACATTAGGATAGTGGTGTTTTCTAGATTTATTAATACTTTATTTCTAATTAGCACTCATTGTTTTTAACTTGATGTATAATTTTATGATACGTTCAAATTTTACTGGACTATGGCTTCAGTAAATATTGATCATGGTGATTGATTACACATATTAGACACCTCTGGGCCAGATAATCAGCAAGCAAAAATGAATTATTTTATGAACATTCCTGCTGAACACAATCTAGGCAGCAGAGGGTGAAAATAAAATAAAAAGCTTGTTTACTACGTAGTTTATATTTTTGTGATGCCTTGCAAGATCACAGATATGATGACATACAAAAATAAAATTACTGTATAAAGTATGCTTGTGAATGGTAAGGACAGGTTAACAGAGCAATAGAATTAGGGATATGCATTCTTTTTTTTTCCTGTTCACCTTGCATCAAAGCAAATGAGACAGAACTTCACATTCATGTAAATGGAGCCACTTCAGATGTGCTAGGCTTTAAATTGGCTTCAAATTTTCTTTGAATCCCTGCCACCACCAGCTGAGTGACTGAATCTGCTCCAAATCCAGTCAGAATCTGATCTAAATCCTCCCCGAAATGTCAAACAAAGGCACAAAATCGTTCACTTTGCATTCAAAAGATCAGTCTTCAAATATAGCCAAGATTCAATTCGAATGTGAAGTTTCAAACTTTCACAATTTGTATGAATTGCAAAACTGACAAAACTCTTTTTACCCTTCCCTACATAGAATAATATGCTGCATTCATTGCAGACATGTGTTAGCTGTTCCTCCACAGTTTTTCTTAAGCCAGCAATCATGGGAGCGACTCCTGACCAAAATCTAAACACTGTGCCCCAAAATGGAAAGTCATATAACTTTGATAATACAAGAAAATAAATGTCATGAGCACCCAAACACTACGTCTTTAATTATTGCTACATGAATCAACATCTCTGAGGTCTATTATGCAATGTTCTTTCTTGATAACTGCAGGGCGAGGTTGGGGGCTGGTAGAGTGTGCTGTGAATCTGAAGAAAAATATGGAGAAGCGGGCAAATAAAATGGCTGTACAGACCATTTAACTTCTGATGCAGACTGTTTCTGGAGAAATTTATTTTCTGCTATTTTGTTTTTCATAGAGGAAATGAGGAACTGAGTGTTTAATAGGAAATAAAAACACATCAAATAAAGTGATGCCAAGGAAGCAGACCTGGAAAAATCCTATCCATCCAGCTGTCTGGCCAGCTATCCCAGACACTGGTATAAACACTGAAACTGCTGGTATCTCAGCTGACCCTTTCCACACCAGAAAGATAAATAAGGAGGTTTGTGCCTGTCTGTTTCTGTGCTAAAGAGTATATATTTTAAAATTTCCCTTCTTGACAATCTGCTGTAGATAGAAAACAGAGGTACTTAGTCTACAAATAGTTCTTCATGCTGAATATCTCATTCCCGTAAAGTCTGGAAAGATGTATCTTTTTCTTCACTCCTCTGTAACGTGGTTTCCAAGCTGAAGGCCAGATGCAAATTGAATGGGTTGCTTGCACTGTGAGAATCAGACTGCCTTTAAGTTGGATCTATGTAATAGTTAGGCAAGGATTTGCTGGTCTTGGGCCACATCCCCATGCAAGCAATTCGGTGTGATTTGGACCTGTTTGTGACTGGGTGTGGGCCTGAAACCGAAACTTACCCATCCCCATGCCATTACTGCTACAGCGGACTGTATACAAATACAGCCATCCCCATTCAAACTGTGCTAAGCCCCGGCATGGGGGGAACAGCACGCCCTCTTCTCTGCCCCCTCTCTTCTGATTGGAAGCTAGTTTGACAATATCCCCACCCATGTGCAGCCTGCTGCAAAATGCCACATCCCCCGCCCCTTAGCAGCCCAGAGAAGCCAGGACTGAACAGCAAAAATACTAATTTTTAAAAACCCAACTGTTTGAGTGAAGCCGCTACAAGGTTTGGTGGCAGTTGAGCAGTTTTGTGCACTTCTGCTTCACCATGGGAACACCTGCGAACCGTGAGAACATCCAGCAAGTGGAAAAGGGAGAAGAATCAAGCCATTATCCTGCCCGCCTTGGCGATTGGGACATGGGGGTGGAATACTTGCCATGGAAAAGGGAGAAAAATCAAGCTATTATACTGCCTGCCATGGTGATCGGGGAAGGGGGTGGGATACTTGTCAGAAAAGAGTCTTGTGGGACAGCGAAGGCCATTTTACCCCCCTCATTGTTTAACACCATTTAATCCCCAAATATATCAGCAGCTGTGATCTCCAATGCACAGGGCAGGAACGGTGAGTACAGGACCTCCCAGTGATGTGAGTGCCAATCTCCTCCCCAAATAGCCTGGGACTATCTGCATGTGCAGGCTCAGCTGGCAAAACAATGAATGCCAAGCCAGCAAACCGCGGCGAGAACGGTTTTTTCCAGGACCAAATTTGGTCCTGGTTTGGGTGATTTGGTCTGCGGAAATTGGACCAAATCTAAAATGCATGGTGACGAACCTTCCCGAATTTGACTTTGATTCAGGGCAAAATGTGCATGGGGACGCACCCTTTGTCAGTACACCAGACTAAGTGGCTGCTTAGTACTCTTCATCTGCACCTAGTGTCAGGTCAGACTGTATTCTGACATGACCACTATTGGGCAACATCAAGGATGAAAACTTTTCTGAATAAACTTACCTGTTGCAAGTTATTTTAACATGTGCTTGCTAAATCCTGTCTTCCAGGTCAAGCTGGGCTTGAGAGATACAATTTATCAAAGGAGACAGCAACCTTGAAAGAAGAAACTCTAAGACTTCAAGAGAAATTCCCTCTTGCACCTGGAGTGTGAGAAAGGCCAGGCAATATCTGGATGATAAGTTACTAACTTCAGGAACCCTACTATAAATTGAGGCTGCAGATTTTTAGGACTTCATGACTTGCAGCATGCATCTTAGGCATTTACAATAAACTATATTCTGAGCCTAAACCATATACTTAGCTGCACATCTAAGCAAGGTCTGGGATTGGATGGTGTAACATTGCCTTCAGCACATAACTCTGGAATGACCTTTTTATTGTTGTGGACTTAGCTGTTCTACATCTTGATTTATTCGCCTCCTCTGGGTGATATCCATGGCTCTTTTCTATCTCCTGTTATACTGTAAGTCTGCTGTCTGACACCCAACCCCCTTTTCAAAAGCCAGCACTTCTGATAACCAGAATGGAGGAGTTGTCAAGATGTTGATGCAGATATTATAAGAAAAGGCTCCAAGCACACCACAAAGAAAATTGCAGAACATTCACCTGAACTCCTTCCTCTTCCCTCTCTAGAGCAGATCCCACCAGAAAATTTGAATGATTACCCTTTTAAGTTTTAGTTTAATGCTGCCAGGAAAGAGGAAAAAAAGAGTTAAAATTATGCAAACATTCTGAGGGAAACCTTTGATGTTCACCATTTTCCCTTCCAAACAAAACAGCCTATGTTGCTGCTACCTTCCTACTTCAGCAAAAACATTTTTTCCTTGCAAAGCACAACACTGAAGCCATGAAAGGAAAGGGGGAGAAGTCACTTAGCAGAGATGGACAGTTAGCCTTCCCCCTCTCTCAAACACATTGCCAAATACAGGTAGGACTTGGGCTTCAGTTTGGGGGTAGAGAGAAAAGGATGTGGGGAATTTCCTTTTTAGAGGTAGAAGGAACTTGGCATGCAAGACAGTCAACTTCATTCTGTACTATTTAAGGCAGCTGGAGAAAGCATTCAGCTTTCCTTCAGTGCAAATCCAATTATGGCGAACATAGCATAAATCTCTCTCACCCCTTCCATCACCATTACTTTTTTCAGGGGAGGAAGCTGAGCATTCTAGCTAACAAACCAATTGAAGGGAGGGAGGGACTGTAAGGGGGCAGGAGAGATTCAGTGCCACATACCATTTGGTATTCAGCAAGATTAAATGCTGCTTTCTGAAGGTCATTTTTAAACTTTATAAAGAAACTTAATAAATAAATGGATTTGAGGTGGATTCAAGACTCTGTGGGTAAGCATTATGAGAACCATTAGCATTGTAGCCTGATCCAAATTTGCCATGTCAGTATTACAGGACAATGTTTCTTGTGAGCTAAAGTTTCAATAGGTAACAATTCTCAAAGTTTACTTACAAGACCAAAATAATTTCTTTAAATGAGTTTTCATCATGCAATAAAATGGCATGTAAAATAAATGACTGTATTAATTGAACACTGTATGAGCTGAATCAGGCAAGATTCACAAGACTGAACTAAAGCCAAGGAGACAGATTCTATTCCAGCCAGAAGAGATTTCTCACATGTTGACAAGATGATTTAAAGAATTACTTTGTGTGAAACAATAAAGGGTTTTTTCTATCTTCTTGTAATCATAAAGATGGATTACTAGGCACTCAATGAAATTATAGATCAGTATCTTTCTAAAGCATTTAATGAACCACTGGAACACAATCCTGCCTTTTCATCTACAAATAGATCCTATTGCTACAGAAGCCATTACTCCATCTTCCCATCTTCCCGAATATCCCTTAGAAAATAAAACACTATAAAGTGTTTTCAGGGCGGGGAGAGATTGGACAGCAGCTGTCAATGGGTCAAGGGATGTGGGGTTTCTCAGTAGACCAGGCCTAGCCGAAGCATTGAATGGCTAGAGCCGGTCTACCGAGGACTGCACTCACTCCTGGCCAATCGGGGCAGATCGTTGGCCTCTGTGGGGCTGAGCTGCTTAGATCTATGCGGCTCTGCCCCACAGACAGCCCTCGGGACCACCACCCACCCACCCCATGGCCCAGGGGTGCACGTGTGGACGTGTGCATGTGTCCCTGGCCCAAGGGGGTGGGGATGCCCAAGGGAGCACCTACAGGCCTTAGGGGACATGATCCTGTTCCCTAGAACTTGCAGGGACCGGAGAAGGGCCCTGCCAGGACTGCCCTCCCCTGGGTTTTCTCTCACCCAATGGTGGACAGGCCTGAGAGGGGCATCCCTGCCCCTCTCCGGCCTTTTCAGGCTAGGACACTTCAGGGCACTTTCCCCAATTGCACGTGTTCAGGTGGGAATGTGTGTAGAGCACCCCAGAGTGTCATAGCCTCTTATCTCACATTTTTAAGTAATAATCGGTTCTTTTAAATCATACCTCATAATTCATCAATTACAGACATGGAGACAAGCTGTTTCCCCATCCCATAATATGCTGTGGAGTACAATTCATTAGCTCTGGGTGTGATTTTTTTTTACCTGTTAATTAGCACTTTTAACAACATTTTACTAGGCGACTGCACCCTGCAGAGGCCGAAGATCCACCCCAGTGCACTGACAGCTGGTGCAGCCCGGATCGAACTGCACCAGCTGTCGCCCCCCCCCCCAGGTGCCCACCGGCACCCAGTGGCATCACACCCTCCCCCCAGCCACATGATGACTTACCTTGTCAGACCCTCTGGTCCAATGTGGTGGTTCGATTCCGGATGATGGGTGAGCCCACGCTGTCAGCACATCAGGCCAGAGGCATGCGCACTGGTACAAGGGCCCCATGGACAGCATGGGGCCCATCTATCATTTTGTGCACCTGCCCATGAAGCTGAACATTGCCCCAGCTGAAAACACTGCCATCCCGGGCTCGCCTGATCCTCAAAAGGGGAAGGGGGAGACCGAGCTGGGGATGTCCTGTTGTCCCCCCAACTGCTACAGTCCCAATCGGACTGCAGCACCTGGCAGTGAACCCCTAGGTGCCAATCGCACCCAAGGGTTTGTGCCAACCCCCTCCCCCAGTGCATAATGCCTCCTTATCTTGCCGGGCCTGGGGTACTCTTGCATGGCCTGGAGAGCGATGTGTTGCTCTTTGCACAGGTGCACCTGCTCTGGTAGACAGGCCCCACACTGACCTGACCTATCAGAATGGGGTTGATCTACCAACGCTTGCGCCTGCGCAGAGAGTGGTAGATTGCTCTCCAGGCCATTTAAGGAGCACCCCAGGCCCTGCAAGGTAAGTTGATTGTGCAGGCCTGCCAGCTGTTGGTCTGATTTTGCCCCGATAGCAGCAGCAGGGGGTGGGGCCCACATCTGCCCAGGAGGGAGAGTGTGAATTTTCTAGCTCCTGTACAGCTGTGTGACAGCCTGGGATGACCGGGAATGGGTGTAGAGCACAATTTTGTGCTCTATACCTGAAATGCAATTATGCCACCCTGGGACGGGACGGCTCTGAATGGAACTGCTGGCCCAGCAGAGCGAATACTCTGTCCCAGGGCTGTCCTACTTGCGTTCTGGAAGCCTTGTATAGGCCTTTAGAGTGTGATCTGCTCTAGCATAAAATAGAAAGGGGGATGGATGAGAGGGAAAGCAGGCTTGGAAAATAAGAATTAAAAACTGGTTTGGGGCACAGGATTTCAAAAATATTGTTGCTTAAGCACACTACTATTAAATCTGTTGTAGTTTTTAAAAAAGTACATTTGAAGTACTGCCCCACCCTGAATTTTACAATGATGAAGCAATTTTCTAAAAATGGTGCAATGCTACAAAATAAACTTCCACTAGAGAAAAGCTTTCAGTGATTTAAACTGACTCAGAATTTCTGGCTTCTCAACAAATACTTGACGTGTACCAGTGAATTAGCTGTCTTTGCCACAAACACCTGTGCATTTTAATTGTCATTTTTCTTCATAATGCTCTACATTTTAAGGTGACGCTTTTCCTATAGGGTGGGAGGCAGGTCACAACATCTCTATAGTTCAACACATATCTCTGTAGCGAGAACGGCTAAAAGATGATCTGTGAGATCTTCCACTGTTCTGAGGCCTGTAACCAGAAAGAAAGAAATGAGTTTGAAACACATGGTAAAATATTTTGTTTATGCACACTGTTGTTCATTCACAGTGGAAACCCAAAGCAGGTAACACTAATAAATAAGATGCAATTTCCCCTCACAAATATAAGATGTGAATGCTGTCTGATTCAAATCTAATAATCACCGTGGCAATGTCCTGGCTCACACTGGTTGTTGCTGCAATCATTGCCATGGTGATCTGGCCTGGTTTGTCCTCGCCATCCACACTTCAAGTGCTGGTGGTTGGGTTCAAGGCTTTACTAGCCCTTGAAGTGTAAATAGCTCCCCAAGTGCTTTATCTTCAACTGATTGGTATGATATATTGTATCATACCAGTCAGGTAAGTGCTAACAAGCCCTATAAGAACCAGATAATGTGAACATATTTATCTCACCTGGGCCAAGGTCAGTGACGATCTAACCTCTTGATAATCCGACCTCACATTTTGATCTATGGAGAAAATGTAGTGATCCAGCTGGGGCTTCATTCTTCCACCCCCCAGGGAAGCACACACACACACACACCAACTATCTGCTGAAGAAATCCTAGCTTTGCATTATTTTTGAACTGAGAATTGTGGTTTGTTTTGATCACAGCTCATTATGCAAGAACAAGCCCTGGCTATAGAGTATGAACGAATGTGCACATAACATTCAAATATTAGTAACATTCAAAATTAATATGAATTTGGCTGGATTCAGATATTTGAATTCGAATAGAATGTTAGCACATTTGAAGGCTGATATTCAAATTCGAATAAAATGTTTTGATGCATTTGTATGAAGCTTATATGGGATTCATATGGGATGCATTTGTATGCTCTTAATATGCATTCGTATGGGATTTGGATGGGATTGAACATTTGTACTGAATACGAATCCTACCACATTTGAAGGGGATCTATTCAAACAAATATGAATTTTCTTATTTGTGCACATCCCTATGAATAAAGCATAAGGCAGCCAGAAGCAAAAAGGACAGCATATCTGTTCTTGGATGAAAACTGGCTACAGCTTTATTGGTTTTAGGATCAATAAACATTTGGCAGGGGAGCAAGGCCAAATCCTGGCTTGCCACCTAACGGACCATCAGATTCACTGGCCATCTGGCCTCTCCTGATTAGCCAAGGTCTCAAGAGAGTTCCATGCTTCTGTGCTATGGATTATGCCCCAATGGTATCCTCATCATAAAGGCCTAGTTGTGACAAAAAAAACAAGAAAGGCTACCTTGCTAATTTACCTTTTCTGAGAGAGCAGTTGCTTGCAGATTGAAATCATGAGGGGAAAAAAGGTAAATGGAAGTAGAATGTCAGACAAAGTTCTGCATCATTTCAGGATCACTTTTTTGCATCTGTCCATATTGGTTGGTTCTACATTGCTAATTGTCTGCATCCTACATGACAAACAAGCATCAATACCATGCTTTTTGAGACTGGAAACCTCTACCAGTCATGTTGATTCAGTGATGAATATCTACTGAAGTGGGACCTGTGTTTACATAATTTAATAATATCATAAGTATATACCTCCCTTGAGAAACTCTGTAAAGATTCCTTCAAAGCAGACCCATTGCTACTGACTGCCTGGACACATTTTTTCCCCTTCTGCAAGGATATAGGACTTTGGCATTGTGGCTCTTCCCAAGACACACCAGGAATTCAACCCAAGGTCTTCTGGATGCAAAGCAGATGTTCTACCACTGAGTCATGGCCACAACCACTGAAAATTCTCTATTAGACAAATATTAAAAATACAGACTCCTTGTCTTCTTGTACATCTGACCACAGCGCTTACCTACAAACAGCTGGTTTTCACCATTTCCTTCATGAGACAGCAAAGATGAAAACATGCCCCTCTTTCATTTTAGAGCATTTACTTATCATTTGCCTAATGCAAGGCCACTCAGCCTATAATGCACCTAGCACCTAATTGTTGCTCACTAACTATCTGAAGATAGGCAAGAAATCTTTTCTAAAATAA
Organism: Aspidoscelis marmoratus; assembly: GCA_014337955.1. Lineage (NCBI taxonomy): Eukaryota > Metazoa > Chordata > Lepidosauria > Squamata > Teiidae > Aspidoscelis > Aspidoscelis marmoratus. The sequence continues at coordinate 68,461,555 of MTQE01001134.1, read as the reverse complement.
AGATCCTATTAAACTCTACTCTAACCCTAGCAGAGCTTGTTTCTCCCAAATTTGAAGATTTTCTCTTACTTCTAGAATAAACTATCAGGTCTTTCCACACTTAGCAGTAGACTCGACCTTGGTCCACTTCTGAGCAGTACACTCCTTGTATGCTCCATTTCCACAGGCAGACTAGGGAACCCAAGATGGCATCTTGATCCTGCCTACTGATTGACCTCTTTTTTGAGATCTACCAGTGGGCTAAGATGTAGTCAAGTATACCACAGGGGACCATTTCAGCAGTCTGGAATGCCAGAAAGGTCGCATTTCAGCAGTATGATGTACTAAGCTGGTTCAGAAGTTGGTATAGAGACTGTGCAGAAGGGATTGTCTCAATGCATATGTCTTTGTTCCTCTCCAGCTGAGACAAATTGTTTATTCTGGACCAGAATATCCAGCTCTAGTCCAGTCTACTGGTCTCCAGACCAAATATGTCCTTTGTCTTACTGATCTCACCTTTGTTCTCATGACTGCTGGAGGCCTGCTCCATTCTGGGTAGGTGGGGGTGGGTCAACAACATCTCATGTGGCTAGTGCTCAGGCAGACAGGACCAATGCATAATCACAACCATACACAAACTGGCAAAAAAGGTTTTGCAAAAAGAACAATTGGACTGGAACAGTTTTACTAGTCTGGCCACCAACAGCAAAGAGACAAGGGGAACAGAACCTAGAGAGATATAACATGTTGATGAAAACATGTAGATATATAGTCTACACTTTCCGTGGATAGATTAGACTGGAACTATTGGAGAAATTGCCAGAAACATTCACTTTTCACTTGATGGACTGTATTAACAGATCTGTGCAGCTGCTTGAGAACAGGAACCGAGTATTCCCGCCCAGAGACCTTCGGGTATAGGGCGGGATATAAATAAATAAATAAATAAATAAATAAATAAATAAATAAATAAATAAATAAATAAATAAATATTTATCAAATTAACAGATACTTACTATTGATGCAATGGTACCCAGTGAATAATGGTTTACTTACTTAATGTATACTGTGCAAATCCTGTTCCATTACATAATTTTAGTCATTAATGCAGAACTACCACAACCCAGAAAATGAGTACCAGTAGTACAGTACAACATTAGTATCTAATAAATGACTGTGATATTCTTTCTGCAGAAACACACCCAAGATTCTTTTCCTTTTCTACGTTAACTATGCAGAAGTCAGAGCCTGCATAGTAAGAACTGATCTATACCTTTTATTGTTTTTTTTGACAGAAATATTTTTACGTTACATTCCAAGAAGACAAAAAATTCTACCACATTTCTTCTTTCTGCCCTGTGTATTCCTTAAGGAAAGAAAGACAATCACGTTCACCATGTCACAATAAAGGTCCAAGAGCTTGCACAGCACTTGAAGCACCATGACACAGGAAGGGAATGCAGACACTGCACTCTTTCTATATGTGAATCTCTTATGAAGGGCAAGTGCTTTGTAGACTCTGCACCCCATGAAGCATTCAAAGTGGCATAACAGTGCCATGTGGATCCTGCATAGAACTAACCAAGATGGAAAACAGAGGGTTTATGTGCATATTAGGTTTTTCACACATAAATTTTCAATATCTGACTTTGCAAAATGGTCCTAAATAACTGCCCAAACAATTTTCTAGCTATCGAACGAGTATACTGTTAAATCAACAAACTCCCTGGATTCTTAGCAGATTTATTATCTAAGACTTGCCAAGCAGTTATTTCATGATGAGGCCAGTAGTGATCTTGGATGGACATGAACTAGTAGTATCAAGCATTTCTAAGCATCATTAGAGCCCTTTAGAGATTTTGTTTTGATACATTACAAGGTTTTTAGCTGGCTTAGATCTCAAGTCAGCCACAAACCTATCCCTATAAATCAACTTCTTTTGGGGCTTCCAGTGTATTCCAGTTAGCTAATTTCTTTCTTATGTCATCCACAGATTTATCTTTCTGCCTTTTACTCCACAACTAAGAGAGAGCAGCTTTCTACTTTCTGTACTATTTATTAAGCTTAACAGAAGCATCAAGTGTTCTCCTGCCTATCAAGCAAGGTTAGCATATCCCTTAAACTATAAATTCAACTGAGACTATGGCCAGATGTTCAGTTTGTTAAAATGTATATTGCTTATGCTTCAACTGTCCAATAAGCATCCCACCCACCACACCCTAATCCTGATGGTGTTTAGGACGTCCTAAGCAAACCGCAAGGGTCTATGTGCTAATGTGAATAGCATTACTAGTTCACACATGGAAAGTATTGCAGAAATACTGGCGTCAGGTTTCAGTTTGTGTATAGTTACTAACAGAACTCTGTGGAAAATAAAAGACTTAGTTGAGAAAATCAGAAAACTGTGTAAGAACCTTAGCAATAGAATTGCAAGGAAATTTCTCCCCATGTTGCTCCACAATACTCCATTTTGATACATTTTTATATTACAGACATCCAGGGGCTTTAGGTATGTTTGGGTTCCATCCAAATATTTGTGGTCTGGTTTTGCTCAATTTTATTTTATTTCAGCATGTAATATCTGATCATTGAAATTTTACAGTACTACACTGGGAAGCTGATGACTGAGTTTAGCATTTGGCGATAGGCAGAATCGTACACCACAACAGCTATCAAATCTCTACTGTCAAATAACATTTTCTACCTTGACATACAGCAGGGCATTTCTGCATACCCATCACAAACACATTTGCAAAAATTTCTGGTTCGTGCTCAGTTCTAGGATCACAGTGCACTTGTGTTTAGTTTATGTGAAACAAAGCTGCATATTAACATGGTCTGTTGAATCTGTGATTGTTCCAAGAATGCATCAAATATATCCCATTAGCTGCAAAATGCAAAAAGCAAACAGTGTCAGTGAGCAAGCAAGTTTTTATCCACCTTTCATTTGATATGCTTCAAAATACCAGGAGGTCCTGGAAGATAATTTGACAGCCATTGATGCATTATTACTTGACAAATCTCAATGGGCAAAATGCAATAGTAGTTATTATTACAAGATATTTGTAAGTTGGCAGAAGAATACAATAGTAATGGTATTTCATGTATAAAGAGCATTAACAGTCTATGGCTGTGTCTTCACGGCAACCTTATCTTGGATTCAAAACATTTTCAGTCCTCGGAGTCCGCACGGCAGTTTGGCTTAACACCCTTTCCCCGTGTTAAACCACCCCAAAGCGTGGTGAATCTCAATCCTGATTTCAACAGGTCTCACTCTGGATTGTGCACTTGAAATGTTTTACATTTTTTACTGTGTGGACAGTACCATTTTAAGGGATGAGAATCCATGTTTAGGGTTTCCCTCCCCCAATAGCTTGCTTCCAAAGACAGTGATTTCAGTGTAAAAATCCACTTAACAGCGATCACTACACTGTAGCGATGGAACCACTTCACACCTTGATGGTTGGAATAACAATGTTGCAATTTTGTGCAGTTCTAAAAGTTCTGACTTTAGAAAGGGAAAGGAAGGGAGGAAAGCAGCTGAATGTGAATGTTTAAAGCAAAGGGGCTTTAGTTGCCGCTGCTGCTGTGTGCCCTGAATAATGGGGAGAGGAGGGGAAAGAATCGCTGGCTAGCTGCCTGCTGCCATTTTTCCTTCGTCCATGGAAGCGGCAGCCACCCAGCTAGGCTTGGTGAAAGGGTCCCTTATGGGTGGCGCGTCCATGCCAGGAGGAAGAGGGCAGGGCACCTTGAGTCACGTATGCCACGTACGATCCTCAGAATCCGGATCGAACGCGATTAAGTTAAAAGTAATGGGAACAGGCAAATTCGCATTTGCATCCGGTTCTATTATTTCGGTTTAGGGAAAGGGAAATAAGCTTGCTGTGGGGATTCGCCCTATGAGACTTAATATTCATAACTTGCCAAAATCAAAGTGGTCAAGGAATACCAAGAAATTTATAAAGTTATTTGCATTGCAGTTTTAAAGAAAAGGCATTCTCCAGGAAGAATCATTCACTCCAGCAAAGCAACAGGACTGCACACTTGCAGAAAACTTGGAAGTGAAAGGATTCCTTCAAATCCCACACAGTTCTTCTGGAAGCAGAAGCAGAAGTGTTTTACTTTTGAGTTAATCCCTGTTGTTTTAAACTAATACGTTTGAAACCAGGGAAGAAGGAATTGCCGTTGCATTAGATTAGGACGCTACCAAGAACAGCTTGTCCTCTGTTCCTACAGGAAGCAAGAGGAGCGTATAGATTTATGTATTTTTGTATTTAAATTTTCATCCTGTCCTATACCCATATGTCTCAGGTAGGAGTAGGTTATCTATATCCCTGTCCACAGTTCAATCTAATGTAAACACTCCAGTGTGTGTGTGTGTGTGTGTGTTTGGCCAGGGGGGGGGGCTCTGTGGGCCAACCTAACTGCAAGCATGAAGCAGCTCTTCTGTGCCTCTTCTCCTCTACTACTTTGCACCAGTTTCAAAAAAACAGCTAAAAACAGGCCTGAGGAATACAATATGTGCTGTTTTTTCTGTCCTATGTTAATGAGGGCAAATCCCCCTCAGGCAACCTTTCAATGGAGGAAGGCTGTGGGTCCAAACATAATACCCACAGAATCAATGACCATCCACTGGCATTTATATACCCAACCTAGGGAATGGTGATGTCAATTGTAAACTGCCCTGGAGACAAACTTTGCCAGAAAGGTGCCTTCAGATCAGCTAATCTAACTCTTTTTAGAAACATTTATAGAGTTGCAAAGAAGAGGGATAGGTCTGAATCCTTCTTGGGATGTTGAAGTAGAACAAAAAAATGGACTTTAAAAACTATACTAAAGAAACTGAAGTCTCTTTGTTTATGTTACCTAACCATGGGTGTTCTTCCACTATCACTAGAAGTACCCATTAAGTACCCATTAATGGGTACTTAATGGGTACTTCTAGTGACAGTGGAAAAACACCCAAAAATTCATAAGAGGTATACAGCATCTGATAGGGTGCATTGTAGGGTGAACAGTTTGCACTGGGAATCAGAGTAGCTATCCCACTGATAAATGTACAGATTCTTGAAGAAACAAGTTCAGTTCAAGTCAACAACAAATGCATTCTGATAAATGGCTTGGGAGAATAGTATAATAGTATGGGCAGAAACTCATTTAACAAGACATTGATCTTCCCACTACAATTTCCTCTTTAAATATTTACTGTCTGAGTTTGAGACTCAATAATTGCAGTATTTACTGTGAGCAGAGCAAAGATGTTAGGCTGCCTCCAGACAGCAAGAGGCAGTGCAGGATCTAAAGAAGACCCACAATTGCCTCTTGCTGTTCCTCAGAAGGCATGAAAAGCATTCACAGCACTTTACTCACTGGAATGATGCCTTTTCAATGGCGAGAAGATCAGGCATGGAGGGAGCCATCTGGACCACCAGTACTATGGTAGAACTGTTGATGGCCCAGCCCAGGCAGGCAGTGGCCTGCAACACCATGGCAGTGGCCTGCAACAACATCCGGTACTCACCCAGATGTTGCTATGGCAATTGGTCCACTACACACAACTGCACAGCTGCAGCCATGCAACTACACCCATTTGTGGTGCAAAGATTGCTCACTGGGAGCTCAGGAGCTGCTCCTGATCAAGCTGTGAACAAGGTTTTACTGGGGCAGGAGTAGTGAGTTCCAGGATGCTCTAAGAATCATGGTGGCAGTGAGGCATGTAGATCGGACTCTGCATTGGAACAACCAGAACTGCTCCACAAAGATATGTGTGAACAGGCCTCACTGATAGCTCTCTTCATGTTACCAGAAGCCACTTCCTTTTGTTATTGTGTGTATATGTACGCGTGCTTATCTGGTTTCCAGAAGTAGAAGAAGAAGAGTTGGCTTTTCTACCCTGCTTTTCTCACCCATTTAAGGGGACTCAAAGCGGCTGACAAAGCTTTTCTATTCTTCTCCCCACAACAGAACACCCTGTGAGGTAGGTGGGGCTGTGAGAGCTCAGAAGAGAGCTGTGACTAGCCCAAGGTCACCCAGCTGGCTTCCTGGGGGAGGGCGGAATTGAACCCAGTATTCCCAGATAAACATCCGGCTCCCTAACCACTAGACCAAACTGGCTCAAAGTAACATGAAGGAAATTCATTGCAGAAGCTACTGGCAGATGAGAATGGAAGGTGAACTACCACAAGAAATCCAGTATCACTGCCAGATTTCCCATAATAGTGCTCTATCCAGGGCTTTCACCTCAGTAACCTGGGACTGTAATGTTGTGGCTACATCTGGCCTTACCATGATAGGACTTGAAGGTCTGCAGGCTACAGCCTGCACCTGGAGGTACCTTTAGATAACATTTTTGCTCAGATCAAAATCTTATAGTTTGTTTTGCTATGAGCTTCTTCCCATTATACAACACTTGTCTCTCCCCCTCTTTTTCTCTTCTATTTTGAGATCATTAGAACCCAGATTATCTTTAGTTCTGGTAAAAGAAGCATAATTCCTTGGAATTAACAACTAGTGGTTTCCCCACTTATTTAGCAAGCCTCTTTAAGGAACTAGAGGCTTCTTAGGGAATTATCTAGGTAGCTTTGTGAAGGACAGGCCAAAGAGGAAAGTATAAAGAAAACAAAACAAAAACTAATTAGAAATGAACTTTGCAGCTGTCTTTCCCAACAGAAGGTCCTTCAGTCCTTATGCTCCGGATTCAGCAAATGAAGCCAATAGCAACAGTTCAGGATGAGAGCTAGAAAGAAGCATGTTTATTTTTTAGCAGTCTCTGAAGCAGCACATACATTTGCATGTAATTGAGAGATGCCAGAGTCAGAAGTACAGCTAGCATGAAAAAGAACAAAGTAGAAAACCCAAAGGAAAACTGTTGGAATGAGGGGCTATGTTGACTTGCAACAATCTGACAGTCTAGCCCATGGAAACCCATGCAAGCTACCATGCTTTCTCAAACCCAACCCTTCCATCTTATTAAGCAAAACATTTGGTTTTATTCTTCTGTGCCCCAAAGGCCCATCAGTAGCCTTGGCCATATGGACTCCACCCAAGAACCCTACAAACAAGGAATGATGCCCCCTGTTCCACTTAAGAACACAAGAGAGTCCTACTGGATCAGGCCACAGCCCACCTAGTCTAGCATCCTGTCTCAGACAGTGGCCCACCAATTGCTTCCTGGCATTCTCAAGCCAAAGGCAAAACCTTCACCTACTCTCAGCTCCCTGGAAATGGCTTTCAGAGGTATCCTGCCTGTCTCTCCAACCTGAGGAAGTACCTAGGCATCCATTCCAATAGCCTGTCCTGCATGAATTTATCTAACCCTTTCTTCAAGCTATCTAAGCTGCTGGTTGTCACCACCTATTCTGGTAGAAAATTCCATAGACTGATGACCCACTGTCTGAATTCTTCCCCTTGTCAGTTCTTACTTTTCTGTCCATCAATTTCATAGAAGAATTACCCCCAATGTTGAAAGTAACACAGAGAAAGTCTGTGCAAGAGCAACTGCAGATAAGATCAACACACTGGGCAAGTGAGATCAGCACACTGTGTGTTCCCTGTAATCCACACAGCTTCACACCTGTAACTGTACCAGCTGCACCTCATGACAGCATGCATGCATATAACCCATGATGATATTATGCATGTGGCTGTAGCTGCTGCCCATCCAGGCACTGACAAAACTCAGACCTGGGGCATTTCACTTTTTGCAAACTACAAGGCCAAGTGTGAATTGGCCTCTGCTTCAATTCAAATGTCTAATGTCTCTCAACTATCTTTGGAGTTTTCTCTAATGACATTTTAAAGCTCTCTAAAGCCATGTTCCCATTACCACTTAAAACTGTTTAAAAGTGGTTTGGATCCTCATCATTCCCACCCCCAATCAATTACAACTGTTTAAAAATGGTTTGGATCTTCGTCGTCCCCATTCCCAATCAGTTTTAGGGGTATTTTGAGGATTATTTGGCTTTAAAATGGAATAAATAAACACCTGGTTTTTCAGGTGTTTTTTCCAGTTTTGGCTTTTAAAATGCTTCTTTCTTATTTTTGTGGGAAATACATCATGATAAAATGTACAGCAGCCATTTCATTGTAATAATCCATCCTGTACAGCAGCCGGTTTCATTGTAGCAATCCACCCACCTCACACCTGATAATAATGTTGCAATTTAGTGCAATTCTGGGTGCGTTCCCATGGTACTAATTTGTATCTCTATTGCCCCTCCACTGAAGTGGATTAAAGAAAAGCGGGTTCAATCCGGGTTTAAGCATTCCCAAGGGGGTAAGCAAAACACACATTTAAAATGAACGGACCGTCCCCAAGGAAGCGTGTTTTGTTTACCCACATCTTTTTCTCCCCGCCCCTCTCTGTTTCATTGGGTGATCGGGCGGAAGGAATTTCCAGCTGCCGAAACGCCTCCCCCCCAGCCAGCGATCCTGCAATCCTTTCCTTCAAAAAGACCAAAAGAAAAATTTAAAACTTCTCTGTTCGTCTCCCCTGCTTGCAAAGACTGCAGCCGGCACTCTTTACAAGATCTCCACCCAGCCAGCTCTTTTACACTTTCACGGAAGCAATTCATCACAATGTATCTTTGCTGTTTCTCTTTGGGATTAGAAAGAGAAACAGCAAAGAGAAAATGCCTGCCTAGATCGCTGTTTGCATAGATCGCTGGCTGGATGACAGGCAAAAGAGAGAGAGAGAGAGATATGATCTCTCCGGCCGGCAATTCCCACCTGGGAGAGAATCCCCGCCCCTTTTGCCACAGAGCGATCCCATGGAAAATGTTGCGCTGAAAACCCACGTCTTCCAGAAAGTACTGCTTTAAACAGGTATTTTTTTAAAGCGTGTTTTCCCCATTAGCGGCGCTGGAAACCAGGATTAAAGCCGTGCATGGGACCGCTCCATGGCAAAAGAAGATTTTCAGCAGACTTATTATTGCATGGGAACGCATCCTCTGGCTGTTTAAAATTTCTGACCTTTAAAAAGGGAAAGGGATGAAACTGCTGCAGGATTTGGGAGATGTGTGCATGTTTAAGTTTGTGTGTGTAGGTGGCAGTGGCAGCAGAGCGAGCCAGGGTGCCTTTTTTGGAGGGAACCCCTGCTGGGGATGATGGCTGTGGAGGAGGAGCGGGTGAACGGGGCTTGAGTTGCCACTATTGTCGTGTGCCCTGAGCAATGGGGAGAGGAGGGGAAAGAATTGCTTTCCCCAATCCATTTTTGGAAGCATTTTAAGTGTTTAAAGTTGGGACAGAAAATCGGGGTTGAATCCAATTGCCAGATGCTGTTTGCTTCCTTTTAACAGGCTTTACATATCGATGTAAATCCTGCTGTAAATAGCATTTTATATAGCACTTTATTCCTTGAGTGGGAACTCGCCCTAACTTATTGGCCATTACCATTTCATGTAACCATGCAGGAAGAATATTAGAAGCATAAAAACAAAAAGAGCCACTCATTGCATTTAGTCCAACTGCTCACCTTGTGGAGTAACCCAAATCAAAAATTATCCTCCAGACACGATTTCCATATACCTGGTGTGGGAAGGAGGTAAGAGAAACCCTGGTAGATCGAGCCACAGACCAACTAATTAACCCCCTGTTTTGCACAGTGGCCTACTGTGACCCCCATTGTGTGGACTGTATTTAATGTGTATTGAAAGTGCTGTATTTTAAATGTGTACTTGTTCTGTTCTTACTGTATTCTTTATATTATAATGTAAGTAGAGTAGTAGGTAAGAAGTGGGTAAGACTCCCCCATTAGAATAAAGGAAGGAGGGAAGGATACCTAGAGAGGGCACAGCCAATCACACAATGGATGGTGCCAGGCAGGAGGTATTTAACCCACTTCTCAAGAGAGCAAAAGGTTCTATGCTTGGGAGGACATGTGTAACTGCCCTGTGCCTGAGGGAGATTCCAACATAGTTCCAGGATTCCAGAGCTTAGGGAGAAGCCCTAGGGGAATCTTTACAGTAGCCTGTGGGGTATAGGTTACTGGGTAGGGAGTCTCTGAGGTGACTTTGATACCTATTTGATTGCCTGTTCTTCCAAGTTGTAAACAATAAACCTTTTTTGTGTTTATTTCAAAAAACCATCCACCTGCAGTTTTCATTTGAGACTAGTAGGCCTCGGGACTAGACTGAGGAAAAGTTGTGGTGGAGACATTAGCCTGGGGGTCTAGGGAAGCAACGGCTGATGCTTTTAATGATTATACAACTAAATTATCTTTTGAATAGTTACTAGTCAGGAGTGAAGGCCTGCCCAGGCTGTGGGGTCACCACACCTACCAATTGCTTCTGGGCATTCTCAAGCATAAGATGAGGGCAAAACTTTCACCAAAGAGACCTTGATGCTGGTCAGAAAAAAATCCAGGTTAAAAACTGGATTTTTTTTGAAGAGTGGAAATGTAGTCCTGATCTCAGCATTCTTCAAATAGCTTGTAGAAGTATCTTGTCTGTTTCTCCAATATGTAGGTGGTACCCACATATGCATGATATACCTGTCTTCCAGGAATTTGCCCAATCTCTTCTTCAAGATATCCCAGCTAGTGACTGTCACCACACCCTCTGGGTGAAAAAAATAATACTTCCTTTTTTCTGTCCTAGAGTGGTGTATTTTAAACCAGTGCCATTACGCAGATAGCGTTATTTCAGACCACACCTTCCTGTGGTCGGAATCAGTGGATGTGACTGATCCAGACCCACTAATTCTGATTCTGGGCAAGTAAGTGCATAAATGGCCTATATTTGAATCAAAAAAGAATCTAGGAGAAGGTGCTGCTCACTGGGAGCTCAGGAGCCATATGATGGAGATAAATGGACTCTCATATTATATAAGAGCCTGGAAATGTTCAAGAAATGCAAACATACTGCTTTCATGTGCACCACTGGGTTTAAAAGACACTTGACTATACCTGAAGGGTGAATTTATAGAGCAGCAGAGGAGGGCTAAGGACCTCAGGCCCTGCTTAGGGTGCTGGGTAACAATAAAATGGCTAATACTGGTCTGATTCATCAGCATGACTCTTATAGGAGATGGCTCTCTGTCTTATATATATATATATATAAAGAGAGAAAGAGAAATAATAAAATAGTTATGGTGAGCAAACCTGGTGATATTTTTATTTACAGAATAACTAAAATAGACCCTCCACAGGCAAATACAATCTACCTTTAATTCTTGTGATTGGTAGCACCAAGGGGGATCAAACCCTTCTTACAAATTTCCCAGAGATATTTGGTTAGTTATCAACAGTGTGCTGAATGGGTGACAGATTTCTGATCTTGCAAAGCTGTTATGTATTTATGCTCTTTAATTACCTACGCTGGCAAATTCCAGCTCTTGTTTTCCATTGTTTCATTGTTCTCCATTCCCTTTCATTACTGGGATTTCCTTTCCCCTGTCTCAACCCTGAATTCCCCCTCTTCCTTCCTCACAGATGGATCTTTACATCTATTTATTGTAGCCACTAGGGGTCAAGCTTTCACATGTGTTCTTAATTGCTCACAGCTTTGTCTAAAACACATTTTCATTTTTTTTCTTTTGCTGCTTGAAATAGCATGCTGCTACTTTAGCTCCATGCATGGTCCTATATCCAAGAAGCAGAGGAAAGGGTGTCCTTAGTTAAAAGTTCCCCAGAACACCCAAAGGATGGTCCTTGTATACAGATGTTTGTGAAGGAAATTCAGCTTTTGAATTTACAGTATAACCAACAGAGCAGTAGTATAATTTAACTACTTTGGTACTTAAATTGCAAACCATTAGCAAGCAGGACCCTGGCTGAATATGCACTTCAGCCCTTAGCATCCAATTAGGCAACATCTGGGCAGGTACATCTGCAATTACAAAAGGCATTTAGATGCTTGAAATGCCCCCTGCCTGCCCAGGAGTTGCCTAATTGCACACTAGCTGCGGAGCATGAAATCATGCTTCACAAGCATATTAACCTTCCCAGAAACTTACCTGTTGTGTCCAGTGGTGGCAGGGAGGTCAATGGAGCTGCCATGTGAGCACACTGGCAGCTCTACTAACCTCCCAATATGACTGCAACTATGCAGAGCATCAGTGTCATCATAGGAATGGTGATGATGCACGCATGGTCATGTAGGGCATCACACTCAAGATGGCAGTGGCCTGATGAGGACCAGCCCTGGGATGGATCACAGCGTGCAGGATATGGGTTGTTAGTGACTAGAGTCAACATTAGGTGATCACACTCCTTGCCTGTCCATGGGACAGGAAGTGCAAAAATGCCCCCTGGTTCAGATCTTGCCTCAAACAACTGCTCCATTATCCTCATGTAGCTGCTATTGTCCCAACTCTAGCATAATGCTTTACTTGTGCATACAGTACAGTTGCCACACTGCTGTTGAATTAGTGTCTTGCTTTTGGCTTCTGAAGAGCATCTAGCTGCCCCCTGTGAGGTTAAAAAGCTGAAACAAAAGCCAAATCTGCACAGTGCATGTTATCCCACATCATGCATACCCAGTCTTGGACAATATTGAACTATCTAGCCCAAGATAGGAAGGACAGCAAGCAGCCTGCAACAAGGCCCATCTGCATTTTGGTCACCCCATCCTGGCTCTACTTTGGAAGCTGGGAACAAAACAAAACAAAAAAAAACAGCTTCCAGTGTTAGCATTGAGTTTGCCATCAGCACTACACAGCTCCAAACATAACCCATTGCCACTATTGATTTATAAAATTTATCCTATTGGAAGGCAGGTGGTGTTGATGCAATCAGAGGAGTGGAGACTCATGGAAAAAACATGAAAAGTGTGAGCATAGTACCCCAAGCTGAGGATGATCTGAGGACTGATTATCAGGAATTGGGTGTGAACAGGATTAGGACGGCTTCAGTTCAGTTTCTTAATGGGACAGACTATTTCAGCCAGGTGTGATCATGGCCAGAATAATTTGTGTTGTGCAGATCATGCCTGAGTTGCCGTTTCTTGCTCTGCACCCCACCAAACGAGGTATTCAACAGAAGTAGATGAGAAAAATTCTTCATATCATAGTAAAGCACACCTCCTTTCCTAGTGCTTCAGTCATGTGAAAGAAAAAGGTGCTTTTGAGCTGCCTCCCAGGGTGTCCACTTCACCCTAGTGAAAGTGATTAGTTTCTTTTCTTGAAAATAAACCAGAGAAAGCACTTTAACAGCACTTTAATCACTACAGAAGCAGTGAGTTGAACTGGTTCTTTTTAAACTCAGTTCTAAGCAATTGCGGCATTTGAAGTGTTCATTTCTGAAGTGAGCATTCCCTGTGTTTGAATGAAAATGTTCAGTGTCAAATCAAACACTAGGCACACATTCTATGAACTGTTCAAAGAACAGTTCAGAGTGCCTGTGCCTTTAAAAAGTATGCTTTGCTTTTAAAAAAAGTACCAGATCATCTTGATACAAGCGAGCTAGTTGTAAAAGCTCACTATGAACGTGGATACTTTTCAATTCCTCTGTAAGGAATTACCTCTTCAGGGAAACTGCTGTTGGCCTCACAGCATAGGTGACTTTCCTTTTCTAATGACCAAACCTGCGGGTGGCAGTGGAGGAGGCATGGCAAGTGATATCCATGATCTTTATTCACTCAAGCACAATCAAATTAAACATTTCACCTGATCTCTTGCCAACTCCTCCCCCTTTCAGGTGGGGAGTGCCCCCAACACACCACTGTCATCCAACTGATAAATATTTGGATTATTCCAGGATTCAGCAGCAAGTCCTGTTATAATCTAAATTGGGATTCCCCAGATTTTGGGACCTTTAGTTCGCAGAAACAGGGAATTTCTTCAAATGTGTTGGAACACCAGGGGCTCAAGCCAAGTTCAAGCCTGATGAAAATGCCTGTTGAAACACAGCCTAAGATTGTGTCCTCTAGTAGCCAGCCAGCTGAGCTCTGTTGGGTGTTGAGAAGGCTTGTGTTGTCATGGAAGGAGAGGGAGTTTCTGACACCTTCACAATATAGTTTTGACAAACTTCAAGGCATTTAGAGGGTAATAACACTCAGATTTGGGTTAAATTAGATACTGCTATGCATAGTAGCTCTGTGGAAGTATCAAGAGCACTGAGTGTGTTCCCATAGCCAATTAAATCCGGACTGGATTCAAATTTGGCATTCAGTGTTCCCATTACTTAGGCAAATAATCCAAATTTGGCAACCAGTGTTCCCATTCAACTTCTTATTCCCAGATTTTCTGAGGACTATCCTGCAAAAATCTGGGGGAGGGGGGAGAGAATCCCGGGGAAAACTGGACTTTTTTTTTACAATTTCATAGCCGAGCTTGCTTTTTTTTCCTAGGTGGGAATGCTCCTAGGCTATTTGAGGTGGAGCTGTAGCCTCGTAGCCAATGCCAGCCACATGTGGGTGGGGTTTCATAGCCCACCATGCTAACAGAAAAGGCAAAAGGGTTATACAGGAATACAGCAATATCAAGCGAAAAGTTTTTAAGGTTTTAAGCAGAACCCCAGTTCAAGCCATCCCCCCATGATCTGCTTGTGTGTACACACATTCTTGCAGGATTCTGAGGCAAGCAAGGAGAAAGAAGGAGGAGGCGATGCCTCCAAACTCACTGCCATGAGCCATGGCTTGGGCAAGACTTGACTGGAGGGAGTGGGGGGGGGTATCCAGGTGACAGTGAGCCCAGCAGCAGCAGCGGCTCCTTCCTCCACCTCCTCTTTGCCCAACCAAGTCACAGCAAGCCTGTTGGTGGTGGCAGCCCTTTCCTCCTCCTTCTACCTCCTCTTTGCCAGCCCAGGCAACAAGAAGAAGCTCACGGGACCCCCAACAGTGGCTGAGAGAGCCCACTGCTGTGGACCTCCACTAGCAACCCCCCAAGTCCCCCCCAGATGCCATACTGTTTTAAAAGCAACCCCCTCCCCCTACAAGCCATCAATCTACTTGTGTGCAAATATAGTGAATGGGTCCAGTTTACCATCAAGTAAACGGCAAGAGCCCGAAATGCGAACTTAGTCCTGTTCCCAGTGGGGTCTTGGATAATCCAACCCACACTAAAATAGTCAAGTGGGAACGCACCCACTGTTTGCTTCTATTGTTGTGAGAGGCTTGTAGGGGGTTGTTGCATCACATGCTTTCTTAATTGTTGCCAATCATGGGTAATAAAAACAAACCAAAGTCATTTCACTGCAGAAGAGGCAAGATTCAGCCACATTCAAGACGGCTGTGGTGCTCCCACTACTGAAAAAGACCACTCTGGATCCAGAAATACTATTTTACTCCTGACTTTGGGTATTTGTAGTATCTTGTTCACTATTCTGTGATGCTGCTGAAGGGCATCATAAAAATTCATTGGCATAAACAAGAACTAGTGACCTACCGTTATTTCTATCTATTCTGACATCAGATATCACTTCCACAATCAGACCTAAGGCTCACCGGTCACTGCTAGGTCAGAGTATTCCCCTGGGAATAAGATGGGGTGGGGTTGGAAAACTTTTGGGCTTTCATATTGCTGCAAAGGTTTGGGCTGTCCCAACTTTGGTGATTCTGACATCATATGCAAAGCGTACAGTTAGGTGGACATTAGGGATGTGCACAAATATTTGTAGGCATTCAAAATCTGATCGAATGTGCCAGATTTTGACATTTGAACTTGAATAGAATGTCCTGAAATTCAAATGTAAACATTTGAATCAAATCTCTATTGATCTAAGCCTTGTTCTTTACCAGACCTGAGCTGATGGGCCCGTCTTGTATGAAAGTTAAAGTTGTATGTGTATAGAATCCCAAACAATCTTCATGGTTGGACCCGTCTCAGGAATAGAAGCTGCCAATGGTATTTTTCTCCTCTCCTCTCCTCTCCCTTCTCATTCTCTTCTTGTTTGCATTCTTTTAAACAAATGACACCCCTTTCTCCAACTTGGAATAGGGAGTGGCGGTGCTGCAGGAGCCCCTGGTTGATGTGGGGCAAACTCATTAATTGGTGAGCGAACTGATCTATGAACCAAGGAGGAGAAATTAATTGGTAGGGAAAGCATCCTAACCCACAGAGCCAACAGAACTGCAAAAGATCTTGGAACTTTGCCTTAAGACCTAGGAGCTCAATCGTTATGGTTCTGCTTGGCAATCTCCTTTGATTGGCTCTCAAATCTCCCGGCTCCTCCAATTGCATAAATTCCCTCTCCATCCATTACTATGTACTATGGGTCTCAGGCTGTAAATCTGGATCTTGCTGCTCAAGATGCTCTTGTTATTTGAGTCATTCCCACTTCTGACTTGTTACTGTACATAAAGGGTGTGTTCCCACCTACAGCTAACCTGGACTTCCCTGGTCTGGGTTCTGCTGCAGATTTGAGTGGAGGCTGGGAACGGCACTGAGCGCACTTGTGGGCTGTTCCCAAACGGAGCCCACAAGTGTGCACAAACACAGCACTGAATGGCACAGTGGATTTTGAGCAGGAGCTGCCATTGCCAGTGTTGCCGCTGCCGCCAGCCTCCTCCTCCGATTCTCGGGTGCCTGCAACCTCCTCGCTTCTCTCCCCTATGCCAGCCTCCTCACCACCACTGCCACCGGCCTCCACTTTCTCCTCTGATCCTTGGGTGCCTACTTCTTCCCCCCCCCCATGTCTGCAGGGTGGCATTGGATGGGGGGGAAGGTGCAGGGAGGAGAGGCAGTCTCTTCCCCTTGTTTGCTTGCTCACTCGCATGCTCAACTTACTTGTTGCTGCTTGCCCTGGCCAGCTGCCGGTTCTTGCCTTCTCCAGCACTAAAATCCGGGCTGGATTGGAAAGTCCTCTTCCAATCCAGGCATTTTTCCCCCCTGGTTTTCTGTGGGGTTTCTGCAGAAAATCCAGGGAAAAAAACTGTTGTGGGTTCGGACTACTGGCCAATTTAATGGAAACACTCATTCCTGAGTCCAAATCCAGTCCGGACTTTGGGAATGCACCCAAATAGTTTCTTTTGCTCCTTTGGACTCAATAAATGTTGTATCATGGCCAGCCTGATAATTTCCCTGTTCCTGAGGACTAGCTGTTTGTGGTGCAATGGTTGTACCAACCTTAATTTGTCACTGTAAAGAAATAGTTTATTTTGCTTCTTTGGATTCCACAAATAAATAGTGAACCATAATCACATTCCTGTGGATCTGCTGCCAGTAGCATCACTGTCAAACCAAGCCTTTAGTTCAAAAAAACCTTGCATGTGAGAACATCTGAGAAACGTATCCAGATCAATTCTCATAATACTATTTTCCAAACAAGATGGTAAGGTCATTATGAGTAGCAGATTATTTTTGTGACAGTGCTGATTTTATTTTCTGAGGATTGTGACCTCAACAATTAGTAAAATTATTCCATAGAGCATCTTTTGATAAGCAATATCACTACTTTCCCCTTTAAAATCCAAGGGATTTAAGTATACTAAACAGATAAATCTACAAAGCCTTGAGCAAAAACTGCATGTCATACTCTTTGGGGGAGGGTCCTTCCTTTTGGGTTTTGCAGCATACAGAAATCCTTTCAATTTGACTCTCTCACACATGCACATTGTAGCAAGCTCATGGTAGATTCCCCCCCCCCCTCATGAGAATATCATTGGCATAACCAAGACCTCTAGGATCCAGGTAATATTGATAAATGTGCCTTAAATTCAGACTTTGCTACTCTGTCTACAAAGGCAAAATTAATAAATACATCTGTGCTCAGCACAAATTACAAGATCAGGCATTCCCATAAGAAACTCCACCTTGTTGCCTGTGGAGTTGAACAGCATTATTAAAAACGTTAGAATTCAGCTGCACCAGGAACACAGCCAAACACAGATGCAGTGAGTAAGGATTTCCATTTACCTTTGCATCTGTTTTCTCCCACCTCATCATATAAATCATCCCTGGTCAGTTAATTAGCTCAGTTTCCTTCGTTTCTGGAGACCATTCAGCTGAGAAATCATTCAAATAACAAAAGACTCTCTACATTTTCCTCCTCAAATAACAGTGCTTTGATAAAGAAGAAAGTATAATTTTATTTAAACCACTGAGCTGCCCCTTTTCTGTCCCATTCCCTCCCTAGTCTCTTGCTCACTTAAGCCAAAAATGAGCATAGCAGAAATGTAACTGCTTGGGCTGGATTCTATAGGAAATGTTGGAATTCCTTGCTGGCTGCCTGAGATTTTTATTTCCAGTCGTAGAGAACCTGGGGAGCCAAACAGACCAGGAATTTACACATCAGCATTGCACTGTCCTAATCTTTTTCAGGATTTCAGAAGTGTTACAGGGAAGAAACATCCAGCCTCATGCTTCTTTTTCCAACAGTAGCCTCATTTGTATTCCCAAATAAAATGGTTTTGTCTGAGCTGGGTTTTATTTAAAAAAAGGGGTGGAGAGAATGAGAGGAAGAGAGAGCAAGAGTTGCCTTTTTTATATTTACATTATAGTAATCCAGTGGGTCCCGCTGATCTGGATTACTTGGAGGCCCACTGATCCAGATTACTTGGAGGTGTGGGCCAAATGAGTGCTATCTGCACTGATGGTGCTGATCCAGTCCATGCCTCCCCACAGCTGTGAAGCTCATGAGAGCTTTGCAATGGCTCTTCATACCTCCAAAAGCTAGAAATGATAGCTTCTAAGCTTAGAGCCTGCAGGGGTGTGGGTTTTGGATGTACACTATAACATGCCACTGAAGAACACTCCACAGTAATTGGTGGCATGCTATTCTCACATCTCCCATAGTCTGCTTTTAGACTCAAACAGTCTGCAACAGATCCAGATTAAGGGCTTCCTTAATCTGGATCTCCAGGGAATGCAGAAAGTGACATAGGAAGAGATACCATTTATGTATAACTAGGAACCTATAAAGATCTCATCAGTATTCTTCCATGAGTTTTTAAATGTGTGGCCCACGTACCTGCTTAAGGTGTCGGGAGAGCAGCTTCAATTCTGCAGCCTGGCTGAAGTGGCTTACTGTCTGCTCTGCTCTGGGCAGGCCATGTTAATAAGTAAAGGCATCTGCACATGGAGACTAAAGCCAGTAGCCTCCTAGTGAGCCAATCTTCATGTAGACGCAGGTGATTTCTTCTGCTGCCTCACCTCATACTGAAGAAACAACATTCCCATCAAAATAACCACCAGTAAAAGTCCTGCAATGGCTATGGCAGGAAACCCAACCGAACAGCTAATCAAGCCCTCGTTCTGCATGTTTGAGCAGATGGTGAAGGTTGTGGCTTCTTTCCTAGACCCAGATGCTGAAAAGGGGGCTATTATAAAGAAATGGATCTCAGAAGCTTATTGAGTGCTTTTACTTGCTGTATTTGGATTATATATGTTGAAGCTTTTGTGCTCCTTTTAACAAGGCAAAGAGATGACTCATTCTGACAACTTTAAAAACACTTCTTGGGAGTGTCAAAAGCTAACAGATTTAACTGCGCAAGAAAGAAAAGAAGAAGAAGAAAACACCTTACATTTTTCATATGCTCTTCATGCCCATGGAAGAAAACAAACACGGGTGAATTAAAAATCCAGATCTTGCAATGACACGTGTGCTACATTTGTGGTGTAGGCAGCAGATTTTTTTCCCCCAGATCAGGCAAGTTGCATCCAGTCTGAAACAAATATAACAAAGCCTGATGTGAATGTACTTAAAGCACTTCAGAAGTATAGACCTGACTAAGATTGCTACTTTTTTATACATGAAAAATAAGTAAGGAACAAAGCTTACTGTTGCATAGTTGAAGCAGAAATGAGCAGGAATCCATGGACTGGGATCCCAGAGCAGTTGGGCAAGGAGAGATAATGGCTGGAAACTTGTCTTCACTCATCCCCAATTGTATCTTTGGGTGCAAGAAAGGGAAACATGTTTGAAACGGTCAAGGGGAAGCGCCATGTCTTTACCACTCTATGGCCACATCCCCATGCAAGCCATTTGGCTCAGAATGGGCATGCGTGGGAGTGGGTCCATGATCGAATCTTGCCCGTCCCCATGCCATTCCCAATGATGTGGGCTGGGTGCAGATACAGCCCACTTTACAGGTCTGCTTATGTGCTAATCAGCTGCCATTACATGAATGCAGGCAGCTGAATTTGACAGCTGAAGGGGGCCTGCTTTCAGTTACGCTTGTAACTATGTTGCAAGCATTAGTTATGGAGAGAGTGAGGTGCTTTCAGTTATGCTTGTAACTGCTTTTAACTCTTGGCAGCCAAGTAAAGGAATGATCTGTGTTGTGTTCTGGAGGTTCAATTGAGGTTTTTGCCTGTCATCGCTGCAGAGGGTGGGGGTGAGGAGAAAAAGCGGCATGCATGGAGACAGGAAAGTATGTTTTAAATCTGTGTTGCCCCAAACCACATGGGGATGCTTTTATTTCAACTTACAACATGCATTTTTAAAATCCGACACAAGAGGAAAGCAAAAAGATCTGGAGGGGAGGCCCTTCTGGTGATCCCTCCGCCTTCTTTAGTTAGGCGGGTGGGTACCCGGGAGAGGGCCTTCTCGGTGGTGGCCCCCAGGCTGTGGAATGGTCTCCCCCTTGAGGTGCGTCAGGCCCCTTCTCTGTTCTTATTCAGGAAGGCGGTGAAAACGTTCCTATTCACACAGGCCTTTGGTTAAATGTTCCCCACACTTCCCCTCACTGAAAACCGCTGATGTTTTTAACTGTTTTGTACTTATAAAACTGTATTTTTAAATTTGTTTTATTTTTGATACTGTTTTTATACATCTGTTTTAAATGTTGTGAGCCGCCCAGAGACCCTCGGGTATGGGGCGGCATAT
The DNA here is from genome assembly GCA_014337955.1 of Aspidoscelis marmoratus. Lineage (NCBI taxonomy): Eukaryota > Metazoa > Chordata > Lepidosauria > Squamata > Teiidae > Aspidoscelis > Aspidoscelis marmoratus. The sequence goes on along the minus strand of MTQE01001134.1, from coordinate 68,440,875 downwards.
AAATTGAAATATAAATAAATAAAAAATAAATAAAAAGAGACCATGGAGACATGCCCGATAAAGCCCAGAAAAGTTCACATCAATACTTTTAAAGAATCCCAAGTAGCAATTCAGTTAGGACCCTCTCTGCACTTACTTCTGGGACATGCTCTAGGATGCTCTGGATCAATCCATCCTTATACAGTAGTGTCCTGTCCTAGTGAACTCTTGGGAGCAGCATTCACACTGCCTTTCTGTGCAAATGCTGCTTGCAGGTGGGACAGAGCGGCTGCAGCTGTGCAAATGCATGCTGCATTGTGATTGCAACGGCAATGGCCAGGCATGAGGCAGAACTTGCTGCAGCTGTCCCCATGGCGATTCAGACTTTCTAGGGTGGACTGGCTCTACCGTAAACACTGATAGTATAGTTGGAGATGGCACCAATGCTTACGGTGCAAACATGGGCCACCAACCCCATACTTTAGATAGTAGCTTGACATGAGAAATATAATCTGTCTTTTGTCTGTTAATCACATGTTGCATAAATATGGATATAGCAAATGGTAGATTCTCAAATTGCATGTAGACAAATTCTGAAAAAAAAAATCTAGTAAATACTTTGCAAACAAGGAGCACTGACAGAACCTGCAATGGTCGTTCATGAGCAATGGTGATTTGTTTAGTGCCTTTAACATTCCTCTGTTTACAAACTGAGAATACTGCAAGCAAGAAAACTCCTGAATAAGGACATGTATCTCTTGTACTGCATCCAGTAACAACTGCTGTGTGCTGTAGCAGTAGAGTGATGACAGGCTACTGGAACACTCGATACAGTACTTGAAATCCAGTTTTTGAAATCCATGTCAGTTCCCAATTAAATAGATGAGAAGGTGATTTCTGAGTAGCGCAGCTGACCACTGCTGTTTGCTTTCTGCTCGGTGCATTGGCTACTACTACCTGTGTAGGAATCTCAGCCAGAGCTCCTGCACTTTGCTTTGCTTCACATCTCTTTTTGTTACTAATTCTGACTCCATAAACTTGCTACACAGTGGCTGCCTTGCAGGTGGTGAGAGGAAAATGCAGGCTCTTGTTTGGATCCTGTAATTGCCTCTTGCTGTCCTTTCCAGGTAGCAGGGCGAAACCGTGGAGCAAGCCTGGGCCCTTTCATTCAGCTGTTTGCTCCAACAATGTGTCTGATGGTATGAAATACCCAGAATGGCACAGGCACACAGACACATCATGTATGTGCAGAGGGTATTTTCACTCAGATCTTGCTCCCGCACTTGCACAGTGGGAATTTTCAACAGGAAGAATCTCTAGAGCAAGCGGCAGACAAGATAAGTAATATTGCTGTGCAGAAAAAAGATGGAACCAGCGTTCTTTCCCCCAGGATTTTGCCTCTATAGCCTGAGACTACGTTGGGATACATACATGTGGAAATCCCAATATAGTACCAGGATAATCCTTGGTTTAAAACACCGGCTGGATACAGCCGCTCTCTTATTGTCTCTCTTGCTAGCTCTGATGTGTACCATAAGAACATAAGACAAGCCCTGCTGGATCAGACCACAGACCACCTAGTCCAGCATCCTGTCCCATACAGTAGCCCATCAATGCTTATGAGCATCTCAAGCAGAAGACAGAGGCAAAACCTTCACCTGCTCTTGAATCCCTACAAATGACCTTGGAGGCCTCCTGCCTGTCTCCCCAGCCTGGAGGATATACCTAGGCATCTATTTTAGTAACCATTGATACATCTTTCATCCATGAATTTGACGAACTCTTTCTTAAAGCCATCTAGGCTGGTTGCTGTTATAACCTCTTCTGGCAGCAAATTCCATAGTGATGACCCGCTAGGTGAAGCAATGCTTCCCCTTGTCTAACCTGACTCTCCTGCCCACCAGATATTTCAAAAACTAAAGCCAGAATGTCAGTGTTCCTTTAGTCTTCCAGAGCTATGTCCCCCTCCAGTTCTAAATTAATCCAGGGTGCACTACTATGAGACTGAGAACTCATAATAACTAAAAGTTGGAGACTTTTGGTGAACATCCTTCAAACAAAGTTTGCAGATGCCTGGTGGATTTTTCATTCTACTTCAGTGTCTCTCCTCAGTGGAAGAGAGAGGATGATATTCTCTAGTTCCCCTTCCCCCTACTTTTAGCTGATTAAATGGAAATGAGCCAGGAAAATGGGTCCAGATGAGGTTGGATGATCTGGGCTGAATTCTCACCTTCCAGAGAGTGTTATGTCAACACATGCCTTGGATGTTCTCACATACAGAATCTTTCAAACTGAAGGCTTGATTTGGCAGTCACGCCTCTAGCAGCCAATCCTCAAGAATAGGGAAATAATCAGCCAAACTGTGAGCATTGAGTCCAAAGGAGGAAAAGAAACTATTTGTTTACAATAACAAATCAGAAGTGGGATGAAGCTTAAATAGCAAGATCAGCTTAAGCAGCAAGATACAAACTTAAAGGCACATAACGGACAGAAAGGGAATTTATGAAATTGGAGGGGTTGGGAGCTCTGAGAGCCAATCAAAGAGTGATGCCAAGCAGAACCATGATGATTGAGCTCCCGGGCCTTAAAATGAAGTTCCACATTCTTTTGCAACTGGGAATGGTGGCCTTTTGGGGTCAAGACCCCACACTACCAATGAATTTCTCCCCTTGGTTCATGGATCAATTCTATCTTTCACCAACTAATGTATTTTTGTCCCGCATCAACCATGGGCTCCTCCAGCACCACCATCCTTTTTTTCCCCTAGCTGAAGAAAGGGGAGTTGTTTGTTTAAAAGAGTCCAAAGAAAATGAGAATGAGAAGGGAGAGAAGAGGGGAAAAAATAATATCTCTTGGCAGCTTCTATTCCTGGGATGGGTTCAACCACAAGGATGATCTGGGGTTCTAAACACACACTCTCAACTCTCATACAAGAAGGGCTGTTTAGCTCTGGCCTGGTCAAGGATAAGGCTCAGACTGGTAGATGTTCCAGACCTCTGGCAACTTCTTAGTAGGGAAAAGAGAGTTCGTTGACATGCCTCAGTTCACAGTTTCAGCAAGCACAGAGAGGAGACTCCAGAAAATGTAATAATACCACCTAGGGCAAACAAGGCATGAAATATGGGCCTTTCTGCACTTACCTGTGCAGGTTTGGATCTGCAAGTCCAAATCAGACAGGAATTGGTCCTTAACTATTCTAGGTAAGCTCTTGTGCCAGGCCCAAAGCTCACAAAAGCTCCAGAGATGGTCCCAATGTTCAGGTATCAAAGTGCCTGGCCTTGAAGCCCCTAGGGGACCCATTTCAGTGGCATATCCAGACACACCATCACAATGGGTTCCCTTAGGCAAACCTCTTTATCAAAGTCTACTAGTATTCTGAATTTAAAATGAAGTGGGAAGTCATTTTGTGCCTTCTGTTCCAGAGTACAATCCATCTTGTGCAGATGGAATGTAGTAGCAGGGGTGGGGCCTCTCTAGTCATCGTCAGCATGCAGACAGAAGACGACCAGAAGAGAACCATAATGCGAACTTGTGGTAAGGGCAGAAACATCCTATAATTAGCCAATTAGATTCCCCCCCCCAGGCCACACGACCATACCCTTTGCAAATGCTATGACAGGCACCAAGTTTGGGATGCCCCAAATCTCTGTTGCAATGCCAAAGCCCCAAAGCCTTCGAAATAGTGGTCCCTGGTGTAGATGACTATGGTCCCTGGTGTAGTCGATAACTTGGCAGCATAAGATTCAATTTTGTTTGATGGAGCACAAATATCCCATACATTATGTAGATCTTTGGTGCAGAATGCACACAGTAGCATGCATTATCTTATGTGGAACACACAACAGCACACAGCATCCTGTGTGCAGCACGCACATAGCGATCCAAGATCCAAAGGATTCCCATAGGATAAAATTTGCCAGATGCAGCAAGGAAATTTCCCTCAACAATTTTTTTTTTTTTTTTTTTGCAGATGTTCATACTGCTCCAGGATAACAAACAATACGGGATGATTAGATGTGATCTGTCCAGGGATACCCACTTTGCATCTGAATACCTCATCCACTTGTCCAGTGGTAAAATATTTACTTGTTTACATTGAGTCTTCCTGCCCTGAGACTGATGAGATTATGCTGATTTGTGACACAACCAGGGAAACAAATAACTGGAGGAAACCAGAGGCCTTCTTTCCATATGTTAATGTGGAATATGAGAGATCCTATTGCAAGTGCTCTCCATCTGTTCCAGATCAAAGGGACTCAGTTCTAGATCACAGGTAGACCTCAATACTGAGGTCTATTAGTGTACTAGTAGAGACTAATGTGGAACATGAAGACAAGGAGACAGTGCATGACTTTGTGTTCCAGTTTAAGGGGAACCCATTTCAGTATCACACCTTATTGCACCACCAAAATGCATTCCTTAAGGGCTCTGAGGCTAGAAACATTCATTCCTGGCTATTGGGGCTTGTGCGGTTCAACTGTGAAGCTCCCATGATCTTCAGGACTGGCACAGAGGCTGAGCTGGAACATGCTGTCACTACGTAGATGGCATTGTTCCAGCCCAAAGTTACCTGTCCCACTTGGGATGGATCACTCTCTTCCTGAGCAACTGTTCCAGGCCAAAAGAGGTAAATGGAGAAAGGCCTTTGGAGAGAGAACAGATGGAGGCAGAGGGTGTTGTTTCTTCTGACAGCCCGCCAGAGCTGTTTCCTTGTTTACTCCATGAAGTTAAGGGGGAGCTGAAGCTTATGTTGCTTACAGTGGTCACTCATCCCTCCAGCCTTTGTTCCCCATAATTTAGCCTTGTATGTATACAGCTGGCATATTTCATAACAAGAGGTAGGTGGGAGAAGCCCCCAGAGAGGCAAGAATGCATTGTGAATCATACGATTCACCCAGATTCAAGCCCAGCTACTCAGTGGCCGTTCTCTGTCTACAGAATGGCAGATGTGCTCCATCATTATATGCCTCTTTGAAGCTGCCTTTGAGGGAAGACCCAACTCAAGAACAAAGAGGCATTTGAACATCCCAGCTTGAAGATGTCCTAAGCTAAGCAGTCTGCATAGTTAGTTATTAAGGGCACATTAAGTGTGTTCAACTTATATTCAACTTGCATCTTCCCACATGAGTTTGACGTGTATTATCTGCATGCAAGTGTGGAAAGTGTATATAGAAAGTTAAACTGGGATTTGTAAATGAGAGGGTGAATTGACCTTACAATGAGGTTCATAGAATATTTTAATGAATAATACATTCTGAAGAACATATGAAGTAAGAAGAGAAATTGGCTAATGAGTTGCAAATCAGGAAGACACTTCAAAGATATTTGGGTGCTTTGTCTCTTTCAAATTTTGAACAGGTGATGGTCAAGCACAGTGGAATTCTAATAGCTTTCCCAGAGTACCGGTGTTTTTCTTGATGTCATATCTCAGACACTTTTAAGAGAAGAAACATTCACCCTCCCTGTGCCCAATTTAGGAGCCAAGTCCTGTCCTGTTACTTCTCTGTACTTTGTTTTTTTCCCCAGGGCTGCCAAGTAGATTCATTCCAGAGTAGTGGAAACTGGAAAAGCTATTTGGCTTTTAATGATTGTCAGACATTCCACAAGTTCTGTGGCCTGAGGTACCCATCAACCTGAGCTATGAAATGCTAGCTGCCTCTCAAGTTGGAAGACTAGCCATAAAAACTAGAATGCCTGTTTCCAGAAAGGGGACAAATATTAGTTTAAGACTGAGAATTTGGACAGGCAAGTGCTAATAGGACCAGGAGCACAGGTTACCATTGATTTATGTCCTTCGGCAAAATCTTCTGAACTTTGGGTTGGGTTTTTGTCATTCCTGTTGTTTTCTAATGCCTGGTAGATACATTCTAACTGATTAAAAAATATTTGTAAGGACCTGCAAAGAAGAATGAAAAGACAGCACTACAGCTGGAGTAAGGCCATTTTTGCATGCTGGTGAAGACTACTGCAGGCTTCAGCTGAAACCTACCATAGTCTGCATTAACATGAGGAGGCTGACCCGCATTCTGGGACATAACCTGGAATAAAGCCCAGTGCAGAAAGGACCTAAGTGAGGGAACTTCTTGCCACCACACAAAGAGCATTGGCAGGAGTAGGTCATACTATGTTGCAGAGCCCAGTAGCATTTTGCCAGGTTCTGAAAATTACACTTTTCGGCCCTGTCCCCATGCAATTGAAAGTCTGCTGGAACTCTTCTTTTGCCTCTGAGCGGCCCCATTCCAGGCTTTACAAGGCGCTTAGGGAGCTTAGGAAAGTGAGACACCCACGATAAAATACATGCACTTTAAAGAAGAGTTCCAGCGCTCTTTCGGAAATTTGCGGGTTTTGTTCACTATAACTGCCTTGAGGATGCTCCGTGGCAAAAGGGATTGCTTGCCTGCACACACAGCCAAAAAGCATTCACACATCTGAGAAATGCAGCAGGTTCGCTTCCTTTCCTTTGTAAAAAGAGCCAGAATTGCTCAGAATTGCAACATTGTTATCAGTGATCTGTGAAAGCCTTAAAAGAGAATGAGCGAAGGATCGCGCTGCCGATGCCTGCAGCCGCTGACTTTGCTGGGGCAGAAAGCCTTTTCTAACAGAGAACTGAGTGAAAGTAAGTGCTGAAAGTGAATGAATGAGCGATCATCTGCCTTTGCTAGGGGTGGGAAGCCGTTTCAGGAGCCGGAGATGTGGCTATTTTTCCTTTTAACAAGAGGGGGGGGGAAGATGCGGGGAAAGGAAACAGGCTTCCTTGGGGACAGAAAGTCCGTTTAGATCACGGCTACCATGGGGACGCTTATTCCGGAAGTGGAGGGGACTTTTAAAGTCAGCTATAACAGAGTGACAGCAGAGGAAGCCGAGAGGGGCTAATAAGTCTTTTGGGGACAGGGCCTTCCAGGGTTATTCTGAGCACATCACTCTTCCTGGCCTGCAACTTCAGTGACTGGACAAGACATCAGCAGGCTCTGTGAGACCTCGACCCATTCCCTGCACTGTCTTTAATGATGAATGTGGATATCATCTAAATCTGCCATGTACTGTGTGTCCTGTTTCAAGAAATGAACGTAATGTTTTGAATTTTGCATCAATCTGTGGGCTGCCACAGGTTTAAGATCTAAGTCTTGTTTCAGCGAGACACTGAGTTCTGCTGTTAAGCACTCCAAAGACTTGAAGTGACCTTGCTGAAATAAAAAACAGCAGGGAACAAGGGTGCTCAGCATGTCACATAAGAGGCCTAAAAATCACAGAACATTTTGCTAGTTTTACCTTCCAGAATATTCTCAGCTGGCTGCCACTAGGATGGAAATAAGCTTGCTTCCTTAGTCTGTTTATTTAGGATTATAAGCAGGATTTTGTGTAGTGCAAGATATTCAAAGGTTCTTTGAAAATATTAAAACAAAAATGGTGACTAAGGAAATAAAACATTTTTCCTTTCCACTTCTCAGCTCTTCACAATTTTGTATGATTCCCATCCTCTTATTTTGGTTCCTAGAGGATCCTTAGACCACTACCACCCACTGTTGACTGAAATAAATTTGCAGTCATATGGATACTATTGCCCAGTTGTACTTTATTGCATAATAATGTTTTTTGTACAGTTTGTAGTGAATTTGTATTGTTTATATTGTTTGCAACCTCTACAATAGCCTTTAACTGAACTACTACTTCTTCTTGAACTTCTCTTTCACACAGATGTTCACAAACAAGTTTGAGAAATCACTGAATTAGGGAATGCACTGATTTACTAATACGGAAGAGGTTTGCTTTCCAATCTGTAAAACCAAATAGGTGAGACAAAAGGAAGTGGCCTGTTCCTCAATAGCAGAGCAAACGGCCTGGAAAGCAGAGGGTTGCCAGTTTAATTCCCCACTCTGTCCCTGGAAATAGGAAATGGCAAACCACTTCTAAATCTCTGCTAAGAAAACTGTATAGAAGTGCCCATGGAGGTGCCCACAGAGCCACCGTGGACTTAACCCAACAACAGTTGAGACAAAATATTAGAACTAGGTACGGTTCTCAGCAAAAATTCTGAAAACTTAAGCTGTCACAAGTTATGCAACTTTGCAATCTCCAGCTGGAGATTAATTAAACAAGTATTAATTTATTTATCATGCTGTTTGTAACAAAGGGGAACCTGCATGAAACGGGGGGGGGGGAATAGCTGGAAATTTGATAATGAAAACCATGAGGATAGGCATATATTACATCAGCCTCACTTCAGTACATCAGAATGATGCCTAAAAATATTTAAGTGTCCCAGCCTCTTGAGGATGACCACAAGTTTACCTGGACGTGGGACAGGAGCATCCAAGCCAGGGCTAGAGGTGTTTATAAGATGAAGTTATAGACATAAGCCTCAGATCCTACCATTGAGTTGTCAACTGGAGCACCATTTTAATTCCAATTCAGTTGTTACCCTTTTAACACAGGTGTTAGGTTCCTGCCACCCAACCCAAAAAGATGGGTCATACAAATGTGTGCTTTAAGTGAACTATTGACTATAATGGAAAGCCAGGGTTTAGGTTAACAGTGATAAAAAGCTCCATTGATTTACATTGCCCATTGACTTGCATTGAGTTGACTGATTTGTTGAACAGTTAGGGCGAATCCCCACAGCAAGCTTATTTTGAATTCAAAACATTTTCAATCCTGGCAGACCCCACGTCAGTTTGGCTTAACATGCTTTAAGCGTGTTAAATCGCCCCAAAGCATTGTAAATGTTAATCTTCATTTCAACAGGTCTCACTCCGGATCCTGCACTTGATACTTGTTACATTTTTTACTGTCGGGGACCCTACCATTTTAAGGGATGAGAATCCATGTTTAGGGTTTCCCTCTCCCAGTAGTTTGCTTCCAAAGACATTGATTTCAGTGTAAAAATCCACCCTTAAAAGCAGTGCTACACTGTAGCGAGAACCACTTCACACCTGATTAACAATGTTGCAATTTTGCACGATTCTAAAAGTTCTGACCTTTAGAAAGGGAAAGGAAGGGAGGGAAGCAG
>MTQE01001134.1:68410598-68423089 GCA_014337955.1 Aspidoscelis marmoratus | reverse complement strand
TAAATAAATAAATAAATAAATAAATAAATAAATAAATAAATAAAGTGGAACTGATGTCTACACTGGAGCCACCCAGTCTCAGAGAATCTGAATTTATTTTTATTTTATTTTTAAAAACTAGTCTAATTTGAAGAATGTTGCTTTGACTGGAAAAAAATCTGCTACTGGGAACAGTGAGGTCATGTGTGAGCAGAATCCAGAAGGAATTCGTCCAGCTGCAGTCCTGACCTTTGAATTTATTCAGAGAGAGTCAATTCACCACTGTTTGCAGACAGTTTACTAAAGTCAGGACAGTGTCTCTTTTACCAAACATCCAAAAATGTTTAACGTTTGTCATCTCAGTAGACATTACAGGAATTCCATGAGGTTACTGTAAATTACTATTCCCAATAACCCTGAAAGCTGGGAGAATTGAGGGAAGAAAACAATAGTTCGATTAAGGCTAGCCATACTTAATCTGAGATTTGAACCAGGGATTTAGTTTTAAATCCTTGTTAACTTTGATGTTACACCAGTGTTAACTCCTTAATAATATGTTATAAGAAAATATGGCCCTTTCTGCACTGGCCCTTATTCTAAATTATACCCTGGAATAGGGTTCTGTCATCGACATGCTAGTGCAGATAATTGCCCTTTCTGTACTTACCTCCAGATTAGTGGTGGATTAGTTTAATCAGTAACACAAGTGTCCATAGTGTCATCTGATCCAAGGCAAGTAACCGGAACAGAAAGACTCTCAAGGACCATGTGTTGTGATGGTGAGACTGTGAAGACACATTGGCAGTCCCTTTGAAGCAATATCCATGTTGATGGCAATTGTGTCTTTGTGTCCGTGGTGATGGTGTTTTCACATTGCCAGCAAAGACACCTCACCACCACTACCCAGATGCAGCATTTGATCAGCAGGGACATGGACCAATTGCACTCGGTTTTCCAAAAAGCATTATCAGTAGCTTGCATCCACTAATAAAGAACAGTGCAGAAGCATCCACACTGCATCTCTCCTTATACTGCATTTGTTGCCATCGAGACCACTTAATGCAGATGCCTCCTGCTATAGTTGATCCAGGTCAAGCTAATTCAGATCCAGTAATACAAGTTAAGTGCAGTAAGTACAGAAAAGGGCTATAGAAGGCCCCAGGTGTGGACTGCCATAGTTTGCACAAGCATATAGATGGCAGGCCCCTATGCCGGGATATAATCTAGAATAAGACCCAGTACAGAAAAGGTCTAAGTGTGAACAATGGAAGCAATTTGTAACATCTTCAACACTTGGTTCTTAAGTCACACTTGTCCAAATTAATCTGAGTGCTTTGTTGGTTGCCATTATTCCAAGTCTATATTAATCATCACTGTTGGTTTTAGGTTCCATGGAATCATAGAGTCATAGAGTTGGAAGGGACCTCTAGGATCATCAAGTCCAACACCCTGCTCAGTGCAGGATGGTCATTTGTATAAGCAGTCTTATTGCTATGAATCCCCTTCTCTTTTATCATTGCCCCATGCTCAGGAATTGTAACGGAACACAGATATAAGAACATAAGAGGAATTGTTCTGCTAGATTGGACTACAAGTCATGTAGTCGAACATCCCAGCACACACAGTAACCACCAATTGATCTTGGGAATTCTCAATCAGAGGACAAAGGGAATACCCTCCACCTGGTCTCATAGCCTGCAAATGGCATCCTGCCTATCTCTCCAACCTGAAGGTGGTACATAGACTTCCTTTCTAGTCAACAATGGCACAAGAACCTGCACAAAGGCCAGAGAGAGATTCATAAAGAAGAAATGGGACTCCACACCTTAATCAGGTCCTCGGGACAGCTCATTTTCATTGGGAATAATGGAAACAGGTCTCACTAGAAGATACAGTCTCAGAGTGGGCTAAGAGATGGCCAACCTCTGACCCCCGTGCTGTATTCATTCCTAACTCTGGGGTCTTTCCATTTCTGTTCTTTCAGCTTTTGGTACTCAGCCACCTGTATCTCTAATTGTCATTTCCATCCATATATCAGAGCTGAGGGTGGGCTATGTTTTTCAGCATTTTGTAAACTTAACAGGAACAAAGCCCAACTTTATGTACATTCTCTTAGTAGGAGGTCCCTCTGAATTCCACGTGGCACAGTCTCCGGGAAGAGGAGATTCTTAACTGCAGCCCTACTGATAGGTGAAAAATCCACATTCATATTTGTGCATTCAATTTAGTGGCCTCATGACAGTCTTTAGAGCAGACTTACCATCATCTATAACTCTCACCATTCATTCAGTGAGTGAGTGAGAGAGAGAGGCTCAGATTTATTTGGAAAAAGCACTTGCTGCCAGTGTCAATAAGAGAATATTTTCAATATTTCAAAGACAGCAGAGAGAGACAGAACTGGCAGGAAGAAGCCTGCACGGATGAAAACATTCAGACAAACCAGCCAGGAAACATGAAGCCTGTTATCCATAGTCCGGCAGGGAGCAATCTTCCGAGCCTGAAGTCAGTTAGTCTTGCTTGCTTCTTTTATTTCCCTTAAATCCTCTATTTCTGATGCTCTGTTTATTCCGGCCTCCTCTTGTTGCTTTTATTCAAGAAGTCTCAAGTACTTTTATAGCACTTTGTTCATCTATTAGTTTCAAATAAACAGAACACTCATTGCAGGAATAAGACTGTCCTATTCTCACAGAACTTAAAGTTTGCATATCCAAAGGCTTTCATGTTATCATTGCTTGAAGAATGATTGATAGTTTCCTATATGTTACACTTTATGGCATGAAAATAAGGATGTGCACAAATGGTTTTTTTTTTGCATTCAGTTTGTAACTAATCAAATGTAAGAAAATTCATATTCATTCAAATAGATCCCCTTAGAATATGGTAGGATTCTATTCGATACAAATGTATTCATACACATTCATACAATTATCCAACACGAACACATACCTATCCAATACGTATCTGATACATATTGAATACCTATACAATATTATTTATTTATTTATTTGTTTGTTTGTTTGTATTTCTACCCGGCCCTATACCTGAAGGTCTCACGGTGAGTTACAATATTATATTAATCTTGCGTCCCTGCCCTCAGGCTTACAATCTAAAGAGACAAGATACCAAAGGAAAATAGTGTGGAAGGGAACAGGGAATGCATACATATGCACACATACATATCCAATACATATCCCATAACATATCCACTCTGAAAGTGTCAAATCTGCCCTGAATCCACTTTAAATCCACTCTCAAACTGTGTCGAATTCACTCTGGATCTGTTGCAGATGTGTCTGGTGCAGCAGCTCTCCCACCTCCCTGTTTCACAAATGTTCTGAAGCTTTGTACGAATGTTCCAAAACATTCCTGTTCATACGAATGTCAACGTATGAATGTCGTAACATTTGATTTGTATACAAATGTCTGAATTCATACAACATTGAATAATGAATGTTAAGAATATTCATACACATCCCTATATGAAAACCATCTCTACTTCCCCTTGTTGCTGGAAGGAGGTTCAGGAACACACTTTGTCACAAGCATTACTTCCCAGATGAAATCCCAGCGTTTTGAAAGAGAAAAGCTTTTGTAAGGTCATATTTGGCCCAGTATGTAGTTTAGGGTTACACTTTGCACAGCCTCTAGCACACAGTAGAAGAATCCTTGGCCTCCAGGTAATGTTGTTACACTTCTCATCACCATCATTATTAGCTTATTTGTATACGACCTTTCCATGGTCTGTTCATGGCAGTTTATATTAAGTTAAAAAAATACAGGGAAATGATTAAACAATACAAAACAAAATACAATATGATGCAAATAGTTTTACATATAAAATTGCTTCTCTCCAAAAAAAGAAGAAAAATCTCTCTCAGTCACAACTGGTCTCTCTAGGCAAGTCTTTATGCAGAGACCTTTACTTGCATGAGGGAAGAGAAAGATGCCAGAGAAGAGACTCAGGCTATTTAGACACAACAAGAGGCACTTTGGCAGTGTGTGGCCCTCATGTTCTGAACCTATAATCCACCTTTTCTAGCATACAATGTTCACGAGATGGCAGGGGGGCAGGCTGGTGAGTGAACAGTCCCACCTCAAAGCCTTCTTTGAAGTGCCTTTGTTGTGTGTGTCTGATCACAGCCTCAAGAACAGCCAGCAAATTATCCACTGAGCAGCATTCCTGATTATTAATCATACTGTCTGAAAGCTGGAGTCAAACTATCTCTGAAGAATTCTTTGAAAAATCTGAGGTTCCACATGCCCTGTATAAATCCTGAGACATAGAAACAATCATCTGTCCTGTAGAAGGAGACTTTGCCTTGAAAAGTATAAATCAACAAATGACACTCAGTGTCACACTCCAAATTTCCCATCAAAGTTATGTGCTTGCAAACACACCTAACAAACACACCTTCAGACAGGGACACCAATTTAACATCCAAAAATTCATTATGAAAGTCAGTGATTAAACAAGAGATTAAGGGGGCATCCACACTGGTGTTGTAAGGTGCCCCCCCACCCTGCCCCCAAATGAGGCATCCAGACTTCTAGATGTCCCTGTGGCAGTGTGTTTACATGCACCCACCTCCACTCAGCTACTGAACTGCTCCAAGCAACTTTCCTGAAAGACACTATTTCTGACTCTCGTGGCAAGTATTGGGTCATGAGGCACCTCCCCCCCCCATGTAGAATGATGGAGGACAGTATTAAAAAGAGTCAGAAATGAAGGGAGTACTGTGCAGAGTGTCAAACATAAGCAAAATAGATTCTGGGGGGGGGAGGGAGGCACATTTCTTTAGTTTGGTAGAAACGAAAAGGAGAAAAAGAAAGAAAGGAAACATCCTATTCTAAAAGGATGCCCTATGCTGTAATGCAACTGGTTTCGTCACCCAAACGGATTTCTCTAGAGCAGGATGGGAAGCAGGAACAGAACCATGCAGGTTGTCTTCAGGGTAGGATGGAGGAACAGGAGTCATGCAGCAAATGTCTAGGTACAGCTGGAAAAACAGGTTCTCTCTCCCTCTTTCTCTCCAGGCAGGAAGACCTACAGGATCAGGGGTCAAGGCAGATGGCTGGCAGGGACACAAGGCTCTCTTTAGCTTGCTGGAGGAATTTAAAACTTCATCTTTTCATACAATAGCATCATAGATTATTATTACATCTTTCCGTTGTTCTGATTGATGACTTCCTCCATTTTTTTAGATCTCATTATGGTATCTCTTCTTCTTTTGATCCTATCAACATGTAGTAACCACTAGGCTTGCACAGCCTTCCTCCCCTGGCTTCCTCTTCAGCCCTTCACTTTATATATAGGTCGTTCACTGGTTCTAATAAGCCTCAAGATAAGGCAATTTCCTATTCCCATGGGTTTACATTACACGCTGGGCACTGTCCAAGGTACTTCCCTCTTTCTCACTCTGTGCTGCTGCTAATCGGCATAATGGCATTACCCAGCCACGTGGATTTTAAGTACAGCTGTCCTTCTCTTCCAGCTGAGGATCTTTCCCAGCACTGACCAGAGGATGTGACGTCACCAAGGACATCTGACCTGCCTGACTCCAGCCTTCCTCCAATCACATCCCCAAATGTTGCCTCAATGTCATTTCCTCCATGTCCCTTTTTGGCTGTATTTAAACCCCTGACAAGATTAAATGCTCTCTTAATTTCTTCCTCATTCCTGCCTCCAGCCTCTTCATCCTCCCCCCCCCCCATTTTCTAGTCTAATTGGGACAGCCATACTTGTGGCTGATCTCCAGGATCATGCCGGTGAAGCCTGGGAAACCTATCACAACAAAACCAGTGTTCCAGCAGTGCAGCAGCCTTTCACCTGCTACCCAGGCTACTTCCCAGAGCCAAGTCCTATTGGGTCACATATCCGGAACGTGACAAATGTTCCCTTGTGGCAATCTTTTGATTAACAATCAAATCCTTCCGTGATTACACCAATTTGTTGTAGACAGCCGATAAAGGGGTTCCAATCATATACCAACTTATCTATTGTTCTTTCTTTTATAAAATTTGTTAATTTGTCCATTTCCACCAGTTCAATCAATTTAATTAACCATTCTTCCACCATGGAGATTTCAATGTCTTTCCATTTTTGTGCATATAACAATCTTGCTGCAGTTGTCATATATGAAACCAAAGAATTCATTTTTATCTAAACTTTCATCTAATATTCCTAACAAAAACATTTCTGGTCTAAAAGGAATACTTATCTTTAAAATCTGTCTCATAATATGTATTTGTACCCAATACTTTTTTTGCTTATTCACAAGTCTACCACATATGATAAAAAGTTCCTTTGGTCTTTCTACACTTCTAGTATTTATTTGATACATCATGATACATCTTTGCTAATTTGTGTGGTATTAAATACCATCTATACATCATCTTATATAAATTTTCTTTTAATACCATACAGGAAATTCCAAATTCTTGAAAGCATACCTCATAAATTATATTGGGCCTGGCACAGAGTTTGTAATATTATCACCAAACCTGCACATCCAGCCAAAAGGCCAATTTGTAATTATATAGTTGCCCATGCCTGGCAGTGTCTTATGCTTGGATTTGGCATAGCTGAGAGACAAAAGAGGGTTTGGAGGGTTCATAGGCTTATAAGGTGACCCAGAACTTTCATTCCAAAGCTGTGAGGCTGAGGGGTAGCAAGGCACATACCATTTGCTTGTCATGCCTTTCATTTCAGAGGTGGCTCATGCATGCTTCATACAAGGTGTCCAGCTGCATCCATTCACCTTGCAAAAGTACCCCAATAAATCATGACTCCCCCCTTGGCACTTTTATATTCTGCACTGTTTCTGCAGTAGTGTGTTCCTTCCCAGGCTCAATAGAAGGAAGGAGGAAATGTGAGGTGTATATAGAGCAGGAATCAGTAGTGGTCTGTGGATCAGGATCATGGGAGTGAGGTGAGTTGGAAATGTGAAGCCTTGATTTGATCCTTCTGAAGTGCAGTTTGGTAAACAATGTGAAATGCAGATCAGGAAAATAATATTTGCACTCACTGCCATACTCCATCCCCATTGTCCTGTGGTCCCATTTGCAGTCATGACTTTGCAAGAGGCAAAGGCTCAAAATTCAGGCTGTAACTTGCATCTGAATATAAGCCACACAGGACACGGTCACACCTTCACTTTAATCCCTCTTCAGTATGTATTTGACACTCACTGCTCATAACTTTTTAGGTCAATCTGTTTTATTTGTGGACTTTCCTTCCTTCAATCATACTGGAATGTGCACAAATGTTCTAAACATTTGAAATTCAATTGAATTCGATCAAATGTGGACATTTGAATTTGAATAGAATGTCTTCACATTCAAATTTAAACATTTGAATCAGTTTTGAATGTTCCAAAACATTTGTTCAAATGATTCGAAAGTATCGATACGTATGTATTACATACATATTTGTACGAATCTCATATGTGTCTGTACGCAATTGCACTTATAACACATACCGAAAATGGGATGCACACAGGATAAAACGGGGTGCATACGAAATGCGTACAGGCACATATAACACATATGAATGTTGTCAACATTTGTATCTTCAGATTCGAATCTAACGTTCTAGAGAATAGATTTGAATGTATTCTATTCAAATCATACTTTTCTGAGTCCTGATTCTGCAGGTCTCAAGCTGTTATAGAATGCTAATTTGTTTTCATTTGTGGGGGAAGAGGACTAAAAGGGGCTGAACTGTACTATATTGGGTGGATACTGCATGGACTTGCCTTCCCTTTTGCCCAATGTGTGATAAAACACTGTTAAGTCACAGAATTTTTATCTTCTTGGATCCCCAGGGGTGGGGGTTTGTGATGGTGGAGAGGGGTGGAGAAAGGAAAGCCCCTCTTATCCATGTTGGAAAAAAACCCCTCACTGCAGAAAACACAGACTCAAAGATAAAAACTGAGCATTGATTTTGATGTGGTTTCCTCAGAACACAAACTGAACATGAGGAAAAAACATGTGTGTAGCTAGCACCTCTGTCTCACAGCCTACCACCATGCCCAGGATACAAAATTGTTATCTCTTTAAAATAAAATTTCTTCTTCAGAACAGGCAGGTGGAGATCAGTACTGGCTTACATAATGAGTGGAGAAGAAGCATGGTGGAAATTGAGAAAGCCATCTTCTATCCAAGTTTTGGGAGTACATGCTTGCAGGAATGTTGCTTTCTGCTAAGAACAGAAACAGAGAAATTTATGTCTGTAAAGCAGATACATAAATATGTATATCCAATAGCCACTGTTCAAGCTTTGCTTGGAATCAGGCCCATAGCTGGGGGGTAGCTCCCTAGTTATTTGCCCCCCTGCAATTTTTTTAATCCACCAGTGTAATTATGGTCAAGATCAGATGTGACATATTACTCATTCACCCCCAAATTTGTGACCCCTGCCCACATATATATGGAGCTGGCTATGGGCTGCTTGGAAGATTCTTTACTTCATTCTAGTCATTAAAAATATATGAAAAAATATTTAGATTCCATTTTGAAAATCTACTTTAGTATTGTGCTTATCTTCTGCTTTCATTAAATCTTCAATTGGTAGTTTGGATCAAATGTATAGTACCATCAGTACCAAAAATAACAATACAAATTAAAACAATAAAATGTTTATGAAAGTTTGATAGGTTGGTAGTGAGGAAAAGATTTTGAATTTCATTTCATGTTTCAGGCCCTATTTGCATCACAAAGAAAACTGAAGAACCAAGCACATGCCAGGGATCAATGAACCCACAAAAAAACTATTAAATTTTCAACTGTTTTTATTTTTATAGAAGCTTAAAGCAGAACCCTTTTAAAATGTCTTTGAAGAAAAGTACAGAGAAAAGAAAAATGACATATTTTGTCTTCTCAGTAGACAAATTTGCCACATATTTAATTGTGAAAAAATATGCTAGTTATGAACAATGGGGTTTATATCCTAAATTGTTTTTAATCCTTGCAGCTACCCTACATGCCCTCTTGGGTTGATTGGGCCATGAGGTCCCCCCCCCCATCAGGAGGGCTATCCCAATAACTGTAAAGTTTTACTACATACTTTCTTTAAAAATATATATATGCATGCACACACACACACACTGGGGTACATCAAAGGCCAGCAGATGAGCAAATTAGTAACTTAGAAATATTTTTCTTTTTAAATGACGCTTTCTTGCACTGCCTCTTTGTGCCAAGGAAGAGGTTTCATTCGTTTGTTTGTTTGTTTGTTCATGTGCTTACATTCTTCCTGCTTCATAATGACCCAAAATGGCTAACAAAACTAAATTGACTTGTTAGCATTTTTCTCCCAAAGTACTATTTTCTCTTCTTTCCTACGCTGGTGCAGAACAAAGTTGCAATTCTTTGCATTTGGGTAGTTGGAAATGAAGAAACATGATCTTCCCAGTAATTTAGATATACATGCCTGTGCCAAATTGTTGTATTTGCTCTTATTAGTGCCTACAGGAGGAAGGTTTCTTACATGTGCACTTTATTTATACACTGGAAATTGGAAGAAGGAGAAGTTAGCTTTTTGAGAATGTGAGCATGTAAGAACATGCTAGAAGACTGGAAAACATTTGACAGAGCCTGAAAATAATTCCTGAGAGTTAAACATGAGTTAAAACAAACAACCCACAGAGAGATAATTACTCAAAAATAAAGGAAAACATGTTTTGAACTTGTTCAGCAAAGACAAAACAAATATGTTACAATTGACATTGGTCAGTGCCACCTCTGTGAGACGCAAGGAGATCAAAGCAAAAAAAGTCATAATTTCTTCCTTTCTCTCTTCCTGTCTCCTCCTTAGCCTGCACATAGGGCTATGTTTGTGTCTTTTGAGTTTTCTATGGGAATATCTCCAGGAAAACTTCTGAAAAATAAAGTTGCAGGACTGTTAGCCTCCACTGAAAGAAGAAAATACACAGAACCAAGAACTGAATTGCTGGGAGAAGCAAGCTAATCAGCCACCTAGCTTTTGGATTAATTCAAAGGTATAGCAGAACTGTGGTTGTGAGCTCAGTGTCTACAGCTGGAGATGGGTTGAAGGAGAAGCTTTTACTTCCCTGGGAGGCAGATAAGGAATATTTCGAACAAAGGAAGGACAAAGTTCAGCCTTTTTTTTTTTTAGCAAAGCTATTAATAGAAGATAGGTGGCTGCCTTTTTTTCTACTACAATGCAGATTCTGTAAAATATGTTTGATTTTTTATATCTTATTGTAAATTATTAAATTTAAGTAGAGATGTGGTGAACCAGTTCATTTTTGAGCTAGTCCACAAAAGGTTAAGAGTTTAAAAATGTACCAAATAAAGAGGTGTTGAACGAACTGATTCAAACCATCAAATGCTGTTTGTATCAAACAGGGTGTCCAAAGGTACAAGTTCAAAGTGAAGGAACTATCTGTTTGGAGAGATGGTTTTGGAACACAGCAAGGGGTGTCCATTTTTGTTCAAACCAGCCAGTTTTAAGTGTGTGTACATCACTTTTGAAAAAGAAGGCTATTTAAACTACAGTAGTCTCTTTAATATAGCGGATATGTTAAGCAGGTTCCTTGAAAGTTGAGTGTGTGTAATTTTAACCTATTGCTTTAGAAATGCTTTTGTATAGTTTATCAACTTGAAAACATAGTAATTTCTTTGGGCTTTTCTGTTAGTTACAAGTTTAAAATGCTAAATGGACACTGATGGGCCATTCCTATAGCTTTAAATATGTCATCCAGAGTAGAGGTTATTTTAAACAGTGAAATGTCACTATGCAAATGAGATCCGGTTTAATCTTGAGTTTTTCAGCTTGGGGTGGTTTAGGGCACACTGTTGCTTTGGGGGAACTGAAGCTGCTTTAAAGATTGTTCCATATTAATTCCTTTTCCAAATGCTTAGCTGAATTACAGACTAACACAAAGAGAGAGAGAGATAAAGAGAGAGAGAGGCCATGTCTCCCCTTACTAGGGATGTGCACGAGGCCAAATTCTCCCATTCAATTAGATGCAAATTGAATGCAGGAATATTCAACTTTGTCCAGTCCCACCCCCTGAATGGGAGGTGGGGCAGTTGGCTTTGCATGTGAATATCACCTGAATGTTCACAAACGTTCATGAACAAAGGGAGCCCCAACCCCACCCAACCCCTCCCTTCCTACACCCCACCCCCACTCACCCATTGCCACTGCCTCCACTGCACACTGCATGTTGCTCGGTGCTCAGAGCCTGAAATAGCCCTTCTGGGTCTGTGCATGCAGCTCACCCACCTGAGGGTTGTTGCAGTCCTTGGATGGGAAGCTGTGTGCACAAGACAAATTGCCCACAGCCTCTGTACATATAAAGAAATACAGTGGAGTGGAACGGGGGGCTGCGGTGGCATCTCTGGGTCCATTTTAAAAAAAAGGAATGCAAAATAGGCCTTCCAAGTATGTGAATGCAGTTTCCCATCCAGGGATTGCGTGATGGCGATGGGAACCGTGCATACATACCCAGAAGGCCTACATGGGCCTTTGAGGAGTGTGCAGCAGTGGCGTGGCCAAAGGTAAGGGGGAGAACAGGAGGCTGCGGGAGAGGGGGGGGAATCTGGCCTTAATTGACGTTGTGACTAAGCTGTGACAAATGCTGGATCTGCCCGATTTGCAGGATGAATAGGGCTATGAATGTAGGGCCCTTTTGATTCGTCCACAAATGTCAGAATTCATATGAATTCATACAAATTCTGAATGTTACAAATATTTATGCACATCCCTACCACTTACTGTAAAGGCACCAGTGGGTTCATCTTTGGCTGCTGTGTTTCCATTTGCACAAGAGATGCCACATGAAGAAGGCACTGTCCAAGTGAAGAACACAGACATCACTGAAGGCATTTTCATGCATAAGATATGGTTTCCTCTCCTCAGCAAAAAATCCTCAATTGCCACATCATCATACACTTCCCCATTCTGAAATACATACAAGAAGATGCCCATCCATATGACAATTGAAGTGTTTTTGCTGAAGTGCCTGCATTCAGGTTCTCTTCCCCTCAGTGTGGAGACATAGCCATAGTGTACTCAAGTCTATTCTTATAAGTAAACCGTCACTGCCACTGTTACTAAGGTTTGATGGGAAAAATTCTTCTAATCCCAGAGAACTACAGCTAAAACAGTTTATAGATGGAACTGCACACTGGTCATTTTGTCCAAAATTATGAGGAATCAAGTACCAAAATACTGGCATGGATGCAATGGTTGGGAACCTGCATTCATATTTACTTGGAAGTACCCAGTGTGTTTCCATGGGTGGCCTAGCACCCAACAGCAATGGGTGCTAGCCTCCCTGCCGTGGAAGCACCGGAGCATCTGTTTGGAAATCCGGATCTACCCATGAGGGGTCTGCTTGTCATTCCAGGTGTTTGGGGGGACAGGGGGTGCAATCTCCGAAGTGGCTTTGAAGTCATTTCGAAGTCTGTGAGAAATAACTCCATTGAAGTCCATGCTGATCTTCGGAGTGAACTTTGAAGTGACTTTGAAGTGACTTCAGAGT
>MTQE01001134.1:68392067-68403610 GCA_014337955.1 Aspidoscelis marmoratus | reverse complement strand
AACAACATGGATAAGCGACAGAACTTTTGTCAGGCACTGTATATATCTGATACGTATTCAAGACATATCCCATAACATATCAGCTCTGAAAGCATCAAATTCACCCTGAATCCAGTTTGAATCCACTCTCATTCCATGTCGAATGCACTCTGGATCCATTGCAAATGTGACTAGCACAGCCGTTTTCCCACCTCCCCAGGTTCATGAATGTTCTAAAACATTCATATGAATACGAACATCAATGTACGAATGTCGTAACAGTTGATTCGTATACAAATGTCCAAATTCGTATGAATATTGAATGTTACGAACATTCGTGCACACCCCTAGTGCAGAGAAATGCTGGATGTTTACAGATCTCAGCCCTTGCCTGAAATGCAAAGGCTCCATTGACACTGTGTTGAAATCAACTTCCAGGAGCTTGCCATAGCCAGTATCCTCCGATTGTATCAGTGCATGTAGTGGGCTCGTGGAACTTAATTTCAACACAGTGCCAGAGAAACCCTGCTAAACACATTATCATGCCAGCACAAAAACATCAAGCACAAGATCAGCTGGGCTTTAGGGGTGAGAGACCAGCAATGCCTCATTATGGTCTCAAGGTTGTCCACCAGTCTTGCCCTTATGCTGTCATGTGGCCTACAGTTTTAGTGTGAGTGGAGACAGCTTTTGCCTCAGATAGTGTAACTAGATCAAGAGGTTTTGTCACTGTAAAGAAAGAAACAGATTTGTAAGAAATGAAAAACTCATGCATTAAATTGAGAAAAGATATGGTAAGAGCCATCTTATTTCCTGCATATAGGTGAAGTGTGAAGGGTAGTTTGTATCTTAGCAGTACCAAATTAAATTTTATAAGCATAGGTCAGGCTACATCCAGACATGGTTTTGGGTGACACATGGGACTGGGCACAGATAAATTGCTGGGTGAAAGGGGGTGAGCACAGAAGAACTGCTGTGTGAAATGGGATGAATTTCCACAAGAGTGCATCCCAACTGTGTTGGCAATGCTGGCAGGGTTGTCAGGCCTCTGAAGGTCTTGGGTATCATCATTTGTGGCCAGGAGATGTAAAGGTAGGAAGTAGAGATCCTGTTTATACATCCTGTTCTGGAGTTTGTCCACACATGTCTGGCACTGCTATAGTTGTTTAAAAGACTGGAAGGAATCACTGCTGGGGTAAAGAAAAAAAACTTGGATCACACCAGAAAGTTGGTGTTTTTTGTTTTTTGTTTTAAATAATGTTTTTGGGACAGAATTTGGATCTACTGATAGAAATGAGTGGGGGGCATTGAAGTTTATGGTTCGGCTCAAATTAAACATAGTAAAGTATGTGCTCATGTTAGTTCTTTCTGCCCTCTTCCAAAAATTTAACATTAAATATTTAATGCAACTTTGAAAATTAAATCAAAGTGTGCAACCAGACACTGTTAGTGCTGTCTTCTGGGCAACTTTCATTCAGTCCTCAGCATGCAGCTTCTTGGATCATGGAACCTCAGAAAGCTTGACTCAGCCATGAACAGGATTTCTTAGAACTGGAGTCGTCTTTTCTTTTTCAAGCCACATTGATCCTTTGTTTGGTGTCTAAACTGTATAATCAACAGGTAGGAGTTTCCTGCCCTGAAAGGAGGATTGCAGTGATGTAGGCTACTCCTATTCATACATTAGAATACCCAAATTTCCTTATTCCCTTCATGGAAGCTTATGATTCTTTGTTTTGCATCTGAGAAAAAACAGAGGGACTGGATATTTGTAAACCAGAAGGAAGCTGACACTGGAAAGCTGAAGTAGAAAATGAACAATAGTAACATCATGGAAATTAAGAAACTAAAGGGCAACTGCAAAAACAGGAGGTCATATTGATATTTCCATTTTCAGAAATCTGAATTTCCAGAACTCTGAAATTGAGGGACTGGCAAGAAATATAATCAGATATTAAATAGAAACTGTTGCTAAGGGCATTTTACCAATCACAGAGATGGAAAGGTGGGCAGATCAGAAACCAAACAATGGGCAGCAATTGTTGTCAGGGGAGGTGTTCCCTGATGTGGAACTGAGCGCAGGTTGCAGTGTGGTAGAGTAAAATAGCTCATCAACTGCATACACAATTATCTGTGCAGAAGGAACTTTTATCGAGCTGCTGACTACTGAATGATTTTTTTTCCCCCTAAAGGATCTACTTTTAAAATCATGTTTGTTCATACTCAAAGATTTAAGTTACTATAAAGTGAACTAGATGCCTTTTACTTTTGTTATTCAAACCAAAATTTTGATTTACAGTGCTGTACACAGTTTGAAATCCAGGAAAAGGGTAAAGGGGACCCTTTTCCCAGATCTTACATCTGAAAAATTGGGTTTGGATAAGGAAAGGAGTTATTAATAGACACATAAGCATATGGATAACAAGGCATTTGTACAAACAGCAGACAAAGATGCTTAGACTTTTCTTTGGATTTTCAGTTTAGGATCCAGATGAGGGACCACAAGCTTTATTGTACCCCCTCATAGGAAGTACGATATCCTGCTGGAAAACTATCATCTTGAGAAGATTGCAGGGTAGACATTTCCTAAGATGCTATTTTTGACTATGGGAAGAAACAAGATAGCCATATTTGAACAGAGGAGGACATTTGTCAGGGCAAAAGTGCTGCTTCCTAGGGATGTGCTGAACTGCAGTTTGTGTTTTGTTGAATTATAGTAGAGGACAGGGATTGTTAGGTGCTTTACCTGAAAGTCTCAGTCCTTTCAGCACTATTATCTTGCTCAAGTGGAGCCCCATCTGAGGGTGAAATGATGATGGCCACACATTGGAAAAACAGGTAAGTTCTACACATTGCTGGAGTTCCACATGAGTAAGGTAGCAAAGCCAAAGATGGCCGTGCAGGTTCCAGGCACATATACTTCCTCCTTGAGGTTCTCCATTTGGTTTTCTGGTCTGCATAACCTGTACAGAGGTCTGTCTTAATCCATTATTTTTAATGCAAGTGTGAAGTCCCATTCTCTTTAATGTATGTTTGTGGCTTCTGCTTGCATATTATTGTCTTAATATATGTTTGATTTTGAGACCTTTGGGTATAGGGTGGGATAGAAATGTAAACAAACAAACAAACAAATAATTCCTGAGTTAATTTTTTATGGTTATCGTTTTTCTTACCTTTCCTCTCTATTGCACCCTTTTTAGGCTGGTTCAAGGTTTGTGGCACAATGCACTGGGCTTCTCTTCTTATTTTGGTGGGGCTCTCCGGAGTGAGTCTTGGTCAATATGATGACTATTACGACGCTTTCTGGTTACAGCAATACTTGCGCAGTCAGTCCTCATCCTACAGCTATTCACCATATTATGAAGATGAGAGTCCCCCATATTCCTACTCTTATGTTCCAGCTGGGTCATCTGTTGGGGAGCCTGTTCCTGAACCACCTGTTTCTCGAGTATGCCCACAAGAATGTGAATGCCCACCCAACTTCTCCTCTGCCTTATATTGTGATGCTCGCAATCTAAAATACCTTCCGTTTGTGCCTTCTCGTATGAAATATGCTTATTTCCAGAACAACCAAATTGTCACTATCCAAGAAGGAGCCTTTGACAACGCTACGGGCTTGGAATGGCTTGCACTGCATGGCAACCAAATCACCAGTGAGAAAATGGGCAAGAGAGTCTTTGCCAAGCTCAAAAACCTGGAGAGGCTGTACCTTGACCATAACAACCTCACCAAAGTACCTACCCCTTTGCCACGGTCTCTGCGGGAGCTTCACCTGGCTTATAATCAGATCTCCAAGGTACCATCCAATGCCCTTGAAGGCCTAGAAAACCTAACAGCCTTGTATCTTGGTCACAACCAGATCCTTGAAATAGGATCAAACCTCAAAGGCTTAAAGTCTCTGATTCTTGTGGACTTGAGCTATAACCAACTCAGAAAAGTCCCTGATGGTCTTCCAGCCTCTTTAGAGCAGCTCTATATGGAGCATAATCACATACAGAGTATCCCTGATGATTACTTCAAGGTGTCTCCCAGATTGCTCTATGTGCGGATGTCTCACAACAGCCTAACAAATGAAGGACTCTCCCTCAATACTTTCAACACCAGCAGCATCCTGGAACTGGATCTTTCTTATAACAGGCTTCAGAAGATCCCACGAGTCAGCACGACCCTCGAAAATCTCTATCTTCAGGGAAACAGAATAAATGGTGAGCAGCAACACTCTGGAAAAAAGCTTATGGGGTAGCTGGCACAGGAGCAACGTGTGCTGGGAAAGTTCTTTGTTTGGATGCAGCAGCACCCAAGTTCCTTAGTGGTAGTAACTGAGTGTCCAGCAGATTTTATAATAATAAGGACACTGTAGATGGATCAAGGGGCTCTATTTGTAAACTTTTATAGGATGGGAATTTGAGGTTTATTCATGTTCTGTTGCACATGGCATCAGATTTTGGAGTAGTGATGGTTTAGAGATGATCGGCATGCAGGATTTTTCTTCCCATCCCCATCTCTTGAATATTTTAGGCTAGGAAACGTGTATTAAATGTGTGATGAGAATATGAGATCCACCTGGTACCATCTCAAAGATGCTTCTGAACCACTTTTCCCCCCCTCCATTCAAATGCAGCTTGTGTGTAAGACAACAAGCCTGCTCTGGATGGGAGAGTGCTCTTGTCTTCCTTCCAGATAGCCAGTTTGTCTGAGCGAGAGGCTACATCCAGACAGGATGTAAAATCTAGGAGTCTTCCAGGGCTATGCTGGGATTGACAGACATGTCTGTGGCAATCTCAACATAGCCCCAGGATACAACAACTGTGTCCCATGATGTCGCTGTAGCAGAAAAAATAACTCCTTAGTCAAGTTTTCCTGCTTTAGCAATACTGGCCTATCTGCCTGGTCACTGCTGCCAAGAGGCACAATCTTGAAAATGGCCACCATGTATGTGCAGGACCCAAAAATGTTGGCTGTGCATGGACACATGATGGTGATCGAGCACTCCTGGGTATTTCAGGTGCACATCATGTCATGGTGGAAGCAAGCACCTGACAAGGTAAGTGTGCCTGCCCCACAGTGTTTGGGTAACAAGCAATTATTCTGGAGGATCTTTATTCTGGAATATCACTAAACAGTAGGATTTTCAGATGACATACATAGGCAGCCAGAGAGAATCCATTTCATGAGTAATGAGCTGACAAAAACATCAAGAAACGGGCATGGATGGAAAGATGGAGACAGCAAACAAAGAAAGGAGAAGTCTGTTCAAACAGAAAAGGACAGTATGAATCTCTCTGAGGGGTGACAAATATGGAGAGGGACAAAGGCTTAGGGCTGAGATGAGATGGAAAACAAACACAAACTAGAAAAGTGTTTGCCAGCTGGGATACCCTTTTATTCTAATAAGTTCTAAACACAGAGCTTCACAGAGGATATGACTTGAAGTATCTGGTTCAGATAGGTAGATGTTGAACCTGGTACAGTTGCTGACTAAAACTGAAGCCAGTCCTGAACCATTTATTTTCTCCGCAGTGAGTGTGTGATTTGTGTGTGCATATATGTATGCACACATTATTCACACACACATAGTTTCCATTTACATGAACCTGTCCTTATGAGCAAGCTTTGTGCTAAATGTACTCAACAGTCTAGTTTTCTCACAGAAACATTCACTGGAATAGCTTCTGATGTGCAAATTTAGTCAGGGGCTGTTTTCATTAATAGTGTAGTATGCATGGGCAACTCTTGTCTAAACATTTTACTGAAGCACTGCTTCCTTCTTAACAGAAATATTTTTTTTAAGAAAATACAGATATTTTGAAACCAGTAAGTTGGTCTCCAATTACCCAGTAAGATGGCTCCATAAGGAGCATGTAGGGTAGGGATGTGCACAAGTGTATTTTTGACATTCGAATCTGAGTAGATTCATAAAAAAAATCCTATTTGATTCAGATATTTAAGATTCCAATGTCACAAAATCCGATTTGAATCCGTAACATTCGAATCCGTACATTTGAATGTTAGATTCATATTTAAAGATACAAATGTCAACATTTGTATCTGTTATACGTATCTGTGCACATTCCATAAAAATCTGTATGCATCCTGTATTATCCCATATGCATCCAGTTTTAATCCCGTATTTAAGCACAAGATACGGATAATTTTCCTGCAGATTTGTATAAGACAGATACAAATCTACACATTGGAATCATTCAAAAATCCATATCAGATTTTTGAAAATCCGTATTCGAGTTCGAATGTGCAAATTCAGATTTTTGAAAATCCGATTCTAGTTCAAATGCTGACATTCATCAGATCTGAATTGAATATTTGGATTTTTGAATATTCGTGCACATCTCTAATGTAGATGAAGTGCCATAATATACTGCTGAAAAAGTTGCCTCTGGGTGCATCCCGATGGTACTTTTTCCTGTCGCTATTGTCCCTCTACTGCAGCGGATCTAACAAATGCGCGTTCAGTTCCAAATTAAGTGTCCCCATGGGGCTCAGCAAAACATGCATTTAAAATGCACTGACCATCTCCAAGGAAGTGTCTTTTGCTTACCCGCATCTTTTTCTCCCCGCCCCTCGCTGTTTCATTGGGTGCTCGTGTGATCGTGCGCTCATTCACAAGTCCAAAAGAAAAATTTACAAGTTCTCTGTTCGCCTCCCCCAGCCAGCGATCTTGCCTCGTACACTTTCACTTGCCTCATACACTTTCACTTGATATAAGCAATTCATTACAATGTATCTTGCTGTTTCTCTTTGTGATTGGAATGCCTGCCTACTGTTTTCATATCGTGAATGCTGGCTGTGGATGAGAAGCAAAAAAAGAGAGAGAGAGCTTGCTGCCTCGGAGAGAAGCCCCGCCCCTTTTGCCACGGAGCATCTCCATGCAAAATGTTGCTCTGAATACCCGCGTCTTCCAGGAAAGTGCGCTTGCAGTCTTCTTTAAAGGGCTGGTTTTTTGCAGCGCATTTTCCTAATTAGCAGCGCTGGACGCCCGGATAAAAGCCGTGCATGGGGGTGCTCCACAACAAAAGAAGATTTTTCAGTGGGCTTTAAAGTGCATGGGGATGTACCCTCTGTGTCTCCATTTATGAGCACAGTGGCATCATTTCCACTAGCAGACTGAAGTGCCTTCCTTGAGGGTAGCAAATTGTGCCCTGCAAAAATGATGCCTCCATCAGCAATCCCACTTGGAAGGGGGGGGGCAGTGCAATTTATCTCTTCCAGTGGAGATCTAGTGGCAGAAGTCTCTTTTCTGGGCTCCTCCATGGGTAAGTGAAGACATAAGGCCAACAACAAGAACAACAGAGAAAAAGGAAATGTGTCCTTCACATAATTCCCTGAATCACCAGGGAATTTTGGTGATAAGCCAATAGCAAAACAAGCTTTCCAATATAGCATTGCTTTCCAATCAGCATGAATGGGGCCATTGCACCACCAAGGAAGGTTGTCAATATTTAGGGCAATCCTGAGAAAATAATCATTCTCAAAGGTAATTGGCAGTACTGCTAGATTCAAAGGGAAAGGAACATTGCTGATACAAACACTTTTCCTCAGCCTGAGGCCAAACAGATCAGCCATCCTCCCATATGGGCGGCATTTGCTCCCTACCCCACCCCACATACTTCATAATATGCTTGGATCCATATAAGAAAGAACATCTGATGGTTCTGTTGCCAAGCAGCAGCTTTCTTTTAGGTTAGACTTAATAGTACTTTTCAAGGCTTTAGCAATAATATTATTTTATGACATGTGGCCAATCATCACAGTTAACAGCGATCTGCTTGCATTTCAAGCAGAGAAGAGCTCAGTGGATTGAACATAATGGATGTTAATATGTCCTTTCAAGTCACTAAGGAATGACAACAACAGCAGAAGAACTTTGGGTAACACAGATAAGAAAGAATAAGCAAACTAACATTTTTTTTTCCTTTTTGCTAAAAATAAATGGACAAATTATTGCCTAGTTATGAAAAACCATGGTAGTGAGCATTAATCACTGGCAGATGGCATGTACAGAAGAAAGACTAGATGGTGGCAGACCATTGGCATGATGCATTGAGGAACATCAACAACTAATGTTGAATTGTCAAGCAGGACCTCCCCTGCAACTCACATACTGGGCATCACTGGCCTAAATATCAATTATCTGTTTTCTTTATTTATTTTATTTAAGAATTTATATTCCATGCTTCACCTAAAGGTCCCAGAGTGGGTCTCAACAACAACCATGATAACAATACATAAAATATTCTTAAAACATCTTTAAATACAACCTTCTCTGCCTCCTTCCTATCCTCCCCGGCAGGACTACACCCAGAGGGAGGTAAAGATCAAAGTTCTCTAGAACTTGGGAGTTCTCTCATGTAATCTCTGGCCACCTCCAGACACTGGTTGAGCACCCCATGAGCAAGCACTAATCCAGAGTACTGCCCCTCCAGCATTATCACGTGCTAGCTATACAGTGCAGAGGTGGTTCTGTCTTTAGGTGCTTTGGTGAAGTGCACATCCAAGGCTGAATTGGCACTTCAGCCCATATTATGCAATTAGGCAACCTCTGGGCAGGTACATCTGCACTTTCAGAAGGCGTTTACAGACTAGAAACATCCCCTGCCTACCCAGAGGTTGCCTATAGAGCAGAAGCAAACTAACCCTAACCAAAGACTTACCTTTAGCATCCAGCCGGCAACCATTTGGGATTATATGGGTTTATAGTTTCTATTATTTGTTTGTTAAAATGTTATATCTCCTATGCTTCTTCGTGATTGTAGAAGTATTCCATAAAATTAGAAAAATATGTGAAAAACAGTGATTATGTATAGGAGAAAACCTTTTCTGTAAAGCAAGGTTTCTCTAAATGGTCAGTAGAGAATCCCGGGAGGTAAATGAAGAGGTGGTTAAAAAAAGAAAGACAACCCCTCCCCCTTTGACACAAGAGTGTATCTGTGGCATTTGGGACTTGGTGGTGGGAGGAGTATAGTTTCTAAGAGGGTCAGTGAAGAAAAAATTATTGGGAAACCCTACCTACGATTGAACCCAGGAGCTTATAAAATTTTAAGGCTTTGCTGCTTTAGAAGAGCAGATCAGGGTTTCTTTTTGTCTTACGTAGTTGTCAGCAACACCCCATGGATCAGAAATGTGATGAACCAATGCTAGTTACGTTCAATAAAATATATCATAGCAGACAGCCATGTACTACATTAAATATTGTCAGATTAACTTGAGCACTAACATAGACATTTTCCAATTTTCATCCCATTGCCCATTTATAACATTTATTTTACTATAGTTGCATGCATATATTAGTTTCCATTGAAGCTGCTTGCTATAGGGTGCTATAGGATGCGCTGCTCTGTTTCTTTCCTGTCAAAACAGTCCAGTCCTCCTGCTCAACTTTGCCTGGTGTTCAAAAGAGAATGAGATGGGAAATGAACCAGGAGATCCCAAGCCAAGCAAACCATGGTCCATGAGCTGGATGGGATGGCCAAGAAGCACCATGGGATTCAGCTGCAGTGAATAGGGGGAGTGGCCTTGGGGCAGGGTAAGAAGGGCAGGGTGATGATCTGGTGATATTTGCAGGCAGAAGAGAAGCTTTGAGGCTCATCTATTTCCCTGCCATGAAAGGAGAAGACCAAGAGGCCTGCTTGCTATCCTTATGAGGAGAGCAGAAACAGAAAGTCTTGAGGCAACAACACTGATGGGGAAGAGACCAGCCCTCTGGAGTTTCCCTGTAAGGGCTGGGGGGGGAGGGGACTGTGGCAGTGCTGTGGCTCAACTGTTGGGTCCTGGTGGGACTCCAATGACAGCAGGCTGGAGAGCTGTCAGCATGCAGCATACAGGCTGAAGCAGTGCATGTGTTTCATGCAGCAGGAACACATTGAGATGCTATAGGGACTACATGTCCCTTTCTTTTGTCTTCCCTTCTTGCAGATCTGCAGCATCATGTGGGATCTATACAGGGCATGTGATATAGGTGAGGAGGTGTACCCCACTTACCATGCTTTTCCAGTTGAGGAGTGCCTCCTTTGGACTCCTGTTTCTTGCTCATTGTTATTTCCTTTCCTAGTGCTGTCTCCTGGCAGCACCAACCTTTTCAGCAATCCTTGTCCATCCTTGTTTCTTGTTCAGGGAGGGAAAGTCATAGATTAAGGGCCAAAGAGCATGAGCATGTGTGCCAGAGGCAGCAGTTCATTCCTTTGAACCCAGATACCCAAACTGGTGGTCTAATTGTCTCACTACTGGGGTTGGCCTTACTAAGAAGCATATGATCTTTTAGAAAAGAGATCATTTTCTCTATCATACAAAACTAGAACAGAGATCACTCTGTGAAGTCGATAGAATTGACAAGGGATTTTTTTTTCCATCCAGAAGATCATTCGTCTATGGAATTTAATGCTAGTGGTGGGGTGATGGCTACTAAGTTGGATAGCTTTAAGAAAGGATTAGTCAAATCCATGAAGAACAGGAGTATCAGTGGCTACTAGAATGAATGCTTAGATACTGCCTCTATAAGTTGGAGACACATGCAGGATGCCTCTATAGGTCAATTCCTGGAATTCAAGAGCAGATAAAGGCAAAACCTTGAGAATGTCCATAGGCAAATGGAGCCATAATAAAAGAGGATGCTGGACTAGATGGGCCATGACCTGATCTAGCACGGTTCCTCTTATGTTATTATAGGTGACCCAGGACCTGGCATTATAAGATAATGGCATTATCTTGCACATGAGACAATCTCTCTTGTGGGTCTAAAATATATATATAATGATCAAAAAACATTTCCTTTTTTGCCAACCTTCTATATTTGGAGATAGTCCGGACAATGAAGTAGGCAGATGCAAATAAGAGCTCTCACTATAGATTCACTGCAGAGAAAATTGCCTGTTCTAAGAGCTCAAGAAGGAGGACTAGACATAGAAAGAGAGACTCGAGGCCTCTCTGCATTTACCTTAAATCTGGATCTGTCAGTACCTGGTCTGCTTCTAGGATTGAATACCAATATGCCCATGTACTAGGGTCTCCGAAGTCAGAACATATGAAGACCAGATCCTACTTCATCTGGATCCACAGATTCAAACATGCACAAATAAGTGCAGAAGAAGAGCCCTCCAAAAAGGACTGGACAGCATTTCCTACCAGCCAGTGAAGCAGTTCTTATGTGAACCAATGAGCTGCTCCAGTTTGTATTGTAGCGAGTAAAACAGCTCTTGTACTCTTATATCTGACAGAATGTGAAAAGAATAAAAATTCTATTTTTAAAATGTTAAAAGAAAGGGAGAAAGATTGGCCATTTAAAATGGCTGAACTTCAAATTATTACATCTTGCGTCAGACTGAAAAGAGCTAAGAGCTCCGTTAGATATGTCCCAAACAGGTTCGAATGGAACTCTGTTCACATTAAACAGGGGGTTATGAAAAGCCTTGCATTCGAAGCCGACGGACAGAAGAGATCATTTGAAATGAAACAGACTCACTGCAGAGGAAAAAAGGGTGTTTGGTTTGATTTGAACCAAACAGCCAATTTTACATTCATGCACATCTCTGGCTTCTGTTCTATCCCCCCCCCCC
>MTQE01001134.1:68373093-68392057 GCA_014337955.1 Aspidoscelis marmoratus | reverse complement strand
CCCCCCCCCCCAAAGCTTTCAACAAGTAGTCAAAAACTGCTTGGAATGCACACGTTCATCAAAATTCAGGATAGAGTTTTCCTATGTCATAAACAGGTAGAAATTCTGAACAGTTCCTCTGCATGGGCTATTCCAGTGAGAACTCAAAGTTGTATCTGCTCCCTTTGTACATGGTAGATCCACCCTAGCCACAGTGAAGGCAGCCAAAGTAATCCCCAGATGAGCAATGAAGAAGGGAAAAAATCTACAGCTCTGATATATGGGGAGAAATCTTCCTTGCTTCAAGGCTATTCTGGATTTTCTGCCCTTCTTGTTGTCCTATAACCCATGAAAAGCAACAGGAAGCCACCCTGACAAGGTAATGCATAGACATTGGGAGGATAGAAAAAGAGGGAAGAACATAGGACCACAAGAGGAGCCCTTCTGGAGCAGTCTACAACCCATCTAGTCCAGCATTCCGTCTCACACTCTGGTCCATCAAATTGTTTCTGAGCACTCTCTGGGCAAAACCTTCACCACCTGCTCTCAGTTCACTGCAAATGGCCTTAAGAGGCATGCTGCCAGTCTCTCCAACCAGGAAGTGGTATCTAGGCAGCCATTCTAGAAGCCATTGATACATCTGTCCATGAATGTATCTAATATTTTCTTAAAGTTATTCATCCTTCATATCAAAGTATCATAAGCACATAGTAACTACATCTTACACCCCAAGTAATTCATACTTAAAATCTGCATTTTTGCACACTGTGGCAAACTTTAGGACATTTGGAGACATCTGCAAAAGAGTCACATAGCATAGCTAAAGTTCTCAGACACCAAGGTGTGGATGTTTGTGTAACAGAAAACAGACAGCACCTTCTGTCTAAAACCCATCACCACTAGCTTAGCTAATTCTTCAAATTCCTTCTCAGAAAATAGTTTTTTTTTCCTTCTCTCCCCACTCCCAAATTTTACTCACAACTGCCAACCTTGAGGGAATTTGGCAAGCAAGCAAGCCAACACTGATTCATCAAAGAAGTAAAGAAGCATTTTAGCATGGCTCTCTTTCACCACATATGAACTGTGGCAAGCTCAGAGCAGAATTTCTGCTTTTGAAAATTCAGAGTGTGTCTGAACATTTATATTTCCTTTTCTAAAATGCTAACTTCATGCTGATATCTCAATGGCTGCTGGATATTTTTTTAACTGTTCAGGAGGACCAAAGATTTTCCACTGTGAAAAAAAACATACAAAAGTCTCAGATGTAAAAGTGTCATTTCAAAATTATTTTGGCTGATATGATATGCGAATTACAGGTTCCTATTCTGGGATATAATCCAGAAAAAGGCCCAGTGCAGAAAGGGGCTCTTTCTCCAATATTGTCAGTTAAAAAGATGTAGGTTGTCTCCCCACAGACAGCTGAAGGTGCAAGTATCCTGCCAGAGAAAATAGTGTGTGGATAAATGTCATTCACTCTAGGTTGGATCCTGGATTGCGGCTGAGAATGGAACTCTGCCCACAGTAGCAATATTTCCACCAACCAATGCCCAAAGGTCAGCCATGTTCAGTCTTGTTGGGGTGAGCATGGGTGGAAATTGTGCCCATTGCCAGTCATGTATCCACATAGGAAAAAGGGACTGACTCCTAAGCATCCACAACTGCCCAAATAGTAGCCTTTTGCAGCCTACAGACAGAGCAACCTCAGAGACATCTAAAGATACCCAGGACCTGATTTGGTGGGTAAATTCGTACACCCAGCCTCTTGAGCACTCCCTGACTTGCACTGAGCACCCATGTGGATGGTGCCCTAGTTATAAAATCAGTAGTTAACCAAGGCATATGGCAACAGCAAGAGTTACTAAGGAGTATCTGTGATTAGTAAGGTTGCTTCATTGCACACGCAGGGTTGTTCTGAAGGAACAGCTGTCATAGGAACATGAGCGGAGCCATGCTGGATCAGGCCACAGCCCCTCTAATCTAGCATTCTGTCCCACTCAGTTGTACCCAGGCTACTTACGTTGAAAATTCATACTTTTATTTCTAATGTGATGCTGGTTCAGAAATTTACCTACTTTTTCAGGTTACTTTGTCATTTCTTCCCAAATCTTTATGAAGCCCAAGCCACTAATGAACAAAAAGATACCTTTTCAAAAATCCATTGGCTGTAAATAAATAGAAAAAGTATACAGATGATAGATAGACAGGCTGGCGGACGGACAGACAAATTAGAATATAACTAAATATTTTCCATCTTGCTTTTCCCCGTACTTTTCAAGAGGTGCAAGCAGCAAGAAAGTCTCTTTGAATTAGAGTATTTTAATTTAACAATGATGCCATCCACTTTTGAAGAGGCAAGGGATACTTGTGCATTTAGAACAGTCTGTCATATATTGCTGTAGTCCTAGAAGTTGTGTTTCAGATCAGTTTCTGGCTTCATATGGTAGAAATGCCATTAAACTGTTTTTCTGGAATTCTCTATATTTATTCACTCATTTTTCAAGTTACTCTTAGCTGACCTTTAAAGTTTTTTAATGAGTTTCTCAGAAGGATATTGCATGCTTTTTTCCATAACAAATGAAAAGTGCTGCAGAGTAACAACTCAGTAGCAAGTTAGTTTTATGCAGAGACCTGGCAGCTGCTGAATTCTTAAGATTATGGTGTTTTCATCTTTTACATAGGATGTTCTTCTAAGGCACATCTCAGATAAAGAATAATAATTTGTCTGTCTCCAGTTCCTTCTTTCATTTGAAGACCTGGAAACAGTTTATAAAGTCTTTTTCCTACTATATAGGCAGAATGGGGGCGGGGATAATGAAACTGGACTGGAAGTTAGGAAGACAGGGGGAACTAATGTAGGGTTCCCCACCCCCCACCCCCGAAAGTTGAAGACATTTTGAAATAAGCATACTATCTAGTATTATGATACTTTTGATTCTAACCATTAGGTTTTGCTTCTATTTCACATGACTCAAAAATACACAGCCCCAGTTATACAACAAAAAATACCTTCCAACATGTTCATGGCCATTTCTGCACAGACCCTTAATACGTCCATGTAGTACATAAATGGATTTCTGTTCTTGCACGTTAATGCTGATCATAGAGCCCCCCTCCTTGCTTGCCCAGCTCCATCTACATTCAATCTAGATTAGGGAGGCCCTAATCCAGATCACTGGCTGTACCACTGAATCAGTAGTACCAATGGACTAGTGGTCCTGATCTTCAGTGGTGTGCCATAGTATGCCACCAAAAATCACCTCACACATACCCTGACACTACAGACTTCTTGCCCTTGGAGGCATGGAGGTGTAACTCTGAAGCTCACACAAGCTTCAAGGCCACATGGGGCCTGTCTCCATGCAATTTTTATTCCAAATTTAACCCTGTTTTGCCTCAGGAGTGTCTCCATGCAAAGCCCTAATATGGCTTTAAAAACCCCACTTTGCAAGTGTACAACATGCGAAATAAGGAGCTAACATGTATTGTCCTGTGGTCATGCAGATGCTCCCAGGTTATTTGGTTGCAGAGCAGCTGTTAGCCGAGTATAGAGGCTGTAAAGAGCAGGGAAGATTTCTAAAAACAGATGCCAGAGCCAAGTCTGTTTTAAAGGGCTCTTGCACCTATTTTTAAAAATCTTCCCTGCTCTTTACAACCCCTATAGCCACCTGACAGTTGCCCAGCTTAATTGCCCAGGTAAGCCTGACAGGTGCTCTGTAATTAGCTGAGCAACTGTCAGGGGGTTATAGCAGCTCTCAAGAGCAGGAGAAGCAAACAAGGAGCTAATTAATTATGCACCTCTTTCCGCTTGGATGAGTCAGCCACCCAGCAAGGAGCTAATTAACAGGTAGCTCCATGGGGTTGCAGGGGCTTGAAATTTCTCTCTCTCCTTCTCTCTCACACACATGCACAGAGAGAGAGTGAGACAGGGGGGAATCCCTCCTGGAGGAACGTCTTCGTCCTCCCCTCCCTCCTCCAGCCCAAGCCCTCCTTCTCTCACACACATGCGCATGCACACACAGACAGGGTAGAATCCTGCTACGAAAACTGCTGCTCTTTTCAACATTTTATTGGGACTCTGACAGCCCCTCTCCCCGCCTGAAAGCTGACAGGTGCCCTGCATCCAGCTGTGTGGCTTTCAGGCGGGGAGAGGGGCTATTGTGCACATGTACAGAGCACCACTAAAATGAGAGCAGTGGCTTTCATGGCTCTTTTAATCATTTTATCCTGGTTCTGACAGGGATTCCACCCTCTCTCTCTCTCTTTCTGTGCATAGGAGGAAGAGAGAGAAAGAGGGGATGGGAGGAGGAAGACGTTCATGTGATCGTGGCCTTTGTCTGGCCTCCAGTAGTCCCTAATGATGCAATCACAAAATAAGCTCATCAGACCTCGAGAAAAGAATTATTATAGGAAACCCAGCATTTTGCTGGATATATAGTGATATTGTGGGTTTTAGAGCAACCAACCAGGGACTATATTAGAAATGTCATGGATATCCATGGCATTCTCAACAGTGCTGAGACAATCATGGATTTTACCCCACATCTGGAGATACATTTAGTCTAAATGCATAACTATCAGTGAGGAGCCCTAGGTGGTGAATATTATGCAGCTCTCCTGCATTGAGGGGCACTAGGTTCAGAGGCAGTGAATACATCCACACACAAAAACAGTTTAAAATGGCAGCATGCAGCAGTTTGCTGAATTTCCATCCTATACTGCTGAGCAAATGGTTCCCTTCGTTTACCCAGAAGCATAGACTGAGATCAAATGCAAACTAGTAAAAATGTGCGCGTTTGTAAATCTTGCATACACATGGAGTCATAAAGCAGAAATCCATACAAATATAACTGGAAAGTGTTGAAAAGGGAAAGCTTAAAACACACGCAAGCAGGCACACAGGCACACACACACCCTCCTATCACTGGAATTCATCCTAGCTCATCACTCTGTATTTCTGCTGTGTAGCATAATTTTCACACAAAAGGCTTTTAGCAGCCTCAGCAATGATGCAAGAAATCTAAGCTATATTTTTGATGTCCCCTTCCTCAGGCAATGGGTGAAAGGCAGACTTTTTGAGTGCTGAATCCTTCCAGCACTGTTTTCCCATTGGAGCATATGCAGCCTTTTTGCAGCGTTAAACCAAGACCAGATGTTTGAAGGCAATTTCTCAACATAACACCAAGTTCTAGACCTTGGTTGCCCTCTGGCTGTATAAAAAGAACATTGCATCACACTCTGTCCAAGACACACGCCTCCACTAACTCATCTAGGAAAGCCTTTTACCATCAGTAGAGTGCTGTGCTTAATGTAGCAAAGGAAAATATCGGGACAGTGGCTAGATTTTGAATTTTCCCCACTTTTTTTTTCTGATTGCTTTCATTTGTTATCTTGACACCTAGGAATACAGCTTCCAATGACCTTCAGCTCTAGAATACTATTTTTAAAATAATATATATAAAATCCTCAGATTCAGTAAGAAGAAAATCTTGTTAAGTAAACAATAAAAAATTACAGAACCCTGCACAAGGAATTTAAAGAGTCAAAATTTGGTCCAAAAAGGACAATAAAAAGAAGGAAAGAAAATGTGTTTACTTCAGTTACTCACGTATTTTTTGCCATATATGTTCCAGGTTTCTCCTAAAACACCTCTACATCCTTTTTAAAAAATTTATATTTCCTAAATGTTCCATGGCAAATTATAGTTTTGTCTTATAAGCCAACACATCTTATATGGCATGGAGCATGTTTATAATAGGAAGAAAGTTTTAACATTTCTTCAGAAACTTCTGTTTGCATGGATATGGGATATAGCATGCAAGGGAATCTTAGGGTGCTCCCAGGACAGATGACCTAGCAGGACCAGAAGAAGAATTTTGACTGGAAGAAGAATAGAATTCTGAACTGTATTTAGCCAGAATATTGGGGAATGGCTAGCATAGTGGGCATCCCATGGGGACTCCTTAATTCACATTAAGGCTGCCCCAAATCCATTGCAAAGCAGTGGCAGCTCCATGGGGACGAGCTCATAGACCTTGATGCTTTACTCTCTCATCCAGCCTGTTAGTTATCTTTCCTGTACTTCTCTTTGCTTACTCCCTTCCCCTTCACATATCTTCCCATTCCCACCTTCTTGTCTGCCACTCTCATTCACCTACCCTGAACCATATTTCTCAGCAGGCAAGGGACTCCAGTCTGAATCTAGGCTGTGTCCCCAAGCAATTTAAAGTGTGCTAAAACTCTTATTTTGACTCTGAGTGCCCCCATGCCATGGTTTTTAATGAGCTTCCAGCGCTACAAAAGCAGGAAAACCAGCAACAAAATACGTGCCCTTTAAAGAAGACTTTTATTGCTCTTTTGGGAAGTCACGGGTTTTCCTTACAGCATTTACCTTGGGGACACTCCGTGGCGAAAGGGGTGGGGATTGCTGCCTGCACACACAGCCGTAAAGCCATAAATCATTCACACATCTCTCAGAAATGCTGCTGTTTCCCTTCCTTCCCTCTCTAAAGCACAGAACTTTCAAAGAGCCAGAATTGCAGAGAATTGCAACACTGTTATCAGGCATGAAGTGTTATCAGGTGTGAAGTGGATGGATTGCAACATTGTTATCAGGTGTGAAGTGGGTATACTTAAAGTCACCGCTGCTCTACCGGGTGGATTTAGATAATGATCTGTGAAAGTCCTAAGAGTTAATGAGCAAACCATCACCCAGCAGATGGCTGCAGCTCGCACGGAAAGCCATTTCGGGGGACAGAGATCTGGGAGACAAATAGAACCGATGGCTATTTTTCCTTTGAACAAGAGAGGGGGTGGGGAAAAAGAGATGCAGGGAAAGAAAACACGCTTCCATGGGAATGGAAGGTGCGTTTTAAACGCACGTTTTTCTGAGCCTCATGCGGATGCTTATTCCGGAAGTGCAGGGCACTTTTAAAGACCACTTGAATAGAGTGACAGTGGAGGGAGAATAGAGAGGCAAATAAGTCTTTTGGGAATGCAGCCCTAGAGTCTGCTCCAGCAAGGTTGCTCTCTTGGGAGCTTACAAAGTAAGTGAACAGGGAGTGCAAACAGAAGTTTGGTAGGGGCAGGATGAAGGGCCTTTTGCCCTCATTTGCATCACATTACTTTTCCATTTTATTTTTTTTTAATCTTAATCCCTTGAATCTAATAGTTAAATACAAACAGATACTCAGAAAGTCACTAGTGATCTGGGGGCTACTTAGTACAGGTTTGTTTAAATCATAACAGAGAAGTAAAGTTCTCATATACTATAAATGGCTGTGTGGTAGCCATTCCTAAGATGGCAGGTTGTGTAAGCAGGCATTCAGACCAGATAAGTCTTTTTGCTTTTTATGTTGCTTATTGATAATGTTATTGCAGGATATCACCCCAATATCCCAAGGCTATGTTGGGATTTCCATTGATGTGTGTGGCAGTCTTAACATAACCCCAGTATTGACCCAGATTTTACAACCTAGGACCTTTTACTATGTAATGCCCCAGACTTGGTGGGATAAGTAAATGTAATTAAACTGACTGGGAACAATGACCAGAGTCCTGTTAAAAGCAACATTTGTAAAAGTAAAAAAATACAAAATTACCTACAAGTGATATTTAACTTGAAAAGAGCAAACTTCTCAAAACTGAGGAGATTGGTGAAAAAATAGCTAAAAGGAAAGGCTAAGGCAACAAATTCTCTCCAGAAGATTTGGATGTTATTTAAAATAATAGCAGATACTCAATCACAAAATATTTTTTTAAAAAAATTAAAAATGGAACCACAAAGGCTAGGGGAAGGTGGCATAGTTGACTACCAATGCCAAGAAAATTATTTGAAGTACAAAAATATTATTCATAATATGAAAGACCTGTCCTAATTAAGAAAATAAAAGGGAACATAAACTTTGAAAACAGACAGTATGACTTTCAAAACAGAAAGCTCAATGAGTTTATTGCTGTCAAGAAAGGATATGGGCAACACTCAGAAGGAGCTGGGAAAGTTAAGGAGTCAGATAAGGAAAAGGTAAATGTTTGAATGTAGCAAACTGTGCAGCTGAAGGAAGGTTACATAGGATCTGAGGGTACTCATAAGCCAGCTATGAAGGTTGGGTTTATCTGTAGCCCAAGATGGGAAACTTACTCAATTCCTCTGGAGTATCCAGATCCTGTGGCAAATCTCTGGAAGGCAAAAGTCCTTGACATTGAGCAGGCATCTTGAGCTTCTTGCTGACATTAAACCCAGCAATTCAACAAATTCACCTTTTCTTTCCACATTTTCTCATATACATCAGTGACCTGGGGCCTTTTTGCATTTACCTGTCTGTGACCCAGATCAGTGGGTCTGGATCACGTGGCATCCTTTGGTATGGATCACAAGGCTTGGACTGGAATAGCACCATCTGCATGGCCACAGAAGTTCCAGCCCAGCCCCACACTGGCTCCAGACGTCCTGGGGGACACATTTTGAGCACCAACAAAATGGATTCCCCATGAATCCAGAAAATGAAGGTGTGTCTTGTACATACCTCAGTGATCCAGACTGGTCAGTGCTAATAGCCTGGTGGATGTGTTTAATCACATCCAGCAGTAATCCAGATCAGGAGCCCTCTGAGCTGGATGATGCTTCATCTGGTGCAGACAGAGTTTCCTAGCAAAGGGCAGACAAAAGAGGCCCTAAAGGGGACTATGAGGTGCTCAGATCTGGAATACAGATAAGTGCACAAAGGCCCTAGAGTAAGAAGTCAGTGGATTAAAAAAGAAAAAAAAACTGAATTTTATATCATTTATATATTATAGCCAGGTTCAAAGTCCATTTCTGAAATAGGGTGCTGTGTCGCTTTCAGTGTTGCTTGTTTTCCCCTTTTCACCAAAATCCCAGCCTACAAACTATCATGTGTCCCCAACCCTCACAGTTTCCAAATCTCATTGCAGTCTATATATGTGCATTGTTAAGTGGCCATACACCCGGACATTCAAGTTACAAGCAAGTGAATTTATATAGATTTTAGATATGACTGTAAGCCACTTTGCAGATTTTTCTCAAAACACCAGGGCAAATATTTATCAAATAATTATAGTATTCATTTCTGTAAAATAATAATATTTGACAAAGTAAAAACTAAAGGGATAGAACGGATGATTAAAGAGACGAGACAGTTTGCAGAGAATAAAATGTGTGGCACAGGCTTAAAAATGACATGGGTAATTTAGTTCTTCAGAGGGCCACCTCCAGATGCAAGGGCAACAGCAGGGCACAGGCACCTACCTGTCTGGGCACTTGCTTCCATGGTGGTTTGATGTGTACATCTGAATATTTTGGTACCATGAAATACTCAGAAGTGCATAATTGTCACCCCTCACTCATGCACAAGCATCCATACCAGGTAAGTTATTTTGCTATATTTGCAAAACCCAAGCTGATTTTCCTGCAGTAATCCTGTTATTGCAGGATATCATCCCAATATTGCAGCGCTATGTTGGGCTTGCCATGGACATGTGTAGCAGTCTCAAGTGAGCCCCAGAATAAACCCAAGTTTTACATTCAGGCTGGGTGCTGCCCACGTCTGTGGAAATGGCACAATTATTCCTCTGGACAGAGAAAGTTGGATTTTATTAATTTTTTGATGGAAGAGACAGAAGCTGAACAAAGGAAGCATTAAAGGAGGGTGTCAGGAAATGCCTCCTCTCAGAAGTATTATTCAATTTAAATAAGAATCCTACTCAAAAGTGTATTTTACATGGAAGTGCAATGTTCAATGTGCTGTATGCTGTTACATTAAGCTGTGAATTGACGTTGTTTTCGATTAGTGTCAATGTTAAGAATGCAGTTTATATGCCCTAGTTGCTTGTGACAGGATGCCATTTATCCAGTACATAAAATGGCTATAACTGAAACTTGTGGGGAAATATCTCAATATGATTTCTAATCTCAAATGTTTGAGATTCAGAATAGAATACCATGTGGTTTAAACAGTAGTTTCTGTATTATCCACAAATATGCCATAAATGGTAAATCTCCAGGTTCAATGGCCTGAGTTCAACAGATTAGCTGATAAAAATCTGTTTCTCAGGCCTCATCCTTTGGATGATGGTAGAGGCTACTGACGTTGCTCAGGTGAATTTTGCTTTTAACATCTTTTCAGTCGCAAGGAAGAAGGTAATGCAGCTTTGAGATCACTGTAGCTCCAATCGCTGGAGTCTTTTAGCATGAGTTTCTTACTAATGCTTGAAAAGCACTCATCAGAACTTTTGATAAAAGAGCACAAAATGATATGCTATTTCTTCCTTTTCTTATTTCTTCTTCTTCTCCTCAGAATTCACCATCAGCAGCTTCTGCACCATTGTGGACATCATGAACTTTTCCAGGCTTCAAGTCCTGAGATTGGATGGGAATGAGATTCGACGTAATAATGTGCCTTCAGATGCCCCACTCTGTCTGCGATGGGCTACTGTCATA
Source organism: Aspidoscelis marmoratus (assembly GCA_014337955.1). Lineage (NCBI taxonomy): Eukaryota > Metazoa > Chordata > Lepidosauria > Squamata > Teiidae > Aspidoscelis > Aspidoscelis marmoratus. The sequence continues at coordinate 68,381,625 of MTQE01001134.1, read as the reverse complement.
GAAATTTAGTCATTTTCCTGACCCCTTTCCTTAAACCTTCCTTAAAACAAGGCCAGGCCTTTCCTGCAATCACATGGGAATTGAAGGCTCCTTTCCCAATTTAGCAGTGCTTCATTTGACTCAGCTTCTGCAACTGTATAATACACAATAAGAAGAACTGATAAAAATCACCCAATAGATGTTGCTCATATTAATCAATCAGATGGCAGCACATATGCAGACAAACACTTTGCCTACCTTATTCTCTGTTTTCTTCTCTATCAACCAGTCAGTTATCTGGTTTTCATAATATGCCATCAGGCGCTTCTTTCATTTTGGGTGGGTGATGGACAAGATTTTGTTTCCTTTCTTGACATACCTTCTGAAGTCTGACACCAGCTGGAACCACCTCTGGGGTTTGTTTTTCCACGCAGGAAGGCCATGGTGAAAAAGAAGCATGTCCATGGTGAGGATGGGTGACATAAGCTAAATGAAAACAAATTAAATAGCTTGCCACACAACCAGGAGCAATTAGAGACAGGGGTCGAACTAGGATAAGTGAGAGAGAGAAATTGCTGGCGGATGAGGTTTAGATCTTCTGCTCGTTTTTAAGTATAAATATAGCTCTCCTGGTGTCAATCACGGATTACATAGCATTCTCCCAAAGTAAATCCTTCTCTTCCCATTTTGTCTGTTTTCCCATACTGATTGTAAAACCCCAAGGTGCACAAAAGCAGTATAATTTGTTAAAGACGTGCCATCACTTTTTCAGTAATCAAGTAAGTTCTACCATGAAGTCACCAAATCACAGCAAACAGCAGATGAATTATTTGCATGTTAATATTCTCTGGAAATGTATTCTGAGATTTCCTCAACTCCAGAGAAAAGACTTTCTCCTCTTTGTAAGGCACCCTAAATGCCCTTGGATCTCGAAAATGCAAGCCTGATTCCATCAAACAATGTCAGATGATCCTGGAAGAGACTGAAGCATGTAATGGAAAAATTATATGCAAAGCAACAGTGGTTGAGCTGTCAGTATATTGACACTATATTTGCAAGGGTGGTTGAGGACAAGCACTTCAACATATCAGCATGATTAATGCGAGGACTGCCTCATTCAAAGGCAAGTTCCTCCCTTGCACTACATGGATTCACCAGCTGCTGTAGGAGCTAAAAAACCACCCCAGGAAAACAATGATGGGAGGGGAAGCTCTCCCCACACTGACTATCACAGCACATGCCACCGGATAGCGTTAGATGGGATAAGGATTTCACATTGATGGTTTTACATCTCTGTTGAGCAAAATCACACTGAAACAGAGGTATCTGTCCACAACCACTCGTGCAAAAATGGTATCATTGTACTGACTGACTAACCATGATTTTTGGCAATATGTTCTGCTGGCTGACCAGCCTCCGGCATCTCCACTATACTGCCCTGTTCAAACAGATCTGGTTGCTGATAACTCATCACCCTTCATTATCTTGGAATACCATGAGACCTCTGATGGGCCATTTAATGGCAACCAAGCCCATCACTGGCTGATAAGTGCACCTTAAAGATGAATCTCATTAGCAGTAGTGCATTTTGTGCTTCCAAAACCATTAGAAGCACATTAGGCACACATGTACACATCTGTGATGGCATTATGGGCCTGTCAATATCATTCCTTATGAGTGTTGCACTTTTTTTTTATCCATGAGCACAGTAAGGAAGTTCTTTATCATGTAATACTGCAATTTCTCACCTTTAGGTAGTTCCGCCATCTATGACAGAAGTTATTTCTGTTAATGAATTTGTAAAATTTAGATGGCATTGGCTCTCGTGTATGGCATCCAGACGTATATTATTAGCATTTTCTAGCTGAATCAGAAAAGAGTTTTTCATTCCTTCTGTGATACAGCAGTTCTGTTTATTATTCAGCGCTTGCAGAAAACATATTTCGTCTTTCTATGCACAGTTTGAGTACATATAAAGAATGCTGCTGTTATTGAAGCAACATTCCCAGCCAGTTATAAAACATAATGCATGCCAAATTGATATTAAAATACCTGGCAAAACATACCAGCATTCAGCATGGTAGATGCATTCCCCTGCCAGCATATCATGGGAAGATGAGGGCTATTTACTGTTGTATTGCTCTCCAAGCTCCCATCTGGATATTGCAACCCAATAAAAGTTGTATCCCAGATTCATTCACTCAGCAGAATCCATTTCTAGTTTGCAGATATTATAACGGTACTTGTTATAACATGTTTGTTTGGCTATAGAATCCTCTGGGCTGGATTTCATACGTTTTGTAGCACCTCATCTTGCTCCAAGACTGAACAGTTCTTTCATTTTCACATTGTCCTTTCCTTCAAACTATTGAACCCTTTGATTTCTCTGTGGATCACAAAGGGGAAGGAAAAAATATGCAGAACACGGGGGGGGGGGGAGATAAGATTTATGGGGATTCTGAGAAGTTCCGAGTGCCATCAAAACCAGCTATATTTTAAATGTATGCTGACAATGTAAAAGGAATATGTAGAAGCATGAATTGTAGATATCATTAGTGATAATAAACCCATTTAATAATTGCATGGAATGTCTTGAAAACTACTAATTACACACACTTGGTCCAAAATATGTGCTGTAAATGAGAAACTGGCAGAAATGAACAAAGCCCACTTGGGTCTTCAAAAGAGCTTAAAGCTTCATTTCTAAGGGTGTGTCTGCATATGGGAATCAGATATATGCACTGAATTACTGCGTTCTTTTTCAGCCTGAGGATGAATAGCATAATTTAGGAAGACAAACGAATGAACTTTTAAAAGGAATCTCAGGCTGAGTTCCCACTGGACTATTTTACTGATGTTTTAAATATGCATTAATTTAATCAGCATTCAATCCATTTTTTCATGTCCCCATTTATGGCTTTTTATGTGGATTTACAGGGAGGAACCCCTCCCCTCTCTCATTTGTGTCGTCCCCTGACTTTATGGGGCAAACCCTGTACGCCTGCTCTTGATTAATGTTAGAATGGAGATTCTAACATTTTGCTGGGTAGAAACAGCTAAGGAAAAGAACAAAGCAATTTCACACTTTCCTTTTCAGATGGAATCTCCTTCCCTGCTAGTGCAGACTGTCTGTCCCGGTCTGTCCCAATAGCAACAGCCATGGCAACTTTGGCTGTGCACCTAGCAATTGCTATGGTAATTGTGATACAGCATATATTTCTACAGCTGCCTTGCCCCATCTCCTCACAGCTCCACACCTGGAAGTGGGTATGAATGCTGCCAACCAGGAGTGTACTAGACACTTCCAACCAAGCTGTGGAAAAGGTTTTACTTCTCCACTGTTACGGAGGATCAGGGATTCTGGGACACTTTTGGATGCTCTGGACACACAGCAGTGCAGCATGTAGATGGAGTGCCCTAGTGTGTCTTGGAGTGTCCCCACACAGTAAATGTGAACAAGCCCTTCATCTTCACTTCCGCACAACTTAAAGAGAAAACAATTTCATTTTTAAAAACACTTTTCTTTAAAAAAGCTTTCAACTTAACACCTCCACTTAATAACAGAAAATATAAAGGGAGCACTTATCCTTTCATTTTAAACCATTTGGAAGTAGTTCCAAAACGAGTGAAGTGACTAGGCCAAAGATGAAAGGACTCTCAGCTGTGGGTGTGTCTGGTGGTGAAAGGAAAGTCCACTGGTGTAAGGAACAACATTGCCTAAGAACCTAGAATGTAAGATCTATGAACAAAATATTAGATGTGGTCAAATATAAGACTTGAGAGTCAGTGAACTAAAATGGATAGGAACAGACAAATAGCCATTATCTGCTAGTGTCAGCCAGAAGTCAATAAAAGAGTGAGAGAACCAAGTCTATGTAATGCAAGTCTATGTCCCAACTACTGAGGCCAAAGAGGCTGAAGTTGCATAAGAACATAGGAACATAAGAGAAGCCCTGCTGGATCAGGCCACAGCCCATCTAGTCCAGCGTCCCGTTGCACATGGTGGCCCACCAAATGCTCATGGGCATCTCAAGCAGAGACAAAGACAAACCTTTTCCTGCTCTTGAATCCCAGCAAATGGCATAGAGGCATCCTACTTTCCCCTCCAGCCTGAAAGATGTACTTAGGCATTCATTCTAGTAGCCATTGATACATCTGTCATCCATAAATTTATCTAACCCTACCTTAAAGCCATCTAGACTGGCAACTGTCACTACCTCTTCTGGCAGCACATTCCATAAACCGATGACCCTCTGGGTAAAGAAATACTTCCCATTGTCGGATCCAACTCTCCTACCCATCAGCTTCATAGAGTGCCCCCTGGTTCTAGTGTTGTGCCATAGAGAAAAGAAATTTTCTCTATCCACCTTTTCTATACCATGCATAATTTTATATACTTCAATCAGGTCCCCTCTTAAATGCCATCTCTCTAGACTGAAGAGGCCTAGACGTTGCAGCCTGATTTCGTAAGGGAGGTGTTCCAGACCCTTCATCATTCTGGTTGCCCTCTGCACCTTCTCTAGTTCCACAATATCATTTTTGAGGTGTGGTGACCAGAATTGTACACAATATTCCAAATGTGGCCTCACTATAGATTTATAAAGGGGCAAAATGACATTTGCTGACTTATTTTCTATTCCCTTCCTAATTATTCCCAGCATTGAGTTTGCTTTTTTTGCTGCTGCTGCGCACTGGGTTGACACCTTCATTGAACTGTCCACCAGAACCCTGAGATCCTTTCCTGGTGTGTTGCAGAAAGCTCAGACCCCATCAGTTTATAGACATAATTTGGATTTTTGACCCTGATGTGCATTACTTTGCACTTGTTAAGATTAAAGCACATTTGCCACTTGGTTGCCCACTCACCCAATGCTAAGAGTTCTAGAGCTCTTGGCAATCCCTTTAGGATTTTACTACCCTAAATAATTTAGTACCATCAGCAAACTTTGCTGTTTTACTATGTACCCCTTCTTCTAGATCATTGATGAATAATTTAAAACACATTGGTCCCAACAGTGAACCTTGGGGGACCCCACTTTTCACCTCTTTCCACTCTGAGAATTGGCCATTTATTACTACTCTCTGCTTCCTCCCTTTAAGCCAAGCACAAATCCAGGACAGAATCTGTCCTTTTATTCCATGGCTGATGAGTTTACTCAGTAGCCTTTGATGTGGGACTTTGTCAAAAGCCTTCTGAAAGTCCAAATAGACAATGCCTACTGGTTTGTCTTTATTCATGTGTTTGTTGACACTCTCAAAGAATTCCAACAAATTTATAAGGCACGATTTACCTTTGCAGAAGCCATCCTGGCTTTTGTTCAACAACTCTTGCTCCTCCATGCACACACTAATTTTATCTTTAATGATGGTTTCCATCACCTTACATGGAAGCAACGTTAAGCTAACTCATCTGTAATTGCCTAGTTCACCCCTCGATCCTTTTTTTGAAGATTGGTGTCACATTTGCTACCCTTCATTCCTCAGGTACAGAGCCTGATGTTAAAGAAAGAATCCAGACCAGAGTAAACCGGTTTTGAAGTAGGTGGGAATGCAGCCAAGTTCTTCTGGGTATTTACAAGCTGAAGTCCAAGGCAAAACCTTCATCTGCTCTTGACTCTCTGCAAATAGCTTTTGGAGGCATCCTGCCTGTCTCTCCAACCAGGAGGCAGTACCTAGGCACATATACTTGTAACCATTGATGAACACATAGAGGGGGTAGAAATAGTGAGGAAAGAAATGGAAATGGTGACAAATTATATATTTTCTTTGACTCAGAGTTCATTGCAGATGATGACTTCATCCACAAAATCAAAAGACATTTGCTCCTTGGGTGGAAAGTTATGGCAAACCTGGGCAGCATATGAAAAATCAAAGACATCACCTTTCCCACAAAGGTTTGTATAACCAAGGCTATGGCTTTCCAGCGGTAATATATGACTGTGAGAACTGGACAATAACAAAGGTGGAGCACTGGGTATTCTCTCACTCTGAAAGTGGACTGAAACTGGATTAAACCATAAGGGTGACCACAGCAATGAAAGAACAGGCACAAACTTGGGGAAATTCTGGGGGCAGGGCTATGGTTCATAGGGTCAGAAAGAGTCAGACATGATTTAACAACTGAACAACAACTTAGGATTTGATTTTTCTAACTCTTGCCTGCCTGCCTGCCTGCCTGCCTATCAGAATAATTTTTTAAATTTTCTGTAGGGATGTGTACGAATATTTGAAACATTAAAAATGCAATCGAATTCTTTCAAATCTGGACATTAGAATTTGCATCGAATGTCTATAAATTCAAATGTAAATATTCAAACAAATTTTGGATTTTGAATCTGTTCATTTGAATTATTCAGACATTCTTATGTGTATGGATACGTACACAATATGTACTTGCCTGTACGTATCTTCCCTGCATCCGTACGCATTTGTACGGATCCGTACGGGACGAAAACGGGGTGCATATGGGATAAATATGGGATGCGTACAGATATGTACAGATTCGCATAGATAAGTATGGGATGCATATGGATGCATACAAGCAGATACAAATGTTGACATTCGTATGTGCAAATTCGAATAGAAAATTCACACAAATAGATTCAAATGTATCCAATTAAAATTGAATGTTGATACATTTGAATTTTAAAGATTTTAAAATCATGTTTTAAATTATTTTTTTATTTTAGATGTTGTTACCTGCCTGGTTATAGGTTGGGATAAAAATGTAAATAAACAAACAAATAAATAAATAAATTTGAATTTTTGGTTATTAAATTCAAATCGAATCCCAAAAAGTGCTTTCATGTACACCCCTAGACTTCAGTCCTTTTTCAAGTCAGCCAGTGTAGGGGGAAAGAATGGGACATATATTCTATCTAGTCCCGTTCATACTTCCCTCTTTTTTGGGTGGCTAAAAGTGTCATTGTATGAGTGCGGCCCTTCACACTGCCAGAATCATGATAAGGACAATTACATAGAACAGTGTGCATGACAAGCCCACATCTGGAAAAGTGCCAAGGCCAGCATGCACTAAAGGTGTTAGCTTTGTGCAATACACAAATGGTGTGCAGAAAGATGTGGTCGTAGAACACCCCTTAAATACAGGATGAGCCAATGAGCAGGAAAATTTAGACCTGCATCGAGGGCAGAAGTGTTCCAACTCAGTGGGATAAGTGGCAGCAAGACTCAGTCTACATTTGCACTGAGATCGAATGGATGCGCCTCCAGCTGTTTTTTTTTTTTCCTTTACGTGCCTTTGAACCATACTGCCATATATTCCCTAGAGAGAGCATCCCAGGACATCTCACATGACACTTTTTCTGTTCCTAGTCCTAATTCCCTTTCTCCCTTCTACAGACCACCAACAAAATACTGCCACTTCTACAATTGTCACAAAGATGAGTTTGTAGATTGTTTCTCTAATTATTTATTTTACTTTTCTAATCTATCAGCTGCTATTTTCAATTTTGCTTTCCAGAGGGGCACACATAAATATCACAAAACATCAAGTGCATGCTGGGTCAGCAATTAATGTTTGCTTATATTTATAGCCCTCATCCATTCCAGGCACAGAAATCTTGCATTGTATGGAGCCCCTTTAAATAACTAATAATAGAAAAATCCTAAATTCCTAGGAAAATTGCCTGAAGGGGCACTGAATCCCATGGATCCCTCTCAGCTGGTGGAAAAGGAGGTTCAGCTGTAAATAAATCTGCTGTTGGAGATCTCAGCAGGATCTTGCCTGCTGATCAAAAGAATTTTTAATCTTTAATTACTTTAACAAGTTATATCTTGCCCCCCCCCAAAAAAAGTAAGCCCCACAATCAATCACCAAAAGGGGGGAAGAAACACCCTGCAATCAATCATGGAGAGGGGGAGGAAACAGACTGCGATTGATTGCAGAGAGAGCGGAGGGAGGATGGCAGGGGAGCACCAGGCACAACCCTGGGTGATGCCCAGCAAGGGTAGATTGCCAGTGGGCTTGATCCAGGGGTGGCAAAGCACACCACCAGGCCAGACTGGTCTCCCCGCTACCCCATACTGATTGATTGGCCACCTGCCAACAGCACTTCACAGAATACGTGATGTGGGCAGTGTCAGCTAATTACACCAGCCAGGGGGTGGGGCACGGCAGCAGCGTGGACCAATACGCTCTGGGTACAGGAGCACCATTTATATTTCTGGCTGCCTAGGAGAGTCCTGGATTGTCAGAAATGTGAATAATCCTTCTGTTCCTTGACTGTACTGGGCTTAGAACACTACAGGCTACTGGCCATAGTGTGAAAAGGCCCCTGGACTCTACAACCTTCCAGAGCAGGACAGATTTATTTACCTATAGTTAAGAAAGTAATTATTTGCTCTGCCCTCCTTAGCAGCACCTCCAACCATTATATTTCATAACATAAAAAGCAAAAGAACAAGCCACTATCAAACAATACTGCAAGGTTGTCCTGCCCTACTCTTAGCCCTTAATCCTGGAAATATTGGTAAAGCAACACAATATTAATCCATGTAATATTTATTGCATAAGCAAGGATGTGTTTTAACATG
>MTQE01001134.1:68343205-68373083 GCA_014337955.1 Aspidoscelis marmoratus | reverse complement strand
AAATGGGAAGCATGAAATAAAATCATAATTAGAAAGAGCACGAACCCCTGTGTTTCCCATACCTTTTATTTTTCTCTGAGCAACCACAACCTCACAAGGAAGATGAAAATTCAGCTTCCAAATGAAGTTCCTTGATACATCAACAAGCTAGTCATTATCCATTGTCACCTGAGGGAAAGTCAACATCACTTCTGCAATGATAGATCACCCCTTACTAACTTGTTAGAATTCTTTGAAAGTATTAGTAGCCTCACAGATAAATGTGATTCAGTTGATATTGTCTATCTGGACTTCAAAAGACTTCAGTCATAGATTAAGAGGACAGGCCCTGTCCTGGATTATTAAGTGACTTAAGGACAGGAAACAGAGAGTAGTAATAAATGACCAGTGTTCAGACTGGAAAGAGGTGAGGGGTGGGGTTCCTCCAAGGTTCCATCTTGGGACCAGTGCTTTTCAATTTGTTCATAATATTTCCTATTTGTTCAACCATTCAGCAATGGTTTGGTAAGAACTACAGTCACATAGTATCACACGATAATGCTCCTGTCTATATAGTCTTATCTTCTACTCTCACAGGTCCACGCTATAGCATCCAAGCAAATGCTTATCAGAAACACAAAATTATGGAGAGCTATTTCAGTTCCCAATGAAAGCCTATTTGCTGGTCAGAATAAAATGTATTTGCACTTCTTTACTCTTTCCATTAGATGTCAGTGTTGTATTTCCTATGCATAAACAAATTTCTTAACTGCCCTTAAAGGAATTCTAGGAGCAGAATAAACAATTTTAGGTACCTTAAAGACTAACAATTATGATGATTATTGTTTTAGTAGGATAATGGAGACTCCTCCCCAATTTGAAACTCAGATCCCTGTGAGTTTGAGATTGCCCAGTAGGTTTATTCCAACTTATTGCTGGAGTAAAGTAGAAGGCAAGATAGAAGACTGTGGAAGAGTATGGGTGATTTCAAAAGCTGGTCAGTCCTGAAGCTCACTGCCTCTCTCTATGGACTGATAAAACATAACGCAAAAGGTTCAATGTCATACACAGCTGCAGATGCATCATCCCCAAACAACTTGGCAAATAACTAACCCATTTACTTAGGGTCCAGCAAGGTAGTTAGTAGTACTTGGAGACTAACAGTAGAGTCTCTTGTTAGTCTCCAAGTGCTACTACCTACCTTACTGGACTTTTTGAATTAGACTAACATGGCTATTTCTCTGATACTGACCGCCATGGAAAGCACCAAAATTAGCCAAATGGAGTGGAAATCCATCAACTTCTCCAGGACCCTTGCCCAGGTACAGACGGATATAATCTTCCTTAAACACTGCAAAGTCTCTTGTTAGTCTCCAAGTGCTATTAACTACCTCGCTGGACTTTTCAAATTAGACTAACACAGCTATTTCTCGGATATAGATTTACTTAGGGTTCCTCCACTAAGCAGGAAATTCCAGATTTTTAAAATACCACCACGCTGGTGAGTAGGGGTGTACACGAATGCAATTTTTGGATTCATTTTATTCAGATATTGAATATTTGAATGTCCCAATTTGAACAAATAGAGAAAAAATGAATGTATTCAAATTTGAATCTGATTCAAATATATTGATATCTATTTGTATGAATTTTCTATTCATATTTGAAGATATGAATGTTGACAACACTCGTATGTGTCTGTACGCATTCATACGCATCCCGTTTTTATCCCATACATATCCATATAAATGCATAGATACTAATAAGATGCATATGGATAATTCGTACGAATGATTCAACACATTCAAAATTTTCAAATGTTATAAAACAAATGTATAGACATTCTATTTGAATTCAAATATCCAAATTCAAACACATTTATTATATTTTGAATGTTTTGAATATTCTTGCACACCCCTATGTGCTGGGTTTCTGATAATGGTGCTCATAATGGTTTCTCATAATAACAATGCTTACTTATGTGTCTGCTGGACCATTTCCTTATTATTTCTCTTTGGGATTCACCAGATTCACCAGATCTACTGATCAAGATCACTAAGAGGTGAGGACCGGATCAACACTGTCTGCACTGATGGCACTCATGCAGTTTAAGACTCTCTGAGCCTGCAAAACTTGTGCAAGCTTTGCAGCTGCCCCCACCCACAACAGCTAGGAGTGAAAGTTACTAGCCTCAGGACTGGGGTGGGGGTGATTTTTGGCAGGTAGCTATGGTGCATCACTGAATGACAGCTCCCAGTAATTCCAGACCTTGGAGGCATGTCATCTGCATACTTCCATGACTGCGAATACAGCCCTTAGTCTGATTGTATTGGATTAAGGGCCTCTTAATCTGGATCTGCCTCCATCTTGTACAGACAGAGCAGGACTAACAGGGGCAGGGCTTCCTTGGTCCACATTAACAGACCAGAGGCCCTGTAAGCCAGATCTAGAGGTAAGTGCAGAAAGGGTCAAAGAAACATAAGACAAAGTCTATTTAAATCAGGTTATATACAAGCTTTTTCTAAGAGGCTACTCTTCATTTCTCTTGGTATGTGCCTAGCACCATTATATCATATTACCATTATTGCATCCTGAATAATATTTTACACTCTTGTTCTTGAAGGCTGCACTGCTATACAACCATGTTCATGATTAGGAGTTCTGAATAACCACAAATTCTTCCAGATCATCACTTTCTTTAACATGCAGAAGTATTATGTCTGCAAAACACTGAAAGATTTGCTGGTCTAACAAAAGGCCCGGAAGAAGCACATATGTTAATGCTGTTATAAACTGAAGTATACTGAACTCATGGATTTATGTTGCCTCAGAATTTGAAATGATTTGAGCACAGAAACAAGGTCAAGACAGTTTTTATAAAACTGTACATCTAAGCAACCATAAAGGCACAGTGTGGATTATGCCACCATGACAGGCAGAATGGCTCAGCAGTGAATGCCTTCACTTCTAGTTGATCAATAGGACTGGATATATTTGACTGGATAAAAGAAGTCCTGAGAAGAAATTATCTAGTAATGGAAACACCAAGCTATTGTACTTGAAATAAGAAGGCTACCAAATAACAGAAGAATATCAACAGTACTAGGACAATAGGAGAAATGAAAGAGCAGGTGTTCAGGACTACAAAACCCATCAAAATGGGGAAAAGGGGGAAACACTTGCATTTGTAATTGTCCCTGTTATAGGGGTAACAATAAACATACAAACACATAAATAAATAAATAACAGAGACAATGAGGCTGTGGTTTGCCCTTTTCAGTCTGCAATTATTCTCTTTCAGGCTGGCTGAGAGCACTGATCATGGCTGCAGTGTGACCCATGTGTTCGCACATATATCAGGGCAATGAGGTCCAGGGGTGGGCCTAGAGGCCACTATTTGCAGTGAGGCAGCTCTGGCTCCACCCCTCAGCACACACACTACGTAGGCCCACCAGGCCTTCATAGTGGTCTACAAAGCTAAGCAAAAGCAGCTATGTAGGCAGCTACGAAGCTGTGTCTCTCCACCACACCCACTGTACCAGAAGTGACCTTTGACTGACAGCTACATGGTCCAACTGCACTGTACCACTGGCAGACCTTCCTGATCGGGCCTAGTCAGAGCCTCAGGATGGGTGCTATGGCAGCCACATGGCAGCCCTCTTTAGCACCCATTGCAATTGGGAGCTAGATGGCCTCTGTGGATGCATGGGGTCTTCACCATGATGTGGAGCTTCAAGGACTGGATTAAATGAGGACCAGATATCAATGATCCAGATCTTGTACTGTACAGGTATTAAGCCAACTCTACATTGTAGAATTCACAGTTTGCAGTGCCAGTGTATATTGTCATTGTCTTTGTAACATGGGTCAATGACCATAAAAAGAAAAACAAATGTGAAGGAATGGGAAGACATTGCTTGCATTCTGCATATTTACCCAACTAAATGAGCTTTTCTTGTGATGATAGACTGTTACTTTTAATCACCCCTGCTTGTCCTCAAAGATTGGGGGGGATCCCCAAAACAACCTATAGGGCTCACATTTTCCCTATACTCTATTTTTATCTTCCATTTTTGTTTTACATGGTTGTTCTGTTTCACTTTACACCATACTGAGACTGTGATATAGGACAATATAAAAATTTTAATGAAGGAATGCACAATATTAATCCCCATGTGTACCAACCTTCCAGCATTGCAGCCATGTGGCTGTAGTGTGAAAAGGCCACAGCTCAAATTCCCTGACTTGTGATAGCAACATTTGATTTCAGTGTTGATAGCTGCTAAAAGAACTACAGCTCAGATTGGTTCCAGTTAATGGAATCTGAGAGCATCAAACATTGTCTATGGAAGCAGACATACTAGTCTTGTGAAACTGATCATTTTACATTTAAAAAGAGTGAAAGGTTTAGGGTAGGTGTAAGGTTACATAATGTACAGACATTGCACAAAGCTAAGAGTTGTGTAGTACACTGAGCAAAAGAGAGCAGATGGTGGTGGCTCATGTGAGGAGTACAGCAGGATTCAACAGTTATCTTGCATGTCTTTAAATGGTAGCAAATCAGAGTTTCATTAGATTCAGAAAAGCTTGCTACCATTTTGGATCAAAGCTTAATTTGTTGAGATTGAAAGCATACAGTTTACTGCTGCTTAGAGATGTTCACAAACTAAAACCAGATGTTCAGTTCACCATCAAACCAAACACCTGTTTGCTTTTGTCTGTGTGTTTGTTTGTTTCAACAGAGAATCAGATGATCAAACAAATGATTGTTCACATTCATTTCTGAACTCGTTCAATCTCAAAAGTAAGAAAACAAACATGAACAATTTGACCAAATTATTGTGTTCGCAAGCTGCAGGCTGGTTTGGTTTGGATATCCAAACAACCACATGATTGGTTTGATGGGAACATTTATGAACCCAAACTGTTTGAGCTTTTGAGAATGTCCCTACTGCTGCTTAACCCTAACACTGCACCCCATGCTGCTTCTAACTACAGATCCCGTGTGCCTTCCTGTAGCTTCAACGGAGTTTGGAACTAAATCCTCTCTCTTAAAATTTGGCAAAGACTGCTAGCATTTTCAAAGTTACCAAAAGCCCATTTCCCTATTTCAAATAACCCTGACTAGAAGCATACTGTAATTTGAAATCTGCTGTTTTTCATTACTGGTAGCAGCAACACATCCAGCTCAAAAACAGCCAAGTGGGTTAGGGCTGGGAACCTGGAAGCTCAACTGCTGTTGTGGCGGAGCAGGCACTTGTGCCATAAACTATTTGTGTTTCAAGGAAGATTGTAAATTCCTGTTCATTCAGCTGCTCAGGAGCACCCGCCCTTTTCCTGTGTTTGGAAGCCCAAAACACACCACTCTTTGTTTCCTGGACTGAAGCTTGCCTCAGAGTGCCAAGATCTCTTACAAAACTAACACAGTTCCTAGAGCAGCAAAGGAATGTACCCCCTCCCCAAGTGTTTCCAGTGCAGGGCCCCTCATCTTCAAGACCCACCCTCTAACCCCAATATTCTCAAGTTTGGCCTAGATATAAGACCAGAAGCAAACAGATGAGAAACAGCACACTGGAAGACGCTGATTATTTTGGCACAGACATGGTTTTCAAGGGCTCGGTTCATAGGCAGGAGCAGGAGATTTTGTGGCAGTGCAGCTCAGATGTGGGCCCTATAGCCAAAGAAAAAATGTTATAAATGCCCATACATATCACATTCTGGAAGGTAAAACCCATGCTCTGGTTTCTTGTCCTTTCTTTAGAAACCAGTACTTAATATGTATATATATCCTATAGAATAATTGAGCAATCAAAAGTCTTTTGACCACACAGAACTACTAGTAGTCAGAATTTGTTCCTGGAATGTGTTTTCCATATCACCACACAGTCCTGGAATATGTAATATTCAGAATGGTTTCTGTTCCAACTCAGTGAGGAGTAAGCTGAATGCAGAAATATTTGTCTGAGGCTCCTTCTGGATGGGGTACTTGATCTTATCTTACAGCAGAGTACGTGCAAATACTGACATCTGAAAATATCAACCTCACCACAGCAATGGCCATACACAAATGGCCATTGCTGTGGTGGTTGGCAATGCAGCTCATGACTGAGCAAGCACAGCAGCCCCAACCCATCTCCACACTACTTTGCATGGAACTAAGTGCAAAGGCTGTGCTGGAGCTGCACTAGGAGTGCCATAGCCTCTCCTAATATATTCGTGGAGCGGTTTTTACTAGGGATATGCAAGAATATTCAAAATATTCATTATTCGATCGAATTAGGCCAAATTCAGCCATTCAAATTCGAATCAAATGTCCAGACATTCATTTTTTAATATTCAAATGAATATGAATATTTCAAATCATTCATGCAAATAATGTGGACATTTGTATGTGTACAGATATGTATGCATTGCATATGTATCCATACACATCGTATTCATACCCGTAAGCATCCATACGGGTATGTACAGGATGAAAATGGGATGCGTACAGGATAAAAACGGGATGCATACAGATACGTGCAAATACATACAAATGTTGTCGACATTCGTATCATCAAATACATATTGAATATTCATACGAATAGATACAAATGTGTTTGAATCGGTTTGAATTTTCATACATTCATATTTTTTTTTCTCCATTCGTACTAAATCGGACATCTGAATATTCAATTTGAACTGAATCAAATGTCAAAAATTGCATTCATGCACACCCCTAGTTTTTACTGCTCTTCACCTATCAATTCTAGGGGATAGCCATGCAAACTCAGAGTTACTCCAGAATGGAAACAGCTCTGCCATGTGAGGATGTTCTAAGCCGGAAGCTCCACAGACCATCCTGATCAGCAAAGGCCCTCATTTTGCACAGCACCAGACTGATCTGTTCTTTCAACTCACTTTGAGTGAGGAAAGGGAAGGAGAATGAAACACAATTTTCATTCTTTGGTTTCCCCTCCCCCCCCAAGGGATTAGCAGGTAAGCATGTAAAAAACACTGAGACATTTTAATGAGGCAGGTTGGGGGCTTCCTCTTGAGACTGAAAGCCCCCTTTATTTATAACTGCCCTGCTTTCAGCTTACTTTCCAGCTAAGGTCCTCTCATGGTCATATTCACCATCATAAGGAAGACTTGCTCAGCTTCAGCCCTCCAGATGCTCCTGTACTAAAATTCCCTTTGTTCCATGCTAGCCTGAGCCAGATGGCACTTGAGCATTGCTTATACATGGTGATATAAGCTATGTCTATGTTCTGAGGTAAGGTTATTCAGGATTCAATTTTAAATAATATTCACAAGTTTTTGGCAATATTATCTCGTCGTAAGACTTTTTTTTCCTAATCACTTTGCAAGCAATACCCAGTAAAAAAAAAAACTTTTTTCTTATCTGCAACCAACCACTAAATTTGAATGACCTATTTATGAGATTAAGCATCTGTCTACATGTAGTCCACAAATTTAAACAATGACTCATGAGGTAACTACTGTGAGTGAAAATGGATCCTCTGCTTTGACACATTCTGCTTAATTGTTGAGAGGGAGGAAAAATCCAGAGATCTGAAAGTACAAGGAAAGGCAGAAGGGCTCAAAAGCATGAATGAGAAATTCCTTATTTGCATATTGTTCCAAAGAGAAAGACAGTCAACTCACATTTCTTCCTTCCCCCCCCCCCCCAATTCAGAATGTTCTCTTGGTTCCTTCTTATTATAATATTTTAGGTTTGGTTATTCAAAACCATTTAGCATGTAAGTGTCTGAAGACTTCAGTTTCTATTCAATTTCTAACATTCCCCCATTTCACACCTGTACGATTCAAAAAGTAAACACTTGCCTTTTTGTTTACTTTGCAGTGTCCCATTTATTTTGATGACACTTGATTTATTGATGTAGAGAGCCTTGTCACACTTAGACCATGCTTATGCAACAGTTCCACATTGGAGGTCAGTAAGCCACAGTCTCACTTCTGGGTCTAGGGCTTTCCATGTTCTTACTGTGTATTTTTTTTTCAAGTTGTCACTAGTAGAACAACTTCCTGTTAACTGTGAAGTGATATGAAGATGAAAAGTTGTAACCAAGACCCTTTCCACACTACAGAAATGCAGAAGGCATAAGCTGTGCTGAAGTGGGTAGCAATAGACCACTCCAAGGGCTTTCCACATTCAGACAGCCCATCACAGCCCAGCCCTGGTGGCAGGCTTTGAATGTTGTATCCAGCTCTTGAAGTTGGAATGGTGGTGTGTCAACTTCCAGCAGCAGTTTCTGAAGCACTGCTATGCTAACCAGGGGCCTTTCTGCACTTAGCTGATTAAGCAGCTGTGAACTAGGGCTGCCTAATCAGCTTCTGGTAAAGGTGGACCATTCACACTCATCATGAGGAAAGCTCCCCCAAAGCATCCCCCAAAGAAGTGAGAATGGCCCTCCCATTTACCAGCCCGCACTGCTGCGTCCAAAGCTGGAAGTTCTACCTCCTCACTGCTGCGATTGGCCATTCCATGACATACTCAGACACTGTTGCAGAGGGCCATGTTCAAGCAGAGGGACATATTGTGATTGATCACATCAGTGCCCGTGATCGAACACCCCTCTTGTGACTCTAAGACCAGATGCCACCAGAGGTCCAGTCACGCCAGAGGTCAGCAATCGATCATGGCCACCAACATCACACCTGCGCAGGCATCACCTCTCCCACCCACTGACCACAGACAACAAGAAGAGCAAATGGTTGCACTGCTGGACACTGGGCTCATCTCCATAAGCTCCATTTACTGTGGTGGCAATTTGGGGCACCCCCAATGTACATCCTAGTGCAAATTAACAAGTCCCCATATGACAGGGGACAGCGCGGGTTCAAGGCAAATCTGCCTGTCCCATGAAAGCCTCGGTAAACCCTGAATCAGAGAACGGCAACCTTTTCTCCACCCCCTCCGTCGTGATAGGAAGCTCGGCTGATGTCACCATGCCCTGCCCCGCCTGCTGCATGCCCTGTCCTGCCTGCTGCAGCAATGACAGGGGAAACCCATGGGAAACCTCTCCAGTTTGCACCTCCAAAAGCACAACACACACACAATATTATAAACAATAATAGTGGGGCATAATAGGGTGGGGAAGTGGCTCATGTTTACCGAAGGTGCACACCTCCACATGACAGCAAGCACACACAGAATGACAGTGAGCTTCAATGACAATGGCTGGGGGGCAGAGGATGGGCAGGGGTGATGTCCATGCACAGTGGCTGGAATTCAGCAGCCCCAGCAGGGACAAACAGCCTCTCAGCTTGGCTCTCCGCCGATTGTGAGGGCCAGGAGGCACCTCCAGCCAGCCAGCCAGGCACAGAAGGCAGGAGTAGATGGATGTAAACCACACCCTCGCTATCCACCCTGGCTGCAGTGGCCATGCCCAGCAGCAGTGTCAAGAGCAGCACCGGCAGCCCCAGTGGGGACAAAAGGCCTCTCAGCTTGGCTCTCTGCCGATTGTGTGGGCCAGCAGGCACCTCCAGCCAGCCAGGCATGGACTGCAGGAGCAGACGAAGGCACGTTGTGCCCTCGCTGGCCATCCTGGCTGCAACAGCAGGGCCCAGCAGCAACACCGAGAGCAGCACTAGCGGCAGAGCAAAACTTCCTCACCCCGGAGACCACGCCATGGTGCCCAGCCCAGCCTGATGCCTTCTGTGGATGGGGTAAGATGGAGGCTGCAGCAGGCCTTGCCCTGTGCCCCCAGCCGCCTGATCTCTCTCAGGTGGGGAGGACAATAGGAGGTGGATCATTCTCGCCAAACCCCTCCCACAATAACAAGAGCGTCCCCATGCCTCGCAATAATATATGTTTGGCTGCTAATTCACAGTGAGAACACTTACAAAGGGTTTTTTTTACACGGAATTGTGCCATTTGTCCAGCATTAGTCCCGGATTAGAGGTTCTTAATGCTGTCACCCTCTGAGGTGAACTCAGGTTCGCCTCGGAGTATCCTGATCATGGGGACGGTCAGTTCAGGTAAGCTTCTGGTCACCGCTGGTAAAGGTGTGGAGCACAATTTAGTGCTCCATGCCTAACCAACCATTAGTTAACTTCTGGGGAGACAGGGCATGCTTGGAGCCTGTAACAGCCTACTTGACATGCAGACGCTCCTTCCCAGAAGTTCACTAAGTGCAAATGGGCCTCAGGTATTCCATAATGTTCCTGCCTACAGGGGTATGCTATCTGCATGTCCTGCAAAGGCACATTTTCTGTGTTTTCTGAAGAAAAACATACCAAACCAGGTAGATCCAGTCAGTGCACTTTGTTCTACTATTGTTGAGTTCTGTCGAAGCTTTCTCTGTAGTGGTTTTCCTTTATAGCACTCTAAGAAGCACAAAGATAACAGTCACTGCTTCCATGATGCAGGATGGTCCATATCCTGCTCCCTAAAAAGACTCTTCAGCACAGAAAGTGACGTGTACCCAGCGTACTTCCAGTTTTGCTCCACAGTGCTCTTAATTTCCCATGAAATAATTCGGACATTTGTATGTGTACGGATATGTACGCATTGCATATGTATTCATACACATCTTATTCATACCATACGCATCTGTACTGATATGTATGGGATGAAAACGGGATGCGTACAGGATAAAAACGGGATGCGTACGGATGCGTACAGATACATACAAATATTGTTGACATTCGTATCATTAAATACATATTGAATATTCATACGAATAGATACAAATGTGCTCGAATCGGTTTGAATTTTAATACATTCATTTTTTCTCCATTTGTATGAATTCAGACATTTGACTATTCATTAGCACAGACACCCTTGTTTTGACTGTGAACAGTTTCCTGGTTTATGAAATGCCTGTGAAGCTGAACTTGCTTCAATTCTGTTAAACTGTCTCAAGAAAACAGTAGCTGTGTTGTTGTTTTCTGTTTAACAGACTTCTCAATACTGTAGTAAATGTCCTGTTTAAACTCCCATAAATAAGAACCCAAAGTTGCTTCAAAAGATTTGGTTTTATTTTTGTTTGTTTGTTTTTGAGGGGAAGTCCCGTGTTTTTCCAGCTCTATTCTCATGCTCTGTAGGTGTGTGCACATTTCCAAGCACAGATGTATATGCCCTGTCTGGAAAAGAAAAGCTTGGTTGGAGCATGAAGGGGAGGCATTCCAGGCTGGCTCGTGCCACTGTCTTGCCCAATCCAGTTACACCAGCAAAGCCTCCTATGGCAGCTGGGTGATGGAGGGGGTTGTCTTTCTTATAAATCTCAATGAAATGGGATCAGGTTTTAGGAAAAACAGGTCAGACACAGGAGAAGAATATGCTACAGAAACCACAGCAGCTGCAAGGATGCCCTTCCCTAATCTCCCCACCAGCAGCCTAATTTCTAATGGCCTTTTTTCTTCTTCACCGGCTTGCTTTGCAGTGGGTACAATCCCTTTAACAGCCCTGAAAGGAAATCCACGCCTCTCTTTTTTATCTCTCTGGCATGCAGAAGCTCCAATTGGCCACCAGCTTTTGCTGACCAGCCAATCAGAAAACTGTCACTAAGGTGCAGAGAGTAAGTTTGAACTAGAGTATAAGTGGAGGGTGTGGGAAGCTTGTTCTTTTTTGGAGAAAAAAAAATCTGTTGCTGGGAGAAGCAGCTAGATGAGGTGCCTGACCAAACAGGCAGCCCTGCAGGGCTGGGAGGGGCAACTTTCCATCAATCAACAGTTTGTCAGGTTAGCAATTTTGTTGCCACCCGGTAGGGATGGAATGGGAGTTGCTTTGGGATCTCAGGCAAAATACAAACTCCATACAAGTTTCCTTTCTCCTTTCTCCAGCTTTGTTATGTTGTGCCCTTTGCACGGGATACTACATACGCTGCATGTTTAAAGCAACTGTGTTCCCAGCAGAAGTTTTTAGCATCACCCGATAAAGCCCACTGGCCCAGGGGTTACTAAAAGCTTAATCTGTGAATGTAGCTATAAAGGTTTGGATACAAAGGCAGCATCAGCGCCAGACACTCCTGACTGGGGAAAATCAGAAACAGTTTTGTTTAGTTTTTTTTTTATGATCTGAAAGTAATTTGTGTAGCATATCTGCTTTACTCCCACCGTTGTTCTCAGGTCTTGCAGACTTTGGAAGAACTTTAATTTGAAAATGGATTTTATTACAAGTTTTCACTGCAATAAAAAAAACCCTTCTTGGGTTTTACACAGGTACAAATATCTTTAAAACCCATCATTAAATAAAACAAATCTTGTGCAAATTTGTGATTATCCAGGAACCAAAGAAATATGAGTGAACTTTCTGGAAAAGTTGATTCAATCCATACCTCTAGAAATTCTCCTTAAAAGCTATTATAGACGGTGCTTGCTTGCAATGAATTGGTCTGCAACTGAGGAAGCATGCTTTTCCTAGACCAGCAGCCACCTGGATTTAATTATTATTTCTGGCACACAATGACAGGGTGACCTTGGACAAGTTTCCACCTTCAGGGAGTTCATGCTTTAGTAACCAGTCGAACCGCTGTACATTGTGAGTTGGAGATGCAGGTTTCTAGAAATTCTGCTGTATACTCACCCCTCATTATTCACAGATTTAAATCGGTGATGGCAGGACGAGATTGTAGGGAAAAACACTGTTTGGCTGTTTTGTTGCTTATTTTATGAGTTTTGAGAGGCTCTTATGACAGGAACAAGTGCTCAAAGACATGCATTCCTTGTGACTTTTAGGTATTCAGGATTTTTCTAGGTCTGGTCACAGACTCAGTCAGATGTTTCCAAAAAGGGTACAAAAGTTGTCATTCACCAGAACTGTTCTGAAAGTGAATTGTAACAATTATGTGAAAGCACTTTTGTGGTTAGCTGTACTATGCTCTAGTTCTCTGTTATTAGAAAGAGAACAATCAGTAACAGGCCCTTTCTGCACAAGCCCTTAATTTGGATTAAGACCCAATGTTAATAAGCTTCTAAACCTCATAGGTATGCACATTAATACAGATCTATGAAACCACACACACATACACACACACCACTGGTCCACTCTGTCTTCATTATATGGAGCATAATGGTGATTGGTGAACATGGAGTCCTTGTGGGTCTGATGAATGCAGGAATAGCAAACCATTGAAATGCATCCTCCTGAAGCTCTGAGTCCTCGTCCCCCTGGCAAGGATATTGTGAGGTGAAAGTTACTTTGCCTCACAAGTGTCCCCATGCAAAGCCCTAAATCAGGCTACATGAGGGACAAAATCCTTTAAATCAAAATTTTAAAAAAACTGTTCTTGCCCCAAGAGCGGGTTATAAAGGGGTATGGGGACACTCCTGGGTTATGATCAGAGCATTAGCAGGTGGGGCTTTGCTATCTACACCGTTAATGCTGCTTTCGCAACTGTCCACCCTTACCTGAGCACTTAATCACCCAGGTAAGCCTGATAGCTGCCCTGCAATCAGCTGAGCAACTGTCAGGGAGTTATAGCAGTTCTCCTTTGCAGGAGAAGGAGCTAATTAATATGCACCACTTTCCAATCCAATGAGTCAGACTCATCGGAGTGGAAAGAGGTGCATATTAATTAGCTCCTTGCTAACGCTGCGGGGGGGGGTTCCCCCTTACCTGGGCACTTAATCGCCTATGTAAGGGCTTGATTTACCCTGAACAATCTCACCTGACAGCTGTCCTGCACAGCTGAGCAACTGTCAGGCAGATATAGTGGCTGTCAAGAGCAGGGAAGATTTTTAAAATAGACGTGAAAGCCGTGTCTGTTTTAAACGGCTTTCAATCTTCCCTGCTCTTGACAGCCACTATATCTGCCAGACAGTTGCTCAGCTGTGCAGGGAAGCTGTCAGGCGAGCTGTAAAGCCCTTACCTGGGCGATTTAGCACCCAGGTAAGGGGGGTGGAGAAAACCACGGCATTCCAATGCAGGGATTCACCGCGGTTTCCATGGGAATGGGTGGGTTCGCCATGAACCTGCCCTATCCTCCATTGGCATGGGGACTCCTTAATGTTAATCTAATTCACATTAAGTGTCACCTGAATCCACCGCAGGGCATTGGCAGCCCCATGGAGGCTCAGCCTATGACTAGGAACTTTTGCTCCTAGCCCTTGGAGTTTTCAGATCTTGGCCTCAATACCTACACATGCTTCAGTGTCACAGTTTGGGTGGGTCTGGAGCAGCACCATCATGCAGATGCTGCTGATCCAGCTCATGCCTCTCTGTAGTCAGAATCAATGACCCTGGGTGCATCCAGACTTGTTAGTACTGCGCAGTGGAATGTGCAGCCGTGTGGGCGCTGTCACACATGAGATCTTTGGATTGTAGTGGCAACACATTATACTGATGGTAATACACATTTACTTGATGTGGATTTATCAACACTCCCAATGCAGTATTAAGCAACTTTGAATTTTCCTGCTAGTCCAGACAGGACAGCCAATGAGAGCTGGGAGGGCACCTCAACTCCCATTCACTGCCCCATCTCACATGACATCTGCACCAATGCAAACTTGTGGAGCCTCTGAGGAGGAAGCTACAGAGGCTGCTTTTATACATGATGGCCAGATATGGATTTGCAGCAGGCAAGTTGTGGATTTTTCCTATAACTGCATTTTTCCTACATTTTTCCTATTTTGCTAGTCTGGAGGAGGCTCCTGTCTGTCCCAGACCCATTGATTCTGATCATGGGCCTTTCTGTGCAGAAAGGCACACAAATTTATCTATAGAGATGGAATTGTCTACACCGGTGATGGCCAACCTATGACACGCGTGACACGCCAAGCCCTTTTGGGTGACACACCTCGTCACCCTGGCACCTGGGCGTGTAGTGCTTGCTTGTTCTTGAAGTGTACAAAATACCAACTTTCAATTAAAGATTTAGCAACAAAAGTCACTAATGTAAAGAATTATTTGTTTTTGCTTTTCATAAAACACATATATTAAAAATATAACTTTTTTACTAGAGCTACAAATATCACAAAATTATGGATATTTCTAGCTGTGACACAGCACCCGAGTTAAGCGAGGTTTTTTTTGTGAATTTTGACACACCGAGCTCAAAAGGTTCACCATCACTGGTCTACACTATCTTCTTTCAGTGCTAGTTAATGTAATATGTAAGTATTTATGGAAACTTGGGCAGGTGCTTTGGAGATTAAAAAAAATTATCTGCTCAATATCCAGCCCAATCCAGCCTACCTATTTAGGCTTTAAAGTTACAGGCCTGGAAATGGGCTTCAGGCCCCCAATGGGATTTGAAGTGTTCCTGCCACTGCCAGCTGTCTGCATGGTGACAGGAACTGGGATCCACTCTGGTCCTCATGGGGGACTGCTTCTAAGTAGTTCCCTGCTAAAGCACTTCTGGGAGAGAGCCAAGCACAGAGACTGTGTGGAATGCCCAGAGGTGCAAAAATTTTGGAATGAAGCTTGGGGATGGATAGAAAGAATATTGGGATATAGAGTAAGAAAAACAAAAGAAATGTGTATAACCCAAGACATAGATTCCCAATTAAATATAAATACGGACAAATATTTATTCCAACAGACGATTATGGCAGTTCAGGCTGTTATAGTCTTGGGATGGAAAGATAAAAGTAAATGGCAGATTGGCAATTGGCAGCATTATCTATCGGATCAAATGATTACTGATTATTTAGATAGTAATGAGAGCATAATTAAAGACAATAGGGATAGCTGGATGGGCAAATGGTTTACATTGATAATATACATCCAACAATAGAGATGGGGGGGCATGAACTATTTAAATGTTATAAAATTGGTCTTAAGACAATGAGAAAATAGATATAACAGTACCATCTATCCAAGGGGGGAGGGAAGGGTGGATGCAATAATATGAAAATAAACACCAGGATACATTGATCATGAGAATGGTATAATGTAAATAGTGTTAACTATTTAACACTATTTATGTGTTAATGTATGTGAAAATGTGAATAAAAAATAATAATAATAAAAAAGCACAGAGACTGTGTGACCAACATGTGCCACATGAGGCTGTGTCCTTTCATGGTGTGCAATGGTTTATGGACCCCACAGTTCTAGCACACATCTGGCACAATTCAAAGGGACTGAGAACATATATCCATTGTATCATTCTTGCCTTCACGGTAAATCACTTAAGCACTTAACCACAATTACCAATAGCAGGTAACTTAGAAGAGTAACTACTTAAGGGTCTTCTTCCTTAAAAGTGGTATCGTAACCAATGCTCTGAAGATCAAGCAGCAATGGAAACATTTCAAAACAAGGCCATGTAGTGAAGTCTGTGGAAGTCAAGAAAGAAGAAGGGTTCAAATCCAATGGTTTGCTTACAAAGTGCATCCATATATTTTCTTACACTAGGAGAATGAGAGGGGCACCTGCCCATGTTGATTCTTCTAAACAATTCACTGCACTTTAACATCATTTCTGAGAAGATCCTTCTGAGATGGTTGTTTGAGCTGAATTCAGGTGGGATCACTTGCAGTAGCTTGCCTATTTGAATGGTAGTATTCAGTTATAGGTATTTGGCCCAGTGGGACCACTTATGTGAGCTTGCAGGATCCAATTCTATCCTTTATATTATTAAACATCTACATGAAGCTCCTGGGGATGTCAGGTGAATGCAGGTATAGCTATTGATGGCCTATCTTGCTGCAGTAGTGGACTAGATTCATTCATCTATGCTTCCAATATGTTTTTTGCCCACCTGTAAAATCTAAGAAAACTCTCAGAGCAGCTCACAATGCTTAATGTTGCACAAGACTTTGCTCACAGGCTTACAACCTGAAAATACAAGAAAACGAGATTGAGAGGGAAGGATGACGACCTTTGGAGCAAGGCAGATACATACGTACCAATCTCTTCTCCTCTCCTGCAGTCTCTCTTGAATGAGGACAAACTGAAATTCAGTTTCACATCCACACAGAGTGAAAAAAAGCAGCTAAAGTGTGGAAGCTTAGTGGTTTTCTACAGATGGGTAGGGGTGTGCACAAATATTTGAAGGTATTCAAAATTCATCTGAATGTTGACATTTGAATTCAAATCTAAATATCCATAAATTCAAATTTAAAAATTCAAATGAATTTTGAATCTATTCATTTGAATTATGTGGACATTCGCATGTGTATGGGGTCGTACATGATGCATACTTCCACTTACACATCTTTCCCACATCCATACGCACTAGTACAGATCTGTACAGGATGAAAACGGGTTGCATATGGGATAATTACAGGATGCATACGGATGTGTACGGTTGCATATGGGATGCGTAACGATGCATATGGGTGCATGAGAATGTTGTTGACATGCATACGTGCAAATTCGAAGAGAAAAGTTGAACAATAGATTCGAATTTGCTTAATTAGGATCAAATTCGGGTAAATTTGAATTTTAAAAATTCTAATCGAATTGAATTTTCAGATATTCTATTTGAATTCAGTCAAAGCCTGAAAACTTCATTCATGCACATCCCTACAGATGAGTAGCCTCATCCCACCCCTAATCCATGTAAATGCTCTCATAATTCACCCTGAAGATGCGGTGGATTGAGGCACCCTGAAAATCATTTTTTATTATTATTATTTTAGGTACCTTGGAAACAGTATATGATGGAGGGAGAAAAGTCCATTTTTTTGTGGGTAGGTATGCCTGCCCACTGAATTTATTTTTAAAAAAATGGTGGCCAAATCTGAAGCTTTGATTAATCACATAATCATATTAGCACAATCCAAAGCTTTGATTGATTAGATAAGCAAAATCCAGCGCTTTGTTTGATCCCTTAAGCCATCACTCCTCCTTTCCAAAGCTTTCTGAACGACTAGCAGAAAAGCTAAGATGGTAGCTGGGAAGAAGCTGGCAGGTCAAGCAACTAACTCACAAGAAAAAGGAAAACGGCAGTTACCTGCAATTTCAGCATACCAGAACAGGGTAAGAATGATGTAAACTGCTGCAGGAGCTGAATTTTCACCCATTATGAAAGCAACAGAAACAATTATGGAAAAGATCACCCTTATCTGGTTGTACCCCAGGGCCAAAGCCTGGAGGTATCCCTTCATTGAGCACAGTCACTAGCCTATCAGTCTGCTTTAGTATTGGATAATAGCTGCCTGGCATCAGTAATCTATGTACTTGCAACCTGGTATTATTGTAATGGGACTCTCATCAATAGTAGTTCAAAAACTGAGCTTGAACGAACCATGCTGAGTCTTCTGAAATCCATGGTATAAAAATCTAATGAATAAATACAGAAGCAGGAGGAGGAGGAGGAGGAGGAGATCTGTGCCAACATCATCTGGCAACATCACCTGCAATAGACCCTGAGGTGCATCTGTTCTCATCCACTTGCTGCTGCAGCACTCTGACTCACAGAAAACATCCACCTCTCAATGTGCAGTGTCTTCTCAAGTCACACCATGGGTACACGTGGTGACAGTGGGGGATCTCAGTGCAAACATAACAAAGCTCACACATGTTTCTGCTGCTGAATTTCTTCTGCCTTTGTTAAGTCTCAGCCTTAGTAAGCATATTCTGACAGCTATATTCCCCTTGTTCTTGCTATCAAAATAATCAAGCACTCTGAGCTTTGAGGATAAGAAATTCCCAGTCTCTTTCACTTCCATTCAGTCCTTCCCCCGCTTTGTTTAAGTGACCATCTGTCTTGCTGTACTGTAAACCACACGGCATTATGCACTAGAAGCACATGCGCCATAAATATCAAGACATGCTTTGTTTGGCTTTCAAAGAGACATGTTGGTGATCTGTTCTGTGGCTCCAAAAGAAGTCTGCAAAGGACAAAGGGAGGGCACTGGCATTGCCTGTAGAGAACTCTGTGCCATTTCGGCTCTCCTCTGTGATTACATCTGACAAGGTCACGATTCTGGCAGGCAGGGCTCATTTATGCTCTTACCTCACTTAAACCTGGCAGTTTTTCACGCCAACACTAGAGAAAAAGGGAGAGTCACTCTGAGTCCCAACTCCGCTTGGGATTTGTCCTCCCCTTATGCACAGGACATGCTGTATGGGAACTATAGAGAGTGAAAAGGCACCAACTCAACCCCGCTGGCTTGAAGCGTGTGTGCATGCGCTCCAGGGTTACCCTTGGAGACGGTGCTTCAGATAGCATCTGCCATGTTTGTTTTTTCTGGGGGTGGAGAGAAAGAAAGGCAGGCAGGCATTCTTTTTGCCCTTTTGTCTATGCTTCAAGCAGAGGTGCAAAGAAAGCACAATATTTCCAGTCCTGTTGAATAGTTGCTCCGAGAGCACTCAGTTAAGTGGGCAACTAGTTCAGTCACTGAACCAGAGAAAGGAGAATTTAACAAAAGCTATTACTTACTCTAGGCGATCAGAAAAAGCAGGGTGGTGATTTTTGTTTTGTTTTTTTTAAATAAATTTCCCACACCTGTAACCCAGATATAAAGACTTACATTGTGCAGAATGCATCCGAATGGAGGCACTAAAAAGCACTTTCATGGAAATGGTGCCATTTAGGTCTCCGCACAGTCTCAGCCATATTCATGCCCTATGGGAAGAGAGGGATGGGAACAAGGCATGCAGGACAGGACACTCCATCATATTCTTCTTGCCCCTTTCTGGGGAAGCAGCTGGCCGGTGGTGATCCCACACCACATACACCCCAATCTGCCTAATAATAAGCAGAAACAGCTATGAGGAGGGGAAACATAGCAAATATCTCTTCTAAGCGAAGGCCAATCAGCCTATAGGCAGTGATTCCCAACTCACGGGTTGGCCTCAGTGTAAGTGCACAAATTTTGAAGCAACTGCGATTTTAGAAACACCTTTTGGGGTTTTTTTGAGAGCACATTGAGGGCATCATATAAACACAGTACAGAAAACACCCCACCCCATCCCTTTCTACCTCATATAGATGAGAGGTTTTGTTTAAAAACCATGAGGAACTGAAGGTTTTTTAAAATTATGTACCTCAACTAACCCCCTGGGCTCAAATCAAAGACATTTCTAATAGGGTGTGAAAATGCCCTTAGGAGAAGCTTAGATTTGTCTAAAATCTTTCATCAACTTGAAGTCAGCTGAACTCAACAAAATGCATTGTCAACTCTTTTGAATCATTTCTTCTTCAAAACTAAAAAGTTGAGGTAAGTCATATCTATTTTCCAACTACATTCATTCTCTGCAACATGACTCTTGTTGTATGGTCTTTAATTTCTTTTAACCCCTGCAACACAGGGTAAGGCCACAAGCTGGAAGCTCCAGTTTGCAGTCTTTGTTTGAAGTCCACATTGTGCTGGCAAATCTTCCTCTGATCCAATCTATTTCAGCAACAAGCATTCAGTGAGGGAAGGAGTGTCCAGGACAGAAGTGCAAACACAAGCACACAAATTAAAATGGGACCTTTAGCTGGTGGACTGTTAATCAATAATCACGCTCTTCTATTAATATGCCATGATTGAAGGAGAGAAATCCCTATGCCTGAATCATTGCTTAAACAGAGATAGGCCCTGTCCCCACGCAAGTTGGTCCGGTTCTGAGCATGGGATCGGCACTGTCTATCCCCATGGGTTTTGGATTTTGTCTGCAAAAAGCATGCCAACCCCTCCCAAACCATGCCAGAAGGGTGCCAAATTTGATACCTGAAAAAAAAAGTCTCGGCACGCTATGGAGAACCGGTACGCATTGCTCAGCAAGCCGGAAATGCACATGGGGACGCTAGCATGCTAACGGGGAGGAGATTTGCACTCACATTGGGAGGTGAGGGGTGCTTGCTGTCCCTGCCCTGTCCATTGAAGATCGTGGCCACTGACTTTTTAAAATGCCAGTCGCAAAGGCAGGCTGGAGAAAGGCTTGCTTTTTAAATTTTTTGCCATTTCCACAGAGGTAATTCCAACCCTGTTTCAAGAATGCCAAGGCAGGTTGCATAATGGCTTGATTTCTGTTCCATTTGCAACCCCCATTTCCCTGATCTGCAAGGCGATCATGAATAAAAGTTTGATTTTCAGGTTGCAGCCATTCTCGTGGTCCCCAGTGGAGTGGAGGTGCACACAACTGTTCAAGTGCCTACTGCCGCTAAACTTCGTAGCAGCTTTCGACATTATAAAAAAAAATTAAAGTTATTTTTATGAATGAAACTTCATTTTAACTTGTTTCTGTGCCTCCCACCCCAGTCCTGGCTGTCTGTCCCACTAAGGGAGGGGAGATGCAGCACAGGGATGGGCTGACGACAATCCAGCTTCCAATGAGGAGAGAGTGGGCGGAGAGGAGGTGGCACTGCTCCACCGTACCAGGGTTTAGCATGGTTCTCATGGGGATGCCTTCATCCATGCCCAACCCATACCTGTCCAGCATTGCTGGGAATCTCATGGGGATTCTTGAAATGCATTCCCGGTCCCATGCCTGGCCCATGCATGCCCAAACAGTGCCCAAAGTGTGCCAGATGGCCAGCATGGGGACACAGCCATAATTAAGCAACACCTGTACATTCCCTGAGCAACAAAGCAATTGCTTGAAAAATCCATCTTAAGACTAGAAACAGCGTTTGGGGGAAAGGTTTTGGTTTTGGTACTAGGAAAAGCTCTTTTGTTCTTCAGCCCGTAACACTGTTGAAATGACAATGGCTGCATCCACACATCAAATACTTATTCTGTCTATATTTGGATATTCTGAAATAAAGCATGAACATTTTACATAATAGCCATGCTTTATTCTGGAAAATCTAAATATAGTGGAATAAGTTACCAGCGTCTGAATGCAAGCAGACTCTCTTTCATGCCTCATTTGCCCTTCCCTATCTAATGCACTCAGAAATCTTCTTTGGAAAGATAGCACACATGGCTAGTCTCTCTTTCCAACGTTAGCAGTACTATGTTGTGTGTATGAGATACTCTTTATTGCTGAGGAGGAGAATTCCTATAAAAATAACAGCTAAAGGTTCACCAAGGGCGTCTGGCAACTTCACGAGAAAAGAGCTTTGATTCCATCTCCTCTGCCTGCTGGTGCCAGCACATTCCAAGCTGCCTTTAGGGCACAGGGCAGTGCAGTAGCTTCAAAGCGTCAGTTATACAGACAGGTCCAAAACAGAAATAAAAGGGGGGAAGTAAGCAAAGGTATTGGTTAAATAAATAAATAAATAAATAAATACTGGCATCTAATCCTGCGGATATTAAGGCCTGCTTTGCATAAGGAGGGATACGGGGAAATTCAATGAGTCCTCTCATTGTGAACCAGTTTAACCTAGTGGTTAAGGAGCCAGACTTTTATCTGGGAATACCTGGGTTTGATTCCACACTCCTCCATGAAGCCAGCTGGGTTACCTTGGATGAATCACAGCTCTCTTCTGAGGTCTCACAGCTTCATCTACCTCACAGGGTGTTCTGTTGTAGGGAGAAGAATAGAAAGCTTTGTCAGCCCCTTTGATTCCCCTTAAATGGGTAAGAAAAGCAGGGTAGAAAAGCCAACTTCTCCTCCTTTTCTCAGCTAAAATAATAAAAATAATTACCAGTTCAATCTTTCTAGTTCCTTGTTTACTCAGTTTGGGACTGCCTCCTGCACCTCTCCTCTTCAGTGTTTATATTACCTCTCAGTCTCCTAATACTGTCATCACTCTCCGGGGGGCCTTGAGCTGTTGAGGCAGAGAGTGGAGGTGATGCAGAGCACATGTTATTCTTTTCCTGTCTGGCTATGTCTGGCGTAAGTGTGTGCGCACATTGGGAGGGTACAGCAAGGCTCAGATTGCAGGGCTGAAGAACCATCTGAAAAATAAAATGGGGGCAGCTTCAGCATAGCTCTTGCCTGAGCGTGAACCTTTGCATCTTCTTCTAGTAGGCTGCCCAGAGCATCTGTGTTGCTACACTTTTTTCATCATAAGATGCTCTTTTAAATCATTTTATTAATGTTGCCTCATTAACCACTCATCCAAATCACATTAAACATGATCACTGAATATGGAATGCATGAGAGGAAGATTTTAGCGCACAGTTTTTGCTGTCATGTGAAGCCACCTGCATGTCCTTTCATGAGGTCATTTTGATTCCTCATACCACACCAGCAAGACCACTTGCCCAGAAGGAAGAACCTAAGGATGGCTGAGGCCTTAGTCTGGCAAGAAATAAATATAATGTTTTTCAACCAAATGAAGGTAAATGTATTAATTCTCTTAGTATTCAACTAGTACAACGTGCATCTCATGATTTGGTCTTGTGGGGTGCAGCTGTTTCAAGGGAAAAGGAAGATGGAAGGAAAAGAAAACAGACTCAGGAACTGGTATTGAAGATCATAGTTTAGCTTTTTTCTGCCTCTGCAGTTTAGACTGAGAGCATGCATGGTTGCGATAGACAATGGGAAGTAAACTTCCATTGACATCAATGAAAGCTCAGATGGCTTTAGGGATTCAGGGACTCTGAGGCTCCTGTCCTCAGTGCAAGAGAGACATATTTGCCAAGTGCATGTGTCTATGTAGACGCCGGAGCACACCATACTTCATGCACTCTCTTACTCCACTTCCTCCAGATGCTGGGGAATAGCCCATAGACTAAGGCCCCCACTCTGCCCCTTGCTGCAACCCTGCTCCCTGAGTGCTGGAACTCTTCACCCATTCCAGCCACCACCTGCCAGCCTGTATTTGCCATATTTCTCCTCCATGTGAATGGACAGCGGGTCATGCAAGAGACTCATTATTATAACTGTGTAGGAGCTGATGTGGCTGCTGCTTCTCCATCAGCCTTCCTGTTGGAGTTCCTGGTGTCCTTTCATTCATCATCAAAGAGCTCTGAGAGCTGAAACAAAAGAGAGAGAGAAAACTTGTGCAGTTTATGTTTCTACTGAAATGCATGGCCTTGAAGTTTGTTTTGACTTTCAGACCCAGCCCAACACCAACAGGGGTTTCTGGGAATTGTGAGGGGAAGGAAGGAGAAAAGAGGATGGGGGGGCACTGCTGCCTACCCACACAAACATAGTAAGTATTCTTTTGTTCTGGGCTGGATCCTTAATTTTGGCTGGCATGTGCAGTCATACACTGTTCCCTCCCTCCTTCCTTCCTTCCATCCAGCAGCAAAGGAAGGAAAGGTGTCCTAGCTACTCCCTGGGAGAACTGCAGCTCTGCCTACTGCCAAGTGCTCCCTTTGTTCCATTCTAGGCAGTGTAGAAGCATTTCAGGTGAAGAAACAACATAGCAGCATGTGGGAGGGGGGTATCACTGGGGTGGAAGGTGCCCTTCTGAGATCAGTGCCCTGTGAAGCTGTACCTCTCAATCTATCCTGAAGCTGGTATTAAACAGAATCTTTCCTTCAGTTACAGATAGTAGATGCAGAGAGTAAGCAGCAAGTCTAGACTGCCCATTAAGAGCAGAGATTAACCATCTTTTATATATGTGCTCTGCCAAAGACTGGCTGACCACTGGACTTCATTATTGTTTGTTCGAATATAAACAAAACCTGAATCATCTGAATAGAAAAAGTTGCATGAGACCCTGCAATCCCTATTTTAAAATATCGATTACCATAGACACAAAGCAAGTCAATTTCTCTCTGTGTTTCTTGATTTGTCTTAAAACATGATTTCTTGGGGGAGGGGGAATAGATAAACCTTCAAGGGAGTCATTTGTATCATGTTACAGATATCTAATTTGTATGTTTCTTATTTGATATTTGTACTTACTGTTTTTAATTTAAAAAATTAAAAAGGGAGTCAATACAGATTAGACATTAGAAAAAACTTCCTTACACCAAGGGTAATCAGTAAATTGAATAGGTTGTCATGGGAGTTAGTGAGGTCTCCTTCACTGGAGGTCTTCAAACAGAGGCTGGACAGACATCTGTCTGGGATGGTTTAGGAAATCCTGATTGAGCAGGGGGCTGGTCTAAATTACTCTAGGGTCCCTTCCAACTCTATGAAATTCTACTATTCTAAAATTATTCTATTATTGTTATTAGAGTTTAATTACATTTAATCATGCATTCAACCTAGTCTCCAGACTGAGTGTGAAAAGGCCCAGAGATGTCTTAATGACAGTGCTCAGTAACTGCAATGGCTTTTTAACAGCCATACAATACAGAACATATAGTACATAGCCAGTTTAACACAAACCACTCCTTGCTCTTTTATGGTTATTTCTGAAATGTTGAGGAAAGAGCAATGCATATTCCTTGTTGCATTTCACACGAAGATAATCAACTCTTGTAATCATGGTAATCAACATCATCATCATGTCCTGTAGATTTAACATTCTAAAGATAATGGGTACCATTTGAAAATGTACATTTTTGCTGTGTGTCCATAGAAATAGGTTTCAGTAAAACCCAAGCTGACCTGTATTCTCTGCTCAAAGCTGCTTTCGACCCTTTCTGAGAAAGGACCTACTTTTTATTGTTGGCAATTTCAACGTTCAGGGAGGAGCCAATCAGCTCAGCTGGAAGTCTGTCCTGGGCAACTATGGGGTTCATCAGACAAAAGATAATGGGCTGCAAGTGCTGTCTGATGGCACATACCAAATGGGAAAGGCAGCACAGTTTTAGATTACTTCTTAATCAGTGCTCTACTTCCACACCTTACTTAAAGATGAACATATTATAAGAGCAGTAGGCTGTGCAATGGTCAGAACAATGATACAGCTCAAATTAAAGCTCCCTGCCAAGAAAACAATCTCTACTGTGAAACATGACTGGAAAAGACTAGCAAACATATCAGACTTTTAGCTGGCCCTGGTCAGGTGTCGATGAAGAAGCAAAGTAGTCATGGAGCCATAAATGAATGTGTGAAGACAAGTCACCCATCTGTGTGCCAGTGTACACAGATATGTATCCCAGACACCTGCTTGGACACCTGCTCATTATCATTTTGTGAATATCATTATTGTGAATATTTATCAGTCAATGCATTTTTATGATTGCAGCTTGACTGATTGTCACCTATCTCCATTAATGCAACTCTATTTATTTGCCAAGTCATGGTTTAGTTCCTCCCACACATTGGGTGAAGCAACTTCTGGACAGTACTCATTCCTCTGATCACAAACAGACCGCTGGTGACTGAGCTGCCATCTGCTTGCCTCTGCTTCCTGTTTCTTCCCATAGTTTTTGC
Source organism: Aspidoscelis marmoratus (assembly GCA_014337955.1). Classification (NCBI taxonomy): domain Eukaryota; kingdom Metazoa; phylum Chordata; class Lepidosauria; order Squamata; family Teiidae; genus Aspidoscelis; species Aspidoscelis marmoratus. The sequence goes on along the minus strand of MTQE01001134.1, from coordinate 68,347,105 downwards.
TAACAGTTGGATCACCAGCCCTTCTGTTGCCTCTGCTTCCTTCTGAGATTCTTCCAAAGTATCAGATCACCCTTAAGTTAGATGACCCTCCTCATCTTTCACAAATCCAGAAAGTGAGATGTCAGAGACATTAGTGTCCAATTGCACCAACTTCTTTGAGCCACTTGCCCTGAGGATGTAAGTTCTCCTTGCTCTATTTGCACAATTCTGATCTGTGCACTATTTTAGTGGACCAAACCCTCATGCAAATCATTAAAGGAATTTGTAAGGTGAACAAAACAACCTGTTTTTAGTGAGATTTATTGTGCTCGTCAAACAGGGTTGGCCAACCTTCGGGTTAGACTGGCATCTCTGGAATTTGAGCAATATCCTAAAGGTTTGCAGAAGTGCCAAAGAAGATTTGCAAGTGCCAGATAAGTCTTCAGAGGATTTCATCTTCTGATGCTGCAATGGCAACCTCAGTTTTAACTTTAAAAAAGTATGTGTGTGTGTTCGTGTGCATGTGTGTGTGTCATTTCTATTCTTCTTTTCTTCTAAAGAACTGAGAGTAGTTCACAGTAAGTGGCTTACAGTCACCAGCAGATTTCCATGGCCAAGTGAGGAACCCCTAGTTTCCCTGGTCACACTCTTATACTTTGGTCACAATTCATTCATTCCTTTCAAATACAAACTGTCCTTCAATTCAAATAACTACTAATTGTGTTTTCTTGGGTATTCTTGGGCTAAATTAACCTCTCCTATACAATATGGACTCATGCTTATCAGGAAGGGCAAAGAGATGTCCACAACACTGAGAGGTGGCCTTTGTTCACATTGTCTTTTACTAGGATCTGATGGAGTTATCAGTTAGCAACAGCTTGAGAGTTCCATCTAGTGGCCTCAATTGGAAGCAGCAGCTTGTCAGACTTATCTGACTGTTGCCCTCTATCCTGCAGATCATGGCTGCACCTAATGATGAGCTCTGATTTTCATCCTTAGTGTTCCAGTGTGTAATCACTCAGGTCCCCGTCTTAAACTATTCTTGCTTTGGATTATTTCCATTGTATCTAGCCTTGTCCTTTTTGAAGAACCTAGCCTTACTCATGAGCAGAAACTAACTTTAGTCTTGAGTAAAAATCTGCTCCTGCTGCTACCTGGTGGTGACTTCTCTGCTGTCCAGCATCATGACTACTCAACATTGTCTTTGCTTTCTCCACCTGTGTTTCCAGCCACCTGCATGCCAGTCTGGTTCTCAGTCTGTCCCCAGCTTGTTGACCCTGCTCCTCCTGCATCCCAATATAGCATGCCACAAAGAACTGGACTGTTATAATGTTCTTGAAGCAAAAAATTATGGGAACACAGCTTCACTGTGCAAACCCCACTGCCAAATCAAAAGCTTGACAATATGCAGAATTTCACAGCTGAATGCAAAAGCATGTTAAGTATGAATGAGCGTAGCTGGCAGTTTGGGCAAGTACTGCACAAATTGCAAGCAGTAAAATGTGAGTGTTAGGCACAATTTGTGCAAAGGAATCAATGTGGTATAACAATGCCATATGCTGCAATCGGGAACACTTCAGCTCTTCAGAAAGGTGCCTGCTATGTATCTCCACGTAGACAGAGTCCGAGTAAAATTAAGTCTTTAGTTTCTGACCATTTGTATATGCTGCTCAGAACTCCTTCCATCCTCTGTCTCAAATCTTTTGACATTTTCCCAATTGAAAATTGCATGCATTTTAGGGAAAGAGATTATTTGCCTAGTGAAAAGGAGTGCTCTCCAGAACAATGAAGGCAGTGCCTGATACCAGAAACCATATTTGACAAATATATATATATATATATATATACAGCACTCTGTTGTCTAATTCTACGACTATTGGTAGAACTGGATCTTCATGAAGAATTATTCCACTCATAAAATACTAACATTTTTAGGCTTTCAGACACACACAGTTGTATATTTCAGCTCCTAATGCTGCCAGCCCCATAGTTAGGTTCTAAATCGGTGGCCTGCAGGCCACTTTTGTGAAGATGGCAAGGCAAGGCTGAAGTCTGAATCCTTATTTGTATCCCACTGATCCATTCTTTGGTCTACAAAACAGAATCCAAAATAATGAAAGTCAAACAAATAAGCACAATTTTCTTGCCTTGTCTCTGACATTGCTAGTTCTGACCCATGGGTGCTAGTGTGATCAGACACAGCAAAAATAGAAAAGCACCTCTGGGGTAGCTTAGAGACAGCTTCAAGATGGGATTGTTCACCCAACAGTCTGCTTAGTCCCCTCTCCCAAGCATTCTGTGGATTAAGGCCATGGTTACACTTTACTGAAAGAGTCCGTCCTGTTAAGAAGCTGAACTTAAGACATCCTAATCCGGTTCACACCCAATTCCTGATAATTAGTCCTCAGATTGTCCTCAGCTTGGGCTATTATGCTCACACCTTTTATGCTACTGTCCTGAGTCGCCTTTACATGACTCGTTAGTTCTCCACTCCTCTTGATTGCATCAACATCAGCTGCATTCTGATAGGATAAAGTTCTGCCAATCAGCAGTGGCAACAGGCTGTGTTTGGAGTTTTGTGGTGCTGAGAGTAAACTTGTTGGTAACAAAGGGTACTGTTGGGGTAAGGCAACTGCACCCCCAACAGATGCAGCTGAGGCATATCCCAATCAGCATGTGCCCCAACTCCAACTGCCATTTCTGGAAAAAAAATGGGAGGCTGTACTCTGCTGTTCAATTAGCAGCTTTTTTAACTTCACATTTTCCTCACCTGTTGGAACAACAGAAAGTGGCTATGCAGGGAATTCAGAGCTCTAAGCATGTCTGGGGGCACTCTCTGTCTCCTCTTTTGATCTCTCTTTCTAGACCAATAGTGACGTTCTCCTGAGTACAACACCCACAGTGAAGGAACTGGGGAGCACACCCCAGAATGTTGTGAAAATGTTAGTTCCAGGCACATAACTTCCTTGCTCTTTCCTATGGCCTTCAGCATTTTAATAATTTAGTGCTGGAAATACTGCAGCTTTCTAAATGGTTTTTCTGTTAAACATCATAATTATTGCTCCAGAAACTTCGGGGGGAGAGGGGGAGATCTATCTAATGGAAAACAATGTCAATAAAACTCTGTTATATCCCCAGGTATCTGCAGCTGCCAGATAAAAATGGAGGAGCTTTATTTGACCTAAATTGGTAGTAGTGTGATGAACACAGACTGATATAGTACAGCAAAGTTACTGTTGTATCCAGTTTCATGGTGTCATAATACACTTACTTATAATAACAAATCCTCTCGGATCTACAGCTTGTGTAGAAATTTACAAAAAGTAGCATTTTATTAGAATGCGCTTAAATTGAGAAAGCAAACTTGCTTTCTCCTCAATCTGTACTGATTTTTCACAAGATGGATCATAGCGTCTCATGGGCTGGATGTCACCACCCTCCCATCTGTGCTGACATTACTCTCCAGGGCTGCATCCACATGGGATGCCTTAATTCGGTTTAAGGAAACCGAAATAAGTGAACCGGGTTAATCCTGTTTACACGACTTGCAAGTTAACCCGGTTCAGTGGCATTCCGATTTCAGCCTTAAATTGGAATCAATCCTGGGAGTCCAGACGGCAGCCCTGTCCTCCCACCCATTGCCCACCCCCTCTCTCTCATTGGTGTTCCATCCCAGGATCCCACCCTCCCTTCCCTTTGCGTCATCCATGCTCCGCCGGGGATTCCCATTCTCTCCCCTCCCCCTTCCCACCAGCAGCAGCAGCAGCAGCATCCATCCATACATCCATGCGCTGCGGGCTCCTCGTTGCCCGCCGCCGCTTTGCCCCACTCCACCGCTGCCACCGTCGCTGCCGCTGCCGCGTTCTCGGCGCCTTTCACCCCACTGGCCGGAGTGCGCTCGCAGCCCGGGCCGCCCCTGCC
>MTQE01001134.1:68303225-68325113 GCA_014337955.1 Aspidoscelis marmoratus | reverse complement strand
CCTGGCTCCAGAAGCGGTGATCCGCTGCTTCTGGGGCGAGGGCGAGCCGCAGCGGCGAGGTCCCCCAGCTCGCCAGGCTTGGCTCCGGCGAGCCAATCGTGGCAGGCCAGGGGAGGGCCCCGTGTTCCGGATCAGAGATGGGTGCCGTGCGTCCGCACAGCACCCACCTCCAATCCGGATCTTCGCCACGGGGGCGGAGGCACAGGCACGAGGTAGATCCGCTGCTGTTATTTGACTAGGGTTGCATTCACACTTGTTTTAATTCAGCTTCAGTCCATTTTCAGCGTGAGAGAACCCATCAGCAAAGTGACCAGCCACTTTCCTTCCACATTGTCTAAAGCAAAGATGGATTTTTTGAGTTAGATAATCCGGAAATAAAACAGCTTTTGACTTTGCTGATGGGTTCTCTCACTCAGAAAGTGGACTGGAGTTGGATTAAAGTTTAGGTGCGAATGCAGCCTAGCAGGTCTTTGTATGATCTGGGCAGTACTAGTCTAGGCAGCTGAGCTCAGACAGAAGCTTCTGCTACCACCAAGCCCAAAATGGTGGGCCCAAGGCTTCTATTGCTCAGTGAAGCCCTGCTATTGTACTTTTTTTTTTTTTTACTGAAGTGGATGCTATTTAAGATGCTCACATATTATATTCTATGGCACCTTGACTTGTCTGAGAAGAAGAATGCAGAGCAAATAGCACAGCCTCCCTGCAATCCCATTGTGGCTGAAAGAGGGTGGGGGAGGGGGAGAGAAGAGTGGAAGGTAATTTTTGCTCTTCTTCCCCTTCTCTTCTCAAGTTTTCTACATAGGCTCTCAAGAGAACAGCCTGGAATCCCCTTTCCAAGGACAGATACATTCTGTCCTTGTCCAGAACCCCCCACGTATTTCCACACAATTTTTTTCCTTTTATGATTCTGTTCTTACTTGGATACACTTTCCAGAAACAAAGCATAGTAAGTGCTTCAAAATCACAGGATTTTCTTTTTTTAAAAAAGTTGAAACCTTATTTAAGTATACTATATTTCAAAACACATTAAAGCTTTCTGAGCATTAGCTTCCTCCTTTTAAAATTGGATATTATAAAGCTTTTACTAGAGGATCAGACTTTGTACAAGTCCCAAACACTTAATAAAAAATTATCTGCTGTTAATTCCCTATATTTTTGTTCTTCTTGTTATTTACAAATATTCACAAAACTTATTTTCCAGCTGGTGATTAATCATCAACTATTTATTACATGTATTATCATGCTGCGTCCTCCTGAACTTGTAAAAAATGCAGGCTGTTCCCCAGAACCACAACTTTCTAACCTTTGAGCACAAGAAGTCACTGGTCCAGCTAACCCAGAGCTTCACTATAGTCTTCTCTGTTTGGCCTTCTGATACCTTAAAATACTCTCTTCTGATAGGCTGAACTGAAAGGGATGTTTACTGGTTCACCCATTGTCAACTAGGATTGTCAAAGAGAGAAACCTGAGCTATAACAGTGTGTCATCTGGCTCTGGAGGTGGAAGGCACACCTTCACATGGTCATCACACACATCCGCCCCTTTCTGCGTGGCTGTTTTTGGCAAAACAGATGAAACCATAGTTAGTTGCGTGATGCAAAGGAGATTTAAATTTGGTCCTAGTCAAAAACCATACCATACCGGTTCTTTAACCATAGCTATACCTACATTTCTGGAATTAATAAGATTAGTGGCAATATATACAATATTTACAATACTTTCTGTTAGAGAAAAGCAAGGAGCTCATGGAAATGAGTATAGTGATCTATCTATGTCTTAGCTGTGGTAGCTTAGTTGAAGATGGGCAGAACTAACATTGAGCAGTTTCACCTTTCTGGCAGGGATTTAGGAAATGGGAGTATTTTGTTGGCTGCTTGGTGCTTACTTAATATTACTTCTTCTTTTTTCTCAGCCAGCATAGTAAGAAGGACCCATCTTGTTTTTGTTGGTAGAGATTCATGCTATCCTGGATATACCTTTAGTATGAAAGGCAATGATTAATCCAATGCCACCCATTCAGCTTCAAGGCTAAGTGGAGATATTTTCCTGGTCCAAATCTGATACTGCAGCTATTGCAATTTGATGACTATTGTTGCAGATCACACAACAAACAGGAAACTGCTGCTGAAATCTATCAATTTGAATACACAAACAAACAAAAATTCAATTGACTCTTTCATCATTTTTTTTTCCTGAAAGAAGTTAGAGCATACTTTGCCTGTCTGAGCATCAATGTGATGTAGAATGGAGGGGCTTTTATCAAGAAGGTCAGGTAATTCCTTACTTCTGGTCACAACCAAAGCCTAGAGCTTAATCGTAAAACCTTTATACCAGTCTCAAATTAAGTGAAGCCAGGGACAATCAGTATGATTAAAGGGCTGGAACATCTCCCTTATGAAATCAGACTGCAACATCTAGGCCTCTTCAGCCTTGAAAGGCAGCATTTAAGAGAGGATCTTATTGACCCTTCAAATGCTGTGAGGGTGATGGGTTTGCCCTAGATGAAAACACAACTATTTAATACAGCAGTATCTTAAAGTGGTACAGTGGCAGTTGTTATGAAAATATAATTAAGCATGTGCTAACACTAAACATTATAAAACTCCTTTTCCTAATTACCTTGATTGCTACTGAGTCAGGGCAGGTTCTGGTGACTCATCCAGTCACCTTTTATATTAGGCACATAGGTCATTCAGAGGGTGTGCATCTCCTGTTGGGCAAGTTGTTTCACAAGTTGTCCAGTTTGGCCTTCTTGCTGACCTAGATTGAAGGCTGTATTCCGATACATCAAAGGAGGGGCCCCACCAGCACCTCAAAGACAGCGGTGTGGCCCTCATGTTCCTAAGCCTTCTCTAAATGACCTTTTCTAGCACAGAAAATTGATGAGAGAAAGAGGGGCAGACGGTGTGTGAACAATCCCACGTCAAAGATGTCTCTGAGCCACCTCAGAGATCCTTTTTCGCGGGGGCTGTGTCTGATCACAGCCTAGGGCACTAAGCATGGTTAAGAGCTCTCAAAGAATAAATCAAATCTGCATTCATTGTATGACATGTTTCAGTTAACACTGTTTTGGTTCTTTTTGTTTGTAAAGTTTTTGCTTTGCATTCTATATTTTTCCAGTGCTGTTTTAGCAACATATCTATCTCCAGTTGATGGGTCAGGGAGCATTATTACTCTATTGGTAGGCAGGATGTAAGGGCAACAGCAATAAAACCACTACACAATACACACAAGACTGTAGCAGCCAGCCTGGGTAACTTTAATGAAGGATTAGATCAACTCATGAAGGATTGGTTTATCAATGGCGACTAGAATTGATGCCTAAGATCTGCCTCCAGGTACTGCCCTCATCTTCCCCAAATGAGGTGGGTGGGTAAGTGGTTGCTGCTGCCCCAGGAACTGCCTCCAGATTGGAAGGAAGCCTCTAAAGGCCATTTGCAGGAATTTGAGAGCAGGTACTCTCCGGAGACTAAACAGAAAATAAATTGGAATTTGATAAAATAATCTGGAAAAAAAATGTTGCTGCACTGTGGTAAGTTTGGGAGGTAAGTCCTCCTGATTTTTGAGAGTTTGGGGGACCATGTGCCTAACAGTGTGCGAAATAAATAAATCATAACATAAAGTATTCATTTGAAAAAGTTTATCTTTAAGAAGAATTATTTAATATTGTTTAAGTTAATTTTTCAAAAATAAAACAAATCCACTAAATCAAACAAAGGTAGAATGCCAGCACAGGGAGGGGGCTTCCCATGTTTTGCACTGAGTGTCATATGTATGACTACTTGCCCACTGGGCAGAAGTCCTGGGTCTGTGCTCGGTGCAATGAGCTCCTGGCTCTCAGGGAATGTGTCTCTTCCCTCGAAGCCAAGGTAGCAGACCTGGAGAAGGAGATAGAGAGCAACAGGGCTGAGGGTGAGGCCTTCAGGGATACAGTAGGAGGATCCCACTCCATGACAAGCAGTCCTCCAGCTGCTTTGGAGCGTGGAAGCCTCAGGCAGGGAGGACAAAATACCACAAAAGGTGCATAAACCACCACCTTGCTATAGCTAAAAGATGGCTGTCTGGGAGCTCCATATTTGTTGAATTGTGTTTCATAACAGAAGAACTGTAAATAGAAATAACAGAACGTCATTCAGGAGCATAATCCAAAGTCTCAGGGAGAAAACACAATTATATAATAAAGCAAACCCTAGCAACACTGAGAATGAACTACCAGAATAAAGGAAATGCCCAACATGGGGCTATAAAGGCTATCCTTAGACATATTGGCATACATTTATATAGAGAAGTATAAAAACGAAATACTATTGGGAAGTTATACTAGACACATTTTAAAGTCAGCCCTTTGGAACTATTATTGTGTTATCCAGGAAGAAATACAGATAAAAGGTATGGGATTCAACAGAAACCTTTGCTGTGGGTTTGAAAATTATCATATAAATGAAAAGATCTAAATCCACCAAAGGATGAAACCGGGTCAGGGTATTAACCAGTTTTTCAGCTATATATGAAAGGGTATCATTGGCATGATCAAATTGGCTTTTTCCAAGAGGTTATAGTAAATGCAGTCATAGTAGATGCTGATAAAAATGTTCAATACTATATGGTCAACTTTTAATAAAGATTTAAATATTGTGTTGGGTTTTCTTTTCTCTGTGCTTCTTACCATATTAATCTTGTGTGCATTTATTAAGAACATAAAACCATTTACTACTGAAGTCTCTTCCCAGGACAAACAACAGTACCACTGTTAATATGACTTTATCATCCACCAGACAGATTGCAGTGTTATCCAGCAATTAAACTTAGTCCCACCCCTTCAAGTATGCATTTATACTTTGTGGCAAACACAATGTATCTTGCTTCTCAAGATTAGCTTTGAAAACCACTGGAAGTCCCAGAATTTGATTAGCTCTTCAGCAAAAAGGGCCAAAAAGTTTATATTATTTTTTCATGCTATTAAAATCAGGCATCCAGAATTTATTTCATTTCATATTCTTGAAATTGCTGTTCCTGAGTAATGATGTTCCAACCTCAACTCAACCTTTTTTATTGCATAACCTTGGCAAGAAAGTCAGACCTGCAAAGCAAGTAATAGAATTGCACGTATACTCCTCTGTCAATTCCTTGAAAACAGATTGAAGAAATGAAGCTTGAGAACAACTTCAACATGTCTCCTCTATCAAATCCACTCACGTCTCTCTGCTTTTGGTTTTATATCCATGTCTGACGCAAATAGCAATTTGGATAAGGGATGAGAAAGTAAACTGTAGGCCCATATGGGATGATTTAACTTTGTCAAACTGGTGACAGCTCTACAAATGGTTGAAGATCAGGCAAAATAAACTTGAGAAGTAATAGAGCAATTAGTCTATTTTATCCCTGTGTAGGGAAGGCAGATAATTCTATCATTCTACATTGCATTATTCTCTACTTTTATAGGACTTTTCCTTTGTCCCCATCACTGCCTTCTCCTTTTGTACTTGATATTCTATTTATGCAGGACATGAGCAGCGTTTCTGCAATCTGAAAAGCTACTGCAATGCGTTTTCACGTATTGCTTCGGTAGCTCAAATGTCCTTTAGAACTTGTGCAGCCTAACCAGCTGCCACCCATTTTCCAGCTGCCCCTCCTCATCTCAAGTGCTTTTATCTTAATGCACAAAGTGCTCTGATGGCATTGTGAAGGGAAAAAACCCTGGAGCAGCCATTTGGGTTAACCCTTTAAGATAAGGGATACTCTCACAGAGCAAACTCCTCAAAGGAATCCTGATCTTCTGTTTTTTAAACTAACTGCAATAGTCCCCTAGCAAGATAGTACTATCAGCAGTGGAGGCAGAAGTGTTTTGTAAATTGTAGTGTATTATTAAACATGATAAGCAAGTCCTGTTGGCTAGGCAACACTCCTGCTCAGTGTAGTAAGCAAGCACCTAAGAGGCTGTCTCAAAGTCCAATCCTGACAATCTCCCTGAATGTTTCAAGCCTGCCTTTTACAGTGCAGCATGGAAGTTCCATTAGTGTTCTGTGCATTGACTTATTTATACCCACCCTATCTTCTTGCCATGGAACCAAATGCTTTAATGAAGTCACCACAGGGGAAAAAAAGAAACTAGACCAATCTACACCTAGTTTTAAATCCAATTTCAGTGCACCTTCAGAGTGGGAAAACACAGCAGCAACGTGACGAGTCATTTTCTTTTCATACTACCTAACCTAAAAGTGGATCTTCAGAGTTAGATAATGCAGAAGGAAAACAGCTTGCCACTTTGCTGATGTGTTCTATTAGTCTGAAAGCGAACTGAGGCTGGATTAATATATAGGTGTAGAAAATTGAGCCAAAAGTGGCAGGTCTAGAACACATATCTTATCAATGTTAAGTTACACAGTCAAGTTGAATCATCCTTTCTATATGGGAAATAGATACATTTGGCCCTTAATATAAAGAATGAACCAGTGCCTTGGATCTTTCCAGCAACATATTCAATTGCTACATTTTTATTAAAGTAACAAAAGTGTACATTTTCATATGTCTGTACATTTGCATATAAAAACACTACTGTACACCAATCTTCCCTCCCCCCAACACAAAATAGCTTACAACCTTTGTATTGATTTCACCCATTTATGAAAGTAGGTCCCACTCATCAGTCCAGCTCAAGTTTTGCAAATGTTTAAAAAAGGGGGCGGGGAGAGAGAAAGACACATTCATACCCTTAGGCTGTGAAGTCACAGCTCTTCAGCACAGCAAGAGATTGTGTCAGACTTGTAATAGAAGGCAACAAAGAGAGTACATCAATTCACAGCTTTCACATGCACAAATTACAAAGAATTCTGGCTAAAGGTTGGTTGGCATAATGCTAACAAAAGAAAAAGTATCAATACTAAATCCCATGCCAGATATAACAGCATATTATTTGGTAATCATTTCTGCTTTCCCCTCAATTTTCCAAGATGCTGGGGGACAAAACTAAAGAGATGGAATAAAAATTTGGTTTTTCAGAAGCACCTTTGTTGGTAAGCAAGGAAGAAGGTGAATTACGAAGATACCTTTAAGCAAAGTTGCATTGACCATGCCAACCTGGCAAGCCAAACAAGTGTGGGGCATCTGGAAAATTCCAAGTAGAAGCAGGCAGTATAGCAAAACAAACATTTTTCCTGGACGTGTTACAGTTCCCAGTCATATCATGTTTTCAATGCACCAGATAAGGAACGAGGCTCCCAAGCAGACTTTGAACAGATGCTTTCCTTGGAGGGGGTTGCTACAGTGCAGAAAGTATTCCCCTTGTTGTGCCACCAAATATTGCACAATTATGCTAACGGAGTAGTGACACTATTTTTTAAGCTTATAGGGGATCTTAGTGCTTTATAACCTTTGCATTTGCTGAATAGAGGCTCTGATTCTCAACATAAAGAATTTCACACAATTGGAGCCAGAAAAATAAATGGTTACACAAATGGGCTGATGCACTTGCACATTTTGCAAGATAGTAAAACAAAACAAAAAAGATAGCATGACATTTTCCTGTGCAATGCCACTGAAATGAATGGAACTGTGCAGAGTACATTGTGGTGCTCCTATTCATTTCAATGGAGGCTGTTCGGAAAAAAAAATGTGGCAAATTAAGCTTTTCTAGAAAGATGATCTTAAACTACTATGTACAAAAGGCAGTCATGCCCCTTAAAGGGGGTGCCACTGTAGTGCTGAGATTTTCCAGTTGAGACATTCATGTTCTTAAGCACAAAACATCTTGTCATCTGAGTATTTTATTATTATTTTTAAAAAAGGCTACAGTTGCTTTCAAATCAGAAAACCCTGTCCCACAGAAACCTTCCTCTTTTAGAGTGCCCAAATTGAAGAAACATATTGCACAGTGTCTTGAGAACTCAATTCACAGAAGGCACAGGAACATCTGTCCTGGGGATTGCTTGAGAAAACCCAGCAGGTTGGGAGCTCTTAGAACAATGTAAAGCAACTGTTAGCCTTCTTAAAAGAAAGAAAAAAAATGACGTGTTAAGTGCCCTGGTTTTGTAATTGCCTCTCAGCAGTTATTGGCAGCATTGTCAGGCATTTTAAAAGGTCAAGGTAAAGGCAGCAGACTAGTGAAAACCCTGGTGGAGGTTTGTTTGCCAGCAGATCTATTGGTTCATGTGGGCCTATTAACCTAGCCATCGCAATTCCATTTGCAGGAGCTGGCTGGTAGTCGCCAGCAAGCTTATGTAGCCCCAGATCCTGGATTCTCTCTTCAAGCAAACTTCTGCTATTTCAGAAACCCCCACATTTAGGTGTTAAATGGAATTTTGCATTGGAACAAAATATAGGATGAGGTGCTGAAAGAATGAAGGTTTTGTGCACGCATGAAAGGCTGGCACTTAGGAACCCACCACCCAACATACTTAAGGAAAGTGGCAAAAAAAGTGACTGGGTGTTCTAGCAGAATGTTTCAGCTGTGAAATGCTTCTGTATGTGAAGTAAAAACAAAAAAAAAAGATGATTTGGGGGGAAAGAAGTGCCACAGGTAGCATTAAGATCACCAATCAGTGTGTATGGGGTATCATTATAGTACTACAGTTCTGGCCTGCAGATTCACAGTTGTTGTAGCACTTACTCCATAGTTAATCACTGCTCGAAAGCACTGCACCCTGCCCCACCCTCTGTACTCGTTTCCAACCCTGCATTCCCCAGGTAGGTAGGCCAACCCTCCAGAATTGTCATCCAACACTAATTAGGTAGATATTGGCATTTTTTTTAATAAATTCAAGCTTGCAACAGCTTTAAAAGGCACCTCAACACCACTCTGCAAGGGAGTGGTGCCTACTATTGGATTTCATTTTGGATTTTCTCTTTTTTAAAAAAATATAAATAGCTCTTCATTTTTTAAAAAATACATCCTCAGGTGAGGTATACAGTAACCCATGTCTTGGCAGTGTAAGGACAGCTGGGAGTGCTTAGCTGGAAACGGTCATCATGTAGTTTTTGGATGGGCTGGTGCGCCCTAGCATCATCTGATTTTTACAAGTGAGCATCCCATAGGAGCTCACGGGTGCAGCAGAGGCTTCGTAGAGAACACAGATGGATCCATCCTCACCAATCCGGTAGGATACCTCATATGGGTCCACCCAGAGTGTGAGTTCACTAGGCAGGAGTTGATAGAGCTGCTGGAGGCTTAGTCCAATCTGGCTAGCTGCCTTGCTGATGATAGGGTCCATTTTATGGTTGATGCGGATGCAGCGGTAACCAGAACCTTTGAAGGGCTTCTCAGGGAACCAGTGATGTTTGTAATGCTCTGAAAGAACAAAAAACACCATTAAGGAAGGTTAAGCAATTCCAATAGATTACTGGTTAGTACAAAGGCTTTGAACTTAATCCAAAAAGCAAACACCTAAAATGGCTTTCAAAGTGCTTTTGGCTGGATTCTCACTTTGTACCTTGGGTTTCACCCTGCCTCTGAAACTCCAGTTCACTCTAGTGCTCTCTTTAATAGAATTGTAGTGGTTTTGTTTTGGGGTACTACTGCATGGGCTCCTTTAAGGGCACCTCTATGCACTTTTCTTGGCAGAGATACAGAAGTGGTTTGCCATCACCTACTTCTGGGGAGAGGCTGGAGATCAAAGCAGCCAAGTTCTGCTTTCCAGGGCACTTGCATTACCACTGAGTGTCCACAGCAAGACAAATGCCCTTCCTACAGAAAAGTCTATATCACAGCTCCATACCAAACCTTGTTCTAACCAGCAGATCGTTTGTCCAAAGGGCAACTAACCTAGACTACAGGAACAATAACAGAAGTTTGATAATAAGGAATTTGCTAAAAACAGCAGAAAAATCACAAACGCCAGACTATTAGTAGAGGGTTTCTGGTTCAATCCCAGCAGAACTATGTAGGAGTACCCCACTGAGGCACCAATGCAGCCAGCCACAACTCAGTGGCACCCAACAAAAACAGTACAACAAAAATACAGTCAACAGAACAATGAAAGCAGGGAATGGAACACCACTCACAGAGGCTTCACACAGACATGAGCCACATAAGAAGACTGTGGCTTCTGAACTTAGGTCCAGTTGCCTAAGATTAAGTCCCACTGAACTTTATGAATAAACATAACCTGGGATTGCATTGCTAAAAAAAAGTTGGAAGCCACTTTGAAGTTCTTCTGAAAAAGCAGCCACACATATATCTATCCTACTGATGTTAAGGGATTGTTTTCCACAACCTTGGAAGAGCTTTGCCTGTAACACAAAGGCACTTAGTAACTACTGACACTAAATGCTCCAGGCAAAGACATATGGCTTACCGGAGCTTGATGAAAGGATTAAGAACAGATACTGTGTAGACAAGCCACAAGAGGTTCTGCTGCCCTAATTGATTAAAGTGCTTGTAATGCTCCTTAGCTCACCGTAGGACATCTAGCTTTGCATGCAGGAGGTCGCACTTTCAATCCCCAGCATCTTACTACAAGGACAATGGTAAACTACTATCATATTGCGGCCAAGAAAACTGCATGGATTTTGCCCTGTAATCAGTGAGAATCAAGCCTGACTCCGAGAGGGCTTGCCTTTCCCTAATGCTCTGGTCTGCTTCTCTGGGGACTATACAAATAGGAACCCGAGTGGCTTGTGCCAACCATTTCCCCCTTTCCCGTCGAGAAGAACAAAGAACTCGCCCTTCTTCCCGGCACCATCGTGACCCTTGGCGGAGCACTGCCGCTTCCTCGCATCTGAAATTCATTTCAACAAAGAGGTTCCCAAGCCTGACATTATTTACTTTTTGCTAGCCTACAGGAGTAACGAGCGAAGGAAATTGACACCCCCTCCAGTTTGTTTGGGTTTTTTTTTGGGGGGGAGCAGAATATTTTCAGAAGATCTGAGAACAGAGACGAGCCTTGGGCATCGTTTTACAAAGCAATAAGGCGCAACGCCAGCGATTCGATTTCGCATTTGCCCTTAAAATGACACGAAGTGCCATCAATGGGGCGACGGAGGAGAAAAACCAACACAGCTCCGTCTGGTGCCCTCCACCCGGCTGGGAAATTCTGCCCCCCCCCCAAGTGGGATTATAGCTGCCAGCGGACCCTACGGCGATCCCTCACCTCTGAGCGCCTCTTCGAGGGCTCCGCTGAAAACCTGAAGCTGCTGCTCGCTCACACAGCCGCGGGTGCGGAGCAGGCTGGACACGAACCCGACGGCGGCGGCGATCTCCGGGACCATGTCGGCCCGGCTGCAGTTGCCCACGCAGCTCCCGTTCCATCGCTGGACCTGGCTCATGGCTGGGAGGTGAGGGCGGCCCCTTTAAGGATCCGGGCTGTACAAAGCGCTGGGTGGGTGGGTATGGATCGAGGCAATAACAACGAGGGCTGCTGGTGTGGATTATCCGCCCGCCCGACCGTCCGCCCGTGCTGGAGCGCCTATGGCCGCGGCGGCTCAACGATCGTCCTTTGGAGAACTCCTCCGCCGTGCGCTCCGCTCCCCTTCCTTGCTTAGTGGCTCCTCGGCTGCAAACTGGACTCTTAATAGTCCTGGCAAGCCCGGCGTCACGAGCTCGTCTGCTCCGGATTGGCCAGACGCGGCGCCGGGATGCTAATAAGGCTGTGACTTCAGCAGGGTGGAAGTTGTGACGTGACTACTGGGAAAAGTCAAGCCCCACGGACGGGCGGTGGGGGGAAGCGGCTGGGGTTAGGCTGGCGGGGGAGGGTTTCTACTAGGAGGCTATTTATAGGGCTTTGCCTAGTAGGGGAGCTGTAGGATTAAGGGGGGAGATTGCATCTCTCTAAAAGAGGCTCGGCTGGGTACGTTTTAAGCAGGCGGACAAATGCGGGGCTGTAAAACACTAGAGGGGGCGAACAGACAGTAAAAAAAAAGAGACCAGTGGAGTCTGGCTTTTTAAATTAGGTCTGCATGCCAATCTCAGTTGTATTTACGCTACATCGTGTGCAATGCCTACTTACTTTAGAGGCTAGTTTGTTTGTTTATCTCTTTATTTCTTGCAATGATTTCCTTCCCACACATACCAAACAATCGCCAAGCAGGTTTCACGGTTAAAAGCGAGGTGTTACGAGTGGAAAAATCGAGGTGGGGAAGATGGCGTTAATTAAAGCCTGGCTTAAAAGATGTCCCTTTACTAATCTCATCATAATATACAGGAAATTTTCTCAAGAGCCCTCAGTCGTTAGACTTCTGAAGCCCTGCTTAGAGAGCTTCCTCAGATGATCTCAGTGTACAGGCGGGCGGACATCTTAGGAAAAATTCCTTTGGATGTTTGGAACTCAAGTTATCTAGGGCTTTGGGAGTCATCGCTAAAGTACCGAACTGGACTCAGTCGCAATATGGCAGTCACTGAAGTTCGTTTATGACTGCCATGATGCATGACCCACCGGGCTTGCTGCTGCACTCTGCACTGAACCATCTCCAAGACAGATCTGCCATACAGCACACTGCAATAAACTAGTTTCAAAGTTACAATGGCATGAACCTCGGTGGCCAATCAAAAAAAAAGTCTGAAACCGATAGGCAGTTCTAGCTATGGCTGTCACCTGAACTTCAAGTGAAGGAGATTAATCCAAAATAACTTCTAAATGATGTACCTGCCCCTTTCAATAAAGTATGCCTCCTGCCATCATGCATTTGAGAAGTTACTATACAAAGTGCCTCTGCATTCAACAGGATGCCTTTAAAAAGGCCACTTGCAGGGATTTGAGAGTAGGTGAAGGTTTTGTCTTCATCTTCTGCTTGAGAATGTCTGGAAGCAAATGGTGGGCCACTGTGTGAAAAAGGATGCTGGACTAGGCTGGCTGTGGCCCAATCTGGCAGGGCTCCTCTTATGTTCCATCTGTCCACTATATCCCATTACAGTTTCCAAGCAATGGTCAAGCTCATTTACCTTTCCTGGGGTGTTTTTCCACTGAGCTTCTTTGATCCGTATATAAGAAGTTCCGGAACTAAGGAATGGGTACTTCCCTTAATCCGGATCTAGTGGATCTGGATTAAGGGAAGTACCCAATGTGTTTCCATTATGGAAACACTGGAGCACCCATTTGCAAATCCAGATCTACCCACAAGGGGTCTGCCTGTCACCCAAGGTGTTTTGGGAGATTGGGGGTGCAATCTCCAAAGTTGCCTTTGGAGATTAGCAAAGGCTCCAAAGAAAACTGCTTGCGAGAGCCAGCTCTGAAGTCCCTCTGAACTTGCTTGCGGATATTAGCGCAGGCTCCGCAGAAAAACCCCTTGTGAGAGCAATGCAGCTGTCTGCATCGCAATCTGCCGCTAACTTCAAAGATCTTCCAGAGCGTTTGACAGTGGCATTGCTCTTGCAAGGGGTTTTTCTGCAGAGCCTGTGCTAACCTCCAAAGGCAACTTTGGAGGGACTTCAGAGCCGGCATTGGAGGGACTCCAAAGTCTTGAGTTTGGGGCACCCCCCATGGGTGCCTCCCCCCGAACTTCCTTTGGACCCCATTACCAAACTTTAGTGGAAACAGGCTCCCTACAATCCAGATTTGAAGGCTGAAGACCCCATTATAGACCCCTTTAGTGGGGTCTACACAAAATCTGGATTATAGGTCCTGAAGGACTCATATGATCTGGATTTCCCTAGCTGTGGTGGAAACATGTGTCTCTAATGGGGTCTGTAGTGGAAATGGGGTCATCTGGTTCTCAGCCAAATGGATCCTTAATGGGTGCTTCAATGGGTACTTAGTGCTAGTGGGAAAACACCCCTGGTTAAGGCAACTGACATTAATATTTACAGGCCTCTCAGGCTATAGTTCTTGCATCTACACAGACCCACCATTGGAAATTGCAGATATACTGGACTAGATAGAATGTTCCACTGTGATGCCTGCTCACAGGAATTTACTAGGAACATTGCAGCAAAAGTGAAATTAATTCAAAGACTGAGAAATTCATGTGAAATGGTTTGGTCCTTCCAATACTGTACTTGGTTAAAGATGGAACACATCCTCTGAATCAGGTTGTTGTACTATCTGGGTTTGTATGCCCTCTAATAAGTTATTGTAGGTCACTTACAGCTCTGGCTATGATCTTCTGTGTGCAAAGCTTTCCCCCCAAGATATTATCTTTCAAACTAAAATCTCCCCATAAGGGAGAGCTAGCTTATCATCATAAATACAGATCAAGTACCAAGTCCAGTCAGTTTTACTTAAAGATTGGAGAATGTTCACATGCACCTGGTAATGCTATTAAAAACTTGCCTTTACTCAAGCCATTTGCCTAACGTACAGTTAAGTTCTATTATATTTTCAATAGTACTTCTGGGTGTGATCTTGACAAAATTCTGTATCTGGGCAAAATGTCCCTAGTGCAGTATAATAATCACACACAGTTTGACGTTTGCTCACCGGTATTTGAGATTAAGCACCTACGGTTTCAGGGCAGTTTTCAGAAAACCTAAAATTCCAGTTAAAACATAATTAAAAATGATTAAGGACCCACCTACCCATAACAGTCAATCCATCTTCAGAGTGAGAAAACACATCAGCAAAGCATCTGGGATGTTAGAACTACAAGGGGGCCCGCTTCTGGACATCTTAATAATCAAGCAGATCTTTATGGAAGAAGACACCCCTTTGGATATTTGGGTCCTAAATAATTTGGGACTTTATATATTAGTTTCAGCAACTTATGTATGGCTTGCTAGTTAATATGTAACCAATGCAGGTATAACGTGCACTGGGCCAGAGACTCCAGTTAACAGCTTACTTGTTACATTCTGTACTAGTTCCAGCTTTCAGAATACCTTAAGGGCAGCAGCCCCACATATTTTATAATAGTTTCATCTGTGGGCTGCCAGAGCTTAAATTGTTTTGGCCAAGTTTTCTCTGTCTAAGAAAGGATGAAGCTGAGAAGCAAGCTATAGTTGGAAATATACCCATTACCAATGCTGTTCCTTGAGCATCAGTACCACTAAATCATGCACTGTTCTTTCTGGAACTGAGCAACCCCTTTCAGGATTGGGTGCTTCCTAACTTCCTGGATTTGCACTCCAGTGGTATAAGGTACCTTTGTTTTACTTGAATTCCATTTCAATTTATTCACACTTTCGTCCAGACCATTAATGCCTCATGACAATTGTCAAGCATCTGAACTAGCTCCCTGACTTGGATAAGATGAAATAGAACTGGGTGTCATCAGCATACTGTTGACATATCTCTCCAAACAAGCTTCTGAAGATGGGATAAATTGTTCCTTTTAGCACAGTGACAGCAGTTGTCTGGATCTGCTTGACAGCTATAGAGAATTCAATGGCAACAGAAAACTAAGGGTGTCTCCAAACACAAGCTAAAACCTGCAGTTCTCCTGGGAATATATTGAGATTGCCAAATATAATTGTGATGCTCTCAATACAATATTGAGACCTTAAGACAATATGCCATCACATTGCTATTATGGGAAAATCCAGGAACGATCCTGAATTTTCCATCATAGGGATGGGCTGCATCTAGACTTGTTTATACTGTACAGCGGAATGCACAGTCACAATCGGGGCATCACACGCAATGATTGATGCATAGTCATGGTGTTACATTATGCCTTAATGCTCATCTAAGGACACTCGCTGTGCAGTATAAAGAAAATTCGAAGTTTCCCGCCAGTCTGAGCAGAACGGCGAGAGCAGGAGGGCAGTTCAAATGCGATTGGCTGCCTTGACCTGCATGACAGCACATGCCGACTCAGCTCCTGCAGCTTCCAAGGGGAAGCTATGGAGCTACATTTCAGGTTGGGACAGCCGGTCATTGCTGCACAGCAGGTAAGCTGCGCTTTTATTCTGCAAGTCTGGAGGCAGCCCTGCTCACCTGCTATCTGCCTGTTTGCTTCATTTTAATTCTACTTGGAAGTACCTGGAAGTCAGGTGTGTGAAAAACAGCAAAGGGAAGTGGGTGGGCATTTGGCTGGCTTCTTGGTTGTTCCAGGTGGCACTAGAACTAAACGAACCAGAAAACATGCCAGAGAAGCCAGTGACTGCCTCTAGCATCTAGCAAGGGAGAGAAGAGGCAATCATGGGATCTTCCTTAGATCCTGCACTTGCCTCTTGCCATCTGGATGCAACCTATTTTTTTGCTGCCGCCACCACTGCTACCAAGTGGCAGGCACAATAGTCTGCTCTTACTAGTATCTGATAATATTCATATTGGTGCCTTTTACAGAAACTTCCTGCCATATAAAGAAATACTGCAAAAAAATTGCAATGAGAGAAAACGTTGCTGAATCACTGGTAAGGCACACCGTTTGTGCAAAGATCAACTTAGGGGTCGAAGCATTAACAATCTGAGATATGTAAATAACACTACTTTGTTAGCTGAAAGGAAAACAAGAAAATATCATGGAGTGGGAAAAGTAGAGGTAAAACAGTTGTGAATCAAATAAAACCCAAATAAATAAACTCTCTTGAAGCGATGATGGTCAGGAAGAAATTCCTATACTTAGAACATGTGACATGAGCAAATAAAGGGCTAGGGCAGTGGTCGGCAAACTCACTAGTCAAAAGAGCCAAATATCAACAATACAGCGACTGAAATTTCTTTTGAGAGCCAAATTTTTAAAACTTAAACTATATTTATTTATTTATTTATTTATTTATTTATTTGTATTTCTATCCCGCCCTATACCCGAGGGTCTCAGGGCGGGTTACAATATTATATTAATCTTAGACAGGTCCCTGCCCTCAGGCTTACAATCTAAAGAGACAAGAAACAAAAGGAAAATGGTGTGGGAGGGTACCGGGAACAGCCAAAAGCAAGCACTCGAGGTCTTCAGTTGCAATATAGGTAGGTACATTTTTATTAACTTAATTAGGGTTCTCCTAAGCTGGAAGAGCTACACTCAAGGGGCCAAAGAGCCACATGTGGCTCTTGAGCTGTGGTTTGCCTACCCCTGGGCTAGGGGGAAATGTTGAAGAAAGAAAAAAAAGTTAAGAATGTTGAAGAAAGAAAAAATGTTAAGAAAATGGACCAAATGAATGGACTCACTCAAAGAAATTACTGGCATAGCTTCTGAAAAGCTATGAAATATTATGAGCAAGAGATCCAAATGAGCGAGAGATCCCAATTTGCTCATACAGTCACCAATCATTAAATGTAACTTAACAACAATAGCGACAACATGCAAAATGTGGAGAAAATTGCGTACCGGGGCACACCGCTGCACACATTCCACAAAGATTTTCTTGCAAAGAACTGGAGACATTAGAGAATTGTACAATGTTACCCTAATCTTCCCCCCAATGCATGTAAATATTAATGGCTCCATAGGGGTTTTTTGCACTTAACATCCATGGGATACTATTCCAAGTACGTTAAGCTCAGGAACAGCGGCCAGCATTGGCATTGTGAGTGCCAGCCCCATCCAAAACGTAACCTAGACTTACCTGGAGCTCACTGAAGTGCAGATGGACAGGCTATTGCTGGAGTAATGCAAACACTGCCACTGGAGGTTTACTGGCCTACAGCTGATGTCAATCAGGGTGACTCTGGGCTGCTCCAGGACAGAGTCGGCACCATGGTGTGTGTATGCTGTGCCCCAGAGCATGCTGGACTATCCTGATTGCCACAGTGTGAACAGGGCCACAGTCTAGAAAAGAACTACTGGCCCAATGACTATCACAGCTATAGTATAATCATGTAATATGCTAACCTTGAGTCTGTGAGATGCCTTTCACAAATATACCCATTAAATCTCCGAATACCATATCCATTCATTTGTCTTCTCCCCATCTGGTTTCTCCATAGGTATTTTTGCAGCCTTGGAAGTGGTATAAACACAGATGTTTACATATCACAGATGTATCCTGCTCTTTATCCAAATGGTTCATTGACACTGTAGGTTATATTTCACACCTTTGCTTAGACTGCTTTTAGCAGTTAAAAATTTTTTTTCCTTGCTTTGTTTTAAAACCAAGGATTGATTTAAAAGAATCAGTCTCCAATTAAATGTTTCTTGGCTGTTCTGCTTGAGATGGGGATGCAATAAAAGTCATATATGCTTATGCATCTGCTGTTTTTAATCAAAGGGCTGTTGTTGTTTTTAATGTGCTTGCAAATTGCCTGGAGAACTTTACTAGAAGGTTACAAATCAAAAAGATGAAATACATATTTTTAAAGAAAATCTATTATTTATTTGATATAAATAGAAACAAGAAAACCAGTTGATACTGAAAGATCCTTGAAATATTTCTTCCAAATGACAAGAATAAAACACAACTAAATAAAACCTCTGATTCTCCTTCCTCAGCTTCTTTCTCACATACTTGCTACCACCTAACTCTAACCAGAGGATAGTATTATTATTATTATTATTTTTGCCAGGCATTAATTGAGACATTCACTATTAGATAGACATGGATTTAGAAGCAAGAGTATGTATTTTAGTCATTTTAATGTCAGTTTGTAACTACCCTATGGGTGGACTGCTAACATTGTTGTGCTATTAAAAAGTTTACACAGACCCTATGATATAAGCAAGTTGCTATGGATGAAAGTTCTAATCACACCAGCATTGCAGGAATTGTGGTGTGTTGTACAGCATTTGCCTGTCACTTTGGTCGCCCCTGTGGTAACTCCCAGCCTCTGGTCCTGGATCCTGCAACTTTCAGGGAACACTGGACATTTGGTCTTGAGATTTTGCTGATATCAAGATTAAATCTAAACTGCCATTCTACTTGAATGAAGCAGTAAGTTTAGGATAAAAATAATTGCTCAGAAAAATAGGCATTTGAGAAATCTTAAGAACTTGGTGGTTCCTCCACTTTCTTTATCGCTGTTTATCATTATTCCCTTGTTGAAGTAGCCAGGGTGCCTCCAGACAGGACTTAAAATCTGTTATTTTCTTGGAACAATATTGGGAATGCCAGATGTAATGGCAGCATTTTCAATACAATCCCAGGTTAGTCCATCGGTAGCCATAATTTCGCTATTATAGGAAACCCAGCAATGATGCTGATTCCTGTAATAGCAATGATTACTTACATATCTGCTGGATCATTTTGTTATCATCTCACTTGAGGATACGCGAAAGCCAGCTAAGCATGGGAAAAAATCAGAATGAAGTGGGTGGCTATTAGCTAGCTTCCTGTTAGCTCCATGCAAGATAATGATGAAATGGGCCAGCAGACACAGAAGATGAAGCAGGACTGCTCCTCACATCTGACAAAGGGAGGCAAGAGGCAATCACAGGATATTTTTAGGCCGCACATTGCCTCTTGCTGCCTGGAAGAAGCCTCCTTCACCCTTCTCCAGTTCTGCTGACCCATTGTTTTCCACGAGTTCTTCAATCAACTTTTCTGAGATAACAGTGGTTGCTCTGTCTTGATTCCTGATCAATGAAGCATTGATGTGGCAACATAACAGGCGTAACATGCACAACTTTGTAGCTTGGAGGCTTCCTTGGATGCTGAGTGAGGGTTACAAGTATTGTGAACAGGGAAAGCATCGTGGGACCACTCCCCACCTACTCAAAAGGGTCTTTACTTTGATATACTGTAGCAATGCTGTCAAAAGACATGCAGACTATATGAAATGTTTTTATACCAGAAATACCAGAACAATACAGACTCGCACTGTACATATATGTAATTTAAGCAATACACACACGCACGGACTATGATAAGCTCTGAAAGTGAGTAGTGAAAACTGAAACTTTTTTATTTCTTCATCTTTGCTGAATTTGGCTCCTGAAACTCATAATTATATGTGTTTATCACCCACTGTACTCTCACGTGCAGGGAGTATTGCTGAATTTTTCCCCTTGTAACTGAAGCAGGTTTGCTTCAAGATTTCTTACAGACAAGTCACTGTTTGGGACTCTAACCAGAGGGATTTTCGCACTACACTCATTCCATTTGGAACGGGTGTAGGACGGGAAGCCTAAGACACTTCAGGACGCTTTCAGCATTCACACATAGGAGCGCAGGAACGCGTGTAAACGCATTCCAGCGCGCCTGTGTGCGAATGCTCAAAGCATTCTGAAGTGCCTTAGCCGGCAAGGGGCGGGGAGACGGCTGCCGAGGCTCCCGCAGCCGGCAAAGCAGGCAATCAGCTGATTGTCAGCCAGCGCCGGCGGGGAAGGGGAGCCCGCGGCTGTCAGGGAGAGAGAAACATGAGCGAATGCTTCTCTCCCCGAACGGCTGCGGGCGCTTCGTCCGCGCCAGAACGGATGTAGAGCACTTTAAAGTGCTCTACATCTCGAACGCGCGCAAGACAGCTCCGGACACGTCGGAGCGCAAGCCCTGCTGCGTCAATGCGTATGCTGCATTCGAGGCTGTCTTGCACGCGTTCCAAAACCCCGTGTGCGAAAAAGCCTCAGGTCCTGTGGCTCATTTTACTGAGATAGATTATTAGGATTTCAAAGAACTCTAATAGTTTTAGTGCTACTATGCTAATGTACAGACCCACCTATATTACACATACTGTAAAATAAAGTAGCTCACAAGCATTTTAGAGGTAGTAGCATGAACGTGCTAGTGCCTCTAATCCACAAGTCAAAAATGCACTTCTGAAGTGCATTCTCTTAGCCTTAAATTGGATTAGAGGTGGGGTGGGAACACTCCTGTTCACACGCTACCACCTCAAAACCTCTTTTGAGCTGCATTTAAATGTGTATGGATGCAGCTTTGACAGTATGGGGCTGAAAAAGGCTTAGAGCTGGAATTGTCCAAATATAAGATAGTCTGAATCATGAAGGGAAAGTCCAGAAAACAAACGGAAATACATTTTGGGGTGTGATCCCTTGGAACAAAAAATGGCCTGGAGTTGGATTAAAACTAAGGTGCGACCACAGCCTGGACATTAAGCATCAACACTGAGTCCAAGGACATCTCCAGGTTTCAGACCTGTCCTTTCTAGGACGAAACAATCCCACTGAGAACACATCCTCACAATAGCTGACTGACCTGAGATCCTGTAACACACAGCAGTGACAGCACCTCCATCTTGTTTGGATTCAGTTTCAATTTCAGTGTGGCACAAATATGGGTCATGTTTCCAGTGGTGGCAGAGAATACACTGAATGACAGGGAGACCAAATACACTTTTCTGCCCTCTGGCAAAGTCCTCTAAAGCCCTTTGGAGGGCACTGTACTGAGGCAGCTTGCTGCTGTTGCTGTGGATAATGTTATGTTTAGCACTGCACTGAAGCTGTATTTTCAGGAAACATATTTATGTGGTGTTTCAAGTAATAGTGTATTAATTTACTATTATTATAATTAATAAAAATAATGCTTCCACTGCTACAGCAGCTACTGGTGCTATAATAGCAATAAGAACCGTGTCATGGCTATGTGCTAGACATTTTCTTTTCCCTTTTGTTCTGCCATGAAAATTTCTTAAGTATCTGTTTGCCTAAGCAAATCAAACTGGCTCCAAAACCTGCTCTGCTGGGGGTGGCAGAGAAACACCATTATATTTGAGTTCAAGTTTTAGGTTTCAAGGCAGAGTGGTTTCATTGTGTGCATAGTCAAACAGTGTCTAAAACAGGCTTAGCTGGAGAGGTGTAGAAATATAAAAAATAATATTTAGCTTTCATACTCTGATCAGAACATCATGAGAAAAGGCGAGTTGCAAGACAGGCAGGAATTTAAGTGGCAGTTTTATACCCATTTACCCATGGTTTAGTCCTAATTGGCCACTGCGTGAGGCAGGATGCTGGACTAGATGGACTGTGGCCTAATCCAGCAGGGCTCCTTTATGTTCTCATTTTGCACCTGTAAAAATGGGACAAACAAAGCAATGCATGAGTGTCTCAGAATTAATATTTTCATTATTTTTAAAGTACATAAAACATACATCAGATGAACGGGGCATACACTTAGCTTGCCTGCCAGCTAAAAACCTAACCAAGCGGCTTTGGTTAGCATTTTAGCTGGCAGGCAAGCAGCTTCTGAAGTTTACC
>MTQE01001134.1:68268763-68288872 GCA_014337955.1 Aspidoscelis marmoratus | reverse complement strand
GCTGTCCTCCACGCGTTCGGGAAAGGCCTGTGCGAAAAGGCCTCTGGATTGGAAGGTGCAAGTGTCCAATGGAAAGCATAGTACTAATGCTTGGATCATAATCCATCTTAACTACTGATGATGTAGAAAATATAATCATGCCTCTGTTCTGCTGACTTTATTCTTTAGAGTTCCATGCTTCCTGCTGAAAATCCCCTTTTGTTTTGTAGTTTATGCCACAGGCATAAATTTAATCCCATCAGCCTATAGCAGGAAGATGCCACTTGAGCAAGGAAAGCTGCCAGATAAATATGCTAATCTAGGTTCTCATAAGGAACAGTTTATTTAATTCCTAATACCTTGTTTAGGAAAGACTGGTCAACTCTTTGTATACCCCAGCTTTCAACCAAACATCCTTGACCAAAAGAAGACCTGGGAAAGATATAAACCCACCTTCTCTCTCCCTTCTTCCTTGGTCTTGTTTCTCACAGTTTCTTCACCTCCGTTTTGTTTAAACTTCCCTCTTTCCTGTTTTTACTCCCTAAATTTTTAAGAATCAACCTCATCCTAAACAAACAAAGGAACAGCTTTGAGCAATCATCCCAAATCATTTGGAAGGCATACTTGATATGAGGTAGTGGGGAGCAGCAACTGATAGGTCTGAACTGGCAAATCACAGCAGAACATTTCATTACATTGAGGGGTTCTGAGCTGTAATGCCACCTCTCCTTAGTTGCCAATGTAGTTCCATCCTCCATTTGGACTTTCCATTCAGGAAAGTCCACAAATAAAATGGATAGAAATAAAAAGCTGTTAGCAGTCAGACCTGAAGATGGACTGAAAAAGGTTTAAAGTGTGACCACAGACATAGACATACACAAACAAATCTCTGTAAAAGTAAAAGAGGGGAAATCGCTTACTTAAAACTTCTAGTAGCCCATGGATCAGGACTTTAATAAAGCAAGGGAGAAAAAGAATCTGCTTTGAAGACTTGTTTTCACCTTCCGAATTACCTCAAATATGAGGAGTAATCCCCATTCATCTTGTACTCTTACCAGGCTGAAGAAGTTATGAAGAGATAAGGGAGAGAAAACCTGGTAATAATAAGTTGTTGTTGTTGTTGGTTCCATACATCCATAAAGAAGTTTACAGGGCAGTATACAGAATGTTACATTCATTTATAGATACCTGTAGATAGATACCACATAATGAGTACGCAACTGAGCAACTAACCAATATTGTTCTTTTTAACCATGATGACTGCCCCTTTCTAGTGGGTAGATTGCTTTCCTTGATCCTTTCCAATGTCTCAAACATGGGAGCCCAAGGCTCAAGAAGAAGCATGATAACTTGCTGAAGAAAATGAAATTAGGTTGGATATAATAGTACACTGGTGGGTGGAAGAGCATAGACACAGACTTTCCAGGCCAAAAGATAACACAGGAGCTGAAAGCGGTAATAGACCTTTGGCCTTTTTATTGCATTTATTCTCTATGTTTGTGTGTAATACAGAATATTTGTGTGTAATGTCCTTAATTATCATCTCTGAGGTTGTTCAATGGTCAGTGGCACAAACTCTCCTTGCTTTGTTCTCTTTCTAGGCTGCCTATTATAACCGAAACAAATGTGCTGTTCACTCAGGAATCCTGAAACACTCATCTCTCCTCTTGGCAAGAAACAGCACCCAACCTGACAAGACTTTTATTTCCAAACCATTGCTTTTTTATATCTATAAAAAAGTCCTCACAGCAACAACTGACACTCTACTTTGGGAATGTAAAAGGTGAAAGATTTATACAACCTGAAGAGAAACTAGCATATGATAATACATGGAAGGGAAACACCCAAACAATTGCCCAAGGTTTCACAGAAAAACTCAGTAAGGGAGCCCTCATCACATCTAGGAAAACCAGATCGCAAATTATGATTGAAATGGAGCACCAAATGGCACTTGGGCCAACACTTAAATTCAGCTGCCTTATTCAGGCATCAGCTCTTCTTGCAATCCTTAGCTCCCTGAGTATTCCAGGCTGAAGAAATCTGCTTCAGCTTGTTTCACATTAGAATAATCTCTTAGGGCTTCAAGAATTTCCCTAGAATAGAATGACTTCTTTTCATTACTGCTCAACCTGAACCTGTGTTTGGGGATTGGGAAGATTTCCTGCTGAGTTCACAGATCCAACAGATGCATGCAATGGGCTAAACATCTTTTGCTCCACCCTAATTTACATGAAACTTATTTTTTGATTACAGGGTTTTTGCTGTGTGTGAAACAGCTCTTAGGAGAGCATGAAACTGCATGGAAAGCACTCCTATATGAAATGGTAAAGGAAAGGGAAATTTTGGCTGGCAAAGTTGTACATTGACTCACTGGAATGATTAAAATATCAGTATTTATATACTCCTGAAAGTCATGGTAGTTTAAGTAATAGGCCCTTTCTGCATGGGACCTTGATCCTGAACAAGGGCCTCAGTTGTTGTTTTCTGGCCATCACTGCTTCGCACATGCATTCAGGTTTGTGAGACTCTACCCTCCACTGATACACTTCATCTCTATCAGGCAGAGCATAATATGAATCAGGGAGGGCCTGATCATGATCACCAGTAGTCACATTTAATTTAGTCTACTAGTAGACTAGCAGGTCCCTGTCTTGAACAAGGAGGAATGCAGCGCTAAGGCACTCCTCCATATTTGGCACTAGGCACCAAGGCACCCTGCTGAAATGCATCTCTGAGGGCGCGTTCCCATAGGGGCTAAAATCTGGGGTGAATTAGTATTCTGCATTAGGGGTTTCCATTAAATCCCCCAATCCTCCGATTCCACTCTAGATTTTAGCCCCCTGTCCCCATGCCAGTTTTCTTTCTCTGGATTTTCCAGGGAAAGTCCGGAGAAAGAAAACCACTGTTTCAACAGGTTTTTTTCCAGCTGTTACTTGGATTAAAGTGGAGTGATGGAGGACAGCTGGCGACTGGGTAAGTGAGTGAGAGTGTGTGGCCTGGCTGCCGGATGTCCTCCTTCACTCAGTTTTAAACCAAGCCAGCCTTCCCCCCCCTCCCCCGTTGAAACAGGGGCAGGGAAAGGAAGAAAGGCTGCCTGCCATCCGATGCTGCTGCATCCAAGGGGCAGCCTCTCCTCCACACACACCCTTGTTCACTTACCCGGCTGCCGGCTGTCCTCCTTTGGTTGGCTTTAAACTGAGCCAGCCTCTTCCTCTTGGATGTGGCATTGTCAGACAGCAAGCCGGGGTCCAAGATGCTGAATGGTGCCATCATCAAGGGCTACATCCTAGGGCATCTTCCCCCAAATCCTTATTTATATATATTCCACATACTGAATTAGATCCATGCCCAAAAACCAATTTAGAGAGAGAGAGAAGAGACAGGTCCTAAGCAAAAGCACCTCTCTATATAATTTTCAATCTAAGTTGCTTGCATCTGATAGAGGTGTCCACCACTATCAGCAAAAATCTTTAAACAGCAGATTCAGTATCTTAATGTTATCTACAATAATAATGGGAGTAACTGTGGGTCAGTGGTAGAGCAAACTGTCTGGAGAGCAGGGAATGCCAGTTCAGTCTCCAGCCTCTCCCAGGAAGTAGACAATGGCAAACCACTTCTGTATCTCTGCCAAGAAAAGTGCATAGAGGACTCCATGTTGGTGATCACCTAGACAACCAGGAGCTGGCAACATCACTTGGTACACAGTGACACTAAAGACAGAAACAACGATGACAATAGTATGCAGCAGCTATCGTAAAGCCTTTTCAGTGGTGGCTCCAAGACTGTGGAATAGTCTCCCTCCCTCTTCATTTTATGCATTTAGGAGAGCTGTGAAGACACACCTCTTTGCCCTGGCCTTTGGCTAAACAAGGAAATGGTTTTCCTCCCCCACATTTGGACATTGTCATGGTTTTGATGCTGGTTTTTAATGTTGTAATCCACCCTAAGACCTTTGGGTATAGTGTGGGATAAAAATTCAAATAAATAAAATAGCTTGTGCCATTAGCATGCCTTTACAGAGGTTTTGCAAAATTGCCAGTTGCCTGAGAATGACACCATCTGTTGCTTATACAGCCTGAATAAAACACAGATGTGGTGTTGTATTGACCTCTTAATTTGAACCCATTGTTGCAACACTTCATGTCAGACTTGCAGCTGCAAATATAAATCCTATGTAAGCAGAAAAAAAAAGTGGGGGAGTCTTATTAGGTAAGAAGTTACTGGGACACTAAAAAGACTGTTAAAAGAACCACATTGGACCACTGTAAACAGGGTAGATTCTGCCCAAATCTTCAAAATAAAGATGTGCTAGAGTGAAATTTTATTCCCTTAAGCAACAAGAAATATGGCATGTTAAAGAGAGGAGTGATGGGGAACACTTAAAGTTTTAGTATACTTGGCAAACTATCCTCCTGGCAAGTTTTAAGGAATTCTGTTTTATAGTTACCATATTTTGATTGTTTCTTGGGAATCAATATTATGATCAGAAGTGCGTGCAATATTATAATTTGATATAATTACCATCATAATCTCAAATCCAATACAATCACCAAATGTATTCTCCCTTGCACATTCTTGGTGTTCATTGAACTATGCCAGGAAACCATGAAAATCTGCAAGAAGCTTCTGTAGGAACTCCAGATATTCAGGACTGTAGGACACCCTATGAATGAGCAGAGGTGTGCTCAAACACAAATAGCTGCAGCAAAGGCAAGAATTCATCTTGCAAACTTCCCTACTCAGATTTTATGCAACAGAATGAAGTTTTCCCTTGAATTTATAAATGCAAAAATAATCATTCTATCAGTGCCAAAGCAGTTCAAGTCTCTCATTACTATACCCATATTGCAGATAACAGGGCTATGACTGAGACAGAATGGGTCGTACTATTCCTGTGAAAGAACCCAGCACTATTACATGGGTGCTCCTGGAGGGAAGAGAGGAATCATCATGTGTAGCATGCAGCATCTCTGAAGGGTTATTACAGAAGTGTTTGAAGGGACAGTATTGCAGAGATGGGAGCTGTGAATTGATTTCAGCAGCCATGCAATTATGTAAGCCATAAAGGGGATCAGTAGGTCTGGAATAGCTCAACTCACTGATTGGACTGGTGCAGCTCAAGGTGCAGCTGTGAAGCTCACACAAGCTTCATGGTCACTGCCTCCACACCTCCAACAAAGTCAAGGTCACACTTAAGGTTTAATCCAGCTTCAGTCCACTTTCAGAGAGTGAGAATACATCAGCAAAGTAACAAGCTGTTTTCTTTCAGTGTTAAATAATTCAGAAAATTCATCTTTGGGATAGATAATGTGGAAAGAAAATTATTGGTCACTTTGTTGATGTGCTCTCTCACTCTGAAGGTAGACTGAAGCTGGATTAAACCTTAGGTGTGACTATGACCCAAGAGCTAGGGGCTCTGGGGTGGCATTTTTCAGCAGTGCACAGCTATGGTGGACCCCTGAAAAGCATCCTCCAGTGCTCCTGAACATGAGAGGCATACCTTCTGCACACCTCTCACGTTCTGGATCAAGATTGCACTGGTCTGCTGGTAGACACAATTAAATAGGTCTACCTGTGATCCAGATTAAGTCCTTCCTTAATATGGATTTCACTTTGTCTAATACAGACAGAGAGGCTCACCAGGAGGCATGGCCTCATAGATTTACTTTAATGTGCAGATCTTTTAGGTCTAGAAGTGTACTACACAGACCCTTAATTCATATTAAATGTCCTCAGAAAGGTCCTCTGAATCTTGCCATGTTAGCAACTTCTGCAATCACTGAAAAGATTGAAGTTTGGAAAACTGCATTTTTTGGACTAACTCTCATATCACTGATCACTATAGCTAGGAATCATGGGGCCTGCATTCCTCCCATGGAAAATGTCTAAAATGAGACTGTGTACATACTTTTCTATCTCGTCTTAGCTCATGCCATGTATAGCCAGTTTGGCCTAGTGGCTAGGAAGCCAGACTCATCAGGGAATACTGGGTTTAATTTGGCACTCCTCCACAAAGCCAGCTGGGTGACCTTGGGCTACTCACCACGCTCTTCTGAGCTCTCACAGCTCCACCCACCTCACAGGATGTTCTGTTGTGAGGAGAAGAATGGAAAGCTTTGTCAGCTGCTTTTAGTCCCCTAAATAGGTGAGAAAAGAGAGATAGAAAAACCAACTCTTCCTTCTTCCTCTTCTGTTCTTCTTCCCCAATTGCCACAGAAAGTATATCTCTGATGCTACATAATCATGATACAGTTGTTTATAGAAGACACAAGCCTTTATGCTGAAAACAAATCCTGTCTGTCTTTCATTTTGTTAAGTTATTACAGGGAGGGTAAATTAGCAGTGGTGTCTGCCCAACTTTAATTCTAAAGTGTAACTTGCTCAGCTAGTTAGAAATGGGCTGGGCGGGCAGTTAAGATTGGGCAGCTAATAGATCTGCCCTAGTGGAGACACCCAGAGGTGGATAAGAACGGCAAACTCCATGTATCATCATCATCATGTCTAAGATTGAAGGAAACTCCAGAACAACATTACATGGTCAGATTCTTTGAGAAGCAAATGTAATACCTCTTTATATCTACAAAACAGTTTCTATTGTTGCTTTTCACAACATTGTAGTTTACCACATAATAAAGGAATGCAATGCACATTTTAAGAGCACATTAAAATCAGCAGCATAGCTGAAAGGAAAAGCTGCAAGATTCAGAATATGATTAACCACATCCTTTAAAAAAAATACAGAAGCCCACCACATCCTTGCTTATCTGCCACAACCTAGAAATGCATATGTAAACCAACTTCAAAGCAGACTTAAGTGGTGTTAGTCCTAACACAGCACAAGTGTTTTGAAAACAACAGTAAACCCTTACAGTTTCTCAGCACAAACATTTCACATGTTCTTTTTTGTCACATTGCTGTCCACTGCTTCCCAAAGTCCACCCAAGCTCATGTCTGTTGTTTCCATGCTGTTTTATCTATCTGTCTCTGCAGTTCCCTTTTTCCTTTTGCCTTCAAATATTCCCAAAGAACTCTTTTCCAATAAGTTCTGTCTTCTCATTTTGTGGCCAAAGTATTCCTGTGTCAGCTTCATCATTTGTCTTTCCAATGAGCAGTCTGGATTGCTTTCCTTTAGTTTTGACTGATTTGATCTCCTTGTAATCCAGAGTCTCTTTAGATTGGGAATGGTTCAAATTGGATCCTCCAGATGATATTGAACTATAACTCCCATCATTCCTTGCCACTGGCCATATTGATTGATTTGCTGGGAGTTACACTTCAGAAATCTAACCTGAGCATCCACAAAGCATGGGATCGGTGTGGTCCATCCCCATGGGCTTTGGATTTGGTACGTGAAAAGCATACCAAATCCCCCCAAACTGTGCCACAAGCGTGCCAAATTTCATACCTGTTGAAACAAGTCTCGGGTTGGTTTGGGGAGCCGGCATGCATTCCTCAGTGAGCAGGGAACGCCCATGGGGACGCTTGCAGGCTAACAGGGAGGAGTTTTGCGCTCACGTCATTGGGAGGTGGGGTGTGCTTTCTGTCCCTGTCCTGTCTATTGAAGATCACATCTGCTGACTTTTTAAAGTGTTGGTCACAAAAGCATGCTGGAGAACGGCTTGGTTTTTTTTTTAATCTTCTGCCATTTCCACAGAAGTAATTCCAACCCCGTTCCAGAATGCCAAGGCAGGCTGCATAATGGCTTGATTTTTGTTGCATTTGCAACCCCCATTTCCCCGATCATCAGGGCAATAATAAATAGAGACTTGATTTTAATGTTGACGGGTGCTCCCGTGGCCCCCAGTGTAGCGGAGGTGCACACAACTGCTCAAGCACCTACTGCCGCTAAACCTCGTTACGGCTTTTGGCATTTAATTTTTTAAAAGTTATTTTTTATGAAGGCAACTTTGTTTTTACTTGTTTTCGGGCCTCCTACCCCAGTCCTGGTTGCCAGTGCTGTGAAGGGAGGGGGGAAATCCGGCTGACGTCAGTCCGGCTTCCAATGAGGAGAGAGGGAGTGGAGAGGAGGTGGTGCAGCTACCCCTTACCAGGGTTTGGCATGCTTCGCATGGGAACACCACCATCCACGCCCAACCCATGCCTGTCCTGTGTTGCCAGGAACATCATGGGGATGCCCGAAAGGTTTGGCCAGTCCCATGCCCGGCCCCTGCATGCCCAAACAGCACCCAAAGTGTGCTAGACAGCCAGCATGGGGACACAGCCTCTGGCTGCTATAACATACTGCTGTCTTAGGCTTGAATTAAAAGTGGAAATGTTGGGATGTGCCCATATTTGGTCTTTGACTTTAAAAATAACTTTTTAAAAAGTATGGAAATTTGCAAACTTTTCTTGGAGCAATTACATACTGCTAGGGATGTGCGCGAATGTTCCAAACATTCAAAATTCAATCAAAATGGATTGAATGTGGACATTCAATTCAAATAGAATGTCCAGACATTTGAATTTAAACATTCAAATGAATTCTGAATGTTCCAAAACATTTGTCTGAGTGATTCAAAACATTCAAATGTATAGATATGTATGTATTACATAACGTATCTGTACAAATCTCATACGTATCTATACGCATTTGTGCTTATAGTATGGGACAAAAATGGGATGCATGCGGGGAAAAAACAGGATGTGTACGAAATGCGTACAGATACGTATAACACATACGAAAGTTGTTGACATTCGTATCTTCAGTTTCAAATCTAACATTTGAATGAATAGATTCAAATGTATTCTATTCAAATCGGATTTTGTTGCATTCAGATTCTAATTATTCAAATCTAATTGAATGTTTGGATATTCGAATCGACTCAAATTTAAATGCAAACCCCCCCCCCCACTGGTGCACATCCCTACACAGTGGCCAGTATAAGAGACCCGCAAGCATACTGGGAGCTTCCATTCCACATGTTGGTGCAGTTTCACAGAAGCCTCACCAGCATGCAGAAGGAAGCTCCTAGTACACTTGCTAGTCTGGTTTACTGGCCAGTGTGGAATCACCCTTGGTTTGATTACATCTCCCCACTAGGTTTGTGGAAACTATAATCCAAAGATAAACTTTTTCAACCGTTAATCCTTAGCAAACTATGCTGGACTCCACACTTTACAAAAGTGCAGTTTCACTGTATTGGAGCATTGTGCATACTGTTCTAGTAAGAAACTGTCCAATCAGCATTATGCTTAGAAAGGCTATTGGAACTGTGCAAGCTGCCTATTCAGCCCATAGCATCACCCTTCTTTAGTAAGGGTAGGATGGGCAGTGCACTCAGCTAACAGGTCAGTGTTTAATGCTACAGCTCCTACGTATCTACAGGAGGTAAACTGTGCAGATATATTTACTCAAGTGAAGCACTGTTTTCTTCAGCATATTCAACATGTGGAAATACAAGTCATTAGACAAAAGGTACAAACTAATTACATGTCATTGGCAATGTTTTGCCTAATGTTAAATCAAAAATGGAATAACATCAATGAGGCAATGTCAAAGGACACACCTTCATTGGATGGATTCATAACAAAACACTTACGTACCACGTGCAGACGTGGGGTTTTACGGATTACAAAAGCACTATTAAATAAACCAGTGATTAAGTGAGCTCTCTGCCCCTACTTCTATCCATAGTAGTTGCTTTCCTTGTAATCTTCATGTCTCACAACTCCAGAGACTTAGGTTGAACAGAAAAGAAGTGCAAGCAGAGATCTGAAGTTATGCTGGGCCTGTTCTGTTCTGTTCGCGTGGGAGCTTGCTATGGAGAACAGTTTGCTTAGCTTAACCATTACAAAGCCACGAATGGCAAAACGCATTCCTGTTTTACTGCCTTCCTCTGCATTATTCACTACTATTCTTTGAACAGCTTCTCTTTCTTCTGAAGCTGTGGGGGAAGGGAGGTTAAAAGCTTCTGTTATTTTTGTCCAGGAGGCAAAGAATGAACCAAAAGGTCGCTATCTTCTGCACAACAAATTCTCTAAATAGGCCACCTGATGGCCCTTGCTATTGATTTAACATATGTCTGGCACAGAATATATGAGTCCTAAAAGCAAATAAATGAGTCATGGGGCAAATAAAGCTCAGAATTTGATATTGCATATTCTAGCAAATGTGTTGGCTTGTTCAATTGCTGCTCATGTGTTTACTTTTTGGAACTGTGCTGTGGTGGGATACTGCTTTTATTACACACAGAAGAAGAACAGTTGATGATTGAGATTGCACCAGACTCTGAAAACCTGAAACATGTTTACACACATACACAGTAAGTGTGTACACACAAGATAAGCTTCTTAAAGCAGTTTATAATCAAACATAATCCAAAGAATTGACTGGCTCACATGGAGGTCTGAACAGGGCTACTGGCTTAAGACTGTGAACACAGTCAAACAGGAATAAATCCAATACTTCGTGGTGGCAGAACTGTATTTTCCAGCTTTATATTAATTTTTTTTCCTGCAAGCAATCTTTTTCATTGCTGACCCTGGAAGATGCCTTAAACCGAAAGGCCCAGTTAATTACCTTCAGAGCAAAGCCACACATCAGCAAAGGGACAATCGGTTTATCTAACCCTGAAAATCCATCTCAATAACTTTGCTGATGTGTTCCCTCATTGTGAAGTCTGGCTGAAGGTGGATTAAAACTTAGGTGTAGTTAGAATCTGAATCTGTTGCCTTAGTACCATCTCAAGTGTTGCTTATGCAGCATTGGCAGTTACAATGCCTGTCCAAAGTTTTTAGCCCTTCCTAGCGAAGTCCCACTTCAGTGGAGGACCTTCTGCAAGCAAATAATGTAATATAACACTAAGCTAGACTCTTTTCCAAAGTTAGTTAAAAGATTCACTGTCTCAGATGATGGATCCCCTCCCTAGATGCCATGACAGTCAATTATCACCTGACCCAGGTGAAAGTCTCATTTATGTTGCTTTTACTGTCCTTATTGTGCTTCCTGATGCTGCACATCTGTAACACCTGAAACAACAGGTGCCTCTGATGGAGGAAAGATTGTGATTCCTCTGGATTAGGGATATGACTTAGTATAACATTCAAGTAGTCTTAAGCTTCATTGTGTAGGCAGTTTCCACATTTGCATATAGTGTTCTGAGACAGAGTAGGCTATCCCATCCCAGAACAAACAACTCAACCCAAGATGATTTGAGTTACCTCTGAAGCAGGAGAAGGACATTTGCATTTGGATGGTTTATTCTACTCCAGCCCAGACCACTGCTTCCAGAGACTCCTAGAACACAGCAGAAAGGCTCCAAAGGCCAGGAGCACCACCAAAAATGGTTGCCTGTAGCATATCAAACCACAAGGTCATGATGTCCACCTGTCTTCATTTCTAGTATACTTAACCAAGCAAATTGTAGACCTCTTTAAAAAACACCTGCATTTATCCCAGGCTAAATCCCATTTTTGGTGCTCTAATCTGGACAGAACATGATTGGGGGAGGGGGGGACTCTGATATTTCACAATAGCAATTAGATTGCAAAATGGCTCAGTCTACAGTACTGTGCAGAAAGGCCCAGAGTCACTTGCTAAGTATTGGTGTTAACAGTTTGCTGTAGGAGGAAATAGAAAAGAATTCTAGCTTTATTTTTCTTGTGGAAATATATACAATGCAATATGGCTACAACCTTTGTCATATCTGTACATTGTGACATGCTTTGTTATGGGGAAACACACCTCATAATGAACTATTCAAATATTCCTACCTGTACTTTTGCACCTGCTTTCACACCGTCATTTAAATTTTTGCACCCAGCTTCAAAATATCAAGAAGTATTGCTTTTCTTGGTAATACGGACAAGGAAATTTGGACAGTATCTGGTTATCTTGTAACAGGTTTCTCTTACAATTATCTTTTTCAGTGTCAATTTCATATAGATCAATCAATCAAATTTATTTTTAGTCTAAAGAATCAAAAGATAATACATAAAAACAGAGAGAAACAATTTACGAGAGACAATAAAAAACAAAATAAAATACATTTGATCAAGAATCATTTTTATTTATTCAGAGTATCTCTATAGATACATCATTTTGACAATGTGATAATTTATAATATATCCAGAGTTTTTCTTAGTTGTTAAAACTCTTTAGTGATATTTGATTATTCAGAATCTTTAACATAGGTTTGTGGACAGTAGAAAAAACCAGGCTTGGAGCCATTGGAGAATTCATTTTAGTAACGTACTTTGGTGCACTTCCAGAATGGGTTTCCAGTTAGTTCCAAACACAGGAGATGTGCTGTAGCCTGTATGATTCCACCACATGGCCTACAGTTCCTGTTATCACGTGTTCATTGATGCAATATCCTGCTCTGAAGAAGACTTGGATGAGAATCAGCTGCTCTAACTTGGTAGCACAGAGTATCCCCTAGGATAGATTCTTTCCTTTTCCTCCTCTAAACTGCCAAAAGTATGTTTTTAAATTGCTTCTTCCACTGATACTTTTTCCAGGGCCAAGCTACTGCAGCTTGTCTGATCAAAGCACTGTGCCTACCCCATTGGGATTATATTCTGTTTATGTTTGAAGTGCTCTGCACAGTGCCCCTCCATTTTTATTAATAAAATTGTACTTTTCATCAAGAAACAGCTTTTTGGAATTTGTTCTGCCTGCTGCCTGCATTGTTAGCAGAGTAGTAATCAATTTATTGCTTATTTAAAACCCATTAATGTTCCAATCCCCTTCCTCTTTCTCTTCCTGGACCAAGCTTGAAACACATGGTCAGGGACATCTCATGCAGTGCCTTCTCATGCCTTTGTGTTCTGGGCCAGACACACTGTCCATCAGTAAATCTGTTTAGACTGGTGTAATGGTAATCCCAATCAGGACTTCCCTGATTGGGATCATGCAGAGCAAACTAGTAGGGGACAGGGCCTTTCTACTACATTGGTATATCTCTGAAGGTTACTTGAGAGTCACGGAAGTGACTTACCATTACTTTCTTCTGGAGAGATGCCATGAAACAAACTGTGAAGTCTGATTTCCAGGCAGTTTTATATGAATGGATTGAAGTTTGGGCCTTGTTCATGCAATACTGATTCTATATTCCTATGAACAACACACTACTTATCCTCTAATTAATGTTTTAAGAAAAGCTCATAACCCTAAGTGAATTCATAACTCTGAATCCCTGGTCACCATAATCAGGTTTCTTTAAAATAAGAGCTTCAGCTTGGGTAGAGGAGCTACATTCTTCCAAACATTTAAAAGAAGAACAAAAAGCACAAGCTCAGAATACAGTGAGAGGCAGATGAACTTACAAGATTAGAACAGACTTGTTCTGCCCTGCACAAGAATTCTAAAAGGCCCAATGGAGACTTTGACCATGGCTGAGATCCAAGGAGTAAGTTATGACCAATAACTTGGCACACTGTTTTTGACAGTCCCTTCCCCCCTTTGGAACAGCAAATACATATGTGATTGTATCACACACTGCTTTGAAGTACAAGTCCAAAGCTGCCTCCACTGCACAGAACTAGTAATAAAGTGTTTTTAAAAAAATCAAATATTTTGGCTCTCGTCTGCTATATTCTACAGCAGAAAGATTTGTTATTTTGCTGACAGAGCTTGCTTGCCAGATTGGTCTAACAACGGTTGGTGTACTATGGGAGTTTGATGGAGACTTTGGCCTTCATTGGCAAGAGTGCCTGGACCAAGCAGCTGGGGCTGTGTCTTCACGGCAACCTTATCTCGGATTCAAAATGTTTTGAATCCTCGGAGTCCAGATGGCAGTTTGGCTTAACACGATTTCCGCGTGTTAAATTGCCCCAAAGCGTTGTAAATGTTAATCCTCATTTCAACAGGTCTCACTCCGGTTCGTGCGCTTGAAACGTTTTATATTTTTTACTGTGGGAACCCTTCTGTGTTAAGGGATGAGAGTTTCCCTCCCCCAATAGCTTGCTTCCAAAGCAAGCTGTAAATGCAGCAGCAGCCCGAAAAACAATCCAAGCAATCCACTGTAGCAAACAAGCAATTCACACCTGATAACCATCTTGCTATTGAAAGTGCTGACCTTCTAAAAAGGGAAAAGAAAAGCAACTGCTGTTTGGAGAGATGTATGAATGTTTAGAAAGGGGCTTGACTTGCCACCGCTGCTGCGTGCCCTGAGCAATCGGGAGAGGAGGGAAAAGAATTGCTGCCTGCCTGGTGCTGTTTTTCCTCCATCCAGGCAAGGCAGCCACCCAGCTAGGCTCCGTGAAGGGGTCTGTTATGAGTGGTACGTTCACGCCAGGAGGAAGAGGACAGGGCAGCCCTGAAAAGTGGCTTTTAAAAGGTAGCCACTGGAGTCCCCCCTTGAGTCACATACGTCCTCAGAATCCAGACTGAACGCGATTAAGCTGAAAGTAATAGGAACAGGCAAATTCGCATTTGCATCCGGTTCTGTTATCTCGGTTTAGAGAAAGTGAAATAAGGTTGCCGTGAAGACACGGCCTTGGAAAGTTCAGACGTCAGAGAGTGGAGGAGCACCTGTTTGCAGTGCATTCCCTGCCTCCAGTAGCAAGAGTTCCCCTGTGGTTAACAGTAGCAGCAGTAGCATGCTTTCCAAGAATAGTTGTGAAGCATGCCACCAGTTGGCACCATCCAATATTAACATCAAAATCAAACATGCCCACATTTGTGGGGGCTCCATTTGCATAAATGCAAAGCAACTACTACATTTGCTTTGATGCAAAGTCAACACACACAAAAATGTACATCTCCAATCTTGATGCAAGACAAGGTTATCAGACACAGGAAATAGCCACATAGGCCATTTTCAGTGACTTTATACAGGCCACTGGGGATGTACATGAACTTAAAAGTTGTGGCTTGGTTTGAACTGAACATCTTTTTACTCAGGAACATCTTTTTACTCAGTTCTATTTGAATTTCCTTTTTAAGGTGTTTGACATTCAAATTTGAAGCTGCTCAACTTTTTAAAATACACAAAGTCCTTTAAAAAGAGGAAAGAAGTTGCAAAACTTTTTGAACTCAAAATAGTTCTTAGAACACCCCTTGGTTCAGTTTGATTTCAAACTTTGTTTTTGTACAGGCAGTGGGCTTGGTCCAAATTTAAATATTTCAACCACTCTGTGTTCAATGCAAACAGTGAACTCCTTGAACCAGTTTGGCATCTCTTCAGGCCACCAAGCAGATAGGGAAATAACAAGTGACAATGGACAATGGAAAGTTGGAGGAAAAACTGGCAGAGCTCTTATTTTCAATATGCTGTTTGAAGGCCCTTAAGGAGCACTGAGTCAGCACAGCAGAGGGCTGAGTTCAGATTCATGAAGATGCCACATTTGTCCAGCACACTAGACCAAGGAGGAGCAGAACTATGTAGCCCTACTCCCCATTTGATCCATGCATGGTGCCACAAAGACACCATGCAGATCCTGCTTGAATAAGTAGGAAGAGTGATTTTATATCCAGATTCAATTTCCCAGGGTGCATCCTGACTCATTAATACTGCGCAGTGGGATACATAGTCACAATGGGGGCGTCACACATGATGACACATTATCCCATCGCTACAGCACACTTACCTTAATGCTGTGCAATATTAAATAAATTTGGATCTTCCCATCAGTCCAGACAGGACAGTGAGAACAGATGACAAGAACAGGGAGGACAGCTCAAATCTGATTGGCTGCCTCATCCCATGTGACTGCACGTGCCGACTCATCTTTGGCAGCTTCCAATGAGGAAGCTATGGAGGTTGCTTTTAGTTGGGACAGTCAGTCACTGCTTCACAGCAAGTAAGCTGTGGTTTTTCCTTTAACTGCGGACTTATTCTGCAAGTTTGGAAGGGACCCCAGGCCTTATCATTAGTTTTTTAAAACCATTCTTGACCATGAATATATAGGAAGGGTTAATTTGTCTTTCTGCTAGTCCTTTTCATTGTGAAAAATGTTCTAAATTTTTTGTTTATTCCTGCTTAAAAAAAAAAAATCAGCATCCATATGATCATCTGAAACTGATTTATACAAAGGACCACGGTCTCGGCAATCCAGATTGGTCCCTGAGGTGAAGTGTCTCCTGGGATACAGCCTCTCTACATGTCATTGGCAGCTGACCTGCTTACTAACATGAAAACATCACCAGAAAGCATGCCAAGGGGAGAGTGTTCTACATCACTCTCCCACCCAATCCTTGTGGTAAACCAGACAAGCCTGCTAGGTGTCCAGAGCCTTTTGCCATTTTGCCAGGGTCCTAGAAACAGCCCTGGAAATGGGCATTCTGCATGCCTGGTGATAAAAAACAAACCCACCAGCAACTCTGGAAGCCAAAACTTTCATTCCTATTCTCTAGGACTGTGATGAACTAAAGCAGATCGCAACTGGCACACACTGCCAGCAACTACTTTGAGCCAAGCAGTCTGGACCAAGACCATCCTCCATGGAAAATGCTGGTGTATATTATTCAGAAGTTACCTTAGAGATTTCACCACAGATAGAACTTCTTAGCATCAATGGTGATTTAACCAGTATTTCTAAGCTTGACTTTCAGCCTTCATACCAGTATGGATTCCCTCTGATGCCCAGTTTTCATACTGACCCAAGGTTAGCTCCATATTGTATGGCTCAGCTATTACTCTGGCTGGCTAATAGAACTGGACACTCAGTCAATCTCTTAGAGTAAGATTGTCTTCCCACCTCATAAATAGAAAATAAATCTCAAATGAACATGGTATGTGTATCTTCTGTCATTAGATATCCTCACAGGCATTTAGTTTGTAGTCATGAACAATTGCAAAAATATGAATGTACAGATAATATGAATGGAAATATAATGTCTAAACTACAGTGATGACAAGAGCCCATTGCAGCTGGTGGAGCCTGACAGCTATAAACAGGTGCTACAAGAAGTCAATATAGGCAAAGCTGGTGGCAAGTGAGACAAGTCTGCAATTCTGTACAAAGCCACATAAACATTAATTCTATTGAAAATAGTAGATTAGAAACATATTAGCCAACCTTACTACAATGTATGGAGGAGAAACATGTACTCAAGCTGTGAATCTCTGGGTTTGGTGGACACTGCTCACTTTGTACCTCAAATAACAGGCCTAAAATATCTAAAAATTGACTTCTTGAATGCCCAGAATTCAGCTAAAACTAATCCGGAACAATGATCTCTAAAACTTTAGTTTTTACCTTCTGTACTTTGGCTCTTTGCCAGGACCTGTCCAGAAATACCCCTGAACTCATTTCCTGAGCTGAATAACAGAGCCTGAAGTACATTTTGGCCAAACAGCTGGTAAAAAGGCCCATCCTTTCCTGTCTGAAAGAGGAATACAACAGAGAAGTTTGTTTGGGCTCCTTTCCTGAATTCAGTGCTCTGCAAATAGACCAAACTCTTCCTGGGAGAATCCCAGACTAATGAATCCCAGCCTTTGAGCTTCTTTGTTTCATGGTTGGACAGATTCAATCTCTGCAGACTAATTTCATTTGTTCGTTCATTCATTCTTTGGACATATATATCCCAGATTTCCTTAAGACTATGTGCAGTTCACAGATAAATCATTGACACAAAACACACACACCTAAAAGCAATTGTGACCAATATCCTCACTCCATTAATCATTTCCAAAGGCATGTAAAATGATCCATTTTGGGCATGTTCCCACTTGACTTTTTAAATTTGGGTTGGACTTTTAAAATCCAGATTCAGGACTGAGTGTGCCATCTGGCTGTTCCCATTTCCTTGAGGATAACACGGGATGAATCTGAACACTGGTGTTCCCACTCAAACTGCAAAAGAAAAAAGAAACAGCACAGAGAAACAGGACCTTTTAATCTCTGCCCCTGTCCAACCCCTGTTAAGCCTGCCCCACAGAATCAGCTGAGCAAAAGAACAATTATCCCTTCCACTCCCTTTCACATCCAAAGCTCCCTC
Organism: Aspidoscelis marmoratus; assembly: GCA_014337955.1. Lineage (NCBI taxonomy): Eukaryota > Metazoa > Chordata > Lepidosauria > Squamata > Teiidae > Aspidoscelis > Aspidoscelis marmoratus. Next base: position 68,271,009 of record MTQE01001134.1, on the reverse strand, counting down.
CCAGCCAGGAAGACAGCACAAAGCAATTCCCTTTGAAAATGGAAGCTAAAACAGCTTGCAACTCCCTTTCAGTTTCCCTCTCTGTAAAATGGAGCCTCCTGGCTTAGTTTTCTCCTGCTGTGACAGCCTTGCTACAGTGCATCTATCTGTTGAGGCTTGTTTAAAAAAGTTTTCCTGCACTTGAATCACTTCTAATAGCAGTGGGTTCAGAACAGGCATGGCAAAGGGAGTGAGGGGAGAGACCTTTGCAGCTGTGAAATCCCACCCACATCTGGCAAGCATTGGCCAGAGGGATAGATATCCACCTCAAATAGTCCAGTAGCATTCCCAAGGGCAAAAAATAATGTGGGTGGGGCTCCAAAAGGGGATCGAGAACAGTTTCTGTGAGAACTTGTTTTCTGCGGATTTTTGCAGGATAGCCATCAAAGTCTGGGAATAAAAAAATTAATGGGATCTCACCATCCCAAAAATGGATTCATACTTAAATTTGTATCAGAACACATCCTTTGAGAGAATTTAAAAACATGGACAGGAGGAATCTTCCTAGATCTAACTTGGAAGTGTGTTTCCCAGTGAAAGGGTTCCTTCTTACCTCACAGGGGGCAGGAAGTTTAAGATCTAATGACCTACTAGCATGCCCTTTGTAGTGCAAAGTATGGACTCTGGTCTGTTTGTAGATCGTTTAAAAGAAATGCAGCAGGTTAAGGGAGGACAGGGCTTCCAGTATTCCAGAATTGGTGTGGAAATCTATTCTAATCCAAGACAGTGCAGAAAGGGCCCAGTTTTCAATGGACTGAGCCCAAACTTGTTTCTAACTAACCAGTCCCTTTATCTGGTACTTTATCCAGCTTTCATGGAATATAAGCTACATCCCCATTTAAGATTTAAAGAGTTCTGAATTCATTTTCAAAGTTGAACATTCCCACAGGATCAGATGAATCCACAGTTTCTGAGGATTAAAGGTCCCGGAATGCGGATTATCTGTATTTGAATCAAAAGAACTCTCACTGAAGGATTTAGAAATAAACCTCGTTATTTTGTCAATGGTGACACAAGCATTTCCTGAGGTGTGGAAGCATGATTTAGGGGTGTTCTATTCACTTTCCCCTGAGCTAATAAAAAGCCAGGATTTCCCTCCCATCCCCCCCCCATTTGCTAATGAGATCTGGCTGCATTGTACCATTCAGCACTCCATCTCCCCTTTCAGCAGTAGAAGAGAAAGTGAAGGCTCCCACCAGAAGCTCAAATTGGCAGCTACCATTCTGGGGGTTGTGAAAGTGTGTCAGCTTTTCAAAGCCTACATACTTTCAGCTTATCAGATCCAACAATAAGCTGCGAGTTCCTCCTCTTTTCTTCCTCTCCCCATTACATGCTTGGCTGAAAGTGAGCAGCTTACAATGTAACCAGAGATCAGACAATACATTGTAATAAAGGATGTGCAAGCCACTGGCAAAAGCAGCTCATAAGCTATTTGAGTAAAAAAAAAAAAAAAAGAGTTGGAGAGAGAGGGAAAAATACACTCTTGGAAGCAAGAATAAACTGTCAGAAGCTCGTTCTCTTTCTCCCTCCATCTCTCTCAGGAGAAAGCGGAAGAAGAATGACTAACTTATGCAGGGATCAGAAAGACTTTAAAATGCCTGCCATTCCACAGTGTGCTGATGATACGCAAAGCTGGTGCCTACTTTGTCTTTCCAATTGGCAAAGAGGAACTCTTCTGCTAGGGACTTTGAGGTTTTTGTCCTGCTGCTCCCCTCCTTCCTTCCACCCAGCCTTTTCCCTCCCTCTCTGCTTCCCCATGGTGATCTGAATCAGGCTTATATAGACTGTGGGGTACAGATCCTGCCCAGGGTATGACAAAAAAGAAATGGGGAGGGGTTTTTCCCCCTGCAAGTCCACATAATAAGCTGCCAGTGGGATCACAAAAATACAGAGTTCACTGATGATTTAAAAGACACGGATTAAAACCTGGAGTGAATGGTACAGTGGAAAAAGAGCCCATAGTTTCAGCTTAGGTTTGCTGCTTTTGACCATTGTGCAAAGAGGACAAGGCAGCTGGGTCTTTTGCATGGGATCCTACAGAGCAACCCTGTAGGAGGAATCCCGTGATGGAGGTATATGGCTACTACTAGGCCCTCATTTGCTTCTCAGGAGTCTGCATATCAATAGCACAGAGCACTTTATTATGGTCCACAAGGCATGTAGGACATTGAGCAGTTGCCTATACTCATGAGGACACATTTGTGAAA
>MTQE01001134.1:68249105-68268753 GCA_014337955.1 Aspidoscelis marmoratus | reverse complement strand
AGCTCTCCTGATTTGCAAGTTTCCACTTTTACAATGTTTTTACAGAACACAACACTTGTGGATGACCAGGGGTGACATTAATAGTTTGATTCTGTAACAGGTTTAAAGACAGTCATTAACCACAGTAGGACCACAGTGAGGCTGATCCAAACTGAACATTCCTGTTAGGAGGAAGAGTTCTTTGCAACGTTTTACCGCAGGTCTACTATATCAGATTTTATTAACTGTACAAATCTCTGCAGTCCTTGGTACAGCAGGGTCCTACTTGGTACTACCGTGATTAAGAGGAGGAGAAACTTACTTCAACCATACACTTTTGAAATATTTATGATGGTCAAAATCGTCCAATTATCCTCTTAAAAACGTATAACAGCAGCAGCAATGGTATACTTATGTGACTAGAATTATACATCTTAATGCCTACCGTCTGTTATGTTTTGCAATTATACAGGGTGTCACAATGCAAAAGACTATTAGGAGCATTAAGTATATCATGGCTGAAAAGTATCCACCAATGAGCATCCACTGTGATAGCCTCATTGGCTTTTGCCATGCAACATATCTGAAAAGGTTCTCACTGAAGGCTCCCATGTAATTAGGAACCTGGGTGTTACCTTGTTTTATGGCGGAATACTGATTATAAGAAAGATAAAATTGCAAAGTAGCCTTAAGGTTGTAATGGGAGGAAGGAGACAGAAGAGGAGGAACTTTTTCCATGTTATTAAAAACAAACAAACCCATGAACCAGAACGGCTGTCTCCCAGGACAGTTCCAGCAAAGCCCATATTCTTGAATGCAACTGTGTAATTTGATTTAGATTTAAATTGCGCTGTCCCAATTTGTTCTTAGTGTAAGCTAAAGTAACATTAAGATGCTTGGAAAGAAAGCAAAGAGAACTTTTGATTTTGGAAACAACAAAACTCTCTGACTCTTTTTTCCATTTGTATTCATTCACACTCAGTAGGGCTGTGGTCACACTTAGGGTGCTTCCGCTTTGACCCTTTAACACTCATTAAGCACACATTGGGAAAACCGTGTCTGCACAGCGGCACCCATTAACAACACTTTGGGGAAACTGCGTCTGCACAGCAGCACCGATTAGAGACAGATAGGGAAAGCCACTTCCGCAATTATCTGTCTCTAATGGGTGCTAATTGGCCCTTAAACTGGTTTCCCAGAAGACCACATATAATGTGGTCTTATTGGGTGTTTTCGCTGTTAGGACACATCCAAAACAGACATGTCTGCATAGTAAAAAGGGTCCCTAACTTGGCCCTTCCCCGCCCCACCATGATTGGCTCCTCTGGAGCCGAGTATGGCGAGCCCGGGGACTCCGATTTCATGGCTCCCCCTTGTCCCAGAAGCGGTGGATTGCCGGTTCTGGAGCCGGGGGAGCTTCACCTAAGCCCCCTCAAACCCACCCTGGGGAGACCAACCGAAAACCCCTCCTTACCTTAATGCAGCCAGCCCGATTCTGGCTGTGAGCACCTAGTTTCCTTCAGGCCTGGTCCTGCATGCTTCCTGAATGGCCAGGGCAGCGCCTGGCTTCAGGAGGCTCCCTGCGCAGGCGCACGGCCCTGGCTAAAGCGGCACCTACGCAGAGAGCCTCCTGAAGCCAGGCGCTGCCCTGGCCATTCAGGAGGCATGCAGGATACAGGTGTGAAGGAAACTGGAACCTCACAGCTAGAATCCTGCTGGCTGCATTCAGGTAAGAAGGGGTTTTTGGCCGGTCACCCCAGGGTGGGTTGGGGGGCTTAGGTGAAGCTCCCCCGGCTCCAGAAGTGGTGATACGCTGCTTCTGGGGTGAGGGGGAGCCCCAAAATCAGAGTCCCCCCATGGCGGGCCAGGGGAGGGCCTCCATAGATCCGGATTGAGGTGCGGATCTAAATCTGTCTTTCGGTCATGTGTGCAGATGGAAGGACTGGCGATAGATTCGTATCTATTAGATCCGCATCTACCTTAACACTGATTAATAGATATGGATCTACCATTAACACAGATCTCCAAAATCCGGATCTATTAGATCAGGATTGTGGAGACGCTGTGCGGAAGCACCCTTAAGGTTTAATCCAGTTTCAGTCCACTTTCAGAGTGAGAGAATGCCATCAGCAAAGTGACAAGCTATTTTCTTTCAGTGTTAAATAACTCAGAGAATTCACCCTTGGGATAGATAATGTGGAAAGAAAATTACTGGTCACTTTGCTAATGTGTTCTCTCTAGATTAAACTTTAGGTGTGACTTGCTCACTTTGTAGTCATCTCTAATTAATTTTTTAGGCTGACCTTCTGTGTCCAGGTACTCTTGCAAAAAACATCAACTGAAGTTACAATTTCTTCATGCATAATCTGTAGAGCAAGCTTGCATTCCTAGCATGTACAATTTTATTTTCTTTGACCTAGTTTTGCTTAAAATTCTTAAAACATTTCCTTGTATGTGCCACAAATGAAGGGGCTTACCACCACATAAATGGTGTAGAAAATAAACATTGGGGATCTACAATTATCTGGTCATTCTAGGGAACTTTCTAATCTGAAATTTCCTAGAAGTGAAGCTTTTGCCTGTTCTGTTCCCAGAGAAAAGAATATGGCCAAGAAATGATCATGCTGTAAAGCAGAGGTAGCAAACATGCAACCTCCAGATGTAGCACTCAAACGCCTATCAGTTCTAGGAAGCAAACCAGTAACAATAATGTTAACAATAGTTCAGCCACATTGGGGAGGCCATATACTAGCCATCTGTGATTTTTTTTTCATTTGGACAATTTCATCAGAAATTTATCTAAACTGCCTATTGTTTTAGAAATCATCCTGAGATGGAACCATTCAGCAATTTACCTTTCTATGTGATTACCCATAAACAATTTATCTGGATAATCCTACACAAAACATTGTCGATCTATCTATGCAAATATTCAGGAGGAAAAGAACTGTGAAGGACCTTTAATTAACAGGCTGCGTTTGTTTCCTTTTAACTCTAAGCCAAAAAAGGGTTGGAAAAAAAACCCATACAAATAAATTTCTCCCTGGCCCACATGTTGAGTCATGGCCTGAAGCACATGCAGAAACACTCTGGGTATAAATAAGATCAAAATCCTACAGGCCATGGGAGGAGAGGAAAGTGGTTCAGCACTTATGGCACATTCAGGACGTTTGTTTTTAATTTCCATTTCAAATGCCCCCATCCTTCCATGGGGGCAGCGCAAATCATGAGTCGCCCAAAAAGGATGCCATTGCCAGTCAGGAAGCGTAGTGAGATCAGATAGTTTATCAACAGCGATCGCCAAAGGCTCAAATTGTGCTGAGGTCAGGGAAGGGATTTTCCACTCCTGGGAAGCATTTAGGCAGCTCATTGTTTAAAGGATTAGTATTCTCAGTAAATAGCAGAGGCCAGCTGTTCTGTCCTTCGGCCCTCCTCCTCCTCCTAGCCAATCAGCTTCTTAGCATTTGGGGCCCATATAAGGAATGTATTTCCCTTCCATCTTATGTAGCTTCTGACGTGGCGGGCTGTAGCACGTCAGCAACCCGATCGGCCGCCTGCCTCCCTGCCAGTCCCCAGTAGGTGGTTGGGCAAGCGCTTTTGGAAAGACATGTGACGCTGAGAACCAAACAGTCTGAGATTCAACAAGTTGTTAACCCTTCCGCGGGCGGAAATGGTGTAAGGATACGTGCGAGTGCGAAAGCGATATCTTAGATGGGGAGCCTCAAGCCGTAGAGGGTAGACAAGAGATAATCTTAAGCATGGATTTAAAAAACAAAAAATGAATTTGGGACACCTGGATTCAAATGTCAACTGAGTCACAGTGACTGAGAGGGATGACCTGTTACTTCTCATATTAAACTGTAAAGGATCTTGAATTACTGAAGATGCTGTTTAGCTCGATTTAGATTTGGCTGAGCTGCCAACAGTTTGTGGCTGGTAACGGAGTCTCCACTAGTATCTATTAAGTACGCCATGGTATTAGGGAGGCCTGAATTACTTTATGGAGAACAAGAAAATACTTCGGGGCTTCTTCTATAGTTGTATAGAAGAGGAAATTTAAGCAAATGTAACTTGATTCCCTCTTCTGTAGACTGTTAAAAGCACAGAAGGTAAAACTTTCCTTTGTGCAAAGAGGAAATTTCAGCAAGTGTGTAAGCTCCGCCTGCTGAAGTTTCCTCTTCTATACAGCTGTTAAAGGTATAGGAATCCTGTCCTCTTTTCCATATGGTAACCTCAAGTAAAACTTGGGGCCTGTGAGCTTAAATCTTGTGTGAGCATCTGAAATGTGTCATCTTGTTTCTAATTTTAGAATGCATGCTGTATGCATTCGTGTATAGCAGCTGTGATATGCACTGAGGGTGAAAGGAGTTGTGTTTTTTGTAAAAAATAAAGTATAGGAGCCAAATTGTCCCTTTTGGTGAGACTGTCAATAGCATTACAATAGTACAACAGAAACATACCAAATGAGTTGGGATTTAGGCCTTAATTTGAATGTATGACCCTTTCTATTCTGGGGTGTATTCCAGAATAAGGCCCAGTGCAGAAAGGCCTATAAAACCTTTTGTGAGACCAAATTCCTATGATGCTGGCTGCATCCAATATCACTATATTTGCCTTCTTTCCATCTTTATTCCACCCATGATTATTCCTGGATATCCAAATATTGCCAAATAAGTAAGCAAAGCCTGGATACATGTCGTTAGTCTGTCAAGCCTCCACTGAAGTGACCCAAATTCAAATTATTATTCAGATCTGAAGGTAATTGCAGGCTTAACCTATTCAGAGTCTTGTTCTGAGGATTAAAAGGTTTATACTTTCCTTGTAGTCATTTTCAGTTTGAAATGTTACTGAATTCCAACAGTCCCATTTCTCTTCTTTGGCATCTATATTTTCTGCTCAGCCAGCTTGGATTCTCATCAACCAAGTTCCAGCTAGTCAATAACTGAGGACTGGATGTGCTCATGAAGCGTACCTGACAGTACAAAATAAGATTTCACAGATAATCAAGCCTTATCTAACACTATGGCTCAGTTCTCATAAACTGCTGTGTAGTGCAAAACAGTGTTATGCAAGTAATTGCTGCCTATGAAAAATGGGGCTGGGGCTGGTTAGGAAAGACCCAACTTTACCAATTTAAGTCAAAGATGGAAAGAAGGCAAATCACTTTACTTCAGGGTTCTAGCATCACACTGAACGTCATTTTTGTTGGGAGAGAAGGGTCTCTAATCTCTTATGGTCTTGTTTTCTTTTAAGGAGGTTAGAATATTCCCTTTCATTACTAGAGCGTTCTCCAGTTTTACATCTTTGTATCTTGAAAAAGCAAGCAGGATTGATCCTTATTAGTACTTGCAGAAGTGACTGTGCCCATACTTGCCACACTGGGAACAGAAGAAAAAGGAGAAAAGGTAATGACAAAGAACATAGGAGGAGCCCTGCTGGATCAGGCTGTTGTAGCCTCTGAATAAAAGTACCGTGTTATTCCTGTTCTGTTTAATAAAAATTGTCAACGTTTCACATGATCTCTGCCTTATAAACCCTTCCTTTTGCACCATCCCTGAGAACACACACCAGCCAATTGCAATCTGATTAGAGCAGTTTATGAAACTGATCAGATCCTGCCAGAATAAATGGATATGAGTAATTTTGCCCAAGAAAACCAAAAGAACATAAGGACATAAGAGGAACCCTGATGGATAGCCCACGTAGTCTAGCATCCCGTCTCAAACAATGGCCCACTGAAAAAAACAAAATTCCACATAGTTGGTTGATAACAGCAATACAGTACCTCCATGTCTTGGTTCTGAAGTTGCTCCAGTAGGACACCCTGGTCAATAGCATCAAAAGCCACAGAGAGATCAAGGGGACCCAACAGAGTTGCACTGCCCCTGTCTCCCTGATAAAGGTCATCTATTAGAGTGGTCAGGGCAGTCTCAGTGCCAAACCTCTGCTTGAACCCAGACTGAAATGGGTCTAGAGAAACACTTTTGTTTTGTGAAGAGAGTTATGGCTTCATCCACACAAGTTGGAATGGCCTGCCTAAGATCAGCTGGGGACAGGACATCCATAACTATGCCGGATGCAGATGTCTCCTGCCCTTTCCTCCAAAAGGGCCAACCTTTCCTTAAATTGCAATTAATTATTCTGTAGTTGCCTTCTTCAAAAGAGTCAATACAGTATATGCCCATCAACCCCATGTTGTATCTTTGTTCAAAATATGTCAGAGGCCTTTATATGGATGTGCATGGATGGTGTCCAAATCAAGAACTCTTTGTATTTTTAACTCGGCCATGGGGGGGGGGGTTAACTTTCCCAACTTAAGGGATAAGGTTACCATCAAACTTCAGTTCACACAGTTTTCATCAGTTAAATAATGCTATGCACATTTGACAAACTGTGACCAAGCTCAATTAACACGCCCCTATTGACCCACTATAATATGATTTGGCTCCTGATTGCCCAGGGCCCAGGTTATTAGATGCAGCCATGACTGGAATGACCTGCAGCTGAGGCCGTTTCTCCATTTGAGACTAGAGGGTGGGCAAAGGAAGGTAATATGGAACACATGACTGGATTGGAGCAAGGATCCTGCAGAGGTCACCGAACCTAATGCCTGGTTCCCCCTTCCCCCCTGCTTAATGGGATAATTCAGAGAGTGGGGAAGGAGCAGACATCAGATCAGACACCTTTTGCAGGGTCCTCACTCCAGACCATTTTTCCTTCCGTTGCTACTTCTTTCAGCAGCTTGGTTACCAACAGACATTCCACCTTAGTATCTCCATTGTTTCCTGCAGCAACCAGCATAGCAACTGAAATTGTTTGATTCCAGACTCATCTTTTTTTTTTAGTGATCAGATTTCTCTGGGCCAGGTTCCCCCACTGCAGATTGCCTTCCTCCACTTCTCCCCAGGAATCATTTTCACAAATGGAGGAGCCAACTGAGAAATAATCCAATGGAGTTTGTCAATCCAGTCTGTCTCCAGTACGTTCCTAGTTTTCTATTGAAATGTATTGCTCAAATTGCACGGTTTCTGTTTGCATGTCATTTTGGAGGAACCTAACTCCTGCACAAATTAAGCTGACTGAATATTTTCTTTTCTTTAATTGACTTTAATATTGTGTTAAAACCATAGGATAATTATTCTGAGACCTTCTATCTCCAAAGTAGACTGACATGATAAAGTCATCACCCATGGTCATTTGCTCCTTCCCTTGATTTGTCCTTAGGGTAAGTGTTAAAAGCTACCATGAGTTAAATTCAAGGGGTGTTTTTCCACTGTCACTAGAAGTACCTATTAAGTACCCATTAATGGGTACAAAAATGCCATTACATACCCATTAATGGGTACTTAATGGGTACTTTTAGTGACAGTGGAAAAACACCCAAGGAGAGAAAAAAAAGTAAATTCATTAGACAACTGAACTTGACATCTGCTAAAATGCAAACTGCAGACTTCACAAATGCCGTCATTACAGTTACAAAATTACAAGGAATAAATAGCGAAGCTTTCCTAAAGCCATTAACAGTGGCTGGATTTTTAGAAATAAATGGATGAAGATTACAGAATGTGGAACAAGTGATGTCATGTGCTGATGCCCATAAAACATGTTGCTGCTGGTGATGACCCAGGAATAAGGGCTGAAAAGTTACGTTGAATTGGAACTCATTTATACTTGGGCTGGGGTTCACACGAAAAGAAGTTCTCATTCAGATTATCCAAATCTCCACTTTTATTACATAACCCGCAACGTAAAGTTTTGTACACATTTGGGATGATGCATCCAATGCTAGGAATGAAGCCTTCTCTGCCATCCACATGAATGTTATGCAAACTGTGCTTGGAAAAATATGAATGCAGGGCGGTGTTTCCGCAGCACTTCAGCAAACAGGACATAATCAAATGTGCCTGTTAATATGTTGTTTTCTGCCATACATGCGTGCCTCCTCTGTCATTAAACTTAGAATTGCTGTTCTTGAGTAAGCCAGATAGAAAAGAGGTCAGAGGTGTTGCTATATTAATTAATTACCGTTCTTTTAAAAAATCCAAGACAGTCTTGTGCAGAAATTCCATCTTCTGCAACTTTTATAAATGCAGGGACCATGTCTTGCTAATCACCTAAATTCTGATAAAAAGATGGAACTCTGCACAACCTTAAATGCAGAATGTTGTTTATCTGCACCAAAGATGAGCTGTGCATCGTCTGCTTTCTCCTTGCAAGGGTACACTGAAACACAGTACACACCCCAAATTTACCTGGGAGGAAGACAGAGGGGAAGATCAATTGTGAAGTATCTGCAACACCTGATCATGTAAACAAAATTGCCACAGTGCTCCCAATTATATTATCGTGGGACACAACCAGCCTCTCCTCATTAATAACAGATTGCATCTTTTCCCAGCACTGCTCAATTTTCACTGACAAACCTTTATTTAAAAACGCCTCTTAGTAACAAAACTTGACTGGCATTTCAAAGTAGCTGGTAAATTGCCACCAGCAGGGTTGTAAATGGGTAGAGCACCCCATGATCCTTTAGGGGACCATGTGTACATCACAGTTCTTAAGTCTGCATTCTCCTCTTGTAAAGTCTCAGCACATAATTGGCTAATTCCCACAGAGGCAAAAGTACACACGTATGAGACTCATCCTTGGTCTGCTGACTGGAGGCTTTCCCTCTCTGCCTGTCTTGTTCTGCTTCTCCCTCTCCCACCAGACAACTGGAAGTTTTCTCCATCAATCTATTTATTTATTTTCTGGAGGAATGGGTCCTCCTCCTCTCCTTTGTCCCACCATTGTCCCTTCCCTAAAGCTGTTGACCCTAAAACAAAAAAAAAACCATTTCTTCTTTACCATCTGCCCATCAGGGCTCATGGGCATCAGTGCCCACAATTTATGAAATGACATTAGATGTACTTGCATGTCTCATATGTGACTCCTCCCTCTTCCCAAACATTTGTGCTTTTCCAATCTCCAGAAAAAAACACCACCTCCCCAATTCTAATGGTCACTGAAATAAAAAGGCAGAGGATTGCTCCTTTTATTTATTTTATTTTATTCTTTCTTTCAGCATATGTGCAGCAGAGGTCAAGCATTTCAGGGCAATGCTGTGTATAGTTTATGAAATAACATGTTTGATATGGTTGCAGCATCTGCCTCCCCAGCATCTGCTCTTCTTCAGGCCCCCTACTTCCTGCACTGTATTGTGGTCCCTTTTCAGTCTCCAGTTTTGTGATCTGGCTGTCTTGCCTATGGCTGTAGTTACTTTCTTGCTCCTTTACCAGACTGGTTCTGATGTCTCCAGCCACAGATATTCATCTTGCATTTCCCCCCACACACACCTACCCAAAACACATTTTCTGGTTTGCTTACTTCCCCTCCTTTCTTGTTAACGCATAACTGTTGAGTCATGTTAAAACAATTTCCACGGAAGCCCTTGCCACCATTAAGAAGTTGCGGTGTTGGCCAGCAGAAAAGCTCAAGATGAAAACAAGGATGGTGGTGGGGAAAGCTATTGATTGTACAAACTGCAGCCAGAGGTTAAGAGAAGGTTGCAAAACATAGAGCATCTGTAGCAAATTGTGAAAGCTTGCTTACACTCACCCTACCTTACCACTCCTGTGGTTATGGCAGTGGGCAAAGCCTAAGCAGTAATTTATTATTTATTTATTTATTTATTTGTATTTCTATCCCGCCCTATACCTTAAGGTCTCAGGGCGGGTTACAATATTATATTAATCTTAGACAGGTCCCTGCCCTCAGGTTTACAATCTAAGAGACAATAACAGCAGTTTGGGGAGAGGGGGTTAAAAGAAGGAAAGTTCATGTAACCTGCTCCCCATTAAACTGAAATTAGAGGAATACAACTTCCCAAACAGGATAATTTGATAAAAAGAGGGAGGGATGAAACAAATGTAGCTCACACAATGGAGAGTTTTACCTCTATGCATGGTTGTGGCGCAAGATAATATGAAATAAAAAGGCACTTTGTCCAATAGAGACGAAAAGTGATTGGAGTGGGTGAGGCTTAGCTTAGGGCCTGTTTGCACTTGGCCATATTTTGAAATATATCTCAAGATAGAATTCTGTTGTCTGCATGCTAACGCAGACCCTGGCAAGCCTCACCTGGAGCCTTCTATAGTCTGCACTAGCATGTGGACAGGCAGCAGATCCCTATTTTGAAATATATTCTAGAATAAAGCCAGCAGTGAACAGACCCTAAGTCTGCCCCTTCCAGAATTTGTTCCAAAATAAGGGGCAATGTGCTGAATTTAATGTTCAGTTACATTCTGTTAACCATCCTGAAAAATCTTTCTGCAAGCGGCAACACTGATACCTGAAATAGTATTGTGTCAGATATTTTATGTGTCTTCAGAGGTATTTGCATCACCTGTTTTTACTGTGATTGAAACTACAGGGTGGTCATTAAGCCCTAAATCCTAACACAAAAGCAAATGATTTGAAACCCTATAATTTTAAAACATTTCAATAGAATCTCCTTTAAGCTTAATGCACTTGTTGAAACAATGGCACAACGTGCTAATTCCTTCAAAAAAGTAAACTCTCTTGACCAATGAATACTGTATTTATGAAGGGTTGGTCACTAAATCACAATCATAACAGAGAAATTATACTGTTTTGTGGGTGTACATTTTTGTGTGTGTGTGTGTGTGTTATGTTTATCTTGGGGAAAACTGCCAAGTTTCAAGTCTCTACCACATTTTTAAAAAATTTATTTACAGATTTAATGTGAGCAGAAATCTGCAAAACATAGAGCAAAAAATGGGGGGGGGTCAAAGTGTTGCATTATTATTTGAAAAAAATGGTGATGGTGGTGGTGGTGGTGGTGGTGGTGAAGAAGAAGAGTTGGCTTTTCTACCTGGCTTTTCTCACTCATTTAAGGGGGCTCAAAGCAGCTGACAAAGCTTTCTGTTCTTCTCCCCACAACAGAACACCCTGTGAGGTAGGTGGGGCTGTGAGAGCTCAGAAGAGAGCTGTGACTAGCCCAAGGTCACCCAATTGGCATCACGTAGGACAGCAGAATCAAAGCTGGTATTCCAAGATAAGAATCCAGCTCCTTAACTACTAGACCAAACTGGAGATTATATTGAAAAATAAAAAAGCATGTCTTTAAAACATTTACTTCTATGTTAGGACTTACTGTGTATTTAGCTAGTGATATTCCTGCTAATCTCTACTTGTTGTAAACTCCTTTACGGGAAAGTAATGATTTTTTATAGACCTAAAAAAAGCACACTTAGATGCTATCTTAGGGACTATCACTCCTGATGCCATACAGAATTCCTTTCCTCCATCCATCCCTTCATATATTACATTTTTACATACATGCAAATGTTGATAACCTCTGGAGTGCTTATGAGACTTGAGAAGGCTTGCTTTGGTAGCTCTCACAATATGAAATGTCATCCACTTTGCATGTATAAGGTGTTATTATTATACATCTTTTCACACCTGGTTGTTTGATCACTAATTTGGTCCTTCTGTTCTGCTCCACTTTTAGGCCACCTCCAGATGGGAGGTGCTGTCTCTTGCATGCCTGCTTAGATCCCTCTACCTTTAAAAGGTCTTCCTTGATTGTCTTCCTTTTAGCATCTCTTTCTGACTTATTTTGATGAATTTGCTAGTATTCTTTTTTTCCCTTCCTTTTCTGATTGCCAAATTTATATCAAGCTATGCTTGCCTTCACTTTGGGAAATACACCCTGTCAAGCTCTCTTCATGCATGCAATCCATATTTTATGATCAAATGCATTTAACTGCTTTAATCCAATCAACCATTCCAGTGTTATATCAGTGACAGAAATAGTCCAAGAGTTAGTGGCATTTATTGCCTTATCACTGTTGAGTTTTGATTTGTTGTTGTTGTTTCTTTTAGTGTTTTACATTGGGTTTGAATGATAGGTTGATGTTTATTTTGCTCCCCACCCCCTTGGTCTTACTGGAGAATGGGTTATTGATTCAGCAATCAAATGAATCATTTACAATAGTACATGTACTTTTGTGGATTTGGAAACAAAGGTTCTGGTTTGGAACTGTACACAGCAGCAATCCGTAAGCCCACAGTGCAATTCAGCAAGATTAACGAGAAGCTTTTAACTAGAGCTGTGCCTTGCTCTGTAAACCTTACAGAACTCATCCTCAAAATGCTCATGAATGCTCATGGAGAATATTATGCATGCAGTACTGTATTCCATTCTCCTCCCAGAGGTCTGTAAAGCTTTCCACTTTGCCCAAATGCCACATGCCAAGCTGTTTGTAAACAAGTGAGGCTGAAAACAAGCTTCCTAGATGGGTGGTTGGAAGGGGCAGAGACAACTGCAGCTTTGAGGATTCCTGAGAACAGTGCGAAGCCTTCTTTGGAATAGCATTATTTCTTAATGGTGGTCAACAATGCTGTACTACCCAAATGCCTTTTAAATTTCTCGCGCTGTTCCAGAGCCATGTTAAATAACTTTTGGTACCTCTCAGCCATTTTGGACCAGAATGGCCATCAGATATAAACAACCCAGACATGCTGGTTTGGGGATGATGGGAAATGTAGTCCAAAACAGCTAGGGGACACCATCTTGGTGATAACTACCTCAGTATAATGATACATTGAGGTCAATATTGTGGTGAACATGGTCTTCTGTCTGATGCTGCCTGGAATGCTCATGGGGGGGGGGATATTTTTATGGAAGCCCACCTCAAGTGTCGGCAGTGATTACTGATGGTATTCTGTACTATTCCCAGTGTAAATAACCTTTGAGCAGGTACCTGTGCTGCTTTGTGCCATTTTAAGGAATGATCCTGTACTATTCTGGCCTGCTTTTCTTATAATAGGGTAAAACTATGTTTGCTATTGTGAACTACCAGCAAGGAGTTCAAACTTCTCCTGTTCTGGAACAAAACACTTCACTACTATATAGATGAGGTTATCAGAGGAGCTAAATTTAAACATGCTTTGCAAGTGAATCACCCCATAGCTATTTTCCCAGCACATCAGCAGTTTGGGTTCTGGCTAGTTCTGGAGTGTCTCTCTTGTCTTATTCAAGGTTTGATTTGCCTATTAAAAAAAAGTTTGACACAAATAAACACAGAGAGATGAATAACAGTAAAATCCCACTTCACGATCCCCTGTGGATGTGGACACAAGCAGAAGCAATATAATAAAATCTGGGAAATACAGGCTAGTAAAAGCGACCAACTGCACTGAAAGGGAACAAATGTCTTCTTGTGATATTTATAGCCTCTTATGAAGGTATGTAAAAGTGAAAACATTTCTGTCTGGAAATATGGGGGAGGAGGGCAGTGTTCTTTGGGAGCAGGGCCCAGAGGACTGTTAATCCATCCCTGCCCACGGCCAACTTCTGTTCCCATCTCAGCACATCTTAACGTCTGAGCTATTTTGTTTTGAGGAAGCAAAATGAGCCAGTAAACAAGTTGTGCCATTCGAACACTGCCAGGGCATGCAGCTCTTGCACAACTGAAATGAAGTCCCAAAAGTTCAGGCTGAGGTTGTGAATGAGATATTTTCTACTTTTTCATTCAGAGTTGGCTATAGAGTGCTTCACATTCACAGGTGCTTCTCAGCTTGACACAATTGCTGACATGAATGGAGGCATCCTGGAAGCAGAATCAAGTTGCCACTGCTTTCTGAACATTCTTCTCCCCACAACAGACACTTTGTGAGGTAGGTGGGGCTGTGAGAGCTCAGAAGCGAACTGTGACTAGCCCAAGGTTATCCAGCTGGCTTTGTGGAGGAGTGCAGAATGAAACCCAATGACTCTCAGAGAACAATCTGGCACTGTAACCGTAAGACCAAAAGAAACAGCCAATCCGCACTCTAACATGTGAATGCACAAAGACACACTCATCCACAACGCACGCGTATACAAACCAGCAGGACGAAGTTATATTACCACTCTGATGGCTACGGAAGGGGCAACTTGCATCTTCCTGACCAGAAGGTTGCACTTTCAACACTATGGTCACATCCACATAAGCAGATAGGCTCTCCCCAGCTTCCTAACCCTGCAGCTGTGCATTTGTCAAACACTTTCCCCTTTACTAGTCCCCAAGTTGCCACAAGCCCCATAAGAGGCTACTTGCTAGTTGTATCTTTGTACAACTCTCAAGCTTGGTTGCAATGGATGGTTGGCCTCCCACCTGTGTGGACACATGCAGGGGGAAGAAGACAATTTATTGCACACAATTTTTACCTGGGCCATGTCTGAAGCACTGAAAATAGCTAACTTTGGCCTTAATATTGGTGCTTCAAAAATGGGCTGGGTTGAAAGATAGGAAGTGGTGAGGCTATAAGGAAAAAGGGGAAGAGTTTAAAATTTATTTGTGGATGACACAATAATTTCATCAGAGCAGCCCAAACAGATGGTGAAATATATTATGTTCAAAAATGGCTTGGATCGTTTCTTGCAGCAATGTCTACTCAATAAGCAACAGCTATGGGGAGGTAAATGCAATATACCTGCCATGGCGCCCACTCTGGTACTACTTCCCAAAGCACACACTATAAGAGATGGATTAACAGGCTGCCATATGGATGCAACCTGTGTCTGTGTTGAAGTAGGCTCCAAATGGGAGGCTGCTTTGAAGAAGTCTCCCTTGAATTTCTGGGTGATAGACTAACCCAACTACTCATGTGTGGACAACACTGAAAAGCTGGGCTGGTCTATCAGCTTTGAAGTCCAGCACCATTTCACTGGACCCCCTGGAAATGGCCCCAACCCCAGTCCCAACCTCTGAAGTTGCCAGTCAGGTTGGGTCCCTGCAAGGCAGTTGAACCTTGACTCACACCATTGACTACCCCTCTGATCTTGAGCCAGATTGCTCAATCCATCCCATTATCATCCCAGCACGGTGCAGAACAATGCACATAGAAATAGCCACAGTGTGTGAGATGTGGTCTTCTAAATGGTGTCCTCGATTAAGGTATTCTTTTCCTTCCAACATGCCATCTCTATACATTATTTTGGCAAATGCTCGAGGTACTCTTTTTCACCCAGGCATTTGCTCACTAAGGTATCCCTGCAGCATTAGGTTTGTACCATCATTTACGGTGTGATTTACCCCATGACTTAAGGATAAAGTCATTGAGTAATTATTAAATAAATTAAAAATCACTTCTGACACACAGTATTATCTTAACAATATATCTTAACAATATAACATCTTTTAAAACAATTTTAAGCAAAACAAATACTCAGGCATTTTCTGTTAACATAATTATGCAAGACAAGTATGGGAACAAAGGTATAGATTTCTTATAATGAAACTACCATTTCTATCATCATAAAGATAGCGGAGTGCAAATGAAGTTGCCTTAATTTTCATAAATAGAAAAAACAATACAAGCCCTGGAGGATTTGGCCTTTTCTGGTAACACTCCCAGACTCCTCACTACTCTAAGTCCAGCGAGGCAAGCATTGATTTACGAATCACTATGGCAGCTACTGAGAGAATGAATAGATACAGTAATAGCCCTTCATTCACTTGTAAAAAATACATATATAGGAACTCAAGTTTAAATTCTACAAGCCAAGCATGTAGGCTGAACATTCATTCTTAAGGGCAAATAAAATTTTAAAAAACCATTAGTTTTCAGCACCTCCTAGTGGCTGTTGATTGAAGTTAAAGTGAATCTCAAGAATAGAAGAGGCTCTTGTAATTGTAGACACCTAACACACAGTAGTCTGTAGAGATTCAGGTTCAAATTTCTGCTTTGTCATGAAGTTCCCTAAGTGTTCTTAGGCTCTTCAGCAACGATGAAGGCAAAACCTTCGCTTTCTCTCAAATCCCTGCAAATGGCCTTTAGAGGCATCCTGCCTGTCTATTGGACCTTGAAATTCTTGGAGGAGAAAGGATATACTATAGGAGATCTCTGACAAGTCTAAATTCTCCAGGAAGCCTAAAGTTTCTATGAGGAGGGAACAAATATGAAGCACTATTCACTTGAGAATGTAGCAAAGTAATTTTTAGCATAGATAGATGTTACTTAATGTACAAAAGGTTGTCCTCTCACCTTGACTTGTGTGGACTGTCCAAAAATCTAGTTTAAAAAAGGGCAGAGGAAACAAGATCCTTTAGGTTGTCTAGCTCACAGGCCAATAACTTCTCCATTATTGTATATATATTAGTATATACATGAATGAGAGTGACTATTGCTTATGGAACAGCAAATTGCTCAGAAAGCGGGGGGGGCAGGTGTCACAGGTTTGATTCCCTAGAATTTCCCTAGATGTAAACCACTTCTGGCAAACTTCTCCTGTATCTGCCAAGTAGCAACAACAAAATATTCAGGAAGTGACTTCTGGTGTTGAATTGCTTCTCCCCATTTTTGGCAATGAATATAAGATGACCTATACATGCCCTCTTAAATTATCTTCTTAAATTACCAGGGAGGGAATGTGAGAAGCTACCCTGCTGCTCATGTTGAATCCATGAATCTCTACTATTTAAAAATGTCTGTTCTGCTTAAATAAAGTCAGAATTGATTGTCCTTCATGTATTCGTATTGTCTGTATTTTTATACTTCTTGTTTTATGACATCCATTCTTAGGAATCATTGTTTCCCTTTCTCTTGATTTTATCAATGCCTTTTTAAAATGTTGCTTGCAAACATGTATATCCATTACAGTTGCTATCCATGAGTTCTCTCCTTCCCTGAATCTCTAATTTAGAATTAAATACAGTACTCGTATTAGAAATCCACATTTTGCACAGGAAAAATTCTTAGCAAACACCTGTGCACTGAATAGGGAGAGCTAACTCATCCAAATTTATTTATTTTTAATGCTTTTAATTTTTAAAAAAGGAGGAAAATGTGCTAAATATTCTTTCAAGGGGGTGGAGTCTGTTCTGGAGGGCTCTTCAGTTAAACATGTAACATTATATTTCTTGATTTCAAAAGAGAGATGCATTTCAACAGAAACAAAAGCCCTTTCCACACTTGTGTGCAGTGTTCTAGGACAGGGTGGGCCACTCCATCAGCTACCAAATAAGACATCCATATTCCTGCACCAGCCTTCACCGCTGCCTCACAAAAGTCTATGGTGGCAATGATGAGGCTCTGAAGGACAGAAATGAAAGTTCCTGGTCCTTGGAATTTCTGACCTGCCAAGTTTTCAGGCAGACCCACTTCTGACAGCACTTCCTGAGAACTCCCCAAAGACAATCCCAGCAAAAAAAATAATCTGAGCAATGCAATGAGAAGATAGCCAGAAGACATCTTGAACTATGGGTGTGATCATGGCCAGAGATGATGTACCCAGTCAGGACTTCCAATGGAGCTGATCAGCTACGTTTAGCTGTTCTTCCTTTGAGTGCCTTTGGATTTAGTGGGCAGTAGAGGAGTGTGTGTTTGACTACGCACTCACTTGAGATACTAGCACACAACAGAAAGGTCAGCTGAGTTATTGCTGCTTTGAAAACTGGGGCTGAAAACACAAGAATATAAGTTAGTTCAGGAAAGTGGTTGACAGTAAAGATGATGGAGACATTGCTCAGGATTTCCCATGGAACTGAACGTAGGAGCAAATGGTTGGTGAGGAGGGCAGTTAACTGCAGAGAAAAGGTTTGTCCTCACCTCTGTTTGAGATGCCCATGAGCATTTGGCGGGCCACTGTGTGCAACAGGATGCTGGACTAGATGGGCTGTGGCCTGATCCAGCAGGGCCTCTCTTATGTTCTTAGATGCCCAGTTGTGGTTCCTATGTAGAAGCACTGGATGGGATTTCCCATGGAGGTCTCATTATGAAAATTTCTCCTGAACATGTATTCTGGGTTCTCAGAATTCTAAGATTCTTTTAAACAAAGGGTAGGTTTCATTGACTGTCATCACTTGGAATGAGAACTCAAGGGACATCTGATCTTTGGCAACACTGTAAACAGATTTTTACTATCAAGATACATTATTTCTAATGTTTCTCTGTATGCCAAGAAGTGCCTCATAAAACTACCTATTATGAAAATGTTTAACTGATCTCTGGATTAATCAATTACTTTGAGTTATGCCCAACTTCAGCAATATTTCTTTTTCGCTTCCCTGCCAACCTAGTATCTTCAGTCGCTGGGGCTTCAATCCAGTTTTTATGGATAATAAATGTTTGATGGGTGGCAGCTGTTATCTCTTATCTCAAGAGGCAGTTTACGTTTCCAGGCCTGTCTGCAAGAATTAATTAGAAGCTGGCAGATGTTGGCCGGCTGCATCCTGGTGCCATGCAATATAAGAGCTTAATAAGTAAGTAATTAGATATGGTGAGATAATGGAAGGATCAGAGAAGTGTAATTCCAGTTCAGAAAGACAGGGACACCAATGACAAATAAGCCGCCTGTGAGGAGTTTTAAGTCTGCAACCTTTAGTTAGAACTAAACTTTCCCAAACCAATGTTCTCTCTTTCTCCCTCAGCCTCTCTTGTTCTCACCCAGTTATGAGATCCAGGCAAATATAAAAGTCTGTTTATCACCCTTTCTTTTGTTTCATTTCATAGATGCACTTAGATTTCAGCTCAAGAGCTAAAGCTGAAAGCCATGCCCTTCCAAGTTATGGAGGTCATGTGATTTTACAAGTCAGTAATAGGTAAGATTTGTAAGTATAAGTATAACCTGCCCAGTTTTAGAACTGCCCAAGTATTTTATTGCTACATAATTATGCCACGCTTCTATGTAGCTCTAGTAGCACACACAGTTCTCTCCTCACTACCATTTTATATCTTCATTACAAGCTTTTGAGGTAGATTAGGCACAGAAGAAATAATTGTCACCTCAATGTGCTTCAGTACTAAACAAAGATTTAAAACTTGAGCCCTTTCCATGCTGACCCTTATTCTGGGATATATCCCAAAATAGAGGCCTGGTGTCCATATTCTAGTACAGCAGGCCCCAAACGGACAGCAGATTCATATTCCAGAATATATCTCAAATAAGGCTGAGTGCAGAAAGGGCCTTGGTTTCTTAGGTCCTAGACAGTAACTACTGTGAGGAGGGAGATTTTTATTCAGAGACTTGAGAGAAGGGAACAATAGATATAATCTCTATGCCTGTAATACACATCTTTGTTTATTAGATGGATGTTTTGGGGTTTTGTCATACTTCGGGAAGTGTTCTGAACCAGTCCAGACTTTATCCTAATGCCAATATAGAAATCTGAGTTTTCTGAAATATGACCAGTCACCAATCTGTCTAGTCATTAGCCCTCTACCCCTCCATATATCCATATCTAGAGTAATGGTACCACTCAATTAGCAAAGTTTTTTATTCAATAAACATAATTTTAGGTCAGAAAGTACATGAAATTTGATCCATTTTGGTTTTTTGGTATGTTAATTTTTATGAAACTAGACAAAGTATATTTATCAAGCGGCTAATAAATACAGATGAGGGCTAAAGCCACAATACTGACAAGTAAGAAATCACGTCTATACTACTTCAGAATTATTGTCCATGCACAATATCTCTGCTATTTGAATGCTAACAGGTCTGTTTAAAAACCAATGGACAAATTAGCAGAAGAAGCAAAAATTTTCTCAGCAACAACTTGCGCAGATGAGTCTTCTGAAAAGGGGCAGTTTTTTTCCCTGGGGATGAAAAAGCAACTCTAAATGACATGGGATGTTTTTCCACTGCACTCCTTTAATCCGGATCTAAGAAGATCCGGAT
>MTQE01001134.1:68220382-68236617 GCA_014337955.1 Aspidoscelis marmoratus | reverse complement strand
TTCGGGAGAGTGCACCCTCAAGTGAGGAGGGCTGGAAATATGCAGAAAATACTGAGCTAAGTGTGGGATTAGTTTCACATATTCCTCAACAGCGGAATTTGGACAAAAGGAGTGAATATAAATGTATATATGCAAACACCAGGAGCCTTCAAGCCAAAATAGGGGAGCTAGAAAAACTTATGGAAAATAGGATTGATATTATTGGCATAATTATGCAATTTTATAATTGCATAAAAGCAATTATATCTGTGTGAGATTCATGATAACAGAGGAAAAGGCAGGATAGTGTCATACCCATTATTGGTCAATCCGGTAGCTACAAATAAACACAGAAATAGCAATTGTTATGGCTGAATAGCTAAGCGTGATAAGACAGCTGGTATTATTTTATTCTGGTGTTATTCTGTAATGTTGGGTTTTGCGGGCCGTTTCCCAAAGCACATTTATCTATACTGGAAAATTACAAGGTCACAATATCTTGACATTTTGTACCAGGCCTTATTAAAAAGATATAAAATACACTTACAAGATGTATGTATATACGTTGCAAAAAGTGCAGCCTCTACTTTTGGCAGGGAAAGATGAACATTGCAAAATAGTTTGCTTCTGGAGCCAAAGAGCATCTCTAAAGGAGTCTATCAGAAAGGAAGCTCATCCTTTTATTTACAAGTTGGCCAATGTCTGAGAATTATGCAAGGAAAAGAGGCACCAGATGCAGCTACCTGGAAAACTTAGGGCAACCTTTATTTAAAGTAAATATCAGGGAGATCTTTATCAGGAACGTCATAATGCCTAAATTATTATGCAAGGTCAATGGTAGAGGTACAGAAGAACAAATTGTATAAGTAAATATATGATGATGAGATGGAATCAACCTGCCAAAGACTTCGCCAATGTTTCCTTGAATGAAAACTCTAAGCAGGAAGAACAACCCTCAAAAGTGACAAGAATTCTAGGATGCCAGTACAATGCTAACAGCTACTTTGATTAAAATATGTCAGCTTTACACTGAAGTGGGACAAAGATTGCTTTGAAAGACAGGCAATTGACTTCTTAACAATTAGAATAAGGTTGTAAACTTTAATTCCTGGCCAAAATAGTTATTGATAATGCTTATGCCTATTCAGCATAGATAGAATCTTCACATGTAGCCACAGAGAACATTTCTGAACATTTCTGGGACACTTTCTCTAGGGTGGAGTGGGTTGGTTGACCATCTGCTTTATTTCAAATCTAGGGAACAGAAATTTCTCAGTGTTGAAATTGTACACCAGCAACACTTCTCTAAGTTCCAGAAAAGGCCTCAGAAGTCAAGTAGTTTTGGAGCTTGATAAAAATAATACTGGGTGGGTTCCATGGTGGGCTAGAGGCTTATTTTGCACAGCAGTGGCTGGACTGATCATGGTCCATGCTCTAATGAGAGTCATCTGGTATGCAGTGTCATGCAGACACTGCATTCCCAGCACACCACTGGGATGCTCCAAAAAGACCACGTAGATGTTACTCTGTTGTCAAGGGATTTGCTGTTAACAAGCAAAACTTCATTGGACCTATTGTCCTCCTCTTTTAGTTCTTATAAGCTGGATTTTTACCAAAAAGACCTCAAAGAGAAGGCTCTTTCCAATAATAACTTATCTTTTGACAGTCCTTTAGATCTCAGATATTATCTTGTATAAGGAAGGAGTCCTTGCTGTAACCAATCCCTGATTGCAACATACACACCTAAGCATGTATTGGTGGAAAATGTTCTTACAACATGTTCTTTGTGGATGTCAGTAGCTATAAATGCATCAGCAAAGTGCACAAATTCTTTATACAGAGACACGCTTTCTTAGGAATAGGAAGACACACAGGTATCTGTATCCAGCATGGGGCGCACAGTCATTTTGGCAGGTATGTTTGGATTCAATAATGTTTGCATGTTGAGTGTTTTTCTGGTGTTTCCCCCTAGATTTATTCCATTTAAATATTCCTCTCTCTAATGCAATATATGATCACCTTATTTCATATTTATTTCTTTATCTTAGGTGCATGTACAAATCTGCCCAGGCAAAAATAAAAAGTAACTTTTTCCAGTTTCTGTTAAGGATGAAAAGGCATTTAAGAGTATTTGTCTCTAAAGGTCAGCTGCTGGAAGATGGTGAGAGCATCCAGATGGCTATCTGGGGAGTGCAGTGAACAAATACGCACATCTCCAATGAGGCCCAAGCCTTCCAAACCTCCAGTAAGGGCAATCTGATGCAAAACCTCAATAAAATACACTGATGTCCACATGCCAATTTGGTAAGGTGCGGAGAGCGGGATCGGCACTGACTGTCCGCACGGGCTTTTGATTTGGCATGTGAAAAGAGTGCTAAATTCCCCCCATACTGTGCCATGATTTAGCAGCAGTAGGCACCTGACAACTGACAGCAGCCACTTGACTTTTGTGCACCTGTGATCCAGCAAAAAAACACAGGGAACACCCTAAACTTAAAATCAAGCCTGCCTTGTATCACCTAGCAGAGCCAGGGTGCAAAATAAGCACAAAGCACACCCCAACCCTGGCTGTCTGTGCCTAAGTAATTGCACTGAATGGAAGTGATGAGGGGGTCAAATCGCTGGCATTTGCTTTCTCCCCCCCCCCCACACACACACGCAGCACAGACAGGAGCCCTCACTCAGCTGCAGAACATAGGATTCCAGCTGCCTGGAAGGAGAGGTGCATATTAATTAGCTCCATGCCATTCAGCCTGGCAGGAGGCTGACTGACTCATGGGAGTCTCTGATTCTCCTCTGCAGTCACACATCTCCCTAACTCTCTATCCTTGACCTCCTCTCTGCTTCCCCCTTCCCTCCCCCCTCTCTCTCCCCCCTCCAGTTCAAGCCCTCCTCTTTCTCTGTGTGTGTGTGTGTGTGAGAGAGAGAGAGACAGCTAACAGGGAGGAGATGTTACTTCTGGTTTTACTTCCAAAGTGGAATAAAGCCTTTTCCTGCCCAGATTGTGGAGGGGGAGGGCACAGGGTGCGCTGTTCTCCCTTTTAGAGGGGGCAACCTTAATGCCCTCCAGCAAAAGGGACAACAGTGAACTCTTTGCTCCCCTTCCATGATCTGGGCAGGAAAAGGCTTTATTTTACTTCTCATTTTACTTTCGAAGTGGAATAAAGCCTTTTCAGAGGCTCACTAAAATGAGAGCAGCACTTTTACTCCTCTATCATTTTAACAGGATCTGACTGGGATTCCACTCTCTCTCTCTCTCTCTCCCTCCCTCCTCCTGTCTGTCTGTCTGTCTCTCTCTCACACACACACACAGAGAGAGAGAGAGAGAGAGAGAGAGAGACTGGGTAGAATCCCAGTCAGACCCCGTTAAAATGATTAAAAGCAGCGAAACGTGTGCACGTTCCGGTGCTCGCTAAAATGAGAGCAGCACTTTTGATGCTCTTAATCATTTTAACGGGGTCTGACTGGGATCCCACCCTGTCTCTCTGGGTGTGAAAGAGAGAGACAGAGAGACAGAAGGAGGCCTTGTGCTGGAGGAGGGAGGGAGAGAGAGGTGGGCTGAGGAGAGAGATTTCCCCTGTCCGAGGAGGCTGCCCTGTTGCAGGGGGTGGCGGTGGTGACAACGTGGCTTTGCCGCTGCCGCTGCTGCCTCCCCTCCTCTCCAGAGATTGGGGATCCCTGGCAGGGATTCACCTGCCAGGGATGCCTCATCACTGGAAAGGACAAAGGGGCTTTGTTGACAGGTGGGGGCGGGGGCAACCTCAGGGGAGGGTGGAAGGAGAGAGGGTGGAAGGAGGCAAACCAGCCTGCTTCTGCCCTCCTCAAGATGGTGGCCACCGGGACATCTGGCCTTTGCCTCTCTGTGTGCGGAAGCGTCCTACTTCCGAAACAGATTGAGGCGAAGGGCCGGATTAAGACCTAATTTTTCAGGTCTTACATTAGGGTCAGATTTCGGCAGCAAGACTGGTTTAGAAACCAGTCTTGCACTCTGAAATGTGAAAGCGGCCTCCAGAAAGGGGCTCTAATAAGGTCCCCAGTGCGGAAGTGTCAAAGGTAAGTGTTCTTAATCTATCCTTAATGTGTGTCTATATCCGTTTTTAGGGCCAGTGTGAAAAGGCCCTTTGGTTTTTTTTATCCTCCTCTTCAGTTAATTCATTAATAGGAACACACACACAAGTACCAAACAAAAAAAAGCATCTCATTTTCTTTTCTAATGTAACTCTCATTTTTATTTTGCTCTAGGTCTACTCTTGTTGTTTTGCCACTGCAGTAAGTAGAATCTTGATACTATCAGTTTTTGTTTCTTATTGTGCTTGGAGTCTATTAAGAGTCAAGACCCAGCATCCTTTGTTCCCAGAAAAACATAGACTCAGCTAGTGTCTGTTTTGGTTGGATCCTGTCTAGGGATGTACAAGAATTTTTTTTTTTACATTCTTTTCAAGTTGATTTGAATAATAGAAAATTCAATTCAATTTGAATTAAGGAAATTTGAATCTTTTCATTTGAATTTTTTATTCAAATTTGAACTTACGAATGTTGACAAGATGCATAGATGCCCGTACACATCTTCCCGACATCTGTACACATCCATACACATGTGTATGCATCTTGTAGTTATCCCATACGCAACCCATTTTCATCCCATATGGACCCATACAAATACATACAGATGCAGGAAAGCTGTAGATCCAAGTACGCATCATGTACTAACCTGTACACTTGTGAATGTCCAAATAATTCAAACGAATAGTCCTGAAATTCAAAATTTGATTCAAATGTTTAAATTCAAATTTCAGGGCATTCTATTTGAATTCAAATGTCAAAATTCCACACATTCGATCGAATTTCAAATGCCTATGAATATTCATGTACATCCCTAATCCTGCCTTACATTTTTTACTGGATGGTATCATAGATGGATCTGGCCATGATAGGATTAGTTTTGAAGTACCTATAAAATTAGTAAATTTTGCTCCTTTGTCTTCTTTCCATTTTCCTAAATATAATGCAACAATATATGCAGGTAGGATGACAGCTTTTTCTTGCTTTCAGTGGACTCTAGTTTTACATTAAGAATCTTGCTCATGAAAACAAATCCAAGCTAGATGAGTGCCACTAGTGGGTGCCTGGCAAAATGGCACCAAACTCCTTGGTTGTGCTATAGCAGACCACAACCCATGTGCTGTCCACACACAAGACACTGGTTTGTTATACCAACTGGAACCCTACATGGACTACTTGCAAGCACCCAGTGGTTGAAGCAGGCTGTGACACCACTTTTGTACTATAGCCCACTCCAACAACTCATCTAGTGTGGATGGAGCAGTCTACCAGACCCCGATTCCATAAAGCAGGCAAGTTATTCCAGGGGGTCCCTTAGTCCAGTTTACTGAGCCAGTATAGACAAAGCCTAAGAGACCCACTCATTTCTGCCATCTGAGAGTGGTAGAAGAAAATGGGTGGGTGCAATGGATTTTTTTTTCACTATCAAAGCTAGGTTAGCGGTGGGTGAACAAGAAAAAGGGGAGAACAGGATGCATAGAAGTACCTTTCAAAAGCTATTAAGAGGTTGAGTGTTCTGTGAACTTTCCAAAATTATTCTCATATACAACCTCAAATTTCTACAGGCTCTGCTTTCAACGTGGTCTGCTATTTCAGTAACTGGGCTCAGTACCGGCCAGACAAAGCAAAGTTTCTCCCTAAGGATATAGATCCCACACTGTGCACTCATATCATCTATGCATTTGCGGGAATGAAGGATAACGAGATTGCAACAGTAGAGTGGAATGATGAGCAACTCTACAAGGAGTTCAATGACCTCAAAAAAAGGTATGAAGGACTCTGGTGAGGGAACTGGGATCTCTTACAGCCTACGTGTCTAGTATTTGTGGCATTACAGAACTCTGGAGATAAGGATTGCACAGAATTAGGTTGGTGAGATGTGAACAGGTGAGAGTGATGAAATAAATTCCTTTGCATAATGCAGTAGCACCCAGTGTTGTGATATCTATGGAGTAGATAACTGGAGTGCATTGAGCATCTTAATCATCTGCTTCGGAGTCAGCCTAGCAGCAGCCACTGCCAAAAATCTCAATGTATTTTACAAGATTATTCTTTGCCATATTAAAGGAACTACATATAAAGGACGGGGCTGTAGCTCAGTAGCAAAGTGAGCAGCTGGAAAGGTGAGTGTTGCCAGTTTCATCCCCAGCCTCTCCCCAGAAGTCAGGCAATGGCAAACCCACTTCTGTACCTCTACTGAGAAAACTGTTTAGAGGCGCCTATGCAATCCATCAGGGGTTGGCCATGATTCTATGGTACCCAATCACAACAACCTTTACTTGGATGCAAAAGACAAGAAAACTGAATTCTACTCTTTTATGTTTTTAATTTCCTACCCAGGAATTCAGAACTGAAAACGCTTCTAGCTATTGGTGGATGGAACTTTGGTATTGAAAAGTAAGTGATAGATCTGGCATTTCTGAATGGAAAATTTATCATGAATAGGCAATATGTAGAGATATGAGATGAATTTAAAATCCAGAAGTAAAGCAGAGTATAAAAATCTTACATTAGATCTCTGGTATGAACAACTTTTGGTCTTTTTACCTAAAGAATAAAGTGAATGGATGGACCGGAGGTGGCAGATACATTTCATACAGTTTTGTCCTCTCTCCTTAATGCTCTACCATGGCTACATAGAGCAAATTAATCTAATCCAAAGATGATTAAGAACTGATAGTTTAAAACATTTTTTCTGCATAAGTTAATATCAGCAGTATTTAATATGGATTAATATATATACTTTGGCTACACTTCCATTGAAGTTTTTAAGTGAAATGAATCCTTTTTCAGAGCTGAGTATTCTCACAGGATTAGAGGGATCCACAGCTTCCAAGGATTAAAAGTCCCGAAATGTGGGCTATATATATTTGAATAGAAAGAAGTCTCGCAATGGGATTTAGAAATAATCCTTGCTATTCCTCAATGGGAACACACACATTTTGGGAGAGGTGGGAAGGGGCATTCTCTTCAGTTCCCTCTGACCCAATGATCACCAATCATTTCCCTCCTTTTTATCTCAGCTGTAGTGGATAGAGCAGAGCTGGCAGTAGCTTACAGTGATACAAGAGATACATTACAATGTAACAACAGGGAAAATCTGACAATCAGCAGAGCAGCTCATTCAAAACACAGAGGAAAAAAAGAAAGGGAGAATCCCCCCTTCTATCTAACTTTCCTTCTGAACCTGTGCAGTAACTAAAGCTAATCGATCCCCCCTTCTCCTCCCATCCCTTCCCTGCTTTTAGTGAATGCAGGGAGAGTCTGATTTTGAAGAGACAGTGATTGGACTTTGCCCTTTCATGCTGAGCCAGTGCTGCACAAAGCTGGTGCCTACCCTGTCCCTCCTTCCTCGTAACATTGTTTGAGGCTAAGACTTCATCCCTTGCCTTCCTTGCTCCCTTCCCCTTAGCTATCTCTATTCTATGATATTAATCAGGGGCAGGCTTACAGGGTTTGGATCCCTGCTCCATAAATTCAGGGTATGCTGCAAAAGAGAGTGGGGAGGGAGTTCCCCCATAAATCCACATTAAAAACTATAAATGGGAACATGAAAAAACGGAGCTCTATACTCATTAAATTAATTCGAATTTAAAACCAGACTAAATTGTGCAGTGGGGATGCAGCCATGTTGGACACATGGAAAGTTATTTTTTGTTTACCTGTTTTTATATTTTTAATTGTTTTTGCATAATATTTGTTTTATTACATTGTATTACTTTGAACAAAATATACATATATTTTTTTAAAAGAACATTTTTTTAAAAAAAATCCAGAAATAAAGAGAAGTAAAGGCAAAGTTGGATTTCTCTGGGCCTGTGTGTGCAGTGGGGAATGAGGCTGGCCTCAGATCCTGTTGTCCACCAGTGCATGAATACAGATGGATGGCGCACACTATCCCATCACTAGGACATTCAAACACAGAATATCTTTTAAAGGCCTTACAGTGCCCAGAACATGGAATTCTGGCTGCCAGAACAGCAGTCAGAAGGGATGAGAGTTTCCCTCCCCCAATAGCTTGCTTCCAAAGCAAGCTGTAAAAGCAGCAGCCCTAGTAGCAATCCAAGCAATCCACTGTAGCAGTCCAACACTTCACACCTGATAACAATCTTGCCTTTGAAAGTGCTGACCTTCAAAAAAGGGAAAAGAAACAAAAGCAGCTGCAGGTTTGGGGAGATGTGTGAATGTTTAACGAAGGGGGCTTGAGTTGCTGCTGCTGCTGCGTGCCCTGAGCAATGAGGAGAGGAGGAGAAAGAATTGCTGGCTGTCCGCTGCCGTTTTTCTTCCATCCTGGCAAGCAGCAGCCACCCAGCTAGGCTCCCTGAAGGGGTCCCTTATGGGTGGCGCATTCATGCCAGGAGGAAGAGGACAGGGCAGCCCAGAAAAGCGGTTTTTTAAAAGTAGCCATTGGAGTCCCCCCTTGAGTCACATATGTCCTCAGAATCCGGATTGAACGCGATTCTGGCTGAAAGTAATGGGATCAGGAAAATTCGTGTTTGCATCCGGTTCTGTTATTTTGGTTTAGGGAAACTGGATTAGGCTTCTAAGAGTGATGCAGCCAACAAGTGTGGACGTTGTGATCAGAAGATAGATTGAAGATGGTTTGAAGCGACCATGGCCCAAATGACTTATGTTAGCAGCACATATTTTGCTAAAGCAGAGGAGCACACCTGCAGATGTTCCTGAACCACACCTGGAGAACCACAGTTGAGCACCTAACTGTAAAGTCTAACTGTAAAAGCAGGGGAGCATCATGAATAACTAACTGAGGGTGAATCCCCACAGCAAGCTTATTTCGCTTTCCCTAAACAGAAATAATAGAACCGGATGCAAACGCGAATTTGCCTGTTCCCATTACTTTTAACTTAATCGTGTTGGATCCGGATTCTGAGGATCGTACGTGGCATACATGACTCAAGGTGGGACTCAAGTGGCTACTTTTTAAAAGCTGCTTTTCAGGGCTGCCCTGCCCTCTTCCTCCTGGCATGGATGCGCCACCCATAAGGGACCCCTTCGCCGAGCCTGGCTGGGTGACTGCCGCTTCCATGGATGGAGGAAAAATGGCAGTGGGCAGCCAGCCAGCGATTCTTTCCCCTCCTCTCCCCATTGCTCAGGGCACACAGCAGCAGTGGCAACTCAAGCAAGAGGGCTTTAAACATTCACATTCAACTGCTTTCTTCCCTTCCTTTCCATTTCTAAAGTCAGAACTTTTAGAATTGCGCAAAATTGCAACATTGTTATCAGGTTGAAGTGGTTTCATTGCTACAGTGTAGCGCTGCGGTTAAGGGTGGATTTTTAACACTGAAATCACTGTCTGTGGAAGCATGCTATTGGGAGAGGGAAACCCTAAACATGGATTCTCATCCCTTAAAACGGTACTGTCCACACAGTAAAAAATGTAAAACGTTTCAAGCGCATGATCCGGAGTGAGACCTGTTGAAATCAGGATTGAGATTCACCACGCTTTGGGATGGTTTAACACGGCGAAAGCGTGTTAAGCCAAACTGCCGTGCAGACTCTGAGGATTGAAAATGTTTTGAATCCGAGATAAGGTTGCCGTGAAGACACGGCCTGAATGTGTAAAGGGGGGGAGGTATACTATGTAGTGAAGAAGCAATGGTCTTTGGGGTCTTGGTTTGCTAAAATGTTCTTTCCATCCCAGGTTTTCATCCATGGTTGCTGCTCCTGGCACTCGCATGAAATTTCTTGCTTCTGTGGTCCAGTTACTGCGAAAATTCCATTTTGATGGCCTAGACTATGATTGGGAATATCCTGGAGCCAGAGGTAGCCCTGCTGGGGATAAATTCCTCTTCACAACACTGGTTCAGGTACAGGAAAAACACCACATGAAAAGCTTTTGGATGGAGAAGTTTATTCCTTTTCAATTTCAGTGCATAATTGCTGATAACAGGAACAGTGTTCAGACAGACATTCCGTTTGGAATCGGGGCTTCTCGTGTAAGCATAACAGGGAGCAGTGGGACAATTACTTATGCTGAATCTTTTAAGTGTTTTTTTTATGTATATTATCATTTTTAATATATGCTTATTTGTAATCTGTTGTTTTAAAGGTTGTTACCTGCCCTGAGACCTTCAGGTATAGGGAGGGATAAAAATTAATAAGTAAATGAGTAAACAAATAAATAAATAAATTGCTCTCATGTAGAAGTCCATTTTAATGAGGGAGTGATAGGCATGTGAGCATCCCAGTGCTCCCAACATTTTAACCACAGCTTTCTATCTTCACCAATGGGGGGAAGCCTGATAAGATACATCCAGATATATGTATGCAGTTGCCCTTGAAAGCTTCCTTTGCACAAACCATTTTCTTCTCAGAACTTTTGTGATAATGTGAAAACACACAAAGAAAGCTTTACAACAGTGCTTCCAGGTGTGACTCCCACAAAATGCTAAATTTGTAGGGTGATTATTATGTGCAGCTTCTCTAGCAACTTCACTGAATGGGTTAGAGGAGACAGGGCAGCAGCTCAACAAGGGGGGTGGGGTTATCCATCTATACAATGGTATTATGATTCCTGTCAACTTCATAGATTTTAATCAATGTTACCACCTCCTCCTCTGCTACGGGCTCCGATTGAGATATCTGGACTCCCCATTCAATACACAATTGTTTAGCCCATGCACTAGATCATAAAACAATTAAGGTCTTCAACCCATTTACATAATCTAAGCTTGCCACATGGAGGATCTGGCAGAAACGTCTAGCTTCCCCTCCATCCCCCCCCCCCATCTCTACCTTCTGACCTGATGAAGGCCTCATCACAAATCCCAGATATAACTTGGCAAATATTGAAAGAGAAAGGTTTATACACGATCAGAGATTTTTTCCAAAATAGTTTTACTTCCCACTCCACACAAGAAATTAGAAATATAGTAGAAAGTTCTAAAAATTGGCTTGTCTCAATGGCAATTAAACATTTTTTCTTGAAGCTAGAAAGCGAGGGAATGGGATTCACATAACCTCACTTCTTTTGAGCAACTGATTTTTGATAATGAGTCTAGGGATAGAGGCATATCCTCCCAACTATACACAATCTTGTTACATCAAAACCTGGGTGAGCTCCAGGCTGTGAAAGGTCTCTGGGAAATGGATTGTGAAATTTAAATTGACAGGGAAGAATGGTTGAGGATTCAGAATAGGATGTTTTCATCTTTTTGATCTCAAGCGGAAAGAGAATTATCCATAAAACTGTTGTTTCAATGGTATCACACCCCAAGTACGCTGAATAGAATTAACAACTTTCCCCCATTGTGTTGGAACAAGTGTTGAGGAAAAGGAACATATATCCACCAATGGTGGCATTGTCTGAAGGTAAATCATTTTGGACAAGGGTCCAGTTAGTGATAAGTAATGTCACCTCCCAGACTGTCCAACTCTCAGCTGCTATAGTATTCTCGCTCTATTTTAAAGAACAAGGGGCACCTAAACACCACAGAGACCTGATCCGCTCTTTGATAACCACAACCAAGGCAGAGATGGCTCTCCACTGGAAATTTATTGATCAATTGAGTATAGACAACTGAATCCATCGTACATGGTCTTTACTGATTAATGAACTTATAACAGCACAACAATATAAGATACAATTGTTGGAACAACAAGCTCAGTTTGTGGTAAAATGGCCCCCTCTTGTTGCTCAGGCACAGGTTGACCCCAGTCTTCAACCTTCTCCTTTTTTCCCATTGACATTTCTGAAACAAAATATATTGAACCTCTTTCCAAACTTTCCATTCTAGAAATGTCTGGATTAATATATGAATGACCTCTGAATGATATGTATATCCTTGTGACGTGTGACTGTTATGTATTTGGATGCTGTTGTTTGTTAATGTTAGATGTTAATGTTAGATGTTATAATAAATAAAATATTTTTTAAAAAAAGGTGCCCTGGAGGAGTGAGTGAAGTAGCAGATGTCATCGGCATATGGATAGAGGGACAGAGATATAAGGTTATATATAAACACACAGACATACACTTGGGTTGCGTTCACACCTAAGTTTTAATCCAGTCTCAGACCACTTTCAGAGTGAGAGAACACATCAGCAGGGTGACTAGTTTTCTTTCCACTTTATCCAGCCCAAAGGTGGGTTTTCTGAGTTAGATTAAGTGGACTGAAAGTGGACTGAAACCAGATTAAAACTTAGGTGTGAATGCAGCCATAGAATGAGAGGGAAATATGGAATCAGCATCCTGGATTTTCAGCTCCTTTTGAAACAATGGATGTTGAACTTGTAAACAGATCATACGTGAACCTTTCTGGAAAATCTCTACATTGATTTTGGATCTTTGAAAGGAGGACAGAAGCAAAACTGGCATTACTATTCACTTAACTATTCACCACAGGAGACAAAGGAACAGTTCCAGGCAGAAGCAGAACGTACAAAACAACCAAGGCTGTTGCTGAGTGCTGCCGTGGCTGCTGGGAAACAAATAGCAGACAGTGCCTATGAAATTGACAAGCTCTCCAAGTGAGTACAGTCAGAGACTTTAACCAGGAAGATGTCTACACTTAAGCCACTTTTGTTACATCATATAACAGAAAGAAGAAACACACAGGGTTTTTTCTCCCTTTTTCTTTTAGGTCTCTGGATTTCATCAACCTCATGTCATATGACTTCCATGGATCTTATGAAAAAGTCACAGGACATGTCAGCCCTCTGTACCCTGACACTGTAGGTGGTAGCCATGTTCAGATTTGTTATTTTAACATTTTATCAGACATACGGAAATCAGTTGACTATGCACAGAAAATAGAGCTTCAAACAATGCTATCTTGTCTTGGTTCAGGAGAAATCAAAAGGTCCTTCCTAGGGTCGTGCTGACCTTGGCCTCTATCTGCAGTTTATGTTTGACAAACAGTAGTGTGGCATCCCTAGTCCTTCCAGGTATTAAATAATCTTGATGATCCCAGTTGTTTTCTTTTGTGAGTGACAAAGATTGCAATATATTAGCATACTAATATTCTGAACACAGAACAACATTATTTTCATGATAACAGTAACTACATGTTGTGACCTGCTGGTAAATTCAGCAACTGAGATGACAAAATTCCCATTTCATGTTTGGCTTTGGGTGGTTCCAGATTAAACATATAACTTATGCATCCTATTCTTGTCAACCTACCTTCCTTTCCCCCCCCCTTTCTTTCTTTCATCATATTTACACAGCCATGGCAGTCCATTCAGAGATGACCAAAGATTAATGGGGTTATATGCCTCTCCACCCTGAAGTGGCTTGAAGCCTTTGATGTCACTTTGAGATGGGAGAACAGCATTTCCTACTCCCTGGGTACTTGGTTCAAATTGCAGCAGCAGTTTAGATAGTGGATTTGAATTCACTGGGCTGCATTGCACCTTCAGGGTGTGGCAAGCAGTCACTATTGGACATTTTTTTCTGCGTGGGATTTTTTTGCATCCTAACCCTAAATTCTTTTATAGGTAGCTACCTGGAAATGATAGCTCTATCAGGCTGAGTTGAACTTTAAAGCAACAAAAGGGAACCTATCTGAATAATAAGATATGAGCAATGAGCAGTGCACTTTGAAACTGTGCTTAATATCTCTTTGTTTTCTCAAGGATGATGCTGTGAAGTACTGGATTAGCAAGGGAGCACCAGCTGGAAAAATCAATCTCGGAATGCCGTTCTATGGACACAGTTTCACTCTTGCTTCCCAAAATACTGGAGTTGGTGCACCAGCCTCAGGACCTGGGACAGCTGGTCCTTACACGAAAGAGCCTGGAACCATGTCTTATTATGAAGTAAGGAGAACTTTAAGTCTACACTATTGTGGCCTCTTCAAGTCACGATTTTTGTGACATGTGCAAAATTCCAGGGGTATGTGTGTACTTTTTTATAGTACAGGAATCTATCTACAAATGGCACGGAGTAGGAGAAGGGAGAGCCACTGGAGGAGTCCGAAGCTGTTGCAAATGATTTCATCAAGTTCCTTGGATGTATATCATGGTGGCATTTCTCTTCACTTGAACACAGAAAAGATTCTATTCACCAACCCTGTGCTTGTGCAAGAGTTGGAAGAGTGAGAGGAAGCTGTCAGGAGAACTACGAGCTTCAGTGTGTGGGTTCATCTGGTTTCTTTGAAGTCCAATGTACTAGTTATTCATGCTGCACAGTACTCTGAAGTCCAATGCAGCCTGCAGCACACTTCAAATAAAACAAATGCAACAACCCGCAATAGCAATAGGTTATGTCACCAGGTTCTTCCCTCCACCCCAGTCCATTCAAGGGCAGACCTTAGAAGGAAAAGCATACTCCTCAAATTACTAAACTAGTCTGAAGGAACAGCAATGGTTTGGTATGTGGCAGTTCTGAACTGTGGTCATTTTGTTCAAAACCAAATTGGACTGCACAATGTGGCTTGTGCGCACACCCCTCATATAAGCCTAGTATCTACTATAATCTAGTGCCTTTACATGCAAAGTATGTCTTCTTCACTGAAATATGCTTCCCAAAAAAGCAGCCTTTCATATTCACTAAGCCAGAGACCGCCAGTGTGATGTTCGCCAGATGTTGTCAGAGTACAGTTCTGAACATTCCTTACCACTGGCTATCACTGCAATCTCGTGCCACCTAAGATGACATTATCTTGGGTAATGCCAATATGATCTGTCTGTAAAACTTTCTAAGAACACTAAAACCCCTACTGTGTTGTACAAATTTTAAGAGAACCACACAGAGACAGATTTCTAAGGTGCAACAACATCTGTTTTCTATATTTCTGTTTACCTCAGCTAACTGACCATAACATCGGGACACAATCTTTTCACCCATTTCTCTTTCAGATCTGTACTTTCAAACAGGGTGCCACAACTGTAATGATTCCAGATCAGAAAGTTCCATATTCCTTTAAAGGAAACCAGTGGGTAGGATATGATGATGTTACCAGCATTAAGCTTAAGGTAAATATATACTGTTAAGATACTACTAATGAAGCAGTAAATATTGTGTGTTTAAAAAGATTAGCAAACATACTAGCATAAGATATACAGAATGTAAAATATATAATTATTTACACTCCTATGCAATAAAAAAATTATATAATTATGCTCCCATGCAATAAAAAAGCACCTTTAAGATAGTTTGCAGGTAGAATCATTCACATTCAATCTTCCTTTCATAAACTTCCTAGATGGGAAGAGAACATAAGACCACATGCTACCATCTGCAAGAAGTTTTGAGATAGTTACTATGCAGATGTTTGCTCTTCCTGAGAAATATGATAATTCTAAATTATTCAGGACATGTAGGTGAGGGATGCCAGAATTAGCCAAGTTTATTTGGCACCAGTAGTATATCAAGAACAGCTGCTAAGGAATGTAAGTAGCCAGCAGTGGCGGCTCGCTGTAGGGGCGCTGGGGCACGCAGTCACCCTGTATTTTTAAGAGGGGAAACACTTTGATTGGAGAGAGAGAGCAGGTCAGGAGAGAAATGAAGGAAGAGCTAGAGTAATAATATCCTACCAGATTTTTTTCTGTCTTTCCCTGCCTGTTGCTAAGCTCCGGCACCAGAAAAGCTGCGCCCAAGAAAGACAATTTCTGCCTCACATCAGCAGTCAGCAAGAAACCGGAATTAGAATATTTTCCCCTCTCTTGAGCTGCTGCACGAGCGACAGAAAGTTTCTCCCTGGGCGCAGTTTTTTGGCGCCGCAGCATAGCAACAGGATTTTTAAAAAATTGGATAGGTTAGTTAGCTCTAAGCTCCTCCCCTTCATCCCTACACAGCTTGCTCTGTGCTGCCATTATTTTACTCCCTGCGTGTGTGTGAGGGAGTCTAAGCAGAGAGAGGAAGAGAAAGGTAGGACCGCTTCTAGCTGCAGTGTGAAGGCGTTTCTTGGCCTCGTGGTGGAGGTGGCAGCAGCAGCAGCAGAGAGAAGGCTCAGCAAGAGCTCGCCATGAGGTAGCTTTCTGGGCCGCTTCTTGGCACTGGCAGGGGCCTCTCTGCCCTTGTCTCGCCAGCAGACATGTGCCGTCACGTGGCAGGGTAGCAAGCAGCAAGCAAAGAGGAGAGGGGACAGCCCTTGGCTGCTGCTTGTGGGAGCACTAACATGCGAGGATCTCCTGGCAGAGTAGGAGAGAAGCGAGAGACCTTGACTGCTCCCTTCCCTTCCCTTCCCTCATCGGTGGCTTTCACATAGGATGCATTCGTGGGGGGGGGG
>MTQE01001134.1:68184030-68212047 GCA_014337955.1 Aspidoscelis marmoratus | reverse complement strand
TCTCTACAATTTCCAATCTACTTCACAAACTCTACCCACTACTCCACACCCCAACACATCAGCAAATCTTACAATTATTATAGCAATTGTTAGTTTCCACCCACTAGTCAGTTTCCACCCAGTGGGCGTGTACATTCACTTTTGATTGGCTCAATTTGTTCAACCCATACTTAAGTCCAACCCAACTCAAGACTTCTAAATTACATTATCTTTTACACCTGTGTGCTTTCTTAGTTGTTCATGCTTTGTCATTCTGACTCTCACATACATATTTTATTTCTATTACTGCATGTCCCATATTGCATTTCCTTGACATTAGGAGTGCTGTTGAAACTCCTTTGCCACATCTTTCCTGTTAGCACAAAACTCGGTTTTGGAAACACAACGTACAAAAGTATTACAAAGTTGAGAAAACTATAAACAGAATCTAAGGTCTTTCTATCCTTACCTTAGATGCATAATCTTCAGGGATTCTTCTGACCACCCATTAGCATGGATTAGAGGGGCTCTTGATCTGGATCACTGGTAATCCTCAACATCAAGGACTACCACACACCAGCTTGGGCCAGTCTGGATCATGGAAGCATACATTTTCTGGAATACCAAGCAACCCATTTCAGTGGCATGCCAAAGTGCACCACCAAAATAGGTTGCTTGGGGGCTCCAAAGCTAGGAAATTCCATGCCCAGCTGTCAAATCCCTTGGAGGCTGACTCCAAAACTTACATGTGCTTTGGGGCCAGTGCAGAACCTGGTTTGGATCAGCCTCACCATGCAAACGGTGCTATTCCAGATGACAACCTACCATGATCCAAACTAGAGAGCCTCATTCATCCAGACCCATGAGTTCAGATAATTGCCAGGTAAGTGCAGAAAGGTCCTAAGGTCCTAGCCACACACAAGCCTTACTGCCAGCTTTAAAAAGAAATCTACTAGAATTTCACAGCAGGATAGAAGAGATAAAACTAATTAATATATGTTCTGTGCAAGTTTTTTGGTTTGTTTGTTTTTGACACACTGAAGGAAATTCTGTGTCTACTTTGTAAAGGCTAGCTCTACCCCTTACAACATGTTAGGGGGTAAAGAAATTTATCTCCATCAGAGTAAATGATCGCTCTGCTGCCTACTGTCAATCTTGTTGTGGTCCAACTGTACACAGAACTGCTCCTTTCTTTCCTGGCCATTTGTGTGGGAATGTGTGCAGGTCTTCTATTTAGCCAAAACGGTACTCATGTATAGAAAACCTAGAGTTTAAAATAGAATAGAAAAGAAAGAACTAAAGGCATAAGTGTGTCCGCTCTGATAGGGGTAGATTCCCATGCCACTTTACCACCCAATGCAGTTTCACCAAGAACCCAGACGTGGCACTAAAGTGCATCAGTTCTTGGTGCCTGGCCAAAAGCACCCTAGACAGCAGCCTAAAAGGTTGAAATCTTCCAGCATCTGAAATTGAGCTGGGATGGACCATCCCAAATATGAAAGGTCCTTTTTTGCAGAGCGGCAGCAACCCAATTTATTGTGGAACAGGATAACCAGTGCTGTGCTTAAAATGCCTTTAAGGCCCAAGCTGTGCTCGTAGTCCATTGTAGAAAGAGACACTCTTATAGCGGAAGATTAGAAGGATAGAAGAAGCAGGAGAACAACTTTCTCAATTCACAGTCCTATTATTGTATGACTTTATAGCTACATCTACATAAGCCAGAAAAGGGTGCTTGAAGAGAGTCTAGCAGTACAATGACAGCAGATTGTCTCAGAAGTAAGAAATCTGCCCTTGAAGATGACCTTATTACAGCCCAGGAAGAAACCATTTTCTAGGGCCATTCCCCCCACCCAGCAGTGAGAGGTGACCATATAGAGGCAGCACATATATTTAATTGCCTATATGTTTTATCTTTCTCTAGGCTTCCTTGATCCATGTCTATATTTACAATGTGTCTCTGTATTGCCATGGAATAAATCACCCATTGCCCTCATGGAAATTTGTCACCTGAGGGAGGTACTTTGGAAATGAGTCCAGATTCTTGTGCTGTGCTAACAAAGGAAAAAGTTAAAGGATAGGACACAGTGCTGATTTATGTGATCCTTTTGTACCTGATGAGATCACCATAAAAACCTGTTCAGTGATTTTGATGCATAGTCAGCAATGAAAGCTGGTAAATGCCTGGTAAACCAATTCAAAAGTACATGTAAAGGTACAGCTCTGGTTTTTGACTCAGGGGTTCAATTAATATACCTGTTGAGAGTTGGTTTGTGTTAGCTTAGTCCAATTTGCAGTATCTGCATGCCAATCACTCTCTCCTTCTCAGCATCCAAGTGTTGCCATGTGGGTAAGATGCTGAAGAGACTTTGACATCGACCTTCACTATCTGCTTGCAGTATATACATGTGCAGTGCCAGAATACTGCCTACACAACCAAGCAAGCATTTAGCACCACTCCATCATCAGTAGTATTTATACACCATGGCTGATGCCTTTGGCATGCTTCACTCCACATTGAATCCATTGCACTGGGAACATGGGGTGGGTCTGAATTCACCCCACTTCTATAATCCATGCAAATATCAGCCCATACACGTGTAGACATTGCCATAGATAATTGCAAATGAAAAGCATTCATGCCTACATTTGATACAACCATGAGTGAACAGAAAGTCACATACTTTGGGCATGTGGTGTGAGCAGATGAAGGACTAGGAAAAAAGGTATGCTTGACAAGGTTGAAGGAATCAGGAAGAGGAAGTCAATGATCAAAGTGGATGGATAAGTCCAATGAGAGTCTTAAAATATCCTTGGAAGAGTGATAAAACAGGTCAGAATTACATGGAGAGTAGAGTAATCAGGAATCAAACTAAATTCAGCCTGCACAGAAGAGGGGGAAATCTTCTAAGGTGGCTGAGAATTGAGTTAGAGATGGTTCACAGGTGGGACTGTTCACTCGTTACCCTGCCCCTCCCCCTCTCATGAACAGACTAGGCTGGAAAAGGCAGATTAGAGATGGATTGGGAACACAAAGTACCACATGTTATAGTTACTAATAAAGCATTTGTGAACGTTTTTTTCTGCTATATGAGAAGGCAGCCTCAATGGCAGCTAACAACAGGTAGATGCACTGATGAAGAATTTGCTATGAAGAAATTTGCACAATCAGATAGCACTAAATACTTAATAGATATATTTAGGATTGCCCAGGTGTTCCCAGTGCTCCTCTTATTCATTTGTTGATCGACAAGTAACATTTGAAAAATTAATATACTTTGAATATATTAGGTTCTGTGCTAAGATTCAAAGCTGTGCTGTGACCTGCTACTCTGATGTCAGCCAGCTTCAAATAGTTACCTGAGAAAAAGAAATTCCACACGCCCAAAATTGCAACATTTTACCGTTAAACATTTTGCACAATCCATTCACGGAAAAGAAATGCACCTTTAGTTGAAGTGCTTGAACACACAGCACATGCTTTATTCTTTCACTTCCTGCTTCTATACTTCTGCTTCTCCAAAATAGAATAACAACATTTTAAGTCCATAAGTGTGAGGGAAGAAGTGTGGAGCGGTTGAGCAAAAATGGGTCAAGCAACCATCTGGGCTGGTAAGTTTGCTGATATAACGTGAAGTTAGGAAAGGTAATCCCATAGAAAGTTTTTAATATTTATCTTGGAGGCAACGGGCAGTCACAGCAATTCCATGTTGTTAATGTTGTTAATAATAAGCAAGACCTGTAGAAACTGGCCGAATTGTTCTGTGCTTTAGTTTGGTTAATGCTTATCAACCTTTAAAATTCTGAGGCCGTGTCTTCACCGCAACCTTATCTCGGATTCAAAACGTTTTCAATCCTCGGAGTCCGCACGGCAGTTTGGCTTAACACGCTTTTCCTGTGTTAAACCACCCCAAAGCATGGTGAATCTCAATCCTGATTTCAACAGGTCTCACTCCGGATTGTGCGCTTGAAACGTTTTACATTTTTTACTGTGTGGACAGTACCGTTTTAAGGGATGAGAATCCATGTTTAGGGTTTCCCTCTCCCAATAGCTTGCTTCCAAAGACAGTGATTTCAGTGTTAAAAATCCACCCTTAACAGCAGTGCTACACTGCAGTGATGGAACCACTTCAACCTGATAACAATGTTGCAATTTTGCACAATTCTAAAAGTTCTGACCTTTAGAAAGGGAAAGGAAGGGAGGAAAGCAGCTGAATGTGAATGTTTAAAGCAAAGGGGCTTTAGTTGCCGCTACAATCCTCAGTATCCGGATCCAACGCAATTAAGTTAAAAGTAATGGGAACAGGCAAATTTGCGTTTTCATCCAGTTCTATTATTTCAGTTTAGGGAAAGCGAAATAAGCTTGATGTGGGGATTCGCCCTATGGGTCTTGCAGACAAAATCTACATTGGCAGAAAAAAGTTCTGTACTGTAGACTTGCTAAGTCATAATGCAATGTCTCCACTTCCTTCCTCTGAAATGAACTGAATGCTTTGACTTCTAGTAAAGGAAAATTGTATTTAGGTAAGAATTTCTAGCAAAACTTATGAACACAATTTTCTCACCTTATTTTTTCCCTCCCGCAGGATGTTTAGTTGTTCTGACCTTTATTCAGTTTGGTAAGTGTGGACATATTTCTTTGCTTTTTGACTTTGATCTAAGTAAGTGCATTTATATATTTGTATATTGATACATTCTGGTGCAGTTCCTTAGGTAGTTCATAACTCCTTATTTCCTTTTCTGTCATGATTTTCTCATCAGCCTCTGCCTACAAACTGGTTTGTTTCTTCACTAGTTGGTCACAGTTTCGCTTCCAGTCAGGACATTTTGTTCCAGCTAACATTGATCCAGATCTCTGCACCCATATTGTTTATGGTTTTACTAACATAAAGAACAATAAAGTTGGCTCTGCAGAATGGAATGATGTCTCAAGATACCAAGAAATCTACAGTCTTAAATCCAGGTTGGTATACTAATGAGGGCACATATAAACCTGGAACCAGATAGAGGAATCAAGTAGACAGTACCTTCTAAGGTTGATCCAGGAGAACGATGATGTACCTGCAGTTCAAACAGAAGCAGTTAAGAGCAATTCACAGCAGGTGAGCAGAATTAACTGAACATAAGCCTAAGCAATGTGACATTTAGGCTACGTCTCCACTTTCTGCAGGAGACACCTATGGAGACCATCTCAGACCATTTAAACACTGTAAAACATCTGCCACAGATGTAAAGTCCACCCAACGCATCTGGGGGCAAAGGCTCAAAGTGCCATTATCAGGATACACAGCTCAGCTGCAGAATCTTAAGACACTTTCTTGCACTGCCAGTGGGTATGTGGAAGAACTTGACAGTGCAGAGGGGAGGGCACTTCTTTGGGGGCTCCTGCCCATAAGGCATCTCTCACACCATGTATGGAGGCAAGGCTCAAATATATAAATGGTTTAGCTTTGTATGAACATTTCTAACAGACATCAAAGGTGGCCTGATAAGAATCAGGAATGTAGTGTGTGGTTAGAATTGAGTATCCCTTCCTCTTATGCTACTCTTTTCATAAGACTTATCCTGTGACACAATTGTTAGAATCAGGAAGTGTGCTCAGTTAATGCTAATGTTTCCCCAATGTGTCTAGCAGCTTGAAAAAGGTTTTTTCTTCTTCTCAGTATCATAGCAGATGAAAAAGACTCTAGCTATGATCCCAGTCTTGATTATTTTTAACAGTAAACAAAATAGCCATGTCTGATATCAATGTACCATGTACACCTTCCCTATATATTTTCATGTCCTGTAGTATAAAATATAGTAGCAGATACAAAGAAAATAAACACAATTGCAAACATAAGGGGCCAATGTGGAGATTGCCAAAGCGACATTTCATCTCACCCAGGTGGCCTTATCTATTATGGATGATGGCCAGTTCAAAGGGATGAAACCCTGCACCATCCCTCCACTTGCATTTCACTGGTCATCTCTGGACATTTCTTTCCCACGAGAACATTTTTGGAACTATAGATAAGACAAAATGTAGACAAGAAACTTCTTTGATTTAAAGCCCAACTAATATGTGTTGCAATACACATTTCCCTTCATAACTTGTATCAGCTCTCTTATATTATGGTTACTATATTCACACTCCAGTCAGAACCCGACACATAGATCTTACTTGGATTTTGTAGGCATAATCCTCATATGGTAGCACCCTGCATTTCTATACTTGAAATCTCATTCCAAATTAATTCCAAATCAGACCTATCAATTGCAAATCAAACGAATCCTTGTAAAATAAGAAAAGGACACATTCCTAAGTGCCCTTGATATCTGTGAAAATCTTTATTTTCTGGGATTTTTAAATTTATAGTATACTGTAATAGCATGTAAATGGAAACAATTGTTCTGATGAACAAAAGACTATGAGAAATGTGATACAAATGCTACTTATTTATCATTTTCCCATAAATTCTGCTGCTCAAAATGCCTCTTTTGGTACCCCTCCTTACAAAATTCAGAGGAAATGAATAAATCCCATGAAAATCCAGAAAATAAAGGCAAAACCTATGCAGGCTTGGGGAAAGAGGGCTATTAAGAGGGCAAATTAAGAGGAGTGCTATGCTTGTAGCAGTCCTCTTCAAGTGGGGCCACCCTGAGTTGCTATCCTTAGCTGTCAAAACTGTAGCCAGGAAACTTTGATCTTGGCAGCTTGTGGAGGAAGGTCAATGAACACAAGAAATGGCCCCAAAGGTCTAAATCAACAAAATGA
Organism: Aspidoscelis marmoratus; assembly: GCA_014337955.1. Taxonomy (NCBI): domain Eukaryota; kingdom Metazoa; phylum Chordata; class Lepidosauria; order Squamata; family Teiidae; genus Aspidoscelis; species Aspidoscelis marmoratus. Next base: position 68,205,314 of record MTQE01001134.1, on the reverse strand, counting down.
CTAGACTTGTTCTTTCCATTTTCTCTAACCCAAACACTGATTTTCTGAGTTATGCTGAAAGAAAACAGCTTATCACTTTCTCACTCTGAAAGAGAACTAAAGCTGGATTAAAATTCAGGTGTAAATGGAGCACTTGTGGTACAGAGGCAGCAGAGCTTCCAAGGCAGAACCATTTATCGTGTCAGATGAGTGAGGGTCCAATGCATAGAATGTGCCATGAGAGATCAGGGTTCTAAGAGACCTTGCTCCCTTACGGCACATTCACAGAGACATAAAGACACCAAATGGACCATGCAAGATATAATTTTCTCTTCAAATTTAACTTTCCTTAAATCTTGTCCAAGTTTGCTTCTGTTATGCTCAGATCCCTTCTTCTTTTAATCTTTGCTTTCTTCACACTTATCTGCTTTAGGAATCCCAATGTGAAAATACTTATGTCTATTGGTGGATATGGTTTGGGCTCTGAACCGTAAGTCTATTTATTTCATTTATGCTTTTACCAGTCAAAATCAAGACAAATTTCACTGGCTTTCTTCCCAAACCAAAATACAGCTTCAAATAATCAATTTTCATTGAATCACAGTGCAAGGAAGAGTTTAATATATGCCTGACTTGATATGAGGTCTATATGTTAGGTTGGAGAATAGGACAGTCTGTCATAGACATTCACGCAGGTACATGTTAGCATGTCTTATTCTTTGGGTGGGGCTAATTCCTCTTTCCAATGTGCACACTGGACTATTTTTCATATCTAACTACAGGCATGTTATTTTATCCCAATCTTCCATAGCTCCCCACATTCTAAAAGCACAGTAGCAAGAAGTGTTTGAATTGAACCAGCTTCTTCTCCATTCCACTCACTCACTTAGCTGGGGCTGTGACCAGACACAGAAAAAAAGCATCTCTGAGGCACCTCAAGTCTCTTCTGAGAAGGCTTTGAGGTGGGATTGTTCACACACCAATCTGCCCCTCCCCCCTCTCCTAAACATTCTGTGCTACAGAAGGTTTGGGAACATGAGGACCACATACTGTCTCTCTGGGGCATCTCTGAGTCACCCCTTATTGTTATGTCTGAACACCGTCACAGATTCCTATTTAAAATGGAGACAACAAATGGAGGTGGGTACTAGATAATTGTGTTCAATAAAATTTGTTTTAAAACAAGGAGGCTGCTCCTTCCTAGGCACATGGGGAGGAGCAATAATCATCACTGAAAATGATGCCTCCTCATCTCCATTTTTGAGCTCAGAGGTGTCAATTTTCAGCAACCACAGTTTTTCCAAGATCATATGCTCCAAAATTGGCACTTCGATCAGCAATTGTAATTTGGTGGTGGAATTGCTGTGCCAACTGCCTACACAAATGCAGACATCACAGCAGAAGTTGCTTTAACAAAGTTCTCTGCTAAGAATGAAACTTTTAAACTTCTCTGCTTGTATAAACCTTTTCTCCAAATATTGTGAAATATTGTTTATTGATAGACAGATCTCTAATTTTGTGTCTTCCATCTGGAACAGATTTAGAAATATTACCGCATCTCCTGCCAGGAGGTCAGTATTTGCACGGTCAGTAATATCATCAGTTAAGGCAAACAAATGTGATGGTGTTGATATTTCATGGTACATTAAGGAAGATAACAACAAACATCGTCTGACCAACTTGCTTCAGGTATTTAAAATACAAGCTGCTTCTATATAAACTTACATAAGTGAGAAATTTATTCCAAAGAGGATTTTTTTAAAAAAAGATTGTCTATTTCCTATTCTGATGTTTCAGCAAAGCACTTTGGTGGCTAGGGATTTTCATGCCCAGCCTCTCAAGTTGGACCAGGCCAGACTATCACAATAAGGCCAGCCTGAGGTGTGATCCCTTGGCCACAGCTCCGCTTCCATCATTAAAGCTAGCTTGGGATGACAATTTGTTATGGCCCTTAACAGACAGTGAGTGGCAACAGATTGCAGAGCGTAAACCCAGCTCATCGGCTCTGAATATAACTGAAACTAATTGGAAATTAAAGCTTAAATGGTATTGCGCCCCAGCCCAAATTTTTGATATCTGTCCTACTTTTTCCTTGGTGAGTTGGCATTGTAAAAATGGGGAAATAGCTCTACTCTCACATGTGATGGGGTTATGAAATAATTCAAAATTGTTGGTGTTTAGTTGTTTCAGAAATCAAAGTAAGTCTCAAAATTCATATCGTACCTACACCAGAGCTACGTCTGGTGGCACTCTTAATTATGTAACACACAGCTTATTGGACTTTCTCCTGTTAGCAGCATGCCAGGTTATTGCCCACAGTTGGAACCACCAGACTCTTACAACAATTCAATACTGGTATAAACAACTATGGCACATTGTCAAATTGGAATATATTCCAAGAAAATGTGAGGGCAACCTCCAGAAACTGAGTACCACACTGACAACCATGCTTTATTGGTATACCAGGTCACCTAGATACTGCAATTCCATTATCATTTGCCTCCATCATCACTACTGTCTAATCAGAGTTTGAGACCTTACTAATCTATACCTGTGTTTGTCCTATAGCTGTAATTTGCTCTTCTGTATTTAATATTTGTTGCTTTTGTCTTGTTGTTTATTTGTTTCAATTTTTTTAAAACCCAGTTTCTATATCAATGGACATAAGTGATGGACAGCATGCCATAAGCACACTATCACTTTAAGCAAAGCTCTACAAGCATAATTCACAGAAGGAAGAGCTCCACTCTTGTAATGTTTTCCTCCCCGTTCCTATGCAGATCTTGCCTGCTGTTCAGTCATAAGGAACTTTAACAACCTGCTGCAACCAGGCTTTTGAGAAAGGCATTGAAAATTGTATGAACACTAGAGAGGAATTGTTGCTATTCTGTATGGCCAAAGAATCTTTAATTATAACCCTTGTTTGCATATCTTCTCTAGGATCTTGATACAGTATTTAAGAGGGATGCTAAGAAAGGAAGGAAGGAAAAGCTCATTCTGAGTGCTTCCATACCACCTGGAAAGGAAGCCATTGATAGAGGCTATGATATTAAGGAAATCTCAAAGTAAGTACTTGGCAACCACATCTGCCACAGATTCAAATGAATCTATGCAAACAACATATCCAGAATAAACATTGTCTAGGAAAGCAGTGAATTGGAAGTATATTTCCTTTTAATTCTCAGTTTAAATGGTTCAGGCAAGCAAGCAAATACTGTATTGAAATCATAGGATTTTCCCAGTTGTCTGTTTCCTCTTTAAATATCTTCATAGCAAAAGGGAATTGTAGTTATAATGAACCATTCATGTGTAGATGCATGCAGAATCCTGTGCACTGTTTGCCTTTAGAAAAAGTAGTCTGAATTCATTCATACACTCTGATATAGGCTACATCTCTATGCAAATGTGGCAGGGGTGTGCACAAACCGGTTTTGCCGCCGAATCAAATTATTCAATTCAATTCAATTCAAATGTTTAAAATCTGAATGTCAAAAAATCCTATTCGAATCCGTAATATTTGAATCTATTCATTTTAATGTTAGATTGTATTTAAAGATATGAATGTCGACAAAATTCGTATCTGTTATTCATATCTGTACGTATCCTGTATGCATCCCATTTTCATCCCGTATTATAAGCGCAAATATGTATAATATTTGTACAGATATGTATGTAATACATATGAATCTGTACATTTGAATTATTCGAATAAATATTTCGGAACTTCCGAAATCCGTTTGAATGTCTAAATTTAAATGTTATTAAATCTGATTCGAATTTGAATGTCAACATTCATCAGATTTGAATTGGATTTTTAAATTTTTGAATATTTGTGCACATTCCTAAAACGTGGTGAGATTCTGAGGGTAGGCAGAGGACTGTCCTTCGCCATATAAGAGAGCAACTCTGTGGTATCATATAGCAGTGATCAAACATGTGAAATTGCACCTTCTAGAGATCATAAAATTGTACCCTTTACATGAGAAACTGTGGCCTTCACTGTGCTGCTATAGCTGGAAACATGGTGTCTTGGAGTAGACCCTTTGAGAAGTTGCCCTTGGGAATAAGGGCAGCTGTGAGCACACATTGCTTTAACCACTATGTAACTGTGGTACAAATATAGCTATAGTCCAAGTGCCTTGAGTAATTATTTATTATCTTCTTACAGGTATGTGGATTTCATTAATTTTCTGACATATGATTTCCATGGCTCCTGGGAAGATTACACTGGCCATCTTAGTCCGCTTCAGAAGAGCAGCACAGACAGCGGTTCAGCATCTGCTTACAATGTTGTAAGCTATTGCTTCAAGGACTTTTGCAGTTATTTTCATAATGGCAGACTTTTAAAATTAAATATGGCTCTGGCTAACTTAATAAGAACTCTGCTGCATCAGGCCACAGCTCACCTAGCTCAGGACTTTGTCTCACACAGACAGACAGCAATTGTTTCTGGGCATCTCAAGCAGAAGACAAAGGCAAAACCTTCAGCTTAATAATAGCTCTGGTTTGGAAATTTGCAGTCGCAACTATACCAATTCCTCCTATGCAATGAATTAGTTACAAAACTGATTGACTCCCCATTTCTTGCTGTTTAATTAAACAGAAGACCAGTTGATGATCAGTTTTGAAAGATATGGAACCTGTTTCCACTTACTAGGTGCGAATGCTCTCTCTCACACACAGGATGCTACGTCCACATGCATAGTGAGTGGGAGCATTAAAGTTCCCCCAAAGCAGTGGATAGGGATGTACACAAATTGGGGGGATTTTGTATTCAATTCGTATCAAATCAAATGCAAGAAAATTTGTATTAGTTGAATAGATCACCTTTGAATGTAGTAGGATTTGAATTCAATACGAATGTTCAATACAAATTCCCATATGAATCCATAATGAAGTTTCATACGAGTGTATCAAAACATTCTATTCGAATTTGAATGTAAATCCTCAAATATGCCAACATTTGATTGGATTAGAATGCCCAGATTCGGCCAAATTTATACAAATTTCAAATGTTACAAACATTTGTGTACATCCCTAGCTGTGGAGCAGAACTGTTCCACAGTTTCACCAGGAGCTAATAGGAAGTTCCTGATAAGCATCCAGATGTAGAGTTCACACCAACTTCTGATGCAAACACTGCATGGGGACAGGGTAGCTGCACAAATGTCCACCCCATCACAATTGCCATAGCAGCGGGTCAGCAGTCACTGGAAGTTGCCGCAGCCATTGCTATGGCAATTCAAACAGCTGGTAGGGAAGCTGGGAATGGTCCCAATGTGGGGATCTTATATTTATAATGGAGATGTTGTTGGGTCCCAACAAGGCATAGTAATCTTGGAGCAGACCACGGGCCTATTCACACTTAGGCCTCTTGTATGCAATTAGGACAGCACAGCTCAGCTCTAGTACAAAGTATCTGTACCAGAGCTGTCCTAATTACATACCAAAGGCCTAAGTGTGAATAGGCCTCTGCTCAGCAACAGAAGTAAGCACTCACTTATGATATCCTCCTGCACATGGGTTCTCCTTGTTCATACCAGCCTTTTCAGACCCAGGCTGCCCTTTCAGGTGTAAGTGGGTATGAGTTAACTTCTGATATGCCTCACACATTCAGACAAGCAACCAGTTTCAGCAGATGATCCTACACTCTACCCCCTCTGACTCCATGAAAGCTATATCCTTGTCTCCAACTCCATTCCGTCCCAGTAAGTGACTATAAGAGTTGTAGTCCAGCACCTGTAGAGTCAGGGGTTCCCACCACTTTCACAAATATTCCATCCTTTTTTCTCCAGGACTATGCTGTGAAGTATTTAAAGACAATGGGTGCTCCAAATGAGAAGATCATTATGGGAATCCCCACCTATGGAAGGACGTTCACTCTTGCTTCCAAGCAAACAATACTTGGGGCTCCAGCCTCTAGTGCTGGAACACCTGGACCATTCACAAACACGTCTGGCCTCCTGGCCTATTATGAGGTAGGAATGATTTTCTCATTTCACAAGTGAATACAGTCGGACACCGATATCCACTGGGGATACGTTCCAGCTCCTACTGTGGTTACCTGAAACCATGGATAATAGTGAACAGGCCTTCCGGTTTTGGGGTCATGCAACCCCAGAACTGGAAGTGCTTTTCTAGCCTCCAGAAAGCCTATTTTGGCCTCCGGAGAGCACCGGAATAGGTGTGTAACACTACTGGATGCCTCCCACCCACCTCCCATGTACCCCCTTATATTTTGGGACAGGCTCCGGTGGTGTCATACACCCATTCCAATGTTCTATGGCCTCCTGGTTCTGGGTGCTTTCCCCTTATGGTACCCACAGGGGTGGGGTGGGGGCTAATCCAATAACAATGGTTAACTGAAACTGTGGTTACCGAATTAGTGGATGTGGGAGTCTGACTGTACTGCAGTCTGCCTATGCCTCAGAAATCTCAATTTATAGTGAAACTAAGATGACATGAAACCAAAAGAGACATATGTCAGAGCTGTTTCTGAGGCTGCGTCCCCATGCACTCTGTTTAGTGCAGGGCCAAGTTTGAACTGAGCCATCCCCATGTGTTTGCTGATAACGCGGGCTCAATTCGAATACGGGTGTCCCCATGCAAACCATGTGAAACCACTGCACAGGGAAACAGCATCTTTATCTCTCCGCCCCTTCTCTCCTGAAAGGAAGCCAGGTTGACGTAACCAACCCCCTGTGCTGCCCACTGTAGTGATGGCAGGGAAATGCCATCCAGCACCTCCTTCCCCGATCGACCTGGTACAACAGTTTAGCACTCGTGCACAATTTAAATTAAATTATCATGCCTGGCTTGGTGATCGGGGAGGGGGGGTGGAATAATGGGTCATGGAAAGAGACTCATGGACGGCGATTGCATCTTTTGCTGTAAAACTGGGGTGCTCAGTTATTGAACGCACATTTCAAAAGCTGCTGTTTGTCTTGCACATTTGCCTGGCTGGGCAATTGGAGAAGGGGGGGGTGGAATAACGGTTGCGGAAAGATTAGTGAGCCAGTTTGGTCTAGTGGTTAGGGAGCTAGATTCTTATCCTCCATGAAACCAGCTGGGTGACTTTGGGCTACTCACAGCTCTCTTCTGAACTCTCACAGCCCCAGCTACCTCACAGGGTGTTCTGCTGTGGCAGAAGAATAGAAAAGCTTTGTCAGCTGCTTTGAGTCCCTTTAAATGGGTGAGAAAAGCAGGGTAAAAAAGCCAACTCTTCTTCTTATTATTATTATTGTTGTTGTTGTTGTCCCAAATGCTCAAACAGTTGTGATCCCAATGCACAGGACAGCAATGGTGAGCACAGGACGTGAAACCCTGCTAGCTAATGACGTGACCGGCAATCTCCTCCCCAAATAGCCCAGGAGCATTCTCATGCATGGACTCATCCTCAAAAATAGTGCAGACTCAGCTCCCAAACCATGCCGAGAACAGTTTTCTAGAGGACTAAATTCAGTGTGGATTTGGGGGATTTGGTTCACTTATAGTTGGGCTAGGGGGCTTTGTATGGGGATGCAACCTCAGATGGACTTGTATGGGCTTGATGATTTAGCAAAAGCTAGATTAGATACTTACAGTGCAGTCCCCGAATGTTGCCTTAATGTTTTGGTTGCAGAAGCTATTAGTTCAAAATGTCTGCTGTTACTTTCTCCTTCAATTATTTTCATGGTGGGTGGTGGGAAGGGGTGTTGACCCTTACAGTCAGGGACTATTATCTTACCACTATAGATTTTGCCAGAATGATAATCATGGAAGTACATGGCAGCTACTGAGCTGACTGTCATCACAATGCTATTTTAATTCATGTGGCTTTTAATTGTTTCTCCTAGATCTGCGGCTTTAATAGTGGTGCCACAAAGAATTGGATTGAGGAGCAAGCAGTCCCTTACTCCTATAAAGGGAACCAGTGGGTAGGATATGAAGATGTGAGAAGTGTTAAGATCAAGGCAAGTACTGACAAAAAGCCTTTTTCCCTTTTCAGTTATGTCAGTGGAATAGGTTGCCACAGGAGCTAGTGAGCTCTCCTTCACTAGAGGTCTTCAAGCAGAGGTTGGACCTATATCTATCTGGGATGGTTTAGGAAATCCTGCATCAAGCAGGGGGTTGGATTTGATGACCCTAGATGTCCCTTCCAACTCTATAATTCTATAATAACTACTGACGTCAGCACCATTGAAACTCAACGTAATTGGCCCACACCCCGATTGATCAAATGCTGCATCTAGTAATGGAGGTGTGGTGTTTTTGCAGGCAATGTGAACACACAGTTGCCATCAACATAACTGTTGTTCTGAAGGGACTGTGAAGGCATCTCTGCAGTCTCACCATCACACCACATGTTCCTCAATGCCTATGGTCTTTTACTATCTGTTCTCCATGTGGATACACCATCGCTTGTTCCAGATCAGATGGCTCTAGTACAGTTGTGGTACCAATTCTGGATTACTGGGCCCTTAAGTATGGGTCTGATCTGGATTAGCACTACTCCTGTGCAGATCATGTGGACTACAGGGCTCTTTGATCCGAATTGCCAGGTATATACAGAAAGGGCCTTTTAATGAGAACACTCCTTCACTGGAATAAACCATCTTCTTGCCTCAAAGTACTTTGGAAATATTGTGGGTACCTGGACTCTTAGACAGGAAAGATCTAATCTAACTACTAAGTACATAAGGTAAAAAGGAGGAAAGGCATTTTCATGACTTCTGAAAAAGTGGAAGGGTGTCTGCTTGTGTTTTAGTAAGTTCCTAGTAAGCACAAAAGTGATGGCCATCGAGCAAAGACACCTCCTTCCTTTGCCCTTAGTGCCCTTTTGGGGTCTTGTCAGTGCAGCAAACAGTCCACTGAAACTTCACCTCCAACAGTTATCAGATTGGACCCACTTAGGAGAAAGTTCATTTCAATCCGTATAAGAATATCGTCTCTTGTCATTGTGCTTATATTGTGCTTGTGAATTGCCTTGTTAGCTGAAGTAGAGTTGGTTTGAGCTAGTAGGTCCTTTCTTGTTTTCTTGTAAATAGAATGACAGTCAAGTTGGTCACAAACCAATTGAATAGCTGCTAAGAATCTCATATGTCCTGATATTATATCTGAACCATAATTGTTAATATAAGGACATATTTTGAGGGTTTAAAAAAAATTAGAATAAATCACATCACCTGGTCTGAGTAAAATACTGAGCAAGTAATCATCATTTTTTTTTCTCCCATAAGCTAATTGAAAGAAGCAAGGCAAAGAAAATTACTTTTTGCATAGCAAGTACATTTACGGTCTACTGCAGAGCAACACAAAAGTATGGCCAGGCTATAGAGTAATGAAATTTCTATTTTCCTGGTATTTTAAAAAATTCCCCTCTCTTTTAGGTACAGTACATGAAAGAAAACAATTTGGGTGGAATTCATGTTTGGTCACTTGACTTGGATGATTTTTCAGGCTCTTTCTGTAACCAAGGAAAATATCCACTACTCGATGCTATTAAAAAAGAGATGGATAAGAAATAACCCATATATTGAAAAGGGAAAAAAATGAATATCAGGAAAACCATGGAAGCGTGAAGAAGCTTAATGTTTTCTTCTAGGGAAAAAAAAGCACAAGCAATAATTTTACCCTGGGGATCCTTTATTGGATCCTTAAATATCGTATATTCTGGTGTATAAGACAACTGGGAGTATAAGACAACCCCCAACTTTCCAGTTAAAATACAGAGTTTGGGATATACTCGCTGTATAAGAAGACGACACCTGGCATATAAGACGACCCCTGACTTTTGAGAAGATTTTCCTTGGTTAAAAAGTCGTCTTATACACCAGAATATACAGTACATACTAAAATGCTATAAAACAGACATCTGTACTGTACTGTATTGTACTGTATTGTATTGCATTGCATTGTACTGTATTGTTTTGTTACAGGTTAATATTGATAAATTCCTGATGTTACTAAATAGTGAATACATTACTTATCTGAACTAACATGAAAGTGCAGAAGGGGTCTTGCAGTTCAGTTGTTCCTGAACTGCAAGTCCCACCATTCCATGACAGCTTGTGGGAACTGGGGTTAAATGATGGGAATTGTAGTCCAGGAGCACCTGAAAGGAAACAGCTGAGCACCTCTAAAGATTGCCGGAGTAGATTTGGGGACCCAGGGCCCAAAGTCACCTATGAAGTCTTAAAGAATGATTTAATATGCTTCAGTCTAACTCGCAGATTTGTTGTAAGGATAAAACAGAAGGAAGAAAAAGAAAATCCTGTTTACTGCAGTCTCCAGAAGAATGGTGCAATATTTACTTATTAACTATTAATTAACTATAGAAGTATATATTGTTTATCCTTTTTTAGACTGTTTTCCTCTTGAAAGTTATCTTTTTAAAATTGTAACTTCTACTGGCTTTCAAATAAATGCATAATGCTTTTAAGAAACATTTTCCTGCCTTTTTGATGTGTGTTTTTCTTTTTTCTGTTGCTGAGAAACAACCCACTCTCTCTATATTTCTAATAACTAAATCACCCACCATAAGCCCCTTCCCACTGCCCAATGGAGAAGTATCCTCTATGTCTATGACTTTAGTTTTTTCTATTTTGCTATTTAAACTACATTAATTTTTTACATTCTAATTGTTGATTTTGTTTCTATTAAATTGTTTTAATCCTTAAAATCATTTAAATTATTGTTCTTAGGGTGTGAGGTGTGAAAAGTATTAACTTATGATAAGAAGCATGTCCTCTGTACAAGTTGGGTTTGTTTGGGCTATAACCCCAACCAGATAAGATATGATGTTTGGGACCTTATCTTAATTTTTTAAGTAAATGTTTTATGGTAGATTTCCAAGGACAAAGGCCTAAGTAGCTTTTCTTTGATGTCATTCTTTCAACAGTGTTGGTCAATTCACTTTATTCATTCTTTGGGGCTGGCTCAAGATGTGATTTCCCTGGACAATATTGGGAATGCCAGATACAATCACTGCATTCCCAGTATAGTCCTGGGTTAATTGATGGATAACCCAATATATCATTATTAATTGCTATAAATCTATGGTGGGACCATATTTAGAATATTATGTACAATTTTGGTCACTATATCTCAGAAACAATATTGTGAAACTGGAAAAAGTGAAGAAAAGGGCAAGCAGAATGATCAAGGAGCTAGAATGCCTTCCTTACAAAATCAGGCAACAATGTCTGGGTCTTTTTAACCTTAAGAGGTGACTTGATTGATGAATATAAAATTGTACATAGTGTGCAAAGGTGAATAGAGAAACATTTTCTCTATCGTTGATGGGCAGGAGAGTTAAGACCGCCAACAGGAACTACATTTTTATCAAGCTATGACATTTTCTACCAGAACAGGTGGTGATAGCAACCAGCCTGAATACCTTTAAGAAAAGGTTAGGCAAGCTCTTGAAGGCCAAGTATATCAATGGCTATTAGAATTGATTTCTAGGTACTGTCTCCAGGTTGGGGAAACAGGCAGGATGTCTCTAAGAGCCATTTGCAGGTGAAGGTATTGCACTTAAGAATGTTCTCCGTGTAGGTTTTTATATTTACAGCCTCCTTTGCTTCAGTTTAATATCAAAGACCCTATTCACAACAATAAGCATTGTTGTTCCAGTACAGAGCCTCTTTTAAATTGCACCAGGGTGCTGAAGAGAGGCCCATAGTGCCCTTCATGGACCAATCTAGCTGCAAGTGCAGAAACAGCCTAACTAAACAGCAGCACTATTACATTATTTTCTACCCACAGAAACCTCACAGGAAGAAAGAGGCAGAAGGTCCAGGCTATTGCAGTCACCTCACCCCCTACATTGACCTTGTCCTCTGCAACAGGAAATTTTTCACATAAACATCCTTTATGAGTTACCAGTGCAGTCAAGGATTCTCTTCCCTTGGGCAAGCATCAAGCAGTTCTGCAGTGAAACACCCAGGGCCACTGTGGTCTGGAAGTAACTTCATTTTAGGCATCTATGGTTGTTACCATCTCAACTCTAATTAGGGATGTGCACAGATATTTGAAAATTCAAAAATCCAATTCGAATCCAATGAATATCGATATTCGAATTCGAATTGGATTTTCAAAAATCTGAATTAACATATTTGACCGATACAAAATTTTGAATAATTTGACTGAATAGATCCATTTGTATCACATCTGAATATCGTGTTTATTTGCGCTTATAATGCGGGATCAAAACAAGGTGCGTACGGAATGAAAACGGAATAAAAATGGGATGCGCGAAAATCTGAAAATCAAAAATGTATGTTGCCGACATTCGTATCTTCGAGTTTGAATCGGATTTTCAAAAGTACAGATCTGGATGATTCAGACTCTAATCAAATTTTCAAAACTCCAGATTTTTGAATTTGAAATCAACCCGAATTCGAAAGCAAAAAATGCATTTGTGCACAGCCCTAACTCTAATCCAGATTTAAGGCTATAGAAATGCCCTTTGGGAGTGCATTTCCTGGTGTTTAAAGAGCTCCCTCGCCATCAGATTTGAACCTAAGGGTTTTGCACTTTGAATCTGGCTGCAGGAGCAGCCCTCCCCCTCTCCCCTTGCTCTTGCGGTTAAAGCAGGGACACTCTGACTTTGACCAAATGAGCAGAGGGAGGTTGCCTCTGCTTCCTTCTGCAAGTCAAAAAAGGCTTTGCCCTTGATTGGTGCAAGGGATGCTACCGCCCCCTGCTTCTCCACATCAAGACTGGAACTTCTCTTGACTTGAGGAGGGAAGGGGAGGCATGATCAGAGCCTCTGCATCCAGACATCAATTATTTATTCCACTATATTTAAATATTCCACAATAAAGCATGAATGTGATGGGATATACATGGTTTGTTTGGGAATTCCAGATATAGCAGAATAAGTAATCAACATCTGGATGCAGCCTACTTTCATATTTTTCAAACAAAGGAAGTGTGTGCTGCCAACCACCACCACCACCACCTCCTCCAGCTTGCAACTTTGAAGGCTAGCAGTTGTTTGCTGCCCAGCTTCCAAAGAAGTTCAGGTTGAGAACATAGGAGCACAGACAGCCCCTGGCATATGCCACCGGGAGGTGCTTTCACACTTAGCCCCATAGTTTATGATAGGTTAACATCTGGGCAGATTCATCTGTACTTGCAGGAGGTGTTTACATGCTAGAAATGCCTCCTGCCTGCCCAGATGTTATCCTGTTGTAAACTAGCTGTGGGGCACAAAATTGTGCACCACACACAAACTAATGTTAACTAAAACTTATCTGAACAATCCAGCCATGAGCATTTGCACCTCAGATGACTCCGAACATAACTGTGCATGCCCAGAGCATCACCACTGCTGTAGCAATGGTGACAGTGCATGTGCAGTCGTGCTGGGTCCTGCAGTCAAGATGGTGATGCCCTGTCAGTGATCAGACATGTGCCCAGACACCAGTAAGTCTCTGGGTATGTGGGGATTAGTCTACCATGTACTAGCATTCCCATGTGTGAATGCTAGGATATGTTAGTTGCTAAAACACTCTCTCCAGCTGGGTACGGCTCTGCTACTGATCCAGATCAAGTGATCCAGGCCAAGACTTGCCTCTGCATCACACATCAAGGCATGCACTACAGAAGCTCCCAGTAAAGTTCTGATAAGTTTTGAATTGGTTTGTGTTAAAATGCAGTGTATTTAACTATCATTTAAATAGTTCAAAACCAGCAATTAATACAGGATGCAGTGACAAGGCTGAGGATGGGTACTAATTCTTGATCAAACGTCATATGAGGTTCAAAGGAGCTAGGCAGGTTGCCAATTCACTACTAACCACAATTTTGAATACTAATATTGGCAAGAGCTACAAACAAGTAGACTGTGCGATGCCAATCAAAATATTTATTCTTACAATGATTTCTACTACAATTAATGCCAAATATAAAATACTTTGAACTATTTCTTAAAAATACAAAATATTTATATGTGTGAATTTAACAATACACAATATACAATGCATAACAACAACAACAACAAAAAGAATGGGGAAAGAATGGTCCTCACAATACAAAAGTTTGCCAAATAGGTAACTTTGTCCACCTCCAGACAGTGGCTGAATAACCTGCTAGCATGGAATAACATGTAGTATCAATCCTCCACTATTATCCCTTGTTATCTAGATAGTGCTGGCCATGATACTGCCTTTGTGTATTTTAATTTATGTGCACATCTGAGCATCCAGACATCTAGAATGCCCAGATATGCTTGCCATCAGCTCAGCACATGCATTGTCACCTGTTTCAATCTCCATACATGGTGGCTCCATCCACAAGGTAGTAATCTTCCAACCAGCAGTGTTTTTTAAGCAACAGTTTTTAGCTAGTATACTAACCAATCAGGAAATATTCTACCTGGATAATTTTGTGAAGGAACTTAGTTTTGTCTTATTGATTATATTTTTGGTATCCAAGGGCCATTTGTCCTTTAATTATTGGTAAGCATATTGGCATGCAAAAATCCTAATTATAAGCTTCTATATTCTGAAATTTGGGGAATGGCCACTGACGAAAATCTATCTTGGACTGCACACATTTGGCAACAACTGACAACAACATTACTTGTAGTAGGTAGAAATAGTTGTAAGAAGGTGTATTTTGATTTAGGGTTGCACAGTGTTCTTGTTTGTAAGCCAACACTTTGTCCACAATTACCAGAGAGACCCATAGAATGTGTCATCTGTACTATGAAACAATCTATTCAGAAGCAACACTTCCCAGTTCGCTTCTGCTGCCACTGTGCTGAGGGCTGGCAGCCACAGGCCTGACCTACCTGTGCTCCTGCCACCTGGCACCATTATACAAATCCCTAAATTGGCCCAGTTCTGAGCCAGTTCTATGTTTTTTTGCATAATGGCCCCACTTAGAATAGCCTTGGCTGGGAACTTCAGTGTTAAGGAACTCAAAGCTTGCACAAGCCAGGACACATGGGATGTGTGAATAGTCCTACTCCCTGATCCTTCCAGGTGCTCCAACCTTTCAAAACCATGTGCAAGCTGCCAAAGACCTGTAAGACCCTACATTACTCAACCCCAAAATATTTAAAGGAGTTTCTCCTCATGCACAAATCTGTCTGGGTAAGTGAGATTAAGAAAGCAAGCCTTACGAGTGCCACCACCCTCAGCTGTGAAATGTATGGGACCCTGAGAGAGGGTTTCCTCCATGAAGATCCCTGAATCTGTGGAATGACCTCATCTCTCAGGTGCATCAAGCATTATCATGTCTACACCTGATGAAAAAAAGGTCTATACAGATCAAGTGCAATCAAAGACTGGGGTGCCTCAAATCTTCCTGTCTATCATGACTTATTTCTCATTGCAAATTTTATTTCCTTGCAGATTATGAACATGACCATTTAGAAGAACAGAAAATCTGAACTATGATCACTTTATTTTCCAAATAGCTGTTATCACTTACAATCCATTCTTAGCTCATAGATTTCCTTTCAATGTCATTTCCCTGGCACAAACCTAGTAATTTTATAAGTAAATTTCTTACTGATAGGTCTGCTTGCTTTCCTTATCTAATAACTTATCTAATTTATTTTTGGTAAATCCATAGTAGAAGGCTCTAATATAGATTTCAGATCTGGAATACAGACTGGTTCTAAGCACATGCCTCCTTATCCCAAACTGCAGAAGACTGGGAATAAAGATAATGCTGCAAGGTGAAGCTGGCTGCCTATTTTAGTTCTATTGACCATTGATTAGATATTCACTGTTTATTTAATTTGGGAAAATACGTTCACTATAGTCATGTGTGTTCAGCAGTAGGTGGAAACAGAAGGCATCATATAAAAAGGAAGCAAAAAGTGGACCAAGGCAGTACACAGGTATCAAAATGGGCAAACTACTCCTTCTGACTGGTGAGTAAAAAGTGTCCCACAAATGTATTTTTCTTGTTAGACTGTCTTCATCTCTTCTAGTCTGACCTGGATCTATCTCAGATGTTCTTTCAGGCTCAATATGTTAGTAGATATCTGGGCAATATCCAGAAACAATCAGCCTAGATAACTTTAAGAGAGAATTAAATTCATGGAGAACAGGGATATCAATGGCTACTGGAATGGATGTTTAGGGACTTCATCAGTCTGGAGACACAAGCAGGATGCCTCTAAAGGCCATTTGCAGGGATTCAAAAGCAGGTGAAGGTTTTGCCTCTGTCTTCTGCTCGAGACGCCCATAAGCAATTGAAGGGCCACTGTGTGAGACAGGATGCTTGACTAGATGAACTGTGGCCTGATCCAGCAGGGCTCCTCTCAAGTTCACTATCTCTAGCATATTTCTGTACTGAACCTGGGCACTTGATGGAAGATACCATTATGGTGATGTAAAAGTAAAAATGGTCACATAAAATTTAGTGTTATCAGAATATGTATTTATAAGCCAATAATAAACATGGGACAGAAATTCAAACAAAACAAAGAGCACAAAAGCTCATATTTGTCTGTTCTTGTGTAGAAAAAGATCCCTTGAATGTCTTGATATCTGCCATCTAATGCCTTTAATTAATTGTTCCAGGGTCAAAGTTCCTCTATGCAGTGGAAGTACCAGTTTATACAAGCAGTTGGCAGGTTTTAAGATGTTCCTTGTATCTCTAATTCCTGCATATTAGGTTCAGAACCTAATATATTTGAAGTTCTATATTCCAAATTCACTATCTTACTAATTTGGCATTGGCTCAGCCATAGGATAGGACGGGTCAGGCTCATTAGTTCAAAATAAGTTCAAACAATGAAGCTTTGTGCAATTCTGCATTGGCTGTGTTCCGGATCAGCAAATATGATAGGAGCCTCCTTTCATCACACTGGTGTAGTCTAAGGGAGTCCCGACATGCAGAAGGAAGGCTTCTAATCTGTTTGCTGGTTCAGTATGCCAACCACGGTAAGAACCACGGTAAGCTTCTTTAAACTATTCTTAGGAGTCTATTCTTATTCATTTTAGGTGTCAACTCCTGGATAGCGTGAAATCATGTATAGTGTCCAGGAATCAGCTTGGCCAAAAATATAGATGGAATCACTGTCATGGACTGAAAATGTTGTGACTTTATTATGTGGTTTCAATACCAGCTGCATTTTGCCCTGTTGCAGCCAGCACCCATGACTGCATTCTGATGGGCCACGAGGAGTTAATCAGAGCTCCATAGTTTATACTGCATGGTTCTGTTCCCAGAGTGGTAGATCCATAACACTTCCCTGTTAAGTTACCCTTTTTAGGGAACACATAGTGTGTTCACTGTGACAGTGGAAAAACACCCATAGATGAATCTGTAGCCTAGAAGCTTCCAGTAGCGTGATGGCTATACTGTTGAATGAAGCTGCTTATTTCAGTCTTGTTAGACTGTTGCAATGGCAGCCAAATTTCTATTGGACAAAACTGTTGCCAGAGAAAGACTTAACTTCAGATTAGATTAGCAGAAAAATATTTTCTCTCCATAGAAATCTCAGTCGCCAAGACTGGCAACTCAGGCTTTACTAGTTACAATGATACTTGCAATGATTGTGTCAAGAAGAAGGGGGAGCTTTTCTGCTGGGATGATCATCTTATGATATGCTCCCCCACAATAATCACAAGCTGGCAAACTGTCCTGCAATTAAAAATGGAAGGCAATATGCAGAACTCAAAATAAAATTTCCTACAACTATTAGTTAAACACACAAAAAAACTTCTATTGCGCTTGTCTGTTTTTCTCACTGTGGAACTTTTCTTTCATAGGTCTGGCTCTCCTGCTGCATCTGCAGCTGGGTAAGTTCCAGCTAATTTACTTTCCACTATCTTCCAACACTGTAATGCCTTCCTCTGCCTAATAAAATCTTGTTGGCATCCCATGAACATTTATCCATGACATATGGTGTTAATCCACTGTGGTTGATAATCAGCATGTGGTTATTTGCCTTCCAAAATACAGGTGCATCCACAAATATTGTCTGTTACTTCACCAATTGGTCCCAGTACAGACCTGGGATTGCACGTTACATGCCTGAAGATCTTGACCCATGCCTATGTACTCATGTCATCTATGCTTTTGCTGGCATGGCTAACAACCAGATCCAGACCATTGAGTGGAATGATGTGGCTCTCTACGGTGGCATCAATGGACTCAAAAACTAGTAAGATCTTATATATTAGCATACATATTCCAAATAAGGCACAATATCCAGAGAAAACTGAATTCACCAACCTCCCATTGGAGGAATGGCTATAGTTCAGAGGTAGAGCAAACTGCCTGGAAAGCAGAAAGTTGCCAGTTCGATCCTCAGCACCTCCCTGGAAGTAGGCAGTGGCAAACCACATCTATATGTCTGCCAAGAAAACTGCCACCGAGGTTCCCATGTAGTCAACCAGGAGTCAGCCATGACTCAATGGTACTCAATGCCATCTCTGTTGAAAGTCAACTGAAATGTTAAATTCTGTTTAAATACTTTCCTAGTAGTGCAATTTTTAAAAATTCTGTTTAAATACTGTATCTTTCTCACATTCAAATGTGAGATTCCACCTTTCTGTTAGGTTCTTGTATGCCCAAGCAAATAATGGCTCCTTATGAGACCGCTTGGCTGTCTATACATTTTGTTGGTTTAGTGGCAGTTTTAACCTGTTTTTATTGACCTTGCTTTATATATTGCTTGAGGATCAATTTGAATTTTTTTTTAAAAAAATGAGGAGCAACATTTAAACTTTTAAAATAGCTTTTGATCACAGAATCAGGGTTGCAAAAAGCTTCACAGTGGAAAACCTCGGTTCTATAAGTGCAAATTAGTTAGAAACAATCACTGTTCTGCCGAGCAATTTGGACAGATGGGAGCGGCAGGTCCTTTAAATCACACCACTGCCCCTCTTCTCCTTCCTCTTGGCCAGGTCTGTGACATGCATCTGGATATATAAGAGAAGAAATAGAGGAAAAGGTCAAAAGCATATTTTGGAAGGAGGACTAGAGGTTTCCACCTGTATTTCTGAATTCTGTAGACAGAGGAAAGCCAACAGAAGTAGTTATTAAACTTGCAGTTGCATTTTTATATACATTAAGTATGGTCCCTAACTCTTAAACCGCACAGTAGGCAATCTCTTGCAACTTGCTTTGAAAAATAACAATTCTTTCATTTTTACGAATGTTCATTTGCAAGCCTTTCCAAGATTCTTCTCAGATCTTGATGACTTTCTAAATTCTTCATTCACAGCAATCCCGATCTAAAAACCTTGCTGTCCGTTGGAGGGTGGAACTTCGGTACCCAAAAGTAAGACCCTTTGAGAACTTTCTCAATGATTCATCCATCCATTAATTTTAGTTTGGATAGGCAAGAACAAAAGTGGAAAGCATGCACCATTAGTAGGTCTGTAGAAGAGGGGAATTTAAGGAGGTATAGCATAGAAGGCAAGGTGCACCAGGTGGGATATCCTTTCCTGGACTCAGTTAAAGGAGCAGGTGCCCTTGCTTCATTTTCACCTGGACATGCCGTTTCCTTAACCTAAACCTTTTCACTCCGACCATGAATGGCTTGAGGATTCCTGTTACCTTTAGCAAAGCCAAGTTGGTGCTCCCATATTCTACACATAGAAGTCAACTGATACTTGAATCTCCAGGTTGTGCCTCCATGCAAATTCAGAGCAGGCCTGAGGGCCTCTGTGCACCTCTGTCGCTCCATTTCAGAGAGATGCTCTTTTGTAGAGCACAAAATCACATTCTTTGTGCAGTGGTGCCTCAGACTGCAATTGCACCTTTCACTGGATCAATGCATCCTCATTGGATGCCTTATGCCACCATGAATGGAGATGCAGCAGTTTGGCTGATGCACAAGGATTCTAGTAAGGTAAGTGAAGACACAGTCTTGCTCCATGTGTTTCGAAAGGACAAAGACCAATGAGATATCCAATCACTGATTATCACATACTGGTCTCCCCTGAATATACCAGCCATGGGAAACATGCAGCTTTTGGGCATTGTTGAGCTGTAATTTGTATCATCCCTGCATAAACTCTTAGTTAGAAAGCACTGTAATCATAAGGAAATTTGTTTTATCTTTTAGGTTTTCTGACATGGTGTCCACTGCTCAGAACCGCCAGACTTTTATTCAGTCTGCTATTTCTTTCCTACGCAAATATGGCTTTGATGGACTGGATATTGACTGGGAGTACCCTGGAAACAGAGGCAGCCCAGCTGATACCCAACAGCTTTTCACAGTTCTGCTCAAGGTTGGTTTTGACAGTGTGATTGTTTAGCATCTGTGTGGCAATGGAAGCACATTTACAGCCACTAAAATCCATACCACTGTCACTATGTCAAGGGCTGACAGTCTCAAAAATATTATTTACTAAGATTCTGCAAGCATTTGTGGGGTTTACATTCTGAATCAAATGATGGGCAAAAGCTTTGAAGGATAAAGAAACTGCCAAGCAAAATAAAGTGGGTAATTTGGGTGGCACATTTTGGAGTAAGGGGCAATAGCTTCAGCCAGGTGCTATTATTCCTAAGTTCACTTCCAGCTATTCCCATCTAACAGAGATATCTATGCTACATAAGTAGCCCTACTCCACTCCACTCCACTTCTTCATTATCATGTTACCTGCTGCCAGTCTAGTTGGTTTCTGTAGATGGAAGGAGTATAGCAAAATATCTTTGACCTGGACCTGTGAACAAGATATCTTGGACCTGGTCCTGTATAACTCATTCATGCCACCACTGTCCATCTTCATGGCAGTGGCACAAACATCTGAGAACAGCAAGCATCTTCAGAATCATACATCTTTCTTTGTTGGAAGGACTCCTCTGAGGATGATTCCCAATCCTTGGAGGTACACTGCATGCCAGGGGCACTGCCAGCATGCAAATACCACACACCTTTAGCCACACGGTATCACACTCCTCTGAAATGACTCCAAATCTTCTGTGTCCTTTTTTGAGATGCAGCCACCAAAACTGCACACAATATGCCAGATGAAATCATATCATTGAGTCTTCTTTTCTCTTTTAAACTGGACGATAGGATATGATCACCTGGTTTTCATATCTACATGGACACGGTAAGATGCTTATGCCCACATAGTGCACTTTGAAGAGCTGCAAACAGATTTTTCAGGTTCTCTGAAGTCCAAAACGCACAGCAAATCCATTCATGATCCAATGCTTTCTGACTGTCCCTCCAAGTATTAGATACTACTGATAAGGCAAAGTTAACCACACTGGTATCCATCAGAATGGATACGGTTGTTCTACACATGAAGATGCCACATTAGACATACAAGCAGCCATTTAAAATATATTATTCTGGTAAATCCCAGTTATACATATTTCTTTATGAATTTTTT
>MTQE01001134.1:68141873-68183949 GCA_014337955.1 Aspidoscelis marmoratus | reverse complement strand
ATATTATTCTGGTAAATCCCAGTTATACATATTTCTTTATGAATTTTTTTTGTTGTTCAGCTCTCACTGAATTCTTGATATTTATATGCTTCTGTGAAGACAGTTATACATTTGGTAACATATTTTTTCACCATCCCTTTTTCTTTTAAAAATTATCTTGTGACAATTGCTTCTCCCAATGACAGGAAATGTATGAAGCTTTTGAGCAAGAGGCTACTCAAAGCAACAAACCCAGACTGTTGATCTCTGCAGCTGTTTCCGCAGGTGTAGGCACCATTGAGACTGCTTACCAGATTCCACAGATGTCTAAGTAAGGCATAGCTCAGCTCTATGGGGGAAACTGGAAAGAGCATACATACTGGAAGTATACTAGCATAAAAGTATATAGGTCAAATCTGTGTATTGTGAGGCTTGGGTTGCAGTGATCTCTATCACAATATGAGCTACAAGAATTGCCTGTTCTCTTTTCTAAATGTTTGTTTTAAAATCTGTTTGACATGAATGATCCACCATTTCCAGACAAGAACCAGCTTAATCTCTATTCCTTCTAATTATTCTCTCTTTTTAATACCTATGTCAGACCCTTGAGTAACCTGATTCCAGCAGTACATTCATTTGCTGTCTTCTTAATTAACCAAAGGAAACTGGAAGTGTATAAAATGCAGTTTTGAATGTATCGTGAAACATTTGAAGTAGCCTTACTTCTTGCAAATTCCCCTAGGACCTAGGTTAGCCTCTTGAGAAATTGCTATTTGGCCTTCAGAAGCGTGGCACTGAGTAGAGAATCCCCCTATGAGGTCAAAAGTGATTGCCACTGGGTAATGATATCATCATCCACTGAGAGGCAAAGAAGTTGGACCATTGTTCTGAATGTTTCACAAAATGTTCAAAACACCTTTTCAACATGCTTAGTCAGAAACTTTTCAACACCAGAAATGCCCAAGAAGATCATATACAATGATTTCCAGCTGAAGCAAGAACCAGAAATTGCCAGGTTAATATTTTGGCCATCTGTTGTTTGTTTTTCACCACCAAAGGTACATGGACCTGATCAATGTGATGACTTACGATCTCAGAGGATCCTGGGAAGGCTTCACAGGTGAAGACAGTCCCTTGTTTGCAGGACCTGAAGACCAAGGCTCCTATATTTACTTCAATGTGGTGAGTTAAGAAAAGAATTTATTTGATTGTCAGTCATTTTCATCATATCTAGCTGAACAGATACTTTAAATGTTCTCACTGTGCACTTCATCAACATTGTATTTATCAGGACTACGCTATGAACTACTGGAGGAAAAATGGTGCTCCAGCTGAGAAACTGATGGTGGGATTTGGAGCCTACGCCCGCACCTTTACCCTCACCAACCCCTCTAATCATGGCCTGAATGCTCCAACCTCAGGACCAGGTAAAGCTGGGGCCTACACCCAAGAAGCTGGGACACTAGCATATTTTGAGGTAAGTTAGATCATATGTCCCACTGAGGTCATAACATATAAGCACACAAAATATATCTTGATTGTTTCCCTATAGCTGTCTTTGCTTCCTAACACATTCCTGAAGTCTGCTGTGGTGTTCATGGTCCTTTGATGTCCACAGCTAAAGTATATTGCTATTTTTGAACAGTCTTTATCAAAGGATTTATTAAAACTGAATAAAATAATAAGTGAAGAACTATAAAGAGTTATAAAAGACCTAAATTACAGGCATCACTCTAACAAGATAACAAAGTTAAATAATTTAAAAGCAATATACTTACATGTTTATGTAAGTCAAACTTGAAATTGCACAGCATACCCAGTATTTCAAATATAAAGGAATAGTATGAAAGGAGAAGAACAAAAGTGAGAATGATGCAATCCAAGTGCTGCATATCTTTTACTAGAACTAGACTTTTTTGCTTTTGTTACACCACCTAGAAGCTTTTTACACATTGTCTTGGGATTAGAAGGGATCCTAGGGCCTTCCACATGCTTGTGCAGGATAAAGAAAGCCCCACACACTCCTGAAATGTTTCATCCACACGGGATGACCCAAGAGAAGGGGAGAGGATGCCAAAATGGCACTGCATTTGGCTCCATTGATAGACCTCAACAATGAGATCCACCAGCATTCTAGCGTGTCTATGAGAGACTCTTTCCTTTGACACTCCAGGAAGTGCAGTTGGAAGGGGAATGTCACCCAAAAAGGCCCTTTCAGAAACTCTGAAGGCTGGGAACTTTCATTCTCAGCCTTCAAAACTAAGTGCCCTGCTCCAAGGGCTGTACCTAACCTTCAGAGTCAACAGCCCTATCCCTCTCCAATGACAAGCCATCCCAGTGTAGGGTGGGTTAAGAATCCCAGGTCAGAATGTCCTGCTTGGGCCAGGATACAAAAAGGAAGTGTGGAAACAGCCAGAGGCATACTGTACTAGAGAGTTTGACATTTATAAATATATGTGTATTACTTTTAAATTATTTAATTTTGTTACCATTAAAGCAGTGCCTATATACAGGTATTTTATAAACGTTTATAAATATTTACGTATCATTTCATTCTGTTTTAATAGATTCCTTGTTGGGATACCAAATAAATTGAATAAGTTTAATTTATTTGACACTTTGAATTTTGTTATCCTCTCTTGGCTGGAATTGTTTGAAGTGCCTGTCCTCCTTTTTTCTTCATTTTTGAGAGCCAAATATAATCAAACATGCATTAGCCAACTATATGCAAACAACAACATATTGTTTTCATTGAGTTAACAAAATATATTGTTACCACAGGTCTGTACTTTCCTGAAAAATGGTGCAACTGTTGTATGGAACGCTCCCCAGGAAGTCCCTTATGCCTACAAAGGAAACCAGTGGATTGGCTATGACAACCCTAAGAGTTTTGGCATCAAGGTAAGTTTGATTCTTGTCTCCTTGCTGTTCTTCAGTCATGACTTGTTTGGTGCCCGCATGGACCCTATATTCTTCCCCCACCTTCTGTCATAAGCACTGCTATAATGCTTCAACAGCAGAGTGGGCTGAAGAGCTCTCAAGAAAGCTCTGTTCTCCTCTTGCAATGGCAGCCCTGCTGCTACCCCTCAAGGAAACGTATGGTTCCCTCAGTGAGACAGACCTGCAGCCATTTTTGTATTCAGTAACTTCACCACCACCACAGTCAGAACTGAACTGAATTGAAGCTAAATATTCCTCCACTTTGATTCTGAGAAAAAGGGAGAGGGTTGCCTCTAGCCCCACTATTGAGATCAAATACATTAAAAAGAAGGAAATTGGTTCTTTATGTTTTATGAGGTTGATGACTTCCCTCCCCCAGCTGCCATGACTATGCTGTCACCACCACTCCACGTCTGACCCAAAATAGCCAAATATGGTACCAAATAAGTCAACATTGCTCACTTCCTTCTCCATCAAAATCTGCCCCATGGTTCAGGAAAGATGATTGTTTCCATGATAGGGGACAGAGCTATAGGAACTAGAAATGCCTCTTAAAAGTTTCCTTTTAATGCCTCTTAAAACCTCAGAATATTTTAAGTTGACATTATCTATACATGATATATACATTTCAGAACTATTGGATATAATCAGGTTGATATTATTATTCAACAGTTAGTACTATTAGAGTATGTAATATAATACTGCCCAATTTTGATTCCAGAAGGCATGCAGGTAACAGAAAAAAAAGTTCTGACATGCTGCAGAACACCTGGAATTGGTACCTGTCACTATTGGCAACCATGTAAAAGAAATTCACGTAGTATTAAACTGTGCTACATGAGCAATTGTCTGCCTAATTTTTTTTATAGGCTAAATGGCTGTTGGAGAACAACTTTGGAGGTGCCATGGTCTGGGCTATTGATCTGGATGACTTCACTGGCACATTCTGTGGGGAAGGAAAATATCCTCTGATGAATGCTTTGAAATCTGGACTGGGAGTCACCACACCAAGTGAGTAACAATGGCATTGGTAGTTTAGTAAGCCGTTAGTTATTATGGCTACCATTTTTTATATCTTCTTGTGCATGGTCAGACATGGTATTTAATAAGTTTCCAGGCTGTTTTTAATTCCAACTTTCCTGGCAAAATTATGTCTTTTTTTTCTGAACTAAATTGGCTAAATTTGGCCAAATTTGCATTTGGATTAAGTGAGTTCTGAGCATGTACCAGGGCTGCTGGGCTGCTTGGTAGTTTGGCCCTAAATTTTATTTATTTATGTACATTTTTTGAACATCATTAAAAGAACAACACTATATATGTGTTATGAGGGAATTGCTTAGAAATAATCAGTTATGTACACATAAATGCCATAGATGTTTGGATTTCTTCATTTATTATGTTGTAAATTTTTTCTTACCTTTGCAGCTTTTTCTTTGCCAAAACTATCACTCCATGTTCTTGCCTTTCTTTACCCTTTTCCAATAAATATATAAAATACTTTTTTTCTAAGGTACTCCAACAAAATCATTACCTTTAGAGGTAATTATTTTATCTTCTGAAAAGACTGAGGCCTTTTCAGAAAGAGACCAATCTTCTGTGGAAGTAAACCTCAAAGCCTATGCTCACTTTCCTTCCAGATTGCAAGGTACCAGCAACAACCCTTGGCACCAATGCCAACCAACCTGCCCAGGTTACAACAGCAGCTCCTTCTGGCGGCAGCGGCAGTGGCAGTGGCAGTAGCAGTGGAAGCTCTGGTAGCAGTGGTGGTTCCTTCTGCAAGGGGAGAGCCAGTGGTCTCTACCCAGATCCCACCAACAAGAATAGTTTCTACCACTGTGTGAACGGGAAGACCTACCAGCAGTACTGCCAGTCTGGCCTTGTATTTGATTCCAGTTGCTCTTGCTGCAACTGGGCATGAAGTGATCTGCCTATAGAAGTGCATTCCATCCACTGCAATAAACAGAAAAGAAGGAGTTTATAATGACAAATAAAGATGTATTGCATTCACATCATCAGCTGTGGATTTTTGGCTTCATACAAATTCCATTAGTAAATGCTTTCATTCATTTAATACATTTTCCTGTGACACACTAAAAGGATATGATTGAGTTTAAATCTCTTTTTTATTTATACTTTAGATGTCATAATTCAGTCTGGAATGAAATATAATACTTTCCGGTTAAAAATAACATCTTGAGGTATTCAACAAAATTGTAAAAATAGCAAGAATATAAAGCAAGTGGCAAGCAAGAATACTTATTAAAGTAACAAATAACCACGATTATCTTCTTAAGGTAGCAGAACATACAAGGTATTGTTGTCATACTTGTGCGCTACTTGTGAGTGGCTGTAGCTCAGTGGCAGAGCAAACTGCCTGGGAAGCAGAGGGTTGTCCAGTTCTCAGGCTCTCCCTGGAAATGGTCTTTGCTGTATTTCTGCCATGAAAACTCAGTGGTATGCAAAAACAACAACAACAAATCTAGTAAAAAAACATCTACTCATGCAAAGTCTTCGACTTCGTCCACACATGCACATTCATTCTGATAGAGCATGTGGAAGTGGAGTCACTTCAGATCTGTTTTCAGCATAGAGGGAGGACCAACAGGGGCATCAGCAATGATAAATGAACACATTGACCAGTTCTGATTGCCCTTCTCACAGCCAGAATACCGCCCTCGCTCCACCTTGAAGCTGCTTCCTCACCCCACCCCACCCCTGTCCCATTGTTGGATGAACTGAAGAACAGACCAAGCATTCTGGCACCACACACTGACATTGACACATGGTGGCAAAATAAGGAGAGGGAGCACATCAGCCTGTTTAATGTCATTCCCTTGTGCAGCAACATCAGGCATTTCTAGACGTCAGGAAAGAAAAAGATTGGTGTGCTTGTAAGGGTTCTGAATCTTTTTTAAAATTCTAACCAGGCAATAGTCTAGGAAATTAAAACCTGATTCTGATTCCAACATTGCACAAGGAGCCTTATAGCAGCGGTTGAAACTGAACAGAATCTTTAAAAGATGTGCATTTTGCCTCCAAAAGGTGACTTCTCCTTGCAATTTTACAACACTGGCTGCCAAAATCAGATTATCAAATATGTCTATGTAAAAACGAACTACTTCTGCAACTTCCCATCCACACTCGCTAGTTTTATTGAGATCCCCATTTAGTTTAGACTAAATTAGATGTAAAAACTCATTAGACACAGGTGATCATTTAAAAATAGTGTTATTTATTTAAAAACAAAATCAGTAGTTTTTTGACATTACAAACTAAAAACAAGAAAGTTTCTTACATGGAGGCAAAACATGTGTGTGTCAAAATGCAATTTTCCTCCACTACCTGGTCCCTAATGGTATTTGGCCAGGATGTTCCAACATATCCAGCTGCAGAAAATGTCTTTCAATCATTTCCTAAAAATTAAGATTAAACTGTATATTAACAACACAGAAAATTGAAGTAATGGGGTGATATTGGTGAAATTAATCCAGCATGTCATCTTGTAGCATGCATAGTAAGTTTCAGTTCTGCATCTTTCTCACACACATTAGAAGCATTCTGATATATCGTGTCAGAGGAAAAGGTGTTGCTAGCTGAGCCAACAGAGAACATTTCCTTCCTTCTCTGCCCCCACCATAAAGTTATCTAGACATCTGGAGCTCTCTATCTCCAAGTTTTCACAATCCCTCATCCAGATGCAATCTATAAAACAAGCCAGTCCTCCATTTACCCATCAAGAAAGCTCCATCAGGGAAGAGGACTAAAGGGGGCTGAACCATATTATAGTGAGTGTATACTGCATGAATTTGCCTCCCCTTTCACCCCAGGTGTGATGACACACTGTTAAGTCACAGAACCTTTATCCTAACAGAGTGTAGGTGGTGTTGTGATGGTGGAAGAGGAGTGGAGACCTACAGAAGTTTCATAAAGGAGTCTTGCAATGAGAACAGAAAGGCTGCATCTCCATGCAAGCCGTTTGGCTCTGATTGGGCTCGTATGTGACCAGGTGCAGGACCGAGATTGAATGTTGCCCGTCGCCATGCCATTCCCGATAACGTGGGCTGTGTGCAGGCTGTGTGCAGATACAGCTGTCCCCATGCAAACTGCACCAAGCCCTGGCATGGGGGAACAGCGCCATCTCCTCTCTGCTACCTCTCTCCTCATAGGAAGCTGGATTGATGTCACCCTACCCCTGTGTCCCTGCTGCAAATGCCTCATCTCCCACCCCTTAGCAGCACAGAAAAGCCAGGACTGAACGGCAAAAATAATTTTAAAAATCCAGCTGTTTGAGCAAAGCTGCTGTGAGGTTTGATGGCAGTTAGCAGTTGAGCAGTTTTGAGCACCTCTGCTCCATCCGGGAACCACAAGAACACCCAGCAAGTAGAAAAGGCAGAAAAATCAAGCCATTATATGCCCGCCTTGGCAACCGGGAAATGGGGGTAGAATATTTGCCATGGTAAAGGGAGAAAAATGAAGCCATTATCCTGCCTGCCTTAGTGATCGGGGAAGGGATGTGGAATACATGTATAAAAGAATCTCGTGGGGCAGTGAAGGCCATTTGACCCCCTCATCATTTCAGCTTTAACACCATTTACTTACAAAATATCTCAGCAGTTGCGATCTCCAATGCACAGGGCAGGAATGACGAGCACAGGACATGAAACCCCACCTCCCAATGATGCAAGCACCAATCTCTTCCCCAAATAGCTCAGGACTGTCCCCATGTACAGGCTTGGCTAGCAAAGTAATACATGCCAAGATACCAAACCGTGACAAGAATAGTTTTTTCCAGTACCAAATTTGGTCCTGGTTTGAACAATTTGGTCCACAGAAATTGGACCAAATCTAAAATGCATGGGGACACCGCTTGCTGAACCCATTTTTGATTTGGACCAAAATGTGAATGGGGACACACCTAAAGTTGTGAGCATAGTGACCCAAATTGAGGACAAACTGTGGAAGGGTTAGTGCATTTTATGTTCTGTTTCTTAATAAGATGAACTATTTCAGCAATGTGTGGCCACAGCCACAGACTGCTTCCAGATGGCCAGAGGCAATGAAGAATCTGAACAAGATCCTATGATCGCCTCCTGCTGCCTCCCATCAGACACAGGAGACAAAGAACCCCCTGCTTACCTTGATGTTCAGTGACGAGCCTTCACAATTGCAGCAACTGGACGTCAACCAAGCATCTGCCCCTTCCTTTAGTTGTTTCTCAGGTGATTGGATGGCTTCAAGTACCCCCAATTAAGCTGAATCTGGAAGGTACTCACCAGACATTGAGGTAATTACTGCTATTATAGGAAGCCTGGAGTCATTGCTAGATTTTCCATAATAGCAATACAATGAGTTTTTGGCTGCTTAAATTGTGATATAGTACTGAGAGGATTATGGGATTTACTGTGTATCTGGAGGAAACCAGACAGATTGGAACTGGAAGGAAAACTCCTGCATGTAAGCCCAAAAACAAATCTGCTTGCCACTTTAGGTTGGAGAACAGGGAGGGTATGAAATTTGCACGAAACCAGATCAAGCAAAATAAAAACATGAAACAAGCACAGTGGGCTTTCTCTTCTCTTGCTCGCTCTCTCCCCAACCACCTATAACAGGTTGCTTTGATATAGCAATGACCATCAAGATGAGGAAGCTGGGGATGTAGCAAAAGAAACACCCCCAAAGCACCTCAGAGATTGTAGTGTGTGGCCCTTGTGTTCTCATTCCACCTCCAACCCAAATAAGGGGAGCAGGACTCAAAACAGCACATACATTTCAGTGTGAAAAAATGTAAAATAATATATATATATCAAAGCAAAGTCCTTCACTACAGATATGTACAAATGGAGATTTAAACTGATGGTAAATGGCCAGCAAAGAGATTGTAGAATAGTGTTGGATCAATCATTCACTAAAAATGCTGCATTGGTTCAGAGATCATTGATGCAATAAATTTAGTATGAGATGCCCTCAGTTCAGTGCTAAGCTCCAGCACCCATGCCACATGTCAGCACCAGGAGAAAGAGACATTTTTTGAGGGAGAGGTGGGTATTCAAGCCTGGTTTTCCAGGTGGCAAACATAACCATCACCATAGAGGCAGCTGCTAAACTGCAAGATAGTTTGCATACTCCTCCCTTTTGCAGACACCCCAGTAGAGCCTGCAATCACATATAAAAAGACCCCCTGAAATGACTCAAAGACACCTTTAATCTGGAACACAGTGCAGGTGAGTCAGCTTCAGGGCCTCTTCTGTCTGAACTTTAGTAGTGAACATTAGTGGCCAATTGCTGGTATGCCCATCCTAATCTGCATGCAAATAATAATGCATACATTAAAAAACCAAAATTGTTTGGAAGATGTGTTAAGATATCCTTCTTTTTAATTTTTTTCTCTCTTAGAAATCCTAAACTACAATCATATTTTACATTTTGTTAGGCTTTTAGCAAAGACAAATACATAATTTTGTATATAAAATCCAAAGATGTATACATATTTTAATTAACAATTCACCTATCAATGTTCTATTCACTAACAAAAAGTTTCATTTATGCTTTTTTACCAGCCCTATCTGGATCTATTTGTTGTTCTTAGCCTAACTTTGAGGCTGGAGAACAAAAGCTCTCTAGTGTCAAAAATTGCACACTGGGATAATTTTGCCAGACCCCAGAAACAGTCCTAGAAGTGGACCATGTTTGGCATCTGGTAAAATACAACTGGACTCCAGGACAGGCCATGGGCAGTGGCATGGTGGTGGCAAAAGGGCTTCTGGGTACTGATTCCACCCTTGGAGCAGGCCAGCTGCAAGTGACACACAGACACTGTGTTCTAAAGTGTCACCTGGCTCTCTCTTGGTGTACAGTGCCAAGTGGACACCACACAGCCCGTTGACACAGTCCAATAGGATCATGTGGATTCTACCCTTTATTTGTTCCACTTAGAGTTAACATTGTTCTTAGTAACCATCTCCAGATCCATAATTCGAAAGCATCCATCCTCTTTCTCTTGATCTTTCCCAAGGTCAGACTTTTCCCACCAGCACTGGCCTGCAGTCTTGACCTTCACGCTCAGACTACCAAAATGGAAAATATTTTAGTGGCAACCTAAAACATCTTGAATGTAAATAATAGTTAAGAAAGAAAATTTAGAGAGTGCTGTTCTGTTTAAACTAGACTAGAAAGGGCCCTCGTGTTCAAATAGGAGATTGTGATGTGTCAGTTCTTCAACAATAAAGGTGTTCCATGCTATTCAGTTTTGTTCTCCTTAAATCAATAAAAGAGTTGTCCACTTATAGAGGTATTTCTTCATTGTGCCAACACCTGAGTGGAATGCATCTACTGTGACTTTTGATACAGGGTTAGCTAGGGGAAAGATTGGGGTGCTGTACAAATAATTTAACTAATGCACAAACAGGTTATATAAGGCATTTATCCTCAGCCAATAACTCTAATCACAATGTGAACTGGTACAGCAAACACAGAGAACTGAATTTTATATATAATCATTGAATAAAGCATTCTATAGCATTGTAGTTTATCACTCTAATCAATGCTGCCAGGATTCCAACAGCACGAGTGAAATAAAGTATTGATAAACATGCTTACTTATTGTTTTAGGTTTTGATTATACCATTGTTCCTGCACTAGAATTTTGATATCTGATCACAAGGCACTGAAGAGGTACAAGGATAACAGTATAGTATAAAAGGAAGAGAGAAACTGTGTGTGATCAGTACATAGACAAAATGGCCAAGTTGTTCCTTCTCAGTGGTGAGTATGAAACTAAATCTCATAAACTGAAATTCCATGTATTTATTGCATTTGTGTATCAGTTTTCATTTTTTGTTGTTTTCTTAAATAGAAACCCCATTCTGAAATCTTGAGTGTTTCATGCGTATTTATTATTCTCCAAAGAAGAGTTTTCAGTCAGTCTCAGTATATGAAATCTGGTTTCCAGTAAAGTCACTTTGCTAGGGTTTTACTGCAAAATGTAGCTTTATTCTACTACGGAAATGTATCTTGCAGCATATAGCCCTATTAAGCATTCAGACTAAGCATGGGAAAACTGTTGCCAGTGATTTTCAGAGAAAAAAATAAGCCTCTCCCATCCCAGTGTTTGGAAATTCTTGTGGATATATACTAAGTTTTATCAAATACTTCTTCTTTGCTCTCTTGTATGAACTGCAATTGAAAAGTTCTTAGCAATTAAATCCATGGGTGCTTTTAGGATAGACATTGCAGAATCCAGTAGTTAACCCAGCTCCAACAAAATGCCCAAATAAAATACTTTCTGTTATAATTTATTTGTCAACAGTGGTAGTAATTAGCAGTGTGCACAAATGCAATTTTTGGGATTCGATTCAAATTGAATATCTGAAAATTTGATTCGAATCTTTAAAATTTGAATTTACCCAAATTCAATTCAAATTAAGCAAATTCAAATCTATCCATTTGAATTTTTGGTTTGAATTTGCACCTACGAATGTCAACAACATTCGTATGTGTCCAATAGCATCATTACGCATCCTGTATACATTTGTACACATCCGTACATGTCCGTACGCATCCCGTAGCTATCTGGTATGCAACCTGTTTTTGTCCCATATGGATCCGTACAAATACATACGGATATGGGAAAGATGTGTACGTGCATATTCCTGTACACATATGAGTCTCCAAATAATTTGAATGAATAGATTCAAAAATTCAAAAATTGTTCAAATTTTTAAAGTTGAATTTATAGACCTTTGATTCAAATTCAAATGTCAAAATCTGGACGAATTTGATCAAATTTTGAATGTCTTTGAATATTCGTACACATCCCTAGTAGTAATTAATGAAGTTTTACTTAAAATCGTAGTTAAGTAATTTCATGCAAAGTCTTAATCAAAGGCCTATTTCAAAATAGAAAGTGCTGCTGTCTTTATCAGAGGGATGATGCACACTTCACTGTACGTGGGGATTGTCATATGTAACTTATCAATCGCTCTTCTGTTTTCGTCTTTGCAGGTCTGGTGCTCCTCCTGAATGCACAGATAGGTAAGAAATTCATTATTGGGCTGGGAGGACATGCATATCTCTTAGCTACACTGAAAAAATTAGATCAGGACAATACCAACTCACTTATTATCTTAACAGAGAAGATGCTTTATATATTTAATTGGTGATCTAGCGTACTGGTTGTTGGTTGCAGACTGTGACTGTTGAAGTGATAGTGATCCTTGTACTCACCCACCCTCATCTACTGCCAGGACAAACCGTTTCCACAGCCAATTCAGGCAGAATAAGGGTACAAAGAAGTGCTAATTGCCCATCACAGTGTTCCTACTGCCTCACACAGTCACTGCAAATGATGTTTTGCAGGTTTTTCTTGCATCTTCAGATAGAAATTGATGTGAAAAGCTTCTTTCTCAAAATGTCATGCTGATGCTACTTTAGGCTTTCTGGATAAATGTGCTGATCTACTCTCAGCTTCCTATGGATATTTTAGATACATTAAAGGAATTTGCTTGTCTTGACATCTATTGTCCCTTCCCACCTAGTGTGCACATAAGAATGCAGCTAATCAATTTTGCAACTCTCAAAAGTTTGCATGCCAAGTTTCCAGATCAATTGCACATATCCACATAACAAATTATATTCAGAAATGTGCATCCTGAAATATAATATTTGATTACATTTTTTTCTGGATTGTTTGTTTAAATTTGGCCATCTAGATAAATGCAGAAAAATAACTACTTACTTAAAATATTTCTAGTCCACTTCCCATATTAAGATCCAAAAGTAATTCACAACATAAAAGAAATGAGACAAAACAAACTTACTGGAGAAGATCTGCAAGTTGACATACAGCAGAAACAGAATGATCCATCTATCTCTATTTTTATGCTGTAAAATAACTTAATGATTCTCCATCAGCTACCAGCAGTGGCCACTCCTCCCTCAGCTATCACCAGACAAGGCCTCTTGCTGAGGGGAATGAAGGAGAAAGAGTAGGTTGGGAAGATCCTCCATCAGCTCCCAGCAGTGCTCCCCTCAGTTGTCACCAGACAAGCCATCTTGCCTGATGGGAGTAGAAGAGAAAAAGCAAGCTGGGAAGATCCTCCATTATCCATGGCCAGGTGTACATCTTTGGGGTTCAATCATGTGGTCAGTCACCCAACCCCCTTAGAACTTAAGGCAGCTGGAGAGTTGGCCTTATGGCATTATTATGGGGACAGCCAGGTAAGTCAGCAGCAGTGTTTGCATGCTGCTGCTGATTCTTGGTGAACTTGTGGCTACCATAGACAGTCCAGCCTGGCATAAGAGTTCTTTAAAGAAGTCTTATGCTTGGACACGCTGCAGTAGCATTGTCAATATGTGCACCAGTTTTGGCTATTTGCAATAAGAGGCCATCATACAGCCCCAGATTCTGACAACTGATACAAAAGCCATGTCTCTCATTCAGAAGGGTGTGAGGGGGCTAGGAAGGATGCAAATACCCCTCCAAGGGGCAAAAAAAGTGTTCAAAAAGTAATTCTGAGCACAACAAACACTCTTCTCACTGCAGCAAATGAGGGCCTGCCATACCTGCACACTGAGGTCTCCATGCCCTCTATGTGCTGCTACTAAAACTGGAGTAATAAGAGCAATGAAGCCACCAAGCTCCTTGCCAGGTCTGCCCCAAGTTCAGGGGTAGCCTTTCTCCACTATTTAAGAGACTTTCTTGACAACCCAAAAGTATTGCATCCCTTCTCTTATCCTTAAGGCTAGAGACTAACAGTGGTGTAAATATATTGTGGTTGTTAATAACAGTATTATAAAATGAGCATTTATTTCATTGACTGGTTAAATAATGGAACAGATGATACCCATGGAATAAACAGGGTCTGGACTTCCTTTTATCAGCCAGCATTTTAGTCTCTATAGCATCACTGCACGGTAATAATGCAACACTGTGGATAAGGTTAAGAACAAGAGAAGAAACTGAATTAAGCTTCACACTTCCCTGACCCTGGCACAATTCCATTTCAATATATATTACAACCCTTCTTGTTTTACTTGGTAGGCTCTGCCTATATCCTGTCATGCTACTTCACCAACTGGGGCCAATACAGGCCAGGCCTTGGGAAATTCAAGCCTGACAACATTGACCCTTGCCTGTGTACTCACCTGATCTATGCCTTTGCTGGGATGCGCAACAATGAGATTGCAACTATTGAATGGAACGATGTCACTCTTTACCAGTCTTTCAATGGTTTGAAAAATCAGTAAGTATCCATTAGTAATGGCCATCTTCTCATCTTCTGTTTCAAATCAAATGCTAGTTAAACTGCATGTTACATTGCTTGGTAGATAAGGAGCTTCATATAATTTCCAGACAGACTATACTATACTTGGTCAAATTAAATGGGAGCAGTCTTGGTCTTTGGATACAATAAGAGGTCCAATTTTCTTCCATATCCCAGCATTTCATAATCTGGCCCATTAAGCTAGTTAACTCCCCAGAGAAATGTATTTCACACCATCCATCCATCTGTATCATGCAGTCATCAAATGGATTACAAAAACCAAGCCCGAGATTGCTGCAGCATAAGATTAAATTGCTAGCTAATCAATTGCTAAGCAGGAGGAGTCATTTGGTCCATTGAACTTCCTACTCCATGGTACATTCTGCACTACATGCTCTGAGGCACAATTCTAGCTCTAAGGCTGCATCCCCAAAAGACTTATTTCCCTCTCTAGTCTCCCTCTACTGTTACTCTATTCAAGCGGACTTTAAAAGTGCCATGCACTTCCGTAAAAAGCGTCCGCATGAGGCTCATCAAAACGCGCATTTAAAATGCATCTCCTGTCCCCACGGAAGTGTGTTTTCTTTCCCTGCATCTTTTTCTTCCCACCCCCTCTCTTATTCAAAGGAAAAATAGCCATCGGTTCTCTGTTCGTCTCCCAGATCTCCGTCCCCTGAAATGGCTTCCCATGCTGGCTGCAGCCATCAGCCGGGCGATCGTTGCTCATTCACTCTTAGCACTTTCACAGAACACTGTCAAAATCCACCCGGTAGAGCAGCGGTGACTTTAAATAAACCCCTTCACACCTGATAACAATGTTGCAATCCATCCACTTCACACCTGATAACACTTCACGCCTGATAACAATGTTGCAATTCTCTGCAATTCTGGCTCTTTGAAAGTTCTGTGCTTTAGAAAGGGATGGAAGGGAAGCTACAGCATTTCTGGGAGATGTGTGAATGCTTTATGGCTGTGTGTGTAGGCAGCAATCCCCGCCCCTTTTGCCACGGAGCATCCCCACGGTAAATGCTGTGAGAAAAACCTGCAACTTCCAAAAAGCGCAATGAAAGTCTTCTTTAAAGGGCACGTATTTTGTCATGGGTTTTCCTGCTTTTGTAGTGCTGGAAGCTCATTCAAAACCCTGACATGGGGCACTCAGAGGCAAAAGAAGATTTTTAGCACACTTTAAATTGCTTGGGGACACACCCTAAGAGACCTCAGAGTCTGGCTTTAAGGCTTTTTAATGGTCAGAACCAGTAAACCTGGCTGGTCCAGATACATTGATCAGGGATGGATAAAAACATACCTTTCCACCCAGGGCTTTTGATGTTTAAATAGCTCCCTCAGGGTGCTGTCCTGTTAGTGGGGATGGAGTGGGGGGGGTTGTTTTTAAAATTATGTTTCAATATTTTGTATGTTTTATTTTTTTCTTGTTACCCACCCTGGGACCCTTGGGTGAAGGGCAGGATATACATTTCTTAAAATAAATAAAATAAGATGCAGAAATTATCTCTTTTTAGAACACATGTAGATAGATGTAGATACATAAAAACTGGTTGCCAGTTAGCCCTAAAATCTAAGTATAAAAAGCAATTCATTCCAAAGTACATCTGGGTAGTCTGTCAGGAGAATATGGTTCCCAAATACACAAGCAGGCATACAGCACACCTACTAAGTATGTTACTTACTAGTGATTGCTTGTTCCAAAACTAGATTAAAATTAATCTCTGTAATCTCTTCCATCACAGGAATGGAGACCTGAAGACTCTACTGGCAATCGGAGGCTGGAACTTTGGAACTGCACCGTAAGTCAGAGACATTTATCAGTTCTTGGTCCTGTCATAAAAGGGAAGAGTGCATAAAACAAATGGTTAACTCTTTTCATTCTGCCTTAATGTCAGATTCACTGCCATGGTTTCCACCCCTGCGAATCGTCAAACCTTCATCACATCTGTCATCAAGTTCTTGCGCCAGTATGGGTTTGATGGCCTGGATTTTGACTGGGAGTATCCTGGCTCTAGAGGCAGCACTCCTCAGGACAAGGACCTTTTCACTGTCTTGGTTAAGGTAAGGCCACTTGAAGCTCTTATCCTCACTGCCTTCAGATGTGGGCAGGGATAGTTCAGCACTAATAAACTCTCTAGCCTGAAAATTGTTTTTATTCATAGAACTGTCAGTTTTTACAGATGTGAGACAAACAATACTGCTATCCCAATCATAGACCTACCAGGCTGGTTGAAGTGTGGATACAGCAGTTTCCCCAGTCAGGAGAACCAAATCAGCACCATTAGCATTGCTAATACAGCTCTCTTGTTTACCAGAGGCCCCACAATAAGTGGGCCCACTAGGCCTTAGCTCCTATCTTACTCTATTATTGGCAGTCATATGCCTAGTAACATGGGAGAGGCAGGGAAGGACTAGGTTGCCCTTACCCAAGTATTTCCATTATTTTGAGTATTGATGGTTCATTCCCAGTCTAAATAAAAACATGAACAGGCTGAGCTTCCCAGATTCAGAAGTATTTCCACTATTTGGTGGTACAATTTATGATCAAATTGGTTGTTGTATACATTGGTTTAAGTAAGGACTGCGCTCCAATGAGATTCTTAAAAACCCTTGGGGAGGTTTAAGAAGGGAAGGATGCAACGAGAACAGGATTTGAATAAAAACAATTTTCCTCACGAACAAGCATAATCAGTCTGGATCTGCTTCAGGAAGAATTAAGAAAGTACTGGATATGAACACTGCATTTGACAGTGTAGAGAAAAACACATTTTTAAGAAAGCTCCAAACAGGAGGCCGTCAACATGGCAACCTGCTTCTTTTGATTGCACTTGATAAGAAAAATATCAGGAAAGGATGCTGCACCTGGACTACTTGAGTGAACCTGCTCAGAACCTGGACAGCAACAAGAGTTTTGAGGTCTGCCAAAATTAACTTTTTCCAGAGATCTACAAATTCAGTTTGAACCAGTTTGATTTCAACCAAACCAGAGTTGCTTGCTTAAACACAGTGTTTTCATCTGAACCATTCAGATTCAGCTACATCTTGCCTTTTAAATAGCATTTTCTTTCAATGTATTTCCAATGAGTTTTTCATTTTAACCTTGAACTGTTTGTGAACTGTTCATCCCTGGTTCTAGATCAAATCAAAATTGGGAAATCAAATCCAAACCTTAGAACTTAAGTTTGTGCACATCTTTAATTTCTTCCCTTCTACCCATTCTGCAGGAAATGTTGGAAGCTTTTGAGCAGGAAGCCAAACAAGTGAACAAACCCAGGCTCATGGTCACTGCTGCTGTTGCTGCTGGACTTTCCAATATTGAATCAGGGTACCAGATTCCTGAACTCGGCCAGTAAGTACAATGGTTTTAGAAGCTTTCTCTCATTTAGATTTAATTCATGCCTATGTAGCTACATTGGTAAAGATTCCTTTTGCTGCAAATAAATGTGGTTCAAAATCATTTCTTATCAACAAGATGCATGTTAATGTGTGAATCCAAGCTGATGGATTTCACTGGCACAAATATCCAAAGCATCAGTCTGGTGCTAGACTTTCTCTGGTTTTACAAGTTATGTAAGATGTTTAATCAAATATCTTAATACACATGACTGCTGCAAGAAAAAAGAGGCAGACACTTATTCTCTTTTCTTCTGTCCACATCCAGACTTTGCTTATTCCGTCCGTGCTTTATTTCAGAATATCCAAATATAGCAGAACAAGTAAGCAACATCTGGATACCACCTCTATTAGCCTTAAAATGCACTGAAATATTTGGTAGTGATAAGAAGAGTTCAGAAAAGTTCATCTGCTGGACTGCAACTTAGAGGAATATGGAAGTATTCATTTTGAAAAGCAACGTTTCCAAATTCTAACAACACGGATAGCCATTCTGGCAATGGGATACAGAGGTTATAATTGCAGAATTGGGAGCTCAAAAATATCATGCTGAATCTGTATAACAAAGTGTTCAATGCAGCATAGAAGAGAAATGCTGCACACTAACTCATTCAATCTCTCCCAAGATATCTGGATTATTTCCATGTGATGACCTATGACTTCCATGGCTCCTGGGAGAGTTTCACTGGAGAAAACAGCCCTCTCTACAGAGGTCCTGCTGACACTGGTGGCAACATCTACTTCAATGTTGTAAGTAGACAGGACAATGTTTTAAGTCTGCTGTGTTTTAAAAGCAAACGTTGGGGGAGTGAGGTAAGGGTAAGAATCAAAATTTGGCTTCAGAACAGAAGATAAACATATACATTTGCTTTTGTAGGACTATGCCATGAACTACTGGAAGAGTCATGGTGCTCCAGCTGAAAAACTTATTGTTGGTTTCCCAACTTATGGACACACCTTCATCCTCAGAGATCCATCTGACACTGCTGTTGGTGCCCCCACATCTGGGGCTGGGCCTGCTGGACCTTACACAAGACAGTCTGGCTTCTGGGCATACTATGAGGTTTGTGCACTGATTCACATGACAAAACTAAACTTAACATGTTGAAACTACTGGCAGTCAATTACATGGTCAAAGAACCTTCAGTCACCTTAACATCAAGTGATGGAAACCATAATTAAGAATAAAATTAGTATGTGCATAGAGAACCAAGCATTGCTGAAGGAAAATCAGCTTCTGCAGAAAAAGTACAGAAAAGGGCAACCAGAATGATCAGGGGGCTGGAACATCTCACTTATGAAATCAGGCAGCAACATCTGATAGGCCTCTGCAGCCTTGAAAGATGTTGCTTAAGAGGTAACATGGTTCAAGAATATAAAATAATGTATGGTGTGGAAAAAGTGGATAGAACATATCCAATTATTAGCACTGCCTAGGTAGGACCTCCAGGTTGGGAGTCGAGAGCAGGTGCAAGTTTACCTTTGTCTTCTGCTTGAGATGCCCAGAAGCAACTGGTGGGCCACTGGGTGAGAGAGGGTGCTGGAGCAGATGGGTTGTGGCCTGATCCAGCAGGGCCTCTCTTATGTTTTTATATTCTTAAGAGTTAATTCATCACTAAAAGCAAATGCATTTATTAGTTCTGCCATTCTACCTTAGATAATGTGTATATATTATATATGTAACATTATTCTACCCCAGAATATGTGATTGATGTTGGCACAGATTTCCTAATGGAACAGAGGATGCCCATCTCTTGCACATCAGTAATAAATAAGCAGAAATATTTTTAAGAATGCCAGAGAAGAGAGTTTTGAGGCCTATTCTCTTTCATCCCAGAATGCAGGACATGAATCTTTCCAAAAGAGTTTTAAAAAATATACAAACTACTTCATATCAAGTTTTAAAAGCTCACATTCCTAATGGTGAGCTACTAAGTGAATTAACATTACAGAGAGCTGGAAGAGGTTTAAGAAATAATCTCATTTTCTATAGAATGCACATGATATTATAAAATTAAAAACTGTTCCTTTCCTCTTTAGATCTGCACTTTCCTAAAGAATGGAGCCACACAAGCCTGGGATGCTCCTCAGGATGTCCCCTATGCCTACAAGGGCAATGAATGGGTTGGGTACGACAACATCAAGAGCTTCAACATCAAGGTACGAGAGAGAAAATGGACTGAGGTATCAAAAAATCAGTAAGAACACTTGCCCATTTTCCAGGCAGACTCTGACAACTTTCTTGGCATCCACAGGCTGAATGGTTGAAGAAGAACAACTATGGAGGCGCCATGGTTTGGTCCCTCGACTTGGATGACTTCACTGGCACTTTCTGCAACCAGGGCAAATATCCCTTGATCACCACCTTGAAAAATGCTCTCGGACTACAGAGTGCTAGTAAGTAGCAGAGCAGGAGGAGAGAAAGCTCAACGAGTGGCACAGCGAGGGCAGGAGAAGGCAAAGTGGGCAGAGATGGGCAGAATGAGCCTTAGTCAAGAAAGCAAAATAAGTCTCTCCTATCATGTAGTCCAAGACTAAAAACATCCACAAACTTCAATAATAAAGTACAAAATTCAGTAGCCAACCAGTTGCTACCCAAAGCTCTACCACCATCTTTATTTCCTTGGCAAGATCCTCAAGATGGTGGCCCATGCAAACAGGCCCCAGAGAATGCCCTGCCTACATTGCAGATTAGTCTCCCAGAAGGCCAGCATGGGAGGTAGCATTGACATGGGCTCCAGTGAGAAAACGACATCAGACTCCATTATAACAGGAGACTGCTTTGAAGGGCTCTGCCTCACATTTCCCAGTAATAGACTGAACCAGACACTTATGTGAATGCATGAGGAGCCTGGGACCATTTCTCTGGGCTCCAAACATTGCCAGCCAGACTGGGCTGCCACAGTTTAAGTGAACTGAAGCATCTTTCCTGTCAGCCGAGATGGGAAAAAGAGGTGCAGAGGCTGCAGTGTTTTTCCTTTTCCTGGGGGGCAACTTTATTGCCCCCCAGGAAAAGGGAGAAAACTCAAGGCTCTGCACCCCTTGTTCACAATCTCAGCTGACAGGAAAGAGGCTTGGCTTTAAAACTCAAGCCTCTTTCCTGTCAGCCAAGATCATGAAGTCCAGGACCATCCCCACATGCAGGCTCGGCTCAAACCAAATCACCCAAACTATGCCAAGACTTGTTTTTCCGGGTACCAAATTTGGTGTGGGTTGGGGTAATTTGGTCTGGACCAAATGTGCATGGGGATGTGCCCTTTGGCTCATGATCAGCACAGCAGGTGCCATTTGAAAATAGCCTTTGACTCCAGCAATATGCCACACTCACTTTTTGGTAACTACATGCCTCCAATCTTTATTGAAAAATTCTAAAGCTCAAGTTAATGTTTATAATGCTGAAGAGAGATTACTAGATTAATTGTTGTCCTTCCTTCCTTCTTGGAGAGTAATGCTAACTAATCATTTTAAGTCTGTTTAATCTGTACTTGCCATATTATTACAACTGAATGTGACTATAGAAGAAATCACTTCAGGCTTCTTCCACAACTTGTCATGAGCAGTTCTTTCCCATAATTTACAAGCTTGCTCATGTGCGTGATTCACTTGGCATTTTTTAGTCTTTTGGCACCCAGCTGTGTATTTCTGTGATCCAAAGGACATACAGTAATTTCTTCCTGAAATGTATGCCACTTCAGACTTTTTGTTCTAGAAATTATGTCTGTAACTTTTCTCATCTCTCTGATCTATGAGCTTTGCTTATTGTCCTTAAACAGCAGCAATAATGGTGATAAAGTATATAGTAGCAAATTGTTCCCACCTATCTCCTCAACCAAAACCTACATGTCATGAGATGAAAATACATGTACCAACTGCCCTTAACCTGGAGACCTCTAGATGTTGTTGGCCTACAACTCCATCATCCCAGTTAAAGGCCCTTTCTGCATTAGGCCTTATTCTGGATTATA
The DNA here is from genome assembly GCA_014337955.1 of Aspidoscelis marmoratus. Lineage (NCBI taxonomy): Eukaryota > Metazoa > Chordata > Lepidosauria > Squamata > Teiidae > Aspidoscelis > Aspidoscelis marmoratus. Next base: position 68,162,405 of record MTQE01001134.1, on the reverse strand, counting down.
TTTCAGAATAGGGGTTTGCCATCCAGATGCTAGGCCTCGGGGGGCAGGGGGGAGCTCTGATCTGCACAGAATAAGGTGAAGTGCAGAAAGGGCCAAAGTCAGTATAGCATAGTAACCAGAGTATTGGGCCACTGCAAAGCCACTGGGTGCTTTATCTAGTCACTGTCTCTCAGCCTAACCTACCTCAAGAATTATGGGGAAGGCAAATTGGGGAAGAGAAGAATGGTGGGTACTATAGGACAAGTGGAATATAGATGCCATAAATGAATTATAAATAGTCCAGAATAGTTGGGAGCACAGTAGAATGAGGAAGGCTGCTCTATTTCAGAAATTCACCTGTTAAATCACATATAAAAGAACTTATTTAGCGAAAGAAGGCCTCAAGATGGCTTATTGTCTGTTTTTCTCCTAGGTTGCAAAGCTCCTTCCAAGCCCGTTGTTCCACCAGCCCCCAGTAGTGGTGGTGGAACTTCTGGAGGCAGCCCAAGCAGCGGCTCTGGAGGCAGCCCAAGCAGCGGCTCCGGAGGCAGCCCAAGCACTTCTGGAGGCAGCGGCTTTTGTGCTGGCAGAGCAGGAGGCCTCTATCCAGATCCATCAGACAAGCACAGCTTCTACCACTGTGTGAACGGGAGAACATTCCTGCAGCAATGCCAGAATCCTCTTGTCTTTGACACCAGCTGCTCCTGTTGCAACTGGGCATGAAGAGATCAGGGTTATATTCACTTCCCACCCTTTCTAATCCGCCCCAAGACACCATGTAACTTCCCAACTGAAATAAAACTCTGCAAAAACTATGGCTGTTTCCTTCCTGGCAATTTATGTCATGTGTTTGGTTATTTTCCTTTGTCTTGTTCTCTACGTACTATGTTTTGTGGCAGGACTGAGTTACATCATAAATGTGGTTCATTATCAGAAAAGCAATGGGAGAAGATTTGGGGTGTTTTTCCACTGTCACTAAAAGTACCCATTAAGTACCCATTAATGGGTACAAAATGGCATTTTTGTACCCATTAATGGGTACTTCTAGTGACAGTGGGAAAACACCCTTTATTTAACTTACAGACATAAATGTACAAAATTTGCTCTTTGCAAACCAAGATGTAGGCTAAAATGGAGGCACCCTTACAAATGTTCAACTTTTCTGCATTATAGAATAGCATTATTTAAGAAAGGTTGTGCTCCAAAATGGATATGTTGTTGAAAATAACATTCCAAAGTATCTTGTAGTAAAGGAAGAATTAGCATAACAACTTTTTAAAATTTGCATCCTGATGTGCAAGTGGGTTAAACTAAATTAAACTACAGGACAATATAATGGAATACATTTAATTAATTTTAATTCATTCCCAGTTATCAGGCATTTTTTTCTTGCCATACTTGTCTTATGATTTACTATTTAACCTGTAACACTAAGGGTGAATTCCCATTTAAGGAATAAAGCACTATATACAAGGCAATTTACATCTCTATTTACATCAATATGTAAAGCGTGTTAAAAGGAAGCAAAGGAGCATCTGGCAATCAGATTCAACCCGGATTTTGTGTCCCCACGCTTAAACATTTAAACACTTCCAAAAATGGACTAGGGAAAGTGATATTTTCCCCTCCTCAGCCATTTCCAACTCTCCCCATTGCCCACAGCACACGGCAGTGGCAACTCAAGCCCTGCTCCACAGCCACAGCCACCATCCCCAGCAGGGGTTCCCTCTGAAAAAAGCACCCTGGCTGGCTAACTCGCTCTGCTGCTACTGCTGCCTGCGCACACACACACGTAAACATACACACATCTCCCAGTTCCTGCAGCAGCTTCCCCCTGAAAAAAGCACCCTGGCTGACTGGCTGGCTTGCTCTGCTGCCGCCGCCACCTACACACACACACTTAAGCATACACACATCTCCCAGTTCCTGCAGCAGCTTCACCCCGTTCCCTTTTTAAAGATCAAGGAAGGAGGAAAACAGCCAGAATTGCGTGGGATTGCCTCTTTCCTTGATCTTTAGGTTTTCGTGGGAGGGAAAGGAAACATTGTTATCAGGTGTGAAGTGGCTGAATTGTTACAATGAAACAGTCTGTTGTATAGGGGAATACTCTAGCATTCCCATAGCACTAAGAAAAAAAGGTTTAAAAGCAAAAGTGGAAAAAAAACCTGGAAAAATCCAGTGTTTATTTATTCTGTTTTTAAGCCAAATAATCCTAAAAATACCCCAAAATACCCCTGAAACTGATTGAGAATGGGGACAAAGAGGATCCAAACCATTTTGAAACCATTTTAATTGATTGGGGGTGGGAATGACAAGGATCCAAACTGTTTGAAACCATTTTAATTGATTGGGGTGAGAACGACGAGGATCCAAACCATTTTGAAACAGCTTTAAAGTGGCAATGGGAATTCAGCACAAGAGAAGAACTGTACTGTTGCTGCATTAACAATGAAAATATGTTGTTTGTGGTTTATTTGTAGGGTTGCTTTGTTTCTGTTTTAATCCATTGTGTTACAAAAATTTCTTCGACAGAAATCCCTGATTCCACATTCAATACAGAACTTTTGCACCATAGATTTTATGGTGATCATTTCCCTGCCCAGATTCAATCCAAACAAAATTACTAGAAGAAAAGAGTACAACAAAAAATTTATGAAACTCCTTTGGGGAAGAAGCATCACAACAAACCCTCTAGTGGGCAAATAAAGTTAGTAAAATTTAGGATCAAGGGACAGGTCATGGAGGTACCTTCTGCCCCATGTGTCTTAGTGCATATTCTGAAGTCCCTTCCTAGGCAACGGTGCCAGGAATGAGACAAGGTGCACATCAATAACTGTCTGCAGGATTGGGAGAATCAAAGTCTGCCTTTGAAGTGAGAGAATCAAAGTTCTCCCACCTCAAACTTGCAGGTCTGGGGGAATTCTGCAGCATGAAAGAGCATCAGAAATAAGAGCACTGAGAAACTAAGAAAAGAGAACCTGGACCTAATTTGTATAGAAGAAACTCACATTGCTCAAAAAGACCAAACATTTTTGATTCAGAAAAAATTAGGGATGGAATTCATATCATCTGGATTAAAAAAGAAAAATGGGGTAGCTTTATATATAAAACAAGATTTAAAACCCCAAATGATTTTTAAAGACTCGGAAGGAAAATATATTGGGGTAGAAATTGATTTATATGGCAGCAAAACTGTAATATTGGGAGTATATGCTCCCCACACAGAAAAACAAACATTCTATCAGAAATTGTTGGATAAAGTAAAAGAATTTAACTATCAACATTGGTGTTTGGTGGGAGATTGGAACAGAGTGATTAATCCAGAATTAGACAAAAATTCACTTAGAAATATTATGGCAACACAAGGGAAACTCCCTAAAACGTGTTTTGATTTGATGGAATATCTACAGCTAGTGGACATATGGAGATTTCAAAATGGCAATGCAAAAGATTATACTTTTTTCTCACACAGACATGCTTCTTTATCAAGGATAGATATGATTCTTTTATCCAAAACTTTAGTTAATAAAGTCTCCACAATAGATATCCTCCCAAAAACTTTTGCAGACTTTTATGTTATGTTGTTTTTAAAATTAATAAAAAATAAATTTTTTAAAAAAGAAATGGACTGTTTCCAGAGCCCAGAGAGAAGGCACCTGCTTAGCAGTAGCTGAAGCAGAACACAGGCTAGAAATGCTTGGAAGACCACCTTAAAATGCTCTTCCATTTGCACACTATAGGCACAGTTTCAAGCCTGGAAGCAGGCCAGATACAGGGTGCACCCCCATGGTACTTTTTCCTGTCACTATTGTCCCTCTACTGCAGTGGATCTAACAAATGCACGTTCAATTCCGAATTAAGTGTCCCCATGGGGCTCAGGAAAAAGCGCATTTAAAATGCACTGACCATCCCCAAGAAAGCGTCTTTTGCTTACCCGCATCTTTTTCTCCCCGCCCCTCACTGTTTCATTGGGTGCTCGTGCAATCATGCGCTCATTCACAGGTCCAAAAGAAAAATTTACAAGTTCTCTGTTCGCCTCCCCCAGCCAGCGATCTTGCCTCATACACTTTCACTTGATATAAGCAATTCATTACAATGTATCTAGCTGTTTCTCTTTGTGATTGGAATGCCTGCCTACTGTTTTCATATCGTGAATGCTGGCTGTGGATGAGAGGCAAAAAAAAGAGAGAGCTTGCCACCTCGGAGAGAAGCCCTGCCCCTTTTGCCATGGAGCGTCTCCATGCAAAATGTTGCTCTGAATACCCACGTCTTCCTGGAAAGTGCGCTTGCAGTCTTCTTTAAAGGGCTGGTTTTTTGCAGTGCATTTTCCTAATTAGCGGCACTGGAAGCCCGGATAAAAGCCGTGCATGGGGGTGCTCCGTGACAAAAGAAGATTTTCAGTGGGCTTTAAATTGCATGGGGATGCACCCACAGTGTCTGAGTAGACCTATGCACCAAGTAGGGTCCGGCCCTCTAGTGCACAGTGCCAGAAACAGAGAATATAGGAAGTAATTGATCAGAAGGGTTACAATGGAACATGCATTCTGACTGTGAAATTTCTTTGCTGGTACCCCAAGAAAGGGAAACTAAGAGCAGTTTCAGGAGGGAGCTGTAGAGAGGGGTAATTCTCCTGTTATTATAAACAGCACTGCTTCAGGAGTTGCTTTGACAGTGCAATGAACCATGCCGCATTTACTCAAAAACTAAAATTTGAAGATTTTGAAAAAGTGAGGGAATTTATGCAATGATTAGGAATCTTGGGTATATTCTGGTAGAAAGCTGTCCTGAGTCTCAGGGAAAATGAGTTGCAGAGGCTCAATCAACTCTTTCTCGCCTGGCTATTGGGTAAATTAATTCAGTGCTCACAATTGCCCTTTTGCAACTGAAACATCAGCTGTGCCTAAAGAATTCCAGTTGACAGATTGTGGTAGTTTGTCTCTTCTTTTTCTATTGGGATTTTGAATGTCCAAGTTCCTTAGACATCTGGTCCTGTTGCAACTGAAAAATGATTTGACTAAGGAAAAGCAATACGTTTCTCATACACCAGTAACAGCCTGGGACTCTAAATCTACAAACATACTGGCAGAAAGAGGAGGAGAATTTTGGATACCTTTCCACCAACTCTTGGAAAAGGATGGATAGAAGGAAGAAATGGCAGGGTAGCACTAGAAAGGAACAGAAAATTGCACTATATGAGTTCATTCCACCACATCAGAGTAGACAAGATTCACAAATGTGCCACTAGATGAGACACTCAGGCAGCTTCCATGTGGTTCATTTGGTCCATGCCAGCTGCCTTCTTGGACTGTGGGTTGTTGAACCTGGCAACTGGAAAGCTCCTGAACATGAAAATCATGCATGGGAACACTTAAAAGGGAAACCTTTTAAAGTAGTGTCCCTCATGTTCCTGGACCATAGTCTTCTCCAGGTTCCACCATGCAGGCAGGCAGAAGTAACACGAGTATCCCATGCTGCATACAGAGCCTGGTGAAATTTTGCCAGGGTCTGGAGATGCCCCCCTTGCAAGACTTTTTCTGGGCACACTGATGAATTTCCCCAGGCTTCTAATATCAGATGAAGGAACTAATATTCCCCCAGTCCAACAATGGGTCAAGACAAGGCTGCAGTAATATGAGTGACAGCTACTGATATGCTCTATCTCATCCCATTCCATTTCTGGCATGAATCACTCAATTCAAGGCAGGAGAAGCCTTTGCATCGCATGGCAAGGCACACAGTGCAAAAGCTGCCTAAGAACAGAGGAAGCCTATTTTATCACTAAAGAAGGTTCCCACCTGGATCCATTCCAGGGATGTCAGCCCACTGCATGAAAGGCAAGAGATGTCTTCAAGAAAGCTGGAGATTTCAAGGGAACACTTTGTGTAATAATAGGCATAACAAAAGACAAAAATTGTAGGGACCTAGCAGAAGTAGAAGAAATTAAGGAGAGGTGGCAAGAATATAGAGAACTATACAAGAAAGATCTTAACATCACTAATAACCACAGTGATGTGGTGGTCACTGACTTAGATCCAAGCCAAACATCAAATGGGCCTTAGGAAGAAGTGCTAATAAGGGATTTCAACTGAACTATTTAAAATCCTAAGTGATAATGCTGTCAAAGGACCTTTCTGTACTTGCTGGTGTTCCATGCTAGATGAGGTTGACACAAAATGATGGGAGTTGTAGTTCATGAACATCTGGAGGGCTGCAGTTAAAGACACAGAATAGTAAAATGTCAGTCCATTAAAGCAGAATTAGAAGGGATTGAAAACCCATTTTGCCTCATTTCTGCACTAAAGAGCAACCGCAACTGTCTCCTGAAATCATAAAGCAAGTTATTCCTCTTCAAAAAGAACAAATAACCATCAGAAGATTTATTTTATTGGACTGAGTTCAACTTACGTCGGCATGTTCCTGAGTTCTTTCCTTTCTTTTAGTTCCTTGGGGCTCACCTTTGATGTTTGCAATGCTGCTTGCCTTTGATATTTATAATGTCTAACAAAACACTCTTTGATCTGATGCAGAAGTAAGCATTTTGCTTTGAGTCAAAGCGTATCACAAGCATCAGAGGTAAGCAGCAAATCACTATTCAGCCTTCTTGCTCTCTGTAGCAGAAAAGCACCATATTTTGTAGACCTAAGTTTTAAAGGGCCCTTTCATGCTCCATCTCATGAGGAATATAGACAAGAAAGAGAGTAAGATGTTAATGATCTCAGAATTGGTAGATTATTTGTATAAATCATGTTGCCTGCTCCATTGGGTTGGACCAATCCAATCTTGGCAGGATCCACACAGCATCTTTATAGTGCAATATGTGTACCATAAGGGGACAAGGTTTATACAATCCTGACCTCTCACATCTCGTTCAGTTTGCTGGAGGAGTGCAATGTCCACATGAACTCATACTATCCTGCTGCTTTTGCAACATAAACACTCTGTACTGTGCTTGAATGGCAGAGTGCTCACTTGTCAGAGGCCCTATCACCACCACTCCATTTCCACCACTCAAGGAGACTTACCTGCCTCCTCAGTAGCTAAAGTGAACTCAAGAAATGGTTCATGCCCCACTAGCTGTCAAAACTGAAAGTGGAGATTCCCTGGCTGTGATCTTGACAGCTGGAGGCAGCTTCCCTAGACAACAAGGATGTTTCTGCATGGGGTTGATGGACCTGTCCATGATGCATGCTGGGCCACTCCATCTGCACACTGAAGTGGTCTTAGAGAGCCCCAACCTTCAAGTAGCATAGGATAGAGCTATGGAGCAGGACATCAAAATGGGGCCATATTCCACTACATTGTAATACCATTTTGAAGCAGACTATTTTGGTGTATGAGTCCAGAGAAAGCCTGTGGAAACCCTGTCTCTATAGCTCAACCCCTTTTTGGCCAAGCACTCAGAAGTGATGCCCAGCCAAAAGTACTCCAACTGACAACTTTGAAGCTGGGTTGAGAGGGTCTGTCCACATTGCACGTGCCACGGGCAATGGCCCAAGATTACAACTTCAAGGAATCTGCAGCTTCAATCTTGACTGGCAGAGGCAGTGGGCAGCATGCAAACAGCATGCCTCTGCTAAACGAGGAACAGTACAGACAGCAGATCATGCCCTAGTCTACCAAACTGCAATCTGTAGCCAAACTGTAGCCAGAAGGAGGCAGTAAACAACACTGTTATTCTCTATCATGATTCCATCTGAGTCACAGAAAAGCCAGGACATACTGTAAAGCTGGCCCAAAAGGGCATAAAAGGGTCCATTCATGGTGCATCTTATGAGGTACACAGAAGGGGTAAGCAACAAAAGTCCATTCATGAGTTTGTAAGGACTGAAGGTATTCTCTTTCAGCCCTTGCAGTTCTGGAAGTAGTACCCTACAATTAGGAACAGACATTCTTCCATAAATGTGCCTACCTTTGTTTAATGTCATCCAAAGTTGGTTGCCATCTTGTGGCCATAAATTCTGTAGTTCAGCCATATGCTATGTAAAGAAATGCTTTTAGCCATGAATACTGAGGTTTCTTTCTTTATCATGTTACATATCCTAAATAAGTCACATCCATCTCTTTGTTCTGTAATTTCTCCTAATTCATTTATTACTTGTTCTTTCTGTCTTTCGGTCTTTTTCTGGAGGACCCATTTCAGCAGTGCAATAAGGCACACCACCAAAACGGGTCTCCTGGAACAAGAACACAGAGATTCAACTAAGGTCATGTCCCCATGCACTCTATAGTCCGAATCAAATCTGAATTCAGCACAGAGCATCCCCGTGCAAAGCCCCCAAACCGGGCTACATGCGGAACAAATCACCCAAATCCACAGTAAATTTACTCCTGAAGAAAACTGTTCTCACTACAGTTCGGCAGGCAAGCTCACATTATTTTGGAGGCATGGAGACACTCCCAAGTTATTAGGGGAGAAGATTGACACTCACATCATTAGCAGGCAGGTTTCACATCCTGCACTCGCCATTCCTGTCCTGTGAGTTGGGGATTGCAACTGCTGGCCATTTTAAAAGATCAAACAGCATAAAATAACTGATTGCCCCAGTTTGACAGGTAAAGATGCAGTGATGAGGGGGGTCATCTGGCCCTTGTGATCCCACGAGACTCTTCCTGCAACCCTTATTCCATTCCCGCTCCCCGATTGCCAGCAATCAGCTTCTGAATTTAGAAGGCTTCTCTGCTAAACTGCCTCTAAACATTGTAGCAGCTTTGGTTAGCTTTTTAGCTGGCAAGCAGCTTCTGAAATTTACCAAAGTTAAAGTGCTTCTAAACATTGTGACAGCTTCTGTTAGCTTTTTAGTTGGCAAACTTCAGAAGCTGCTTGTCTGGCAGTGGGGGTGGAATAAGCTAACCAAAGCCGCTTCTCTGCTAAACTGCCTCTAACTTCAGAAGCTGTTTGCTAGCAGTCGGGGAGAGGGGGCGGAATAAGGTTTGCAGGAAGAGGCTTGTGGGACAGCAAGGGCCAGATGACCCCCCTCATCGCTGCATCTTACTGGGGCAATCAGTTCTTTTACATTTGTCTGGTGATCAGATCGCAAAGAGGCTCATTTCTGTTTGATCAGTGTTTAACGCCCAGCAGTTGCAATCGGGGATGGGGCATTGGATGGGATTTTCCTGCCCTTGCTTCTATCAGGAGAGAGGGGATGGAGAGAAAAAGATGTTGTTTCCTGATGCAGGGGTTTAGCGTGGGGACAGATGTATTCAACTTGAGCCTGCGCTTTCGTCAATCGCATGGGGACGGGTCAATTTGAAATCAACTCCATATTGGGAATAACTCAAATCCAATCCAAAGTAAATTAAGTGCATGGGGATGCAGCCTAAGAATCAGAGCAGAAAGGCCCCTAGATATCTAAGAGAGTCTGCCTGAAAATGAAAAATAATACTAGGCTCACACTATGATTTTCTAGGAAAAAAAATAATATGCAGGAAAGGTTTTTTTTCTTTCCATAGCAGCAATATATACAAAAAAGGCTAATCTGCTCTAGATGAGTTCAGATTAGGGATATTCTGAAAGCACAGAATACTTGCAAGTGCACAGTTGCCACCATTACTTTATATTTTTCTGTCCCCATACATGGGCAGTTGTGGCATCCATGATGGCAGCTGCTGGTGTCATCATCCTGAAAGGAAGTATATAGCACGATTTTGGGAAACCTGAGTTCACAGCTAGATTCTCCTAAAACAGGATATATAGCTTTTTACCCCAATATCAGATATATCAGTGGCAATCCCATCTGCCTATTAATATGGATTAAAGGGTCCTCCCCCCCCCCCGCTGGTCCAGCTCCATTTGAATGATATGGAGTGAGATATGGATGAAAAGGCCTTTAATCTAGATCTCTAGTAGTACCATTCAATGGGTACTACCAGAAACATTCCCCAGATCCCAAGGCTACGAACTTTTATGGGCAATCCAGAACAGCTACATGAGCAATCTGTATCAGCAACATCAATGCAGATGGCATTGAATCATCTCACACTTTCCATGATCTGGATCAGTGGGACAGGATATTCTAAACTCACTGATCTGGAATAAACTCAGGAAAGTGCAGAAAGACCCTTCATGCGGAAGCAAAAACAAGAGGGGGCATTTTAGGGGTTGGAGTGTGAAGCTTCACTGCAGAGGCAGGAGGCACACTGTAAAGGTAGCTCTGGCTTCAAAGATTCCATCCAGAGCCATTAAGCAACATGGAGAAGTCACTCATTTTCTGCTCATCACTTCCTGGTCCTGGGCTGAGAGTGACCCAGATAGCTCACTTATCCAGCGACCATCAATCCACATGGTAGCAACAGAGGTGCCCAAGGGCAGCAAGCATTTTGCACAGTGACTTATCCCACTTTGCAAAGGGGTCGCTTCCAAGGGCAGATTCCACCATCAGAGGTGAGTTATGAACCCTAGAGTCACACCAACCCTGTTCTTCAGGTTCCCACTGGATGCCCTTTTCTGGCTGTGTAAATTCTGTCATAATTTAACATTGATGGGCCCTTCAAGGACCAGGCTGTGATGTTTTTTCTATGCAGTTGCCTGTAACAGGAGCTAGAGCTGAACAGAATCAGGACATCAAAATGTTATTCCATAGAATCAGCAGTGTCAGCATAATAGATGTTTGAAAGTTCTTTGAATGTCCCTTGTTTACAATTCACTTTCAGATAACTTTATCTGCAATAATTCTCTCCAATGACTTACCAAATATTCCTTGAAAAGTTATTGACAATGCAATGCAAACACTCTAAAAATAATTAGAAGCATAATAGCGGCTATCACATAAAAATTACATAACTGGACATTATCTTGATGGATTGATTACCTTAGGTCTGTCATTTCCATTATGACAGCGTACCTAAGTAATGCAATGGAAAGAAAAGATTTGTTGCACTGATAAGGTAGAAAGATTTGTTTATTAATCCATTAACTATCTATTAGTTTCATTCAATTGCTTATTTGGTTATCTTTTTTGGTAAGAAGTCACATGAAAAAGAAAGGTGGATGTTGTGTCTATAAAAGGCATTCAGAAATTTTGGGAAAGTGTACACGGAACAACCATGGCCAGACTTATTTTCCTCACGGGTATGTCTTTACTTACTGCTTCTTTATTATTATTATTATATTTATTACTAAGATTTGAATTAGTCAGTTGATCTTTTGTTCTATTGTCCTGTGCCCATCAAGGCTGATTATATCTAGCAAAAGGGGAGCAGTTGGGTGGGCCTAGGGAATTGTGAATGTCTCATTATGGGAGGACAATGTCCAGCTAACTCTCAAAAAGGCCATATGAACATAAAAGGAGCCTTGCTAGATCAGGCCACAGCATCCTGTTGCACACAATGCCCCACTAATTGCCCATGGCCATCTTAAGCAGAGACAAGGGCAAACCTTCTCCTGCTCTTGAATCCCAGCAAATAGCCTTAGAGGCATCCTCCTTGTCCCCCCAGCCTGAAAGATGTACTTAGGTGTCCATTCTAGTCATTGAAACATCTGTCATCTATAAATTTGTCTAACCCTCCCTTAAAGCCAGGTAGGCTGGTTGCTATTATACCCCTTCTGGCAGCAAATTCCATAGACCAATGACCCTCTGAGTGAAGAAATACTTCCCCTTTCTCAAGAGGACCTCTGTGGACCCAGAAGTGTTGAATAACCATCATCAGGCCACTAAAATCCTTTTTTTTTTTTTTTTAGTTAAGGTGCTTTAGTAAACAGTTAATTGCAGGCAAGCAAGGAGGAAATATATTTTCTAAATTTGCCTGAATCTGACTTTAGGGCTTGGCCTTGATCATCTTGGGTGATGACATTGTTGGGAAAGTGTAATTGCTAGTTAGCTACCACTTCTTATTTCCTGGTTCCAAGAAAATGCTGGATCAATAATTTATTCCAAAAGAGAAAGCCCCGTCATGCATACAGTAAGATGGCAGGGCCAATGCCGTTCCTGTGCCTGGGAGCTTACCTGAGGAACTATCTAACGATGCTTTATAACATCCATCTAAAGATGCGGAGAACCGTCACGAGGAGATCAGTATCCTGATGGCACCCAAATTCAGCGCATTTTAACTGAATTGGGAAAGATGTTGCGGGTGATAGACTATTTCCTGGGAGCAGTACTAGGCTGGGTATTAGGCAGTAAACAAGCACAAACAAGATGGAAGTAGCGTTTGTTTCAGGCTCCGAAGTACATGAAATAAGAACAGCCTTTTACTGATGGAATTACACTCTTCTAGAAGAAATAGTTGAATATATCTCTGTTGAGCTATATCCATTCCTGGATATTGACCCATCCCCATGTGATTTACAAATTTGAATGTGCCTGTCCCCATGCAAACTGCGCTAAACCCCTGCTTGGGGAAACAGCATCATTTTCTCTCCCCCCTCCCCATCTCTCCTGATAGGAGGCAGGTTGACATCACCAACCCCTGTGCCGCCTGCTGTAGTGCGGGCAGGGAAAGGCCACCCAATGCCCCTTCTCCTATTACATTAGTTATCTCAGAGACACAACACACAAAAAGTCCTTTTTTCATGATAGAAAGTACAACATGCCATAATTATTTTGCACTTTTTAGTAGTTGCTGGAGGTTTGTCTCTTTATCCAGACAATCAGAGAAATAATAACAACATTCTCCTCCCACTCTTTGATAACCTATCAGTTTTTAACAGTGTGGTGATTTTTTTCTGTATTATTGTTTTTATTGTGATCTTGCCTAAGACTGATCCATGAAGTAGTATCACAGAGACTTTAGCTCAGTTCACAACGAATCAAAATGCAATTTATAAGATAAAAAATGGAGTTCCACCGTTCCATCATTGTTCTCACTTCACTATGTGGATGTGTCTGAAAAGAGAGACGAAGTTCTGCTGAACCAACTAGAAATTACTTCTGAGCAATTGTGCATAGAACTGTACTCAAAGCGAGGCAAAGCCTGACAGAACATCTTCCTTTTTGAGCTGCCAGACCAAAACTCCCAAATAAAAGTACAAGGCAAAGTGTGTCTGAAGTACTGAACATCAGCTGAGTGATTTTTGTTGAAACGACTGGGCATATTTTATAAAATCATTCCAGGTGCAACACTAAGTTGCTACAGAATTTTTCTTCCTTCCTTCCTGCTTCAAATACCATTTGAAACTAGCAAGTTTGTAGTATCTAAAAATATTTTGAAACTTGGATCATGTCATATAAATGCTTGCTGACACTGAAAGGAGTGCACTCTTTTTACTTTCTGCTTCCAATATTTTATATATTATTCTCTTTTTCCCTTCTAGGTCTTGCCCTTTTGCTGAATGTGCAACTTGGTAAGTAATAAATGAGTGAAAACTGTGCTCTGGCTGAAAAGCTTAATGCCACTGTAACTAGGGAAACAAGCAAGTCAGGAGTTCCTGAATTAATGTATTGTTTATGACACAGAAGAATAGCTTGTATGAATGTAAAATTATTTCTGAATTGAATTCAAGGTGTTGGCTTGGCCCTTTAAAGTCCTTCATTTGTTTAAGATATAGCATAAGGTTTTGCAAAGCTGACACATGAGGTTTTGGTCTCCTAGATCAGTTGATCTCCCTGTAATATCATACTAACCACTTTAAACTCCTCCTCTTTAAACATCTCAACAGCTTGTCCTGCCCTTACAGAATTCCATGTGCCAAGTACTCCTTCCTGTCTCCATGCCACCTGCTCACACATGCAAGGTTCCCGTGCACTATCAAGCCTTTTAGGGCCTCTGCTGCAAGCACTCATATGCCACAAAACACTAGCACCTGAATGACTTTACTGTGGAACCATTTTTGGGGTGGTTTTACAGAAAGTCACACTGCTCCTGGTCCAGGTGTCTTGGTGCATATGCTGTATACACACAAGTGTGCATCTGGCAAACTTAATGGCAATTTGCTGACATAACTTCTCCCATAATGTAAGTCAAACTCTTGGTCCATCTAGTTCAATATTATCCACACAAAGTTGATCTGCTTGAAGCTGTTGGACTACAGATATTGCTGTACTATAGATCCAGGGTTTTAGACTAGGAGATTTCCCAGCCCAAGTTGAGAAACCATTCAATTTCAGCCATGGCCACACTGCGGTCATCCATTTTGCTGTCTCAATTGGTTTAAAAGTTGTGGTGATACAACTTAATTATACTGTGCTTTTGAAGATTTAAGCTGTTTTGTAATTTCTTCAATTTTTAGACTTCTATAATATGACTGATTGTGATGAGAAAGCAGTCTGATTCTCTCGCCCCCATGTCCCTTGACCACAAGCACCAGTTCCTGGCATGCTTTGAGACCTCCATAGGCAGTGGTCACCTCTAAGCAGTTCCTGCCACTAGTGAGGCCAGAAGACTAGTATGAGACCACCAAGAAAACACCATTTCAGAAAAAGCAACATTAATGTTCATTGTCTGATTGGGTTGAATTAGTCTTTTTGTTGCTTCCACACAAAATTACACTGATCCACACAAAACTGCACTGCTTCCACACAAAATTGCACTGATCTAGGCTTCCTGGTGTCATGTGAAATTTAGATTATGGGCAGCCATAACACTATTATACTGATGTTATGCTGCCTTTACATACCTTCCTTCCAGACTGCACCACTGTTGAGTGTTTTTGATAGCTAGATTTCTGAAAATGTGAATGCAAGTACAAGATAGTTACCATACACTCTCCACTACTTGTCACCAATCATTCAAAGAGGTGTGGGAGAAATGACATCAAGGCAGCATCTCGGGAGGTGATTGGAGAAAGGCTGAGGTCAGGCAGGTCAGATGTGATGTCACATCCTCTGGTCATTGGCGGGATATTCAGCCAGAAGAGAAGGATGGCTGTTCTTTTTTTCTCCATGTGGCTGAGAAATGCCATTATCAGCAGCAGCATGGAGTGAGAAAGAGGGTAGTACCTTGGAAGTACAATGTAAATCTATGGGGGAAAGTTCCTAGCACTTTATCTCTCCAGGCTTTTAACCACTGAAAGGTTGGAGAGGAAGCCAGGGGAGGAAGGCTTTGCAGCCTAGTGGTTACTACTCAGCCCATCAATTGAATTCATGGACCAGGAATGATGTCTCTAATCTTTGAAGCCACCATTCCCTTAACATCTACTTATTCATTTTGAACTCCAGATATAATATTTTAGAGAGCCACAGTTTGTTTCTAAATAACAATCTGCATTGCTACATGACTATTCCTTTGGCTGAGCGAGGCATTGGATTTGTGCCCCAAATTCCTTCCCTGACAATGCAAGAGACTGTTGTATTTCACTGTGGAATATGTCCTGCCATCTCTGTTTTTGCCTTAAACACAGGTTTTGCCTACCAGTTGACATGTTACTTTACCAACTGGGCTCAGTACAGGCCAGGCCTTGGAAAATTCAAGCCTGACAACATTGACCCATGCCTGTGTACCCAGCTGATCTATGCATTTGCTGGCATGAAGGACAATCAAATTGCCACCATTGAATGGAATGATGTGACCCTTTACAAATCTTTCAATGGACTGAAGAACCAGTAAGTACCAGGCTCTGGCTGCTGCTATAATGAAGTATCCAGGGATTGAAGTCATGAAGTCTGAAGCTGTGAGCCTATCTGTGGCATTGCACAGTGCCTCTTTGAAAAGGTCCTTATGTGTGGCAACAAAAATATAGCACATAACCACTGGCTAATTTTGATATGAAGATGTTGTAGTCAAAAATAAATGAATTAGTCCAGACAGCTCATGCTCAGAAAAACCCTATCGGTTCAGACGATAGGGCAGTTTTCAGTTTTCCCAAAACAAATTAAGAGGAAATTATCCTTTAAACAGAACTACATGCAGGTAGAGTCACATGGCAGAGAGAAGAGAACTACTGCCAAATTAAGGGGAGCACTGTGATACTACATTCCTCCTAGGGCAGCTGCATATTGTTTTCATGCTACCTGCTGCTTGCTGCCCGTGGCTGCACTATCATCACAGCCAAGGAACTTTGATTCCTCAGCTCCAATGTTGATGGGTAGGGTGAACCACTGAAAACAGGAAACAGTCCCATCCATGGATCATTCCCTGTGCTTGGTGACTTGTACAGGTCCCCCAGGGGACATGAGGTAGATCTCTGAGTAGCAGCAGTTCTGCTATGAAAGGACTGTCAAGTGAAGAAGTAGGAGGAGTTATTTTTATCTCAGTCTACTATTTAAGTTCTTAAAGAGCACTCATGGCAGGATGGTGGACCCTGCACTCATCCAACATACTCAATGTGCCATAGAACAGGATTGGGGATCCATATCTGGACAGCCACTCATAGAGGGGCTCACCTGGGACTAGACTCTTCTCTGGACAGTCCTATTTGTTAGTGCCCACCTGATGATGTTATGCCCAAGGTTTTCAGGGACTTTCATTAAGGATGAATTTTGTTTCATTTTGTGAAGTTTTGGAAATTGCAACAAGTTGCTGCTCCTATTGTAAAAGTGGTAATAGCAATAGGAGTAAGATGTAGTCTGTGTCTTCATGCACAGCGAGAGGCGGGGAGCTATGAAGTCAGGAACACTGCTGATTACCAGACACTTCCCTATAATTACATCTGGTGATGGGGGTGCCCCAAAAAGCCGGACATAGGGCAATCCTTGGAAGAGCACAAATTTGCACCCTTACCCTTGGGCACTTCAGGTGGGTGAACATTCTTTGGCAGGCAGGCATGTCAGGCAGCTAAAAAGTAAAAACAACCCCAAAATGTGGAGGTAAGCAGAGATACAGCTTTAAACAGTATTTAAAAATGCAGTATCTCCCCCCTTTTGTTAGCTAAACGTAATAATTATGTGGATGTTGAATCCGAAATTCAGAATCCAATTTTTTTTTTAATTTTTTTACAGGAACGGACAGCTGAAGACTCTCTTGGCTATTGGAGGTTGGAATTTTGGAACAGCACCGTAAGCCTCAATAACTCTTTCTCTTAAGAAGACTTGGTGGTAGAATTTTACTCAACCATAGGTTTTTAATTATCTTCCTCCTAAGTGATTACATTTTCCTTCCTAGTGACAGGAGGAGTCTTGGTGATCTCCTGAACATGAGATTTAACTTAATAGCTTGATCTTTCTAAAGCTGTTTAGGACACAATTCGAGGCCCTAAAGCACAATTGTAGAGTAACATTTCAATACTATGAGGGTTGATCTTGGAGAGAAATTAAATCTTCTGGTCAAAATCAATTGACTGTGAAATGATTAGCAAATTTTTTTCTTTCTTTCCTTCTTCCTTTTTCTTTTTTTTTTTGGGGGGGAGGGGATCTGCCATATTTGTTATACTTCCTCACTGCATTATAGCAATTTCTCTTATTTCCTCACTTTTCTGGTTCTTCTCTAGATTCAATACAATGGTTTCCACTTCTGCAAACCGTCAGACTTTCATTAGCTCAGTCATCAAATTCTTGCGTGAGTATGAGTTTGATGGGCTGGATTTTGACTGGGAATACCCTGGATCCCGTGGGAGCACTGCTGAAGATAAAGCCCTCTTTACTGTTTTGGTTAAGGTAAGTGAAACTTTCATTTATCAACATGACTTTTCTGTTTTCCATTAAGTGCTAAAAACAAATAAAAGACTTTACAGGCAACCAAGGTCAAGTAAATGCTCACTATGTGATAAACTCTTGCAGCAGATGAATCCTTGTGATGAGTATTGCATGCAGAAAGGGGACCAAAACTAGCCCTAAAAAATGAATTGCATATCCTGCATGCTGCACAAACATCTGCGTTAAGAGTCAACATGAGGCAAACATGTTAATTAATTGTTGGGCCATGCCAAACCCTCCAAAGGGGAAGGCTTCGAAGTTCTTGTTCCCACTTTTCCAGGAAGCTGTTCCATTCAGGAAATTAGGGCAGGGGAAAAGGCAGCCAAATCTGGAGTGTGGTCAATAGGCCACCCTTAATGGTAGTACTAGGCTGGAAATGAAACATATTTATGGATGAGCAAATCCTCAGATAGTCCAAATGCCATTCTACTGCAAAATGTGTGTGAGAAAAAAATGAAAGAGGAATGTGACATATTTTTCTTATAAAGAGGGCAAGGGGATGAGATACCTATATGTTTTGGTTTGGCATTTTCTTTTTTCTTTTAGGAAATGCGGGAAGCCTTTGAGCAGGAGGCCAAGCAGACCAACAGAGCCAGGCTCATGGTCACTGCAGCAGTAGCTGCTGGACTTTCCAACATTGAATCAGGCTATCAAATTCCTGAGCTTGGCCAGTGAGTATTCTATAATTTCAAATGAAATTGACTAGTTGTAGGCTTACACCACCACACCATTTGATTTAGAGTTGCAATTTTTGCTGCCATAGCATTACATGGAAATGGACGTCCTTTGTGGCATATTCTGATCTGTACAGATGATGACAGAACAGCAGTGAAGTGCAGAGGGAGAAACTCATTTGTGGGAGGGATGGAACAGGGAATTCAGAAAACAAAATTATGTACTGAGAAGCAGAAGATGTATAGTGCTACAGTATTATCAGACTTTGTATCTTTCCTCTTTATTTCTCAGTCACTCACACTGAAATGTCACATCCCACCCCTTCGTGCAAACCGAGCACAAGAGGAAGTTAGATCTGAAAAGGAAAGTTGGCATCACACACAATCCATATAAAAAGTATGCCGTCACTGCATGGCTAGAAGTTGCTGTCACATGTTGTTTGCATATACTGAAGAAACAAGGGAACTTCGTCATAGGACTAAGATGTCATGTGCTAGGGAGGGGCAGATTGGGGTAGAACAGGCAACCTGTTCCAATGTATGATGGGCTGCCACTGGTGTGCTTTAGAGCTATCCACAATGAAGTTTTCTGAACTTCAAAGTTACCACCTGATGCTTTTTCAGCCACAAGCCCAAGCGTGCTAGACTTCTGGCAGTTTCCAGATACCAGGCTGAAAGGGGACTAAGCATGGCATACCAGCCCGCAGAGGCATGATGTCCATATACCCTCCATTGATCAGTACAGTAAATTTTGCTTTTGGACTACATGTAAAAGATCTGCCCATGGAATGAGATATGGCACTATTTTGACACTATATCCTGCACAGCAACCTAGTACAATGCAGATAGCCCACTCTGCTGGACGACATGGCCTCGACTACACTGGTCCAGAATGTAGATGTGCCGTACTATGGACCACTTTGGGCCAGGATAGTAGACCAGTAGCAAGGGCTTAGATTTCACACACTTGAACAGTCCTGTACTTTCCCTCTTAACCTAGAACCCTTGCATAATAATACAGTAAGCCCAAAGGAAAGATAAGATGATAACAATGAAAGTAGGGTGGAAAAGAGTGAATTTGTATGCCCCACTGCTCCCAAATACAGTATTTCTCAAATACAGTATTTCACAGTTTTAATTGCTTTTTGCAGGCTCTAATAAAATTGACTTTAAAAAATGTTGTCTACTTTCCTCTACTTCCCCCTATGTAAATCAACATATTGTTAAAGGTATACCTTCTTTGAAACAAACATGTTCATCCCATTCCTCATCGGAGGGAGTTTTCACCTCAAAGGGAGCAGGATGTAGGTGGATTTGGGAGAGGTGTCTGGGTGCACCTCTGTGAAGGTGTCCAAATATGAGCTCAACAAACTTTGTAGAAGGACCCTAAATATATTGTTCTATTATGGGCTTTGGATTCTTGTTTTTAGGTTGCATAGAACTAATGACCCAATTTTTACATGTTGCATAGAACTAATGATCCAATTTTTTACACTAGCAAGATAGAAAATTAGTCATATATGAAGCTCACTCCTAACACATCTTCCTGCAGATATCTGGATTATTTCCATGTCATGACCTATGATTTCCATGGCTCTTGGGAGGGTTACACTGGAGAGAACAGTCCTCTTTACAAAGGTCCTGCAGACACTGGTGGTAACATCTACTTCAATGTGGTAGGTATAGTTTGGATGAATGAAATTTTTGTGGAAAGAAAATTAAGTTGGCCTCCAATTTTCTGAAGATCTTCACCCATGGATTTTATTTATTTATTTATTTATTTTTACTTTGTGAAGCCTTGGAAGAACTTCAACACTTTTGTTTTGTAGGACTATGCCATGAACTACTGGAAGAATAATGGTGCCCCAGCTGAGAAACTTATTGTCGGTTTCCCAACTTATGGACACACCTTCATCCTTAGCAACCCATCCAACACTGCTGTTGGTGCTCCAACATCAGGACCAGGGCCGGCTGGACCATACACAAGACAGTCTGGATTCTGGGCTTATTATGAGGTATGTGTCACATTTTTAATGTGAGATTAGGAGAAAAATTTGTTGTGCTATACCCAGATCTCACTCTACTAAAATTAAAATTCCACGTCATGCCAGGGGTTTTTCCAAGGATTTATTTTTCAACACATAGAATTGTTATGTGTTAGTAAAGAGATTAGATTGGAAGCAATGGATTAGGTATTGGGGTGTTTTTCCACTGTGAAAAAGTACCCATTTTTGCACCCATTTAGGACCCATTTGGGTGTGAGCCAAATGATCCCATTTCCACCACGACACCCATTTGGGATCTGATTGTTTCCACTGCTGTGGAGGAAATCCAGATCTAATGGGTACATTTTGGCCTTTAATCCGGGTTTTCTG